>CM049842.1:41465531-42196174 GCA_027422415.1 Schizothorax lantsangensis
TTTTTTTTTCTTTTTTTTTAGCTTCTCCCAACCGCCTTTATCTTCACGTATTTTGCTTGCCATCACGAGCCCACTTCGCGTCCGTTTCTTATAAGCAAAGATTGCATTAGCGCCCCCTTTTGTCGGCCGTCAACGTCACTTAATCGGACACTTTTTCTTTGATGATGAACCAGCCAGGCCGACGGCCGCTAGATGGACGGCCGTTCTGGACTTCTCCAGAATGTACAGATGGCCAGTCCGCCCCTGGGTTCCACAAGTTCTTTGGTTTTCCTGCATCTTTTGTGTATTTGAACCCTTTCCAACAATGACTGTATGATTTTGAGATCCATCTTTTCACACTGAGGACAACTGAGGGACTGAAAGGGTTACTCCACTCCAAAATGTACATTTTGTCATTAATTACTCACCCTCATGTCGTTTCAAACCTGTAAGACCTCCGTTCATCTTCGGAACACAGATGAAGATATTTTTGATGCATTCTGAGAGCTCTCTGACCCTCCCATAGACAGCAATGGAATTAACACAATCAACGCACAGAAACGTAGCAAAGGAGATCGCTAAAATAATCCATGTGACATCAGGGGTTCAACCGTAATTTTACGAAGCTACGAGAATACTTTTTGTATGCAAAGAAAACAAAAATAACAACTTTATTCAACAATTCGCCATTTTGGAGACTACGGATAGGCTGTTTCCTTTCAAATCAAAGCGTAAATAAACATAGAAAACGTTTTCAGGAAGAGTAATAAAAAATGGAAAGCAATTGGTCAAAAGTTCTGGTAACTTTTGTGAGTTTTACGAATCAAAACAGTAAACTTCAAATTTGATAGTATTATGTAAGTGTATTATTTTAAAGGGGTGGTTGATTGCGATTTCACTTTTTTAACATTAGTTAGTGTGTAATGGTGCTGTTTGAGCATAAACAATATCTGCAGAGTTGCGGCGCTGAAAGATCAATGCAAACGGAGATATCGTCTTTTAAAATTCTGGCAGTTTAATGCCTACAAAAACGACAGGTAAGGGACTACAACGAGTTACTTCCCGGGTCTGATACCTCACGGACCCAGATAAACCCCGCCCCCGGGAACACGCAGCAAAGGGGGCGAGGCCATGCTGCGCTGCTTTAGAGAAGAGGAAGAGAAAACTAGGGATGTACGTAAAAATCTATTCATATGAATCGTGATTCTGTCTTCTAACGATTCTAATGGATTCTCAAGTTTCAAAATCATTAAAGCAGCGGTTCTTAATACTGTTTCTCTGTCGCCCTGCTCTGCATCTCTCTCTCTCTCTCTCTCTCTCTCTCTCTCATTCAGATCGTAAGATCAGCTCCAACAAACTGTTCCAATTATACACTTATTTTCACACAGCAATGAGAAGCATTATAAATGGACACGCTGTGCTGTATTAAAGCTTTAATCAGGATAAAACCGTATATTAAAAGCTAACAGAAGCAGTAGCATTTACAAATAGCAGCGTATTTAAAAGTATGAGACAACAACAACCAAACATACCATTAAGAGCCGTGCTTGCACAGGTTCTGCACGATCCTCTTCACTAATATCCTCTGGGTCTCAATCGGGCTCAAATTGATAAGCATTATAGACAACGCCACTGTTTACAATTCAACCGGAGCACATGCCACTGAGGAGAGGGGCGGGACGTTCAGACGCATACTGGTGGTTTAGCGAATCACAACACACTGAGCCAGCTAACCAATCTCAGCCCATCGAGGGAGGGGCTTCATAAAAACAGGAAATAAATCGAGGCGTTTGTCAGAGAAGGGACAGAGAGGTGTGGAATAAAGGTAAATTATGTGAAAAATAATGCGTTTTTAAAAAAACCAAGCATGAACACATGCCAGACTGCACCCCATAAACACAATCAAGCCTAGAAAAAAAACAGTCAACCACCCCTTTAAGAGTGAGTTTCTGATAATGTATAGTGTTGGATGGGACAATTTGTGATTCTACATTTATAAGAGAAGAAACTAAACATTGAACCTAAATCAAAACTTTATGTACCTTTTAATACTAACTACAACTAAAAAACTAAATGCAAAATGAAAACTGTGTGTTCTCTCACTGTTGTGTTAATGAAGTGTTTTCTCTGTTGCATCTCTCTAGGTCAGAGTTCGGCTATCGGCTCTCCGGTATTGGTGCCCTTCTCTCGCTGGAGCTCAGAGCCGAGTCTGGCTCACTGTAGTACGGATTCATGCCCTCACTCCAGCCCCTCCACGGCCCAGTCGTCAGCATTATCCGCTCTCCCGCATCGCACGCCCTCTTCGTTTTCAGACCGCCCCGTTCCAGTCCCACTGCGCCGGAGCGAGTCGGTGGGCCGCAGAAACCTGCTCCGCCACCCCAACCCGCTGCCGCCCCTAGTGCCCAACCGGGACTCTGACTATGAACTGGAGCCGCCCGACAGGGGGCGCAAGAGAGCCATCGACAACCAGTATATGTTCTTCTGAAAGAGACAGAGGATGAAAAAGAACAAAAGAAGCCACAGATGAAAAGTGCTCCAGAATTCCCGGCCGGATGAAGAGCATCCAGCAGCCAGACGGAGAAAGGAGTTGGGAGTCGTGCGAGATTGCGCACGAGACTCGGAGTGGAGGCACCTGTGTGTGAACGATACTGCCGGACACCTGACACCCAGCCCTGTCAGCTGTCTACCTCGTGAATGTACTATACAGATGTTTCGCTATCAAATCGTTGTGTATTGTAGAATAGCTCGGTGGAGTTGTTGGATGGGAACGTTGTGCGATGGCTGGTCAGTAAGTCGAATACAAACAAAGGGTCGATTCAAACACGTCCGTGTCTACACTGGAAGCGGACATCGCAACAACTTCAGGCCGTCTACACTGGATACATTCACAATCAGCTGTAGGCTTGAGGCTAGACTTTAGTAATCAACGATTACTAAAATGACAATAAAATTAGTTTGTCGATCAGACAATTAATTTTTTTTTTCGACAGAAATACATTATAAAATTGATTTTGCATGTGATTAATTTGATAACTAATTTTACGATCGTATATCTACAATTGCATATGCTTATAGTAGAAATAACAAAATTATTAAAATTAGCACATCAGACCAGAAGGCTAGACTTTAGCGATTATTAAAATCACATCAAAATCATTTGAAAAAAAATCTTTATTTTCCACAGAAATCCATTATAAAAATGTATTTTGCATGTGATTAACTTTATCATTAATTTTACATATGTTCATATTCCTACAACTGCATATGCATATTTTTAGGGGGGAAAAAAATCAATAAAATGAGTAATTTAAAACAAAATTACAAAATTATTATTACAAAATTAATTTTCCATGAATAATTTTATAATTGATTTTAAGTATGTTAGTATTCCTACAACTGCATATGTATATTGATTCAAAATTCAAATTATTATGTCAGACCAGAAATATCATGAGCTGGCTTTGATATAACGGTCAAAAGTTATTTAAACCTGTAAAGAATACAATTTATAACAAAGAAATTGAGCAAATGATATTTTTAATAAAAGCACTTCATTTTAGATGTGTCTGAAGTCAGAAATGGAGAAATGTGGCGTCCACATCAGGTGCTCACAGTGTAGACGGCTCCGGAGTCATTCAGATTTGTCACAGGTGTCTGGTGTAAATACGGTGGTAAACGTCTAAAAGATTCTAATAGTTTTCAGTCTGGCTGCATACACACACACACACACACACACACACACTTTCAGATTGTTTATTTCATGTTCAGTTGTAGTAATACACAGGTTTCTTTGTTTTCCGTATTAAAAAAAACAAATAATATAGATCGTAGACCACAGTTTTACATCAACACAGCGAGTCGTGTCATCTTGGATTCTTGAGGTTTACAATTTCATCTGACCAAAGAGTAAAATTAACCAAACCAGACCAGAAATACGTTTTGTTATGCCTCAATTATCATATTTTATAATGAATTTGTTTTACCCTGTGAATTCATTCTTTCTATCTGTTTTAACACATTTTAACCTGTTTCACGGCTTCATTAGCTGTGGAAATACTACTTTTAAACTAAAATCTGACACCATAAATAGTTGATTTTAAGCTATTTGTCCATTGTTTTTCAGTAAGTGTATTACAAAAAAAAAACAAAAAAAACATGCTGCGTCCCAATTTGCCTACTTAAACTATGCCCTAAAAGTATGTACTCTTTTTGTGAAGAAAAAGTACATACTTTTGAGTATGTAGCAGAATAGTAGGCACGCTTTGGGACATACTACTTCGTCATAGCTGCGTCTTTAACGGACGCTCTGTTGCTTAGTTACGTGCATCCTGTCACTGTTCAAACTGTCCTGTCAATCATCTTGTCACAGTTAACATCATCCACATTTCGTTTAATTTGATTTCCTACCGTATTGGAGAGAAATAAAGAGGAACATCGCGGGTCTTTCATGCCGAGAACTCTGCTCATGTGTTGCATAATGATGCATTTAAAAGTTAATGACCAAACGTATCATTATACAAGTTCACAGTGTTGCTGCAGATGAAATATAATGTGGATAATATTAAATTAATATTTTTAATCAGGTTAGACATTGATTATTTATCACTCAAATCCCTTTCTCTACCTGTCCGTCGGTCGCGCATATCCATCATGTTTGTAGTTTTTAACACTTTTTATGCGTGTTTGTAGTTCTAATCGAATCCCCGTCCACCGCGCAATGTGTTGTGGGTAATATTAGCCGTTAGAGTGTGCATCGATCTGCACTTCGAATTCTAACCGGAAGTAGTAGACCATCCGGGAATCTTTGGCATACTTTTTTAAACATACTATGATTTGGAACATACTAATTCTATTTTCAAATACTATTTAGGATGGATAGTATGTGAATTGGAACGCAGCAATTGCTTGATGTTTTCGGAGCTTGTTCTCCTTTGTGTCTCTTTTTGAATCATTGTGAATGTCTATATTTGTGGCTTAACACTACCACAATAATCAAATCTGTACCAAGCGCAGATATCCAACTTTATATCTCATTCATACATAATTTGGCGAATCTCACATTTCACCCTTAAGTCAAAAGAAAAAAATATAGAATTAAAATAATTTGTAATTATAATTCATATATATATATAAATATATATTTTTTCTATTAATTTTGGACCGTAAATATTTGTTTTAATATTCCATGATTCATGATTATTTCCATGTTTCACTATTACTGTAATACAGTAATTTTATACAATAGTATTTAAAAAAAAAATTATATAAAAATCTGCATAAATTTAATGCAGTGCAGCAGATACTTTACTATTTAAATATATGATGACATTTTTTTCCGTTATGATTGGAGAGAATTACGGGGAGGATTCTAATGCTAAATAAATAACTGTGGTCCTAAAATAGGCTTCATTCAATATAATGATTTTTTTTCTTCTGGTTGTGGGGTGACAGGTTTTGTGAGTTTCAATTAATGATCCAAAGCAAGAAAGCTTTCTCTACTTTCTCCTTCTCTTCTGCTTTGCTGCAGAATCCGGTCTGTGCTACAGTATGTTCTGTTCTTGCTCTTCAGATCTTTATCAGCCATTTCTTCTTCGTTTTTCTTACAAGCCTCGATACCACAAAGAACCGTTTCATAATCCTCTCTGTGGCAAGGAGTAGGCAACCACATTCTACACTCTATACATATATCTATATTTTTTAACATGATATGAAAGTGTGAACTGTACCTGTGTATCACTACCTCGCATTGCATTGTGGACTGTGTTCCAGGTGGACTGTGTATTAATGATTGGATGGTGTGGGAGCAGAATTGAGCGGATGGAGTTAGACTATTCGATTTCTTTATTGTGTCGTTGACGTGCACGTCCACTAATAAGTGATGTGCTCAATTCAATCAGCAAAGTATTGTTTAAATGAATATGCTGCTTTGCAAATGAATGTTTTCTTTTTTGTAATTATAAAACACTTGTTTTATGCAAATACGTTGTTTCTAACATGATTTGTAATATGTACAGATTAAATTTCATATAGCTGACTCGATCAGAAAAAAAAAACAAAAGCTGCATTGTCTGGTAATGAATTGCTTACTCCAAACAGCCATGTTGACTATGTGCATCTCAAGTCATTTGTGTTGTATTATATAGTGACTGAAATGGGAAGATCTGATCCTGGAGCAGTGTTGAGCAGGTTGAGATGCTTTGTACATATACAGGCCCTGAACTGCACCACTTTGCTTTAGAGTCGCATCTGAGGTCCCTCAGAGTTCAACTGATGAATGTATGTCTTCTCTCTCTATACTGTTGTTATTATGAGACGTATAAGAGCACTGTACACCCCTGGGCTTCACCCTCAGCTAGTTTAACCATTCCATCACAGCTTTCTGATCAAACTTTCTAGTTACTTTCCATGTAGAAATATGGATATTAAATTATATCAACTGTATATTTGATCTTTTTTTTTTGAAGAAAAAAAATAAAGTTAATGTTTCAATCCACTAAGTATTTTTGCTTCTTTATGATGAGTTTGTTCTGTGATGAGAACTAAATAGAAGAAATATTGTTTTACGCGCACAATATTAATATCGTAACTTCTGATTGCTCTCAACACTTCACTAATTTACATTCTAATTTTTGCCGGAGGTTAATTGTTAAGTAAGATCATTTAATTTTGGAGCCATAAAACAATATTTTGCACTAAAGCCTTCTCTTACGGTTTTATTTTTACTTGGAAGTACAATCATAGTGTATTAATCAATATGATAATATTATGCTGATTAATACATTCATTTATTATTTTACAATTATTTTTAACAATTATATATAATTATATTTTGCATAGAAGAAAATTAAAGCTTCAATTTCAGTACCATAAATATTAGTCCTATAATATCTTGCATGATTCCCTGTTTTACTGTTACTTTAATGCAGTCATTTTTTTCACAGTATTAGAAAAAGTCTATAATACAATATTAGCATAAATTTATGGCTTTACATCAGATGCTTTACAATTTAAATCTTATATGATTTTTTGCATTATGGTATTGGGGAGAATAATGCAAATATTTAACACACTAAGTGACTGTAAAACTATGATATATGCTATTGATATATTGTTTGATACAGTATATGTTGCTTGTATATATCCTTGTTATATAGCCTATTGTTTTCAATCCCTTAAGCTTGTATTATATTCATTTTTAAGTCAAACCTTATTAAATGTCAATGTACTATACCACTGTTTGTTCAACCTTTTCCAACACTTTAACGTGGTAACTTTAGGATTGTTTGAAGTTTCGTGGATATGTACTTGGTATGTATCATGTTCATGTGATCAGAGTAGTGCATTAGGACGATACACACGGGCACATCTTTAGTACGATGCACTACAGCCACTACTCAACAATCTTGGAAATATAGTTTCTGGATGTGGGGACCATGTAATATGGTATTACCATGTAAAAACCATGAATAAATAAAACATTCATCCATGTAGGCTATGCACACATATTTATCTGCGCATCACAGTATGTAGATTGTATTTGCTTGTAGTCAGTTGTTTGAGTACAAACCTTATGTACATAGACTTTTAATACGGCATGAATGTTAATGTCATGTGCATGAATTTCAGTGCATCAACCAGTACATATTCTAGTGACATTCCAACCATCAACTATCTTAGTCACGTACATTACAGATTTGACAGACAGAAAGACCTGCCAAACCAGAGCAGAGTTTGAAAGCAACTCGCGTGTGTGTGTGTGTGTGTGTGTGTGTGTGAGTGTGACGTAAGCGCCACACGTCAGCACCTTGCGGAAGAGAGAGAGCAGGTCGATCAGAACCAGGACTCGAGATGTTTTCATCCTAGAAAATAGAGTTTCGAATCCAAATTAACGCGCTGTTATCTAGTTACGCCACTAGCTGAGTTAGTGCACTTGTTCTCCCATCCGGTGCCGGTTCCGGTTAATTGGCGCAACAGAAATAGAGGGACAAAATGTCCCTGTTCCAGTCAGCGCTCGATTTCCTGGCCGGGCCCGGCGGATTGGCCGCCGCCAGCCGGGATCAGAACGACTTCGTCGGGCAGGCAGTGGAGCTCGGAGACCTGAAGCTCCGGATCAAACGAGTCATCGCGGAAGGTAAACGATTCATTCAAAATAGCATCAGGCTAGTCATGCTAACTCCTGCTTAAGATACTAACATGTATTTTATTTAAAACAGCTCTAAATTTGACTGTAAAATGTCCGTAATGTATTCTTAGTCACACATATTGACATTAGGTTTAGTATATATGTATATAGTTGTGATTATATAGATGACAATAGACTTAAACTAGCTGGCTAAGTTATTAGCATGTCACTTGGCTCTGATACACCTGACATGAACTCATCTTATATTTTAGATGATAATCTGTATGTTCTTGAGGCAATCAGATATATGTATTTGTTATATTCCGTCAGTAGCACAACTATATGAATAGTCACGTTAATATAGTTCATATTCCATAAGTTCATCTGAATGCTTTAACTGAATTTATATATATATGCACCTGTGTACAGACTGTATTCGTACACCAATGTATTTACATGGTAAAAAAAACATGGTGGTATCACTGGTACCACTGTTTTTTTTTTTTGTGGTTTCATTCCTTATAAAATGTGGTATCACATATTTATGGAAGTCTGTTTCCGCCAAGGGACAAAAATTTAAATGTAATGTAAAAAGTAATTTTTATCAAAAAATTCTGACTTTGTTTCAAAAAAGCCAGAATTCTTAGTTTAAAGCTTACAGTTCTGACCTTTTTTTCTCACAATTCTGAGTTCATATCTCACAATTTTGACTGAATTCTGAGTTTACATCTTGCATTATTATTTCCACCACAAAAGAAAAAATTGTGTGAATTGCGAGATTAAAAAGTAGCAAATATTTTTTTTATTTCTTTATTTCAAGGCAGAAATGGGCGTCCATAAATATTAATACTAATTAGTACTGTAAACTGTCATATTTTTAATGTAGCACATATTAGTACTACAGTCTTAAATGTCACATGATCCTTCAGAATGTCACATGATCCTTCAGATCCTTCAGTCGTGGCCTAATGGTTAGAGCAGTGCTTCCCAAACCTGTCCTGGAGGACCCCCTGCCCTGCACTTTTTGTATATCTCTCTTATCTAACACACCTGATTCCACTCATCAGCTCGTCAGTGAGACTGCAAGAAATAAATTGGGTTCGATTAGGGAGACATCAAAATGTGCAGGGCAGGGGGTCTCCAGGCAGAGATTGTACTTGTAACCTGAAGGTGGGGTTCGGTCTCAGTCTGGCAGGGATGTGTGGGGGGAGTGAGGTGTGTTGACATCTCCTATTATCAATGTTGATAACAGTTGTGTTGTTTAATACTTTTGTGGAAACCAGAATTATTTGATGAATAGAAAGTACAAAAGTACAGTGTTTGTTTGAAATATAAATCTTTTGTAACATTATAAATGTCTTTACTGTCACTTTTCATCAGTTTAATGCATCCTTTCTAAATAAAGTGCAAATAGTTGTACTGCTTATATGATGTATATTCATATTTGAATTATTATCTGTCAAAGTGGGGTGTTTTGGTCAGACCTATTGAAATCTGTTGGGTTATGACAGTAATATTAACATAACTGCTCATACTGTATAACTTCAGCCCATCATTGACCTTCACTATGCTCAGGTGTGTTGACATCTACAGGCCCTGAATGGAAACAGAGGGCATTCTGGGTGAACAGGAATGATTTGCATGGTGGTGGTTAGGCATCATTGAAATGACAAAGTATCTGACATGGTATTGTTTACATAATTCTTTGCATCAAAATGGCATTTCTGGACTATAATGTTGGTCATTATTACTGGAAATTGTGTTGAACAGAACAGTCCCGATCATTATGGCTCAGTATGCTTTATATTTACCTGAGGTCTCTTGCTGTTCCTCTGTCACTTTGTTTTGGACTGTTCCTTGTAAATTTGTGGTGCGTGTGAATGTCAGCTCACGGTAACGTGAAACTGGAAAGCTTCTTTTGATTCGTGCAGCCTGACTCGGGCCTCCTCTGGTATTCATTTACCCGTTGCCATGGTTACAGGCCGATTTGGTCACTTGAGGATTGTTTCATAAGTGTCCATAAATACCTGGCATTGTAACTTTTGTTCATGTAAAGACACACCTGACACAGCCAACATCTGTTCATGGAGCCATTCTACTCATTTTAAGAATCAGTCAGTGTAATTCTATTCAACATTTTGGAGAAGAACAACAAAATGCTTGGGTGATATGAAATAGTCATTCTTAGTTTTATATCTTCACACATAAATCCCTATTTACTTCCTTTATACATGTTCCTTTTTTATGCATGAAGCATATTTTGCACATCAGTGCATGTTATTCCAAATAATTTTTTTTGTGTTCGTCTATATACACACGTATAGATATAGATATAGAGATAGATAGATTTTATTTTTCAGTCTGAACACCTGTGATCTAAAATATGTACTTGAAGTACCCTCTGAGATTTTAATTTTATATTTCAATAATTTAATGTCACATTCACATATTCACAGTTCTCTAATGACAGTTAATGATTGCATGGCATGCAGGGAAACTAATAAAATATTTTAAGTTTTAATTATTTTTATTAAAAAAAATATTTGAATTTTAAATACTTGCTTTACATCAACTCACAAACCCCAGTTTGGGAAACCCTGGTGTAGACTGTTGATTAATAGTTAATGTTAACCAATTGGTAAATAGCTATTTAGGTAGAGATGATAATCTCAAAATCAATATTGACAAATATTCACACTTTTCTATTTTTACTTATTCACACTTTTCAGTTATTGATTCAGTCTACAAATAAATAAATAAAAGTTGAAAATTGCAATATTCCACTTTATCATAATTTGCTTGTCAATAATATTCTTCTTTTTAATGATTATATATTTTACTGCTATTTTACTGTTTTAAGTCAGTTGCATATACAGAATTATATAATTTGAATCTGAAAAGTAGGGGTGCTCCGATCAGGATTTTTGAGGCCGATCACCAATCACCCATCACAGAAAGCAGTATCTGCCGATACGATCACCGATACCGATCTTTTTAAAGCCATCTTTTTATCATGTAGAATTATTTATAGTAGGGATGCACCGATACCACTTTTTCCAGTACTCGCCCGATACGGATACTTTTATTTTTGGTACTTGCCGATACATAGTACCGATACCGCTATTTTCATTGCATTTGTAAAATTTTTTTTTTTAAATATTGGGTACAGAAACCAAAAGAGTATGTATAATGTTAATTGGTTAACTTCATTTATCAAGTACAACCCCAAATCAGAAAAATTTGGGACAGTATGGAAAACGCAAATAAAAAAAGAAAGTAGTGATTTCTAAATTTACTTTGACTTGTATTTCATTGCAGACAATATGAACACAAAATATTTCATGTTTTGTCTGGTCAACTTCATGTCATTTGTAAATATACATCCTTTCCTGTCATTCAGACCTGCAACACATTCCAAAAAAAGTTGGGACAGTAAAGCATTTACCACTTTGTAATGTTGCCATTCCTTTTCACAACACTTAAAAGACGTTTAGGGACTGAAGACACCAAGTGATGAAGTGTTTCAGGTGTAATTTTGTCCCATTCTTCCTGCAAACAAGTCTTAAGGTGGGCAACAGTACGGGGTCTTCGTTGTCGCATTTTGCGCTTCAAAATGCGCCACACATTCTCTATTGGAGACAGGTCGGGACTGCAGGCAGGCCAGTCAAGTACCCGTACCCTCTTCCTCCGCAGCCAGGACTTTGTAATGTGTGCAGAATGTGGTTTTGCATTGTCTTGTTGAAATATGCATGGACGTCCCTGGAAAAGATGTCTTCTTGAAGGCAGCATATTGTGCTCCAAAATCTCTATGTACTTTTCAGCATTAATGGTGCCATCACAGAAGTGCAAGTTACCTTTGCCAAGGGCACTGACACAACCCCATACCATGACAGACCCTGGCTTTTGGACTTGTTGCTGGTAACAGTCTGGATGATCCTTTTCTTCTTTGGTCCGGAGCACACGGCGTCCATTCCTCCCAAAAAATACCTGAAATACTGATTCATCTGACCACAGTACACGTTTCCACTGTGTGATGGTCCATCCCAGATGCCTCCGAGCCCAGAGAAGTCGACGGCGCTTCTGGACACTGTTAACATAGGGCTTCCTTTTGGCACAGTACAGTTTTAACTGGCATTTGTGGATGTAACTACGTATTGTGGTACTTGACAAAGGTTTGCCAAAGTAGTCCTGAGCCCATGTGGTGATATCGCTTATAGATGAATGACGATTCTTGATGCAGTGCCGCCTGAGGGATCGGAGATCACAGGTTGTTCAGCTTAGGCTTGCGCCCTTGTCCTTTACGCACTGAAATTCCTCCAGATTCCTTGAATCTTTTAATTATGTTATGCACTGTTGAAGGTGAAATATCCAAATCTCTTCCTATCTTTCTTTGAGGAACATTGTTTTTAAACATTTCAATAATTTTCTCACGTATTTGTTGGCAAACTGGCGCTCCTCGGCCCATCTTTGCTCCTAAAGGACTAGACCTTTCTTGGATGCTGCTTTTGTACCAAATCATAATTACAATCACCTGTTGACATCAACTGTTTCAAATCACATCATTATTTAACCAATTTACGTCATTAATAGCCCTAAATTGCTCCTGTCCCAACTTTTTTTGGAATGTGTTGCAGGTCTGAATGACAGGAAATGGATGTATATTTACAAATGACATGAAGTTGACCAGACAAAACATGAAATATTTTGTGTTCATATTGTCTGCTATGAAATACAAGTCAAAGTACATTTTAGAAATCACTACTTTCTTTTTTTATTTGCGTTTTCCATACTGTCCCAGCTTTTTCTGATTTGGGGTTGTAGATAGTCAAACCAAAATTTATTCAGACACCTTCAACATTTCTCACATTATCAGTGTTTATTCGCTATGGTTTATGGTAATAAAATATGACGAACTCAGAGTTAAACTGTGTCGGAACTAATTCAGCTTGATAATGTCAGATAACTTTGATAGAAAGGTATGTGATGGATTACAAACAACCAAAAGTATTCAGACAGCTGTTAGTATGACAATATTTACACAACTATCAATACTTTGTCGGGCAACCCTTCATGCAAACCTGAACTTCAGTTTTTTCCCAGACTCTGTCTGAATAATTTTTGGTTCCAAATTTTTATCAATTTTATTGGTAGTCCACTGTATGAAGAATTTTTGGATATAATATGTCACAGTTTACTTTATTTTGCTATCCTCACTTACATAAATGAACTATAGTGTCCTGCACCCACTAGTAAAATATATAAAAAAATTATATTTGGTCTCTGAATAATTTTTGGTTTGACTGTATATCCTTCGGTTATTTTCACACTTAATTATCCACATTAAAATGTATTTGTACAAGTTTTTGTTACTTTCACTGTTAATTTTTTTGCTCTATGGTACATCATCTTTAATGTAATAGCATTAGAGCTGCTCCATTGCAGCGGCTCAGTACTGTAATTACGTGTTTTGCTGTAATAATGCAGGGAACCACTCGTTATAAATCTCCTAACTGTGATATTTTCAGAAATAGAAGTCGCGTTTTTCTTTTCATCTGAAACATGCTTGCGATTTATATTCCAAAGCCACTCATATAATGCAGAATCACTCATGAAGCAAGCATAATGCGCGCACGTATTTGTACTGGTGCAGAATGAGAGGGACAAGTATAGAACAGCCTCGCGCATTTCAAACAGGCTGTTAGTTTCACTTTCGCCAGAAAGTCGTGTAGCCTATGCTTAAGGTTGAAAATAAATAAAGTTTATAGTGAATGCCCCTATCAATTGTCTTATATTTACGATTTAGTTTTAATCCAAATAATGCGTGCTAAGTGAGCGAGCATCAATAAAGATCACACAACAGAAGAGCGTGCGCTCTCTCTCTCTCCCTCCCTACCGTTAAGTAACTTGTGCATTGTTTTACTTACTTGTTTTTGATATATCCGACATAACTACAAACTTTCCAGTGATGTCTGTGAGAAAGGAATATTCACTAGACGAGCTTGCGCATCTGCGCCGGCGTGCGCGCAATCCACACAGCGCTTTGCTTTTCAGCTCGCGCACATCAGCTATAAAGGCATTAATACTGAATGTTTAACATCATTCATTGCATACATCTGCTTCGTAGACATCCTTAATCTCTAATAACTCAATTCTGCTGCCTGTTATTCTGTTGTGTGTTTCTTTGTCTGAATATGGCACTTATCACATGCTGTGTGGTATCGGTGTTTGGTATCGGGGCATTTTAACGAGTACATGAGCTCAGTATCGGTGCATCCCTAATTTATAGTGATGATCCAATCAATATTTTTAGACATTTATTAATTCATTTATTATATAAATTTCATTTTTGAAAATGAATTCCCCTCTTAGGTAACTCTTGTGAGAGGGGATTTTTTTAATTTGAGGGGTGGAGGAGGGCATTTTTTAGACATTTTTCAAAAATATATATTTATCTCACCTAAACGTTTGATCATGCAGTGCATTTTTGTTTTGACAATTGTGCAATTGTTGCACAATAGCTTACACATAGCACAAGCTTGATTTCATGAGCTGTATACGTAAGCAGTGCGGAAGCAGCACTGACTGTGCTTTCACAAGGGAGTCTGCTCCTGATCCATAGCTGTTTACTACAAACACAACATTTATCCATCCGCACATATGCAATGCAAACGGTGTGTGTTAACCTGGCGTTATGTGTGTGCGCATCTAGTGTGCATGAGCGCACAGTCTCCAGGAGAACGCACGAGCGCTGAATGGTTTAACACTGGCAAGAATTAAAAAGAAAAGCAATTTATAAACTTTAGTGACGATGCGACACTGCCTCGATTGTGCAAGTGACAATTCCTGTCAACTGTGCAGCTCGCTTATAGTGCAGACGCGATGTGATTTGAAGCATTGCTCTTGAGAGAGAGAGCGCGCGGTGATTCTCTCACGCTGTTTGTGAAATTATGTCTCACAGAAACTTTTCAAATTACTTTATAAGTTATTTAATGAAGAAATATGAATTGTACAGCATTATAATTATTTCACCCGCGCAGGACAGAGACTGAGACGGTGCTGCTGCATGTCCTGTCAATTCTCTCACGGCAGGCGCGTCATCAGCTTGAGATCGGCCTTTTTAGAGACCGCCGATCAAACATCCCAATTCGATTATCGGCCGATAGTGATCGGTAGCCGATCAATCGGAGCACCCCTACTGAATAGTAAGACTCTTGGCTCATTGCTAGTTGGTCAGACTAGTTGTTAAGACAATTCCTAACAAAGAGGCTAAGTTTATGCAACTGGATCCTGTTTTTTTAGTTCCTTTTTTAATTTCAGCAACATAACGTCAATTAGTTCTGTGTTTTTAAATCTATGGCACTTACTCTTGATGATGAAATGTTGTGTAAAAAGGTTATTTGCTGAGATCAGTGATTCATTAATGTTGTGTAGTGTAATGAGTTCATTCACTCTGTTTGTTGCATAATTACTGCTGAGGGCAGACGTTTCTTTCTGTGTGTATGTTACTCATGTTCTCTAGAAGACTGACTCATTCATGTTGCATTTAAAGAGAATTTTATAATGCTGGAAAGGTTGTGAATTACTGACACTCCTGTGCCACTCAGAAAGGTTTTTTCCCTTTATAATAGACTGCTTCCAGACTAGTCTACGTATATTTTCGGAAATGAGTCTGTTGGTGCCACAATCCTAAATCAGCAAAACTGAATCTGCCAAAATCCTTATTCAGATTGGTGCCATCACAGTCAACCTAAAATAAACCTAATGATAAAATATGTTTCCTCTCTTATAGGTGGCTTTGCGTTTGTGTATGAAGCCCAGGATTTGGGCAGCAGTAAGGACTTTGCGCTCAAGGTATGATGACGTCATCATCACATATAAACGTTCAGATTATTATATTGACTGCCATTATACTGTATGTGCTAATTGCATAGAAAGATAATTATGCTCTGCATAGAAATGAATGAATTAGGGATGTAACAGTACGAAAATTTCTTATCATGATTATAGTGACCAAAATTATCACGGTTATCGTAAAAGTACCGACACCTAAATCACTTCACCAAGTTTTATATTTAAAAATCAACAAACAACAAATAAAATGACTTTTTTTGCATAATCACTAAAACAATAACATTACCAATGATGTTGGGATTTTAAATGACAACTTGACTGACATCAGTTTAGTAGCATGTTCAAATATCTAACGTTCAAATAAAGCTTTGAAAAAGTTTCATAAAAAGGTAAACCTCACATTTCAGCCTTTAAATAAAGAAAAGGTTTAAGTCAAAATGATAATTGATTAATAAATGATTATATGTATTTTATCTGCTCCATAAATATTTCTAGATAACTTATCTGATTGGTTTAAATTAATCCACATAAGCTTGTTTTTCATAATTTACAGCAGGGCATGCAAATTCGGTCCGTTTTTGGCCAGAGAGAAACTGCACACAGGCTGAATGTAAATATAGCTAAGTCTCTGTAAATCCACTCTCTGACAGCAGGTGGCGCTTATGAAAAAGCTGAATTACAGCTGTTTCCCGTATTGCGATTAAGAACACTTCCTTTAGGTATTAAACGAAGCGAAGATGACTAAAAAAAGAATTGCCATCGAATCGTTTCTGAAGACAGTCAAACCTTTCAGAGGTACATTCATATAATTAATTAATTCATATATTCATTTGTATAATTCCCTTAGGACTCTTTTAAAACCTCCCAGCTTTTCCGCCGTGTTTTCACTCAAAACGGAACTACTCTGCTGCTGTGAGCACGTGAGACTGTTACTTAAAACTGTGCTTTATGCTGGACAGTATTTATTTATCGTGAGTTGTTCAAATATCGGTAATCAAATACTGTTTTAATGATAATTAAAATATGAAACGGTAATACTAACTGACCATACAATAGTGTTGTTATTGTAAGCTAAAATTAAAAATCTTCGGTAATTGAAATAAAGCTAAAGCAAAATAAAATTAATATTAGACTTAAACTTAAAAAAAACTAAATAAAAATTAGTAATGTTGCCTTGGAAACTAGCTGAAACAAAAATAAAAATGTATTAATATTTTTTATATTTAAGAAGCACATAACAATTACTAAAACTTAAACTAAAATATAGTATGATATAAAATCTAAAAATAAAAACTATATTAATGAATGCTGTAATAGCATATAAATACTGCTAGAATAGTACTGACATATAAAAACTTGTAACACATCCATTTATCTCAAATTGTTCAAAGCCAAAGCACTAGATAGGCGTAGAATAAATATGATATCAAAGATTACAAAGCATATACAGAAAATGAGGAAATTCACTTAGAGGCATTTATTTGTCCCCATATTTTAGATATTTGAGGCATTTTTTCCTTGTGCTTTGCTAAAGAGTCACAACAACAGATTCAAGAAAGTTCTGAAAAAAAGTTATTTGTATGTTTGTTTGCAGAGACTTCTCTCCAATGAAGAGGAGAAGAACAAAGCCATCATTCAGGAAGTCTGCTTCATGGTAATAATTACAAATATTTTATTTGCACAAGTTAACTAAATTATTACACGGTGCTATAACTAGTCACCTTTTTCATGCCTAGTTAGTCAAAGATGTCCCTGGTATCTCTCACATCTGTAGAGCGGCATTTCTCTGTCACAAGTTTGTAAAAAAAAATAGGAGCATTATTACCCAGTAAAACAAAACCTTTCTAAAAGCTATAGAAAACCTGCTTAGTTAGTTAACCTGCTTCTCCATGTGCTCTGTGTAGAAAAAGCTATCTGGTCACCCCAATATTGTGCAGTTCTGCTCCGCTGCATCCATCAGTAAAGAAGAGTCGGACACGGGCCAGGCTGAGTTCCTCATCCTCACAGAGCTGTGTAGAGGTACTACACAACATCACATTCACACTGTATTACAAAATGATGGAGAAAACCCTTCTTAAAGCCAAATCTAGTCCCTGCAGAAGAGCTAATTAAAGATAACCATTTCGGCCCCCCCAAAGCAGATTCTTTCGGTTGCTGAAATTTGTTGCATCACTAATAAATATAAAAATTGCAACATTTTTTTAAATAATTTTCCAATTTTAAAAAGATTTTGGTTGCACTTTATTTTACAGTATGTGCACTTGCTTGTACTTATTGTGTACTTACCTAAGAAAGTACTGATAATGTAAGGTAACTAAATGGTTAGGGTTAAGATTAGGGGTAGGTTCAAGTTGAGTACCTATTTATTACCCTGTTATTGTAATTACAATAACAAGTACATAGTGTGTACATGTGGAACAGGACCGTAAAATAAAGAGCTACCAAAATTTTTATTGCGCATTAATCTCTTGACAGCCCTGTAACACACATTAGCACACTTTGTTGCTGGATGGTCATTTAAACTCTGGTCTTGATAAAAGCCAAAACTGCTGTTTCTAAAAGCGAAAGGGAAGCTCTTGACTGACTTTACACATTCCACTCTCTCCTTCTGACTTTCTGGCACTGGCGCCAGTTTCCTGTGTTCACATTGACCTCCGCCCTCTATTTCCTGCAGGCCAGCTGGTTGATTTTGTGAAGAAGGTGGAGCAGAAAGGACCCATGTCATGTGACACAGTGCTGAAGATCTTTTACCAGTCATGTCGTGCTGTGCAGCACATGCACAAACAGTCTCCACCAGTCATACACCGCGACCTGAAGGTGAAGCCCCACAGGCTAAATCCTTTAATAATGCTTTATTACAGAACATCAAAGTAAGATATGAACAAAGAAGACTTTGTTTTTAGCTTGTATGTAATATTGCTTATTAAAGCATTAGTATGAATATTGAAAACATTTCACCCTAAAATCAAAAGCAAAAGGAATTCAGAAAGAAATTGCAGCACTATTTTCATGACAGTTAATTTCATATAATAAGCACATTTTCTTGGCCTTTATTTCATTTTATTTTTATTATTATTAATAGTAATAATAATGCTTATTATTATATATTATATTTTTATATTTCATTTTATTTTCATAAATTGTTGTTACTTTTTCATTTATTTATTAATGCATGTACTTGTTTTTGTTTTGCTATTTTTGTCATTTATATTATTCTAAGAGATGATAAATAAACTTTGTTTATTTATCATTTTAATTTTTTTATTTAATTTATTTTAAAATAAAATGTTTTAATGTAAATCTGCATAATGCAGTGCAATAAATACTGCCATCATGGTGTGTGTGTGTGTGTATATATATATATATATATATATATATATATATATATATATATATGTATATGTCTCATTTGATCTGTGCCAAATGATTAAGTACATTGTTCAATAACATTTCTTCTTCTTCTGTAGATTGAGAATTTATTGATCAGTCATCAGGGCACTATAAAGCTGTGTGACTTTGGCAGCGCCACCACCCTGGCACATTACCCAGACTACAGCTGGTCTGCTCACAAGAGATCTATGGTGGAAGACGAGGTAAAAAACACAACAAATGATATTCTCCAAGCAGCCCATCTAGCTTTATGCTACATAAATATTAACACCAGGTGAACGTCACTTTGACATCACTCACTGTCCTCGATTGGTTCGTTTTGCTATAGTTTTGATTGTGATTCATGGATTGTCACAATAATTGTGGAAATGATTACATTGTTACGTGGCCAGAGAGAAATATTTTGCGTTGATTGTATTAAAATCTCTGGCTATTTCCCGTGGAAGCATCCCTGATTTAATTTTGTTGATTAAATTAGTTTGTTTGGTTTCTGGTCGTCTTAAATCAGTTATTGCTAGTAAATTGAAAACCCACACAATCCACAAAGCCCGCCATTTCTCTGCACTTGAATGTCTGTTTGTGTTTATTCAGTGCATTTTTGTTAGCAGCTAATTCTAATGAGGACCAGTTTTTAGCATTCTACAATCTTCTAGCAAAGCTTGTAGTAAAGTTGTTATACTTTTATTCTTCTTAAATATTAACAGTTTGAAAACATTGATTTAAAAACTACACTACTGTTAAGTAGGGATGGGAGGATACACCTACCTCCCGATTCGATACTATCACGATACTTGGGTGCCGATACGATATGTTGTGATTTTTTTTTTAAGAATTTCGATTCTACAAGTATTGCGATTCGATATTGCAATGTGTTGCGTTTTTTGTTTTTAACTCTAGACCATGGGAAAAAGTTGAAATACTTGATTATGCCCTTAAAATAGACTGTATACGATGAGTCATATTAACAAAAACAATGCATCACATCTTGCTGAACTTTTATTTCAGGAGCATACACAGTGTATAGGAGTATCTTGAACCATGAAACTTTCAAGTACCAAAACCCTGAACTTGCACATGAATATAATAGTCAAATGTTCAACAAAATGAGTAGAAAAAATACTTTCTGAAATAAAATAAAGTGCTATGTTACTTTGCATACCGTTTCAGTCATGTTTAGTCATGTTTTCCCGGCAGTTGGGATTCAAAACGTGAAGGTGCAGAAAGAATTCTGGAAGAGGTTTGATCCTCTGCCACCGTCATGGTTTTGCTTTCTCGCGCCGGCTTGAGACGTATATGACGTCATCTAATGCAGCTGCACTGCACACACAGAACGATCGTTGTATGACGTTATCAAAGCACCGCGAGAGCTACAGAGAGCAGACGGCTCCCACTGATCTATATATAACGACGGCTCCGCATGCTTTGGATCGCTCTCGCGGTACTTTGATGTCATACGCTGATCGTCTGTGCGGTGCTGCTCCAAGTCGAACACACCGATACATTTCGCCCTCTGTTGGAATTACAAAGCGTTAACTTCTCCCCACCACCTCTTAGGAAAAAATTAAATAATTAAATATGAATCGATTCTGAGGTAAACCAATCGATTTTTAAATCGTTTTAAAAAGAATCGTGATAGTTAGGTGAGTTTATTTTTTCTCCCACCCCTACTGTTAAGATGTTTGGAATAGTATGTTTTTTTTTTTATCATGGTTTCCACAAAAATATTAAGAAGCACTGTTTTCAACTTTGTTAATAATAAGAACAATCTTTCCTGTAGCTCAAATGGTAGAGCATGGTGCTAGCAATGCCAAGATCATGGCTTCGATTCCCAGGGAAAGCAAGAGCTGATAAAATGTAAAAAAAACAGTAACTTGAATGCAATGTAAGTCGCTTTGGATAAAAGCGTCTGCTAAATGCATAAATGTAAATGTAAGAAATATTTCTTGAGCAGCAAATCCGCATATGAAAATTATTTCTGAAGGATCACGTGACACTGAAGAAATTCAGCTTTGCATCACAGGAATAAATTAGATATGAAAATATATTCAAATAGAAAAGTTATTTGAAATTTTAATAATATTTCACATTATTACTGTACTGCATTTGTTATCAAATAAATGTTGATAATGTATTTTTGATCAAATAAACAACCTTGGTGGGCATAAGAGACTTTCAAAACATTTTAAAAAATCTTTCCAACTCCTCATTCTCATACTCATTCATTATTATAATCCACGCAAAGACCCACTAAATTATAAATAATTTCCTTTTTCTTTTTTTGGTCCTCTCTTTATCCCTTAGATTACTAGAAACACTACTCCAGCATACAGGACACCAGAGATGATTGACCTCTATTCCAACTACCCAATAAATGAGAAACAAGACATATGGGTGAGTTCGTTTAGTTATGACTTTTTTCACATTTTCTGTGCTAATTTGGAGGGAAATCCTGCTGACTATTTGGAAGAGTTTGGAAAAATAAGAAGGCTGATAAGGAAATTTGTTTTAGAGACAAAGCAAGTTGAAAGCTTAAAAAGGCAAACTTTTTTGTCCAAGCCAGGTGAAGAAGGCACTTTTCACATAGCACCTGGTTAAGGATACAGTGTAACAGGTTTTTCTCTTGTCCTTGTTGTGGTTTTTAAAGAGTCTTGGTTTGTTCTTTAGGCTCTGGGCTGCATCCTGTACCTGCTCTGTTTTAAGCAGCACCCATTTGAAGAGGGAGCCAAACTCCAGATAGTAAACGGCAAATACAACATTCCTCAGAATGACACCAAGTACACAGTCTTTCACCAACTCATCCGTAAGCATCCTGCAGGAACTTAACTACATTCCCTCTTACCAAAATCTCTCCTACATCATATCTTTTTGTTTGTTGTGCATTTGTTGTGTGTCAAAAGCCTTGTGTGTTTGTTGCAGGATCAATGTTGAAAATCAACCCAGATGAGCGACTGTCAATCAACGAGCTTGTCAGCCAACTGCAGGAGATCGCTGCAGCCAGGAACGTCAACCCAAAATCACCCATTACTGAGGTACAACCCATCTAACAAGAACATGATGTGTTCTGACTGTCTCTTAGATCAAGTTTTCATTTGTCATTTGTAGGTTTCATGCTAAATATGCAATGTAAGAGACTAGTTTATAATAGTTAACAGAAATGTTTTTTTTGTATGGGGGTGGGGGGGTGGATGATGCCAATATTTATATCCAGAGCTCAGAGTGGCCAAAATACATGTATAAAACAATTTAATTATATCAAATAAAATGTACAAAAATTGCAATTACTATTTTTAACTCCAAAATTACCCAAAAAAAGTTTACATTTACAATTTTATTTACTTTTTTTTTTTTAAATGTACATAATCCACAAACATGGCTGTTGATAGATTTTGTAACTGTCACTAGGTGGAATGCTGTTAATTTAAAATAATTTAATTTGAAGATGAATTAATCAGTATTTATTCAAATATATATAAATGCATACACACACACACACATACTCGCATATATATTTCTTGCACGTGAATACATTCATATAAATTCATTTATTTTTAAATTCATTTATTTATTTATTTATTTTAATTAGTTCTTGATGTAATGTATTTGTTTATTTATTAGGGATGCACGATATTTATCGGACAGATAAATTATCGACCGATATGGGTGAAAATGACGTCATTTTTATTGCTCCGATAAATAAATGAAATCCGATAACTAGATCCGATAAAGTAGCTTGCTGGTAAATCAATCAGTCAGTCTGATTTATCTGAGATTCATCTGCTTTCCGAGTGCAAGTTTTGTCGCGCTCATTACGTCATATCTGTGAACATGTTTCGCCTGTCTGGAAGTTTTTCGCGGTGGCAGAGGAGGACAATGCCATTGCTATTTGCAACGTATGTTCAGCAAGGATTCTGAGAGGAGGAAAAAAGGCATCAAGTTTTAACACAACAAATCTTATATCTCACTTGAAAGGTCGTCATCGCGGCGAAGCTTTTAAGCAGCCTCCACTGTTGGAGCGGCAATGGTATTCCAACGTCATATTGCGCGTTCGCGACTTCAACGGCTACTTCGTGGCGTTCTACTGTAACCGTCTACTACGGGAGAACAGCTGCTTTGCCTGCATTCGCAGCTGTTGCTCAAAGTCCCTATATAACTTCCTCATCCTCATGCATTAAAAATGTTGAATAGATTCATTTCTTTATGCATGAAATACTTGAATATAAATTTGTTGTTAATGAGTTGACCGTTCGCAAAACCCGCCCACCCTTAGTTACTGTTGCTATGCCCGACATACAATGCGCTCTCACACTACACATGTTCTCACGCAGTGAAAAATACATCGCAGAGCAAAGAGGAAACTGACAACACACTGACAGAGAAGACAGAGCAGGTAATTTTACCTCACATGATATGACGTTTTCTTCACAAGGTCTCAGGACCCTTGCGGCGAGCTCCACGCGAAAGACCAGCAAGGTTTAAACTGTGTCTGTGTAATTTTTAAAGAAATTGGCTTAAAACAATAAATACAGTTTTGTGGCTCTTTAGCTATGCCGTGAATCAGATATTCAATACACGTATTGCGTTAGCTTGGAAACTAGCCAAAGCCAAATGAACCGATCGTCTTTTCATATTTACCTAAAGCACGAAATGTCAACATGACACTACAACCTGCCGCTGCGGTCCGCGAGAAAGTGTTTTATTTCAACCGCGGAACACACCATTTTTCAAGTTTAAATCCACAGAAGTTAATGTGCTCTTCTGTCTGATTTATGTTGAGCTAGAAGGGATATAGCTGCAGCTACTGGGCATGCCTATTTACATATTTTCCAAGCCGACAATATAACGTGAAACCTTGTTAAAATGGTTTTAAAAAGCACATGCGCCGTAGTTTCATCACTTTACAGTGTCGCAGTGACGGTCAGTTTTTGCAGTAAAGTATCTGTCATAGTTTAATGAGTGGAAGATGACATTATAGCCAATAGCTGCATTGTAAACATTCGCATATAAAGCTCCCGATCGTTCACGGGATTTTGTCCAAGAATGATAAGAGCACACATTTTAACATATTATTGCAGCGTACAGCGCCGCAGCCAATGCGCATATGCGCACATGTCATCTGCATTACCAGTTACCGTGACAGCGCACAGCAACCCTCAGCACATTTTTATATTGTGTTATAGGTTTTAATTCAGTTTGACCGTTTTAACATGTTTCTATGACAGGCCATAGCTGCTGGCATAGCAGTTATAGTAATCTCTGCGTTCTGATTGGTTAGATCTTTTTTACCTGTCAATCAAGTCAAAGCAGATAAGGTTCTGTTAAACCATTAGTTACTAATGTATTGTGGTCACACAAAAAAATAAAAACATTTGAAAAGTCAGGACTGATTTTGCATTATAGTTAGGCAAGCTCCTTGCCATCCATAGTTCTCTCTGCACAATCTGCCCTGAAAATTATAATATAATTATAAATATAATAATTATATATATATAATATAAAAATATGAATTTATCGGTATCGGGCCTGAGATTAATTATCGGTTAACTCAAATTTTTCATATCGTGCATCTATTATTTATAATGTATATTATTATTCTCCTGGGTTACAAGTCCAACTCTCTATCCATTAGGCCACGACTGCCCCCCCCATATATGACTCTTTTAATATATGTGTGTGTAATATCATTGTGATATATCATATATATCAGCAATATAAATATCTAAATATCAGCTTCAGCCATTGATTGAACAACCCTATATAGATTTTCTCAATCTCTCCTTCAGAGCTTCTGTTTGATCACCCGACTGGTTGGGTTGGTTGAATGAGGCTCTTTTGGTGCTTCATTTGAAACAAACCCCTCATTCTTTGACACTCAGACACACACACACACCCGCAGAGACAAGCAGAGTCCCACATACTGATCACAGCTCTCTGAAGAGCCATTTAGAGACACCGCCACACTCTTCCTTTTGCATTCTCTCGTTCTTTCCTTTCCTCCCTCCCTCTGTGACCTCCTGGAGACAAAGCAGCATCTCATCCCTCATTTTCTCTCTGACCTAATGGTCACTGATCTCACTACATAAGACAGAAACAGAGGAAAGACTGGTAAACAAGAGGGAGGACAAGGGCTGTCCCAGCTCAAAGAACGGATTAATGATTCCTGGATTAATGCACGTGAATGATCTAGTTCAGAGCATCCAAACAGCAGGGTTTGAGTGCGATTGTCAGTGTTATGCTCCTGTGTGCACACATGGTGGAGAGGGCGGTTTTAGAAGCGTCTGATCTGGGTTAAGAAGGGGTTTCTCTCTGGATTAAAGTGATTACCACCAACAGCCAGAAGCTGCAGAAGATGTTCTGCTGTTAGCGTGTGTATTCTGGAGTCTGGTCTCCTGCTTTGCTCCTGATGTGTGTGTGCAGTGGACTGTCGTCCTGATGAGTCTGTTAAGTTCATACTACTGTCTGAAGTCTGTGTATGACGGCTATGAATCCCTACAGCTCCTGGAGCAGAACGGAGGGTTCGGGAACAACAGCGCGCAGCTTCCCTCGCAGATCAACAACATACACAATGCTGGTGAGTTCTGCATTCGACTCGTTTTTTTGGCAAGCCATTTTCATTCTAGTAGATATGTAGCTTCCTTTTTACTCAAATATGTCACACTCCCTTTGTAATTGTTATGACCTGTTCTCTGGACTGATGTCACGCGATTTACAAATGTATTGTAAAGGTGAAGAGCATGCTGTTGGATCTTGTCATAGGATCTGTTGATGCGCTGACATCCTGTGTTTACATGCATTATGTTTGGAAGTTTCTCTTTGTTTCTGATGCCTTTTTACATTTTCAGTTCTGTAACATCCATATAGTTAGTTAATTAGTTATTTTAGATAGCTGTTTTTTTTGTTTGTTAATATTGTTTGTTTTCACTGTTCTGGTTAATTTTTATTGATTACTTGGTTAGTTATTTTTAATGCTTGCATGTTTGTTTGTTTTTTGTTGTAAAGGTATCTTTTTTTAGTTATCGTTTAGTTTGTTAAAGTTTGTTAGCTATTTACTTAGTTCTGGTTGCTTCTTTAATTATTCTTGTTGTTTGGTTAGTTTTTTTATTTTTTTATTCCTGTTTGCTAGTTCTTGTTTTTTTATTGTAATGATCAGTTATTCTCATTAGTTATAGTATTTTTATTGTTATTTTTTGTTGATATTTGTTAGTTATTGTTATTACTTATTATTAGTTGGTCAGTTAGTTGTTTTTTTGGTTCATTTACACTTGTTTTTTTGTTTTTACTTATACAGATTTGAACTTTTGTTATTAATGTTTTTAATGTTTTTTTGTTTCTTTAGTTAGTCTTGTTGCTTGGTTGGTTTTTTTATTAATGTTTGTTTGTTTGTTGTTGGTTTTTACTTATACAAGTTATAGCTTTTGTATTATTGTTTGGGTTGTTCATTTTTGTTATTATTTTTGGATGTTGGTTAGTTATTGTTATTCATGTTTATTTGTTTGTTTTTAGTTTTGGTTTTTAATGACTTGTTTGTTATTCTCAGTAGTTGTTTGTAGTTTTTTTGTTTTGTTGTTAATTTGTTGTTGTTGTTAATATATGTGTTAGTTATTGTTATTCTTATTAATTAATTTTGATGGGTTAATTATTTTTTTGGATCTTGTATTATTTTTGGCTATGAATCTTCCTCTTTTTAGTGCTTGTGTAAAGTAAAGCTCACAGTTCCCCTCAACAAATGGTGACTTGCAGCCTTTAATAATATACACAAGTAATATCCGGCACAGCTGTATTATTTTTTTATTATTATTATTTTGCACTTTGTTAAACTGCTGAAAAGCTCTTAATACCACAGATTGATGTGTTCAGGAACTGGCTGAGTTGTGTAAACAATGATTTGTGGCTTTAGGCCCACCAGCTTTTGTGATAATGAGAAGCACTTTGTTTGTGAGAGATTCATATCTAAGAGTATATTAGACTTTATTAGAGAGAGACAGGATAAAGCAGCATCAGTCATGTCATTACACTTTTGTTAAAACTGCACACGCTGTTTGAACGAGCTCTTTAAGACAGCATCGAGTTCATCTGCGTGACTTCTTACCTGACAGACATTCACACACAAATGAATTAAAGTGCTTATACGTAAAGACACTCACTCATGCCTGCTAGTTTTACAAGTAACTTGTTTCAGGAGTGCAACCCTCCACCTTACCATCACACTGTCATAATACTGTCCACAAACAGATAATGCCTCGTACACACCCCTGCCCCCATATTTACCCCCAAGAGATGCTTTCTCTGTGCGTTCTGTAAGAGGATTGGCCCTCTGGTCACCATCTGCTGAGTTTACTCTGATTTTCTGAGTGAACACAGTCAGAAAGTGATAATACCACTCACCTAACTGCACACTCGATCTTGTTTCTTAATTTACAGTCTAAATATCAGCCCATTAAAAGGATCATATTCCACACTTTTGTAGCTTTTCTTTTTTCAACTTTAATTATATTAACACTTATAATGTTGAACAATATTTGTTGCACTAGAAAACACGGTTTACTTTTACTCTCTCTGACTCTGAAAATTAAGCAGGCTGTTTGCTACTTTACCTTTAAGAAGTATCTAAATAATCTTTTATCTATGCATATTAGCATAGTTCACAAACTTTTGGTTGGGTTATTTATTATTATTATTTGTTAATTTTATTGATGTCTATTTCTTCTTTATTTGTTAATTTTGGTTAGTTGAGTTTATTTATTTATTTATTTAATAATGTTGCTTATTGTCTCTAGTTAACATTTAACTGTGAACTAACAATGAACAATATTTTTATAGTATTTATTTGTCTTTGTTAATGTTAGTTAATAAAAAGTGCAATTGTACATTCTATGTTCATTTTAGTTCACAGTGCATTACTGGTAACCGATGCAACTTTTTTTTTTTCTTTCAAAAAAAATATTAATTAATGTTAAAATTAACATTAACTAAGATGAATAAATGCTATTGGTATATGTTAACTAATATTAACGAATGAGACCTTATTGTAAAGTTTTACTAGTTATTCCTGTTACTAATTGTTTGGTTGATTAGTTAGTAGGTTGGTTCTTTTTTTTATTATTATTAATTGTTTGTCATTGTTTTTAGTTTTTTAGTTATTCAGTTACTTTTTTGTTGAATAGTAATTTTGTATTGGTTAATGTATGTTAGTTATTTGGTTTTGCATTGCAATACAAAGGTGTATGAATACCGAATAAGCATTTGATATTAAGGATGCACTGATGTAGTGATCCATAAAATCATTTATTCATGATATCTATGTAATTAATAATAAAATAATAGAAGCAGAACCAGCAGTACTAGTCTGTATTGTCAGATGTCATTCTAAATAAATGGTTATTATATTGGCAACTTAGTCTGAAGACGTTTAAGCCTTCTGAAGACGTTTAGGAGCGTAAAGATCCGATACGACTGAGACGAGCAGAAGATGTGTGTTGTTTACATAGTGTTTTCAAAACTCTTACAAATATCTTGCAAAGTTTTGATGGCATGAATCTTTGGCCTTTAGTGTGAACTAACCCCTAGATCTGATCATTTGGGTTGTAAAGAACATTTCTTTGTTCTTGACAAGTGTTATGAGCTGATTGTGAGTCATTGCAAAGAGACGTTTCTTGTGTGCATATGTCAAATATATTCATCAAAGCTGTTGTCCTGTAAAAGCTCTTTTGACAAGCGTTTGCCTGCAGTTATGTGTGTGTTTGCATCTCCAGGTGTGTATGAAACAGACCCGGCCATGGGTGGAGGCTTCCTGGATATTCTTAAAGGAGGAACCGAAAGATTCCTCACCAACATCAAAGACACTTCCTCCAAAGTCATCCAGTCAGTGGCCAGGTGAGCGATGCATTCAGCCTGCAGTAAAACACCCCTGCGGCGGTCCCACGTTAGCTAGTGCACACGCCTTGCTCGAGTGTGATTTGGCTTGCCTTGGTTTCATTATGATGCATCTCTTTCCGCCGAGCCATTGACAGATTCAGCCGAATGAAGGAAGAGGTCGTAGTGGTGGAGAGAGTACTAGTAATCTGCTGGCGGTTAATCTGATATCACTTAATCTAGCTCACAAACAATGCCACCCGCTGCTGTCTTTCAGCATGTTTTCCAATGTCTGTGCTCTAAGTATAAATCGATTCAGAGGCTCTTTTTCATGAGCTGTAGCATTTTAAGGCATCGAAGACACAACATCCTGATGTGAAGGCGGTTTCAAAAGGTTGGCAGAATAATTATGCTAGTTTCCAGTCCTGGCCAAATTCTGCAGTAGCTTTACAGGTATTCTTCACAGAGAGATGGCATTGTGATGAAAAAATCCATTCAAGATGATGGAGGACTAACTTAAGCAAGAGAATTCTTGATTTATAAATATATTTTGTTTAATTTCAGAATTATAATATATAAAAATATATAGTATTTTACCCAAACATTGCACTACATGCATTTGTATTTACTATTATAGTAGTTTTTAATCATTTGAATTAGCTTTCGTTTTTATATTTTCAATTTTCATTTTAATTTTATTTGAACTTTTAGTCATTTTATGTCTTTAAAAAAACATTCCTATTTAGCTTTAATTTTATTTTACTTTTAGTTTAACTTTTTGAAATTTCTTGTTCATTAAAAACTAAATATTTCTAGATTTAATTGTAGTAATTTTGTCTTTTGTCATTGTTATTGAACAAAACAAGACAATGAATTGTAAATATTCCTATTTAGATTTAATTGTTTATTTATTTTAATTTTATTTTAGTTTTAATATTTGTAATTTTATTTATTTTTTCATTATTATTTTTTCAATATTCATATTTATATTTAATTGTTTTTTATTCGTTTTAAAATTAGTTTAAGTTTTAGTCATTTTATGTATTTTGTCTTTTCTTTTTTTAATGTATTTATTTATTTTCCTATTTAGCTTTTCATTTATGTTTTTTATTTTTAGTAATTTAGGTAATTTTAGTTCTTATTTTATTTCAGCTTTATTTCAGTTAACAGAACTTAATTTTAATATATTTTTAGTTACCAATAACAACACTGACTCAAATACAAAAAATAAAAGGAAAAAAATAAATGACAAGATACTACATTACAATGCATGCTGCACAATTATTCCTGCGCAATGTACGTGCGAGTTATGATATCCTATTTAACGAATAATTGACTCATATGAACAGTTTCTTTGTAATGAGTTAAGCCTGGCTCACACTACAGGATTTTTAGCCCGATTTAGCCCAGATTTCCCTGAAAATCTTGTCGAGCACCTCGATAGTTCCCGATGTTCGGCGCAGATTATCTGGTAATGTGAGGCGTTCACTGAGCGAATCTTGCACCTCCCGATCTGCTCGCACACAAATCAGGGCCGCCCCGATTATATCAAACATGTTTGATATTTAGGATTTAAATCGGGATGATGACAGCTATATGATTACGTCAGTACTTTCACAATAGCCATGCGTGACTGCAAAACAGCTGCTGTACGGCTCCGTTGGATAGTGGAGACGGAGGAAACTGCTTCTTGATGTTTTGTAGTAACATGACTGTCTGTATAATGAGTCGAAAACGTATCCCAACCGTAAGGAGAAAGAGAAGCGTGAAATCGCCTCAGTTTTGAATGTACCGGGTGAGTGCAGAAAGCTGCTAGCACGCTAGCTAACATATGTAAACATCACTGAAATATCAATGACGATCTGCTACGTGAGATCATGTGAGGCGCTCCCTCTGGCATTGGCAATCTTAATAATATCTTGTAGTGTGTGATGCGCCACGATTTTCAAATCTTGTAGTGTGTGCATGTTTAAGATTTGAGGGAAGATAATCTGCAAATATTCTCCTTAATGTGTGTGCTGCAACCAGATTTCATAATCGGTTAGGATTTTAAAACTCCTGTAGTGTGAGCCAGGCTTTAGTCTGCGGCCCCTGCTTTTTTGTGTTTTGCTGTAGAATAACACATGCTTATGTTGATTTGATCATCATTATCTTCATAAGAAGGTAAATTTGATCTGTCTAATTGCAGTGACTGGACATTAATCTCTTGGTAAACTCAATCAGCATTTTGTTTATGACACAAACTGATCTACCAGATCATAAATTCCCCTCCACTCCCCCTCCATAATCTGTGTGCATTTATTAATCATGTTTAATAATTACCCCCTCACGTCTCCACAAGTTTATTTCCTCCTCAGTTGGCCCATTTTTGCTTTCATTTTGTTTTGTTCATTGTCTTGTTTTGTTAATTTTGTTCCTGAATCACGTCTCTCGGTCCCAAATCTCCAACCCCTTGCAGCTCCAGGTAACTATGGGACAGCGCCTGTGTGTCTTTGTTTGCGTTACGTGTGTGTGTGCAGAGATGGTGTGTGAACTTCACTCCACCTTCATCTCATGGCTTTGTTCGCTGTTTGTTCTTAACCACAGTCTGCTCCCATCAGCACAGCATTACCCTGATCAGTAGAGCTTCTTAAAAGTTAAAACAGCTGTCTACTAAATCCATTTATGTGAGTGCTGCTCCTCAAATGACTTCAGAGGAATAGTTCACTATATCCCAAGCCTTCTAAAGATTATGATCTCTTATGATCACCAAAGCTGCATTTATTTGATCAAAATACAGTAAAAACTGTAATATTATGAAAAGGAATTAAAATAAAATCAGTAAAAAAATAAAAATCTTACTGACCCCAAACATTTGAAATGTAGTATATATATCAGAATGAATACAAGTAAGTCACTTTTCTTTTTTGAGTGAACTATTCCTTTAAGTTTTTGAATTTTTAGACCTAGATTTCTGCAAAATTTGTAATAAACTTTGTTGACTGGTTGAGTTTTAATACAAGCTATTACTCTTATTCCTGTCGACAGGTTTCTGTTGAGGTTTAGCCTGTAATCCAGATGTTCTTTTAGTTCTTGGATTGCTGTTGTGTTAATGCATCTAAATCTGTGTCCTATTCTGTCTCAGTTATGCTAAAGGAGACCTGGACCTGTCCTACATCTCCTCCAGAGTAGCAGGTACACTCATCTGTGCAATACGGCTTTCAGATTCATTTTGAATGCCTGAACGTTATTTACCTGTCTACATGTATTTGTTTTTGCAGTCATGTCTTTCCCAGCTGAAGGTGTTGAATCTGCCATTAAGAATAACATTGAGGATGTGCGTCTGTTCCTGGATTCTCGACACGCGGGTCATTATGCAGTATACAACCTCTCCAAACGCTCCTACAGACCGGCCAGGTTTCACAACAGGGTGAGAGTGGATAGCAAAGCAGTTTGCTTTTTCGCTAATGTAAATGATTTATAGACTACAGGGATCTAAATTGATGTCTTATCCTAATATCATAAATCCAGTGTTGTTATTAACAAAAACCAAAATTATTACAAATCATTTTTTCAAAAACAAAAATATACATATTAGATCAAAAACTTTTTTTTTCTAAGTTTTTAAAGTTAATTTGAAGCACTGAAATAAAAATATCCTAAAGCTCAATAGAAATATTAAAAACTAATTAAAATAATAAAAGCATATAAAAAATTATTAGAACTTAAATTAAAATTAAAACTGAATATATGAACAAAATATGAAAATATAAAAATAGAAATTAGTTTAGGTTAAAATATTAATAAATACTTTGATAGTATATAAATAAGACTAAAATAACACTGCAAAAAAGAGTTAATTTGATATGAATTAAAACAAGGTTGAGTAGAAATACAGAAACATTGATTCAACCAATGGCATGAATTTGGGACGGGCTATATATATTTTTTTTTCAACCAGCAGTTTGTAAACAATCATTATTTTTGCAGTTCCTTTTGGTGACACTAGTGGTAAGGTAATGTCACCTCACCTTTAAGTATGGCATCTACTCGCAGGTTTATTACCAACACATGTTAGAATTGTTTTTACTTGGGGGAGGGGGGGGCCTTTGATTTCTGTGATGTGGAAACATGTACAAAATCATGTCCAGTCATTAAAATGTAATTTACAGTATAACATGGAATGTCATGGAATTTGGCCAATTATTGGATTAATAAATCAAAAGTAGGGTTTTACACTTAATCAAATTGTGATTTTGTAAACTTGTTGTATAGCACTTTATGGCAAAAAATAACAGGAATTGTTTCAGTTGATTACATTTTAAAAGATTAATTAAATTGTTGCTGCTTTGTCTTTATTTGATTACCACTGATCTTGACTAAAAATTTATATTAAATTATCCAGAAAACTTAAACACAGGATTACTGAAAACTAAAACATTTAATTGTTTATTGTAAAAAAAAAAAAAAAAAAAATACATTAATAAATAAATTGTAGACATTCTTTTTAATTTGACATTTGCATTTATTGCAACCATTATAATGGAAAAAAAAATTCAACCATTAAAATGAAAAAATAAAACATTTCATAGGGCGCTACATGCTTTACTTGATAAAACTCCTGTGTCGTGTGTACAGGTATCAGAGTGTGGTTGGCAGCCTAGACGAGCTCCTACACTGAAGAACTTGTACAGTATATGCAAAAACATGCACCAGTGGCTCAAACAGGACCAGAGGAACATCTGCATCGTACATTGTCTGGTGAGTAAACACACACACAGCCCTTTTCCAACGATGTTATTATATAAACTGCCCACAATCAAACTATTACACTGTGGTCTTTGTTAACAAGTCCTAATCTTAGTTTTAATAACATATTTTAACATCCCAATTCATTTAATTCAGCATATTCTGAAGAAAAATTACGCTTGGGAATCCTGGTGTGTCCTGTCGTCTTCATATTGTGGTTGTGTGTTTTTGTAGGATGGACGGGCAGCGTCGGCTGTGGTGGTTTGTGCGTTCCTCTGTTTCTGTCGTCTGTTCTCTACAGCTGAGGCTGCAGTTTACATGTTCAGTATGAAGCGATGCCCACCGGGCATCTCACCCTCACACAAAAGGTAACAACTTCCTGTCTTTTTCTCACTCTGTTCCTTTGAATTAAGACGTACCACACCACAATGTCAGGGCAGGTTGTTCTAGAGCAGAAATAGATGCTCGGAGGATTAATTCAGAAGCTCAGGTGCAGGAACATGAGCAGGTGTGACGGTTCTTTGGTGTTGAGGTCACTTCCTGCCACAACTGTTATTTGGCTCGCCAAGAGCTTCTGCCGAACTTCGCAAGCTCATGGGACTCTTTTGATTCTAACCAAGTGTGAATGTGTGTGGTTGCTGGAGCTGATAACAGTGACTTTGTCAGCTAAAAGTAAAGGAAGTGACATAACCTCGAGCAGAACATTCAGTTCTGCTGCACACCAGAACATAGGCAGCATTACTTTATCATTTTTATATACTATTAAAGAATTCATTACAATTTGGAATTAGCTTTTATTTTTATATGTTCAGTTTTCATTGTAATTTTAGTTTTTGGGATTTTGTCATATTAGTTGTTTTTTTTAGTTTTAGTCATTTTAGTACTTCAATTTTAGCTTATTTATTCAGTTAGTTGCCAGGGTAAAAAAATCTAATTTTTATTTAATCCAATAAACATATTGTTTTAAACCAGCTTCATTTCAATTAACAAAAAATATGTAATCGTTTTAGTTAAGAATTACCAGGGTTATTATTGTTAACAAAAATTTAAACCACAAAAATATTTTCATTACATGATATAAAATAAACATGAACTGAAAACCTTTATTTAATTTCATTCACTGTTATTTTATTTCAGCTAGTTGCCAAGCTATTGCTCATTTTTGTTTAGAATACGTTGAAGTGATAAAACAACTAAAAACTAAAACTTGATTAAAAAAAAACTATATAGACATATTTTACAAAAAATAAAATAAAGACAAATATGAAACAAAATTACTAAAACTTTAACTAATCCAAATAAAAGATCAGGCTTAATGTTAAAATACCAAAGGATTGCCTCAAGGCTCATTTATTATGTGTTAACTTATACCATTTTGTCTCCTGTCATAATTGTGTAAAGTTGGTAAACCTTGTGACTTAAATAATGCATGCAAAAATATACTTTATTGGAAAAAAAGTATTTCTAGAGGTTTAATGGAAGTCCAAATGGTCACCTCAGTAATGCATAAAAGGACTAAAATGTTAAAGGATGCTTTTAGGCAACTTTGCAACACAGAGAGCACACATTTGTGCAAATATCTCACGTTTGATATCTCCTGATGTGTGAAATCTGCTTGTGAGGATGTGGGGTTCATGGCAAAGATTGTAATGATCTCAGTTTTCACGGTTCATGAGAATGAGGTCAAATGTCTCATTCTAGAGCGTAGATGTTAGATGATGAACCATGATGATTGTGCTGAATGTTAATGGTGCTTGCTAAGCAGTCATCCCTGTTACAGTTTAAAAGCTTCTCTATTGCTTTTTAAAACCATGATGTAAACGACAACATAAGAACAGTAGTTTGACCCTGACTTGCGATTTGAGCAAATTAGAGACAAACCCACAATTGTGTATCTTTTTGTAAATTATTTTTCATTTCAAGAATGAATGCAGTTGACACTTGTTACATACTTTCAATCTCTCCAACTAAACCAGACCAACTAACTCAGGATAAATACATTTAAATAATCATAATCATTAATAAATGAATAAATAGTTACAATTAAATACATAAATAATTTAAAAACTTAAAAAATACAATTACAATTGCGCATCTTTAACAAATTGTACCTCATTTGTCCAGCAATTTTAAGCCACCATATTAAAAAAATTACCAAAATTAAGATGGTTCTCAGCATTTTTTGTGACGATTTGCATTTGATTGTGAAACTAGGAGTTTCTGATGTTAGATGATGAACCATGATTTCTCAGGTTGCTAATAGTCCTTTCTAAGCAATCAACATTATCATCGTGTAAAACTTCACTAATGCCTTTTAAAAGCTTTTTGTTCAAACCCCTGGTCTATTGAAATCTTTTAAAATATAGAAAAAGTAGAGTAAAAAGTAGAGTAACAGCCTGTTTTAAACAAAGGGTCAGAGAGGAGGGTGAATATAGGCATGTAAAGATGTATTTCACTGTTTTTGGTACAAAAACCTTGACTAATATCTGAAGCAAAACAACTACACATTCTGTTCCTGAGCTACATATGTTCAACAAGTTTGTTAATTCTGCCATGGAGAAGTTACAAAAGTCTTGGGTATAGCCTTGTATATTAGGGTTCAGCTCAAAATATGCAGTTAACTGTGCATGTTGATGAATTGCATTAACATGCAATTCATCAACATGACAGTTAACTGATGTTGATGAATTGCATTAACCGATGACTGTTGTTGTTTGTAGGTATATTGAGTACATGTGTGATATGATGGCAGAAGAGCCCATAATTCCCCACAGCAAGCCTATAACCATCCGCTCCGTCGCCATGACTCCCGTACCGCTCTTTAATAAGCAGCGAAACGGCTGTCGGCCATTCTGTGAGGTTTACGTCGGTGACGAGCGCGTCGCAACCACTTCACAGGAATATGACAGAATGAAGTAAGTCAGCCTTGCTAATGGACAGTGTTGAAATAAAAGAATGTACACTGTCTGTATCTCTAACTACCTCTGGCGTTTCTGCAGGGATTTTAAGATGGAGGACGGGCGAGCGGAGATTCCTCTGAATATAACTGTGCAGGGAGACGTGCTGATAGTGATTTATCACTCACGCTCTACGCTGGGCGGACGTCTGCAGGCCAAAGTAAGACACACACAGTGACTGATATTTATGCATATTGTCCCGGTACATGTTTATAAGCAGAAATTAACAAATGCAAATAAAATATTAATGACCAGTTGGACTGTAAATTTATTAGGAATAGCATTATTATGATATAAATGGCAACTAATGGATTAGGATGTAAACGGCAATGTAAGAACAGTAGTTTGACCCTTACTGACAATTTATGCAAATCAAATTGAAGACAAATATACCATTGTGCATCTTTTAAAAATGATTTTTATTTGCAAAAGTGAATGTAATTATAATAAAGTTGTAAGACTTTTTACAATTTCAGTCTCTCCCCAATTAACCCTGAACAAACAGATTTAGAAAATAAATTTGTTAAAATGAATTAAAAATAAATAAAGTTGTGCATCCTTTACAAATTGTACCTCGTATGTATTTGTATTTGTATTTATTTATTTATAAAGCACTTTACAGTACACAGTAACTCCAAAGTGCTGTACATCACAAACAGTTAAGATAATAAAAAAATAATAATAATTAAAATAAGACAACAAAAAGATCAAGATAAATAACCCAATAAAGAGTTAAAATGCCAGGGAGAACAGATATGATTTTAAGCGGCACTTGAAGGCACTTAACGTGAGGGATGCTCTAACCTCGAAAGGAAGGCTGTTCCATAACCTTGGGCCAGAGACAGCAAAAGCGCGGTCACCTTTAGATTTAAGACGCACTCTTGGGATCGTTAATAGTAATTTATTTGAGGATCTCAGTGATACTTTTGCATTAAATGGTTTAATAAGCTCTACCAAATATTCTGGCGCTGTTCCATGTAATGCCTTAAAAACATAAATCAAGACATTGTATTGGATCCTGTAGTGCACTGGTAACCAGCCTAATGAAGATAACAGTGGAGTAATATGATCAGACTTCTTAGCTTTCATGAGCATTCTAGCTGCGGCATTTTGTACTAGCTGGAGACGTGCAATATGCGTCTGACAGGTCCCAACATAAATGGCATTGCAATAATCTAAACGGGAAAAGCTGAAAGCATGGACGACCTTTTCTAAATCACTAGTTGAAAGAAATGATTTTAATTTTGCTATTGACCTCAAGTAAAAAAAGCAATTCCGAACTACAGTGTTTATTTGATTATCAAATTTTAATGAGGAATCAAAAATGACTCCTAAATTCTTTACTCTGTCCTGTATATAACAAGCCCAAGGGCCTAGGATGACACTTTCAGCCTTGTTAAGGACCGTGCGACCAAAAATCATAATTTCTGTTTTGCGTTCATTCAACTGAACAAGATTATCAGCTAACCAATCTTTCACTTCATCCAGACACCTACGTATGCTGTAATTCCGCCCATTTAAAGCCACCATAATGAAAAATGCAGTGTTTTATTAAAAATATATATTAATATAATGTGTTTTCCCTGTTAAATGAATTATCCCCCAGTGTATCCCTTGCATTTTTATGGACAAAAACTTCTAAACTTGTAATCAAACGCAACATTTTGTCAAATCTCACAATCAAACAGCACCAAAAAAATGGTGTTCCTTAATATTGTTCCTTATTTGCCAGTCATTGCAGACATGCTGTGTTGTGGTTTTTGTAGATGGCTTCCATGAAGATGTTTCAGATTCAGTTCCATACTGGGTTTGTGCCCAGAAACGCATCCACCGTCAAATTTGCAAAGTAAGTTTTGCATTACTTTTCGAATTTCTATCAGTTTCAGTTTTTGTTGTACGTCAAAATGTGATGCTCTTTTATATTGATGGTGCTGCGTGTATTTGCAGGTATGATCTCGATGCTTGCGACATCCAGGAGAAATACCCCGACCTCTTCCAGGTGCATGTAAATGTGGAAGTGGAGCCTCAGGATCGCCCTAGCAACAAGACTCCGCCTTGGGAAAGCTTTGCCACAAAAGGACTCAATCCCAAGATCCTCTTCTCCAGCCGAGATGAACAGCAAGAGATCCTGACAAAATTTGGTGAGTTGTCTCTCTATTAAAAAGTTTTAAAAAGTCTTAAAATGGTATAGCAAATGTCTTAAATTTCATTTTAGGAGGTCTTAAATTTTTCCACAGAATAACAGGAATTGAAATGCAGCCAAATGTGATTATCAAACTTGTAATGACCAAGATCAGTGAATACTGGGATTTTATGGCAAGCGATTGCTTATGATCCACTGTTGATGAAATATGACAGCGTTTACATTATGGTTTTATATTGTAATATTTTGTGGATGGTTGTAAGAGTGCATATTTTATCTCATCTTTTTGAATGAGGAGCTGGAAGTAGTAAAGCATTGACATTTCAAAATAAGAGTCCCTGTCCATTTTAAGCATGTTTCTAATTAAAAGTAACACATTCTTATTTTTATTCTGTATATTATTGGTATTTGGTTACAGAGTAAACTCTATCTAGCATTTGATTCTTTCCCTGTCAAAGGAAGTAAAGAATAAGAACATTACTTTAACATTCAGTATATAGATTTTACTAGTTTTGGCACAATAATCTGTAGTGCCTTTCTTTAAATATATTATTTATTATTATATCTGCAAAATCCAATATAAATCAACATTTATTTTGTAAGCAATGATATATTAGTACATGGATGAATTTCAATTCATATGTATATATCGAATAAATGTTTTGAATGTTTAATTAATTAAAAGAGTAAGCGATTCATTATTTTGAGATTGCATAGGTTTGTTCTGCATGGACATATGGTATTAATTTTATTTGTACAAGTTTTAAAAACTACCCTGTTCTTGTTTCTCATGTTCATTATGATACTACACATTTCCTATTAGTTTTAACTGTTTTGTTGTAAATCTTTCTGGTTGGTCAGGTAAACCAGAGCTTCCACGTCAGCCTGGTTCCACAGCCTGTTACACCTCTGAACCGGCCCAGCCGGAGCATTCACCTGAAGGGCCACAGACCGACCCGGATTCCCCTTCTCCTCAAAGCACCGACAGCAACGCCAACAACTTCTTCCAGACGCTCGACTGGGAAGGTATATACAGTACATTTATAACATTTCATACACTTAATAATTCACATAATTCATACACTTTTTCACATTTTCCCTGCCGAGTGTTAGTTGGGTAACACATTAACATCACTTAACAATGAGAAATACATACACAAAAACAGTATTCATTCATCTTTGTTAACATCAGTTAATGAAAGTACAGCTGTCAGTTGTTAGTTAAAAAATCCGTTCAATAATATAAACAGATAGACCTTTTGATTTTAATAATGTTGAATATTGAAATATTGAAATGAACATTTAAGATTAATAAATGCTGTAGAAGCACTTTTCATTGTTTGTTCATGTTAACAAGTGCAGTAAATTAATATTAACAAATGGAACCTTATTGTAAAGTGTTAAAATGAGTTGTCTCTGCACATTAAAGGTGAAGTGTTTAACTTTTCGTAATGTTAAAATATTTCCTTCTATCCAAGTTTAGTGAATAAATGTAATTTTACAGGACTCAACAGAGCAATCATTTCACTCGCATTTACGACTAACTATAGATGTGTATGGACTGTAACATGTATTTAGGAGCATGCACGAATGGAAAGTAGGTCCACGTGGGTCCTTAAAGTGTCTTAAGTTCAAATTTAAGGTTCAATTATAAAGTCTTAATTATCCTAAAAATATACAAACAAAATTCTTAATTATCATTTTAGAAGATCTTAAATTCAGGACTGGAAAACAGGAATTGTGATACAGCTTAATGTGATTATTAAACTTCAGAGGCTGTGATTTAAATAAATGTGAGGCTGCGCATTTTAATGTCAAAACAGGCTATTTAAAAGAGCAGCTGGAATTAGGAAATTTTGGTATTTTGGTTATGCAGTAAACTGTATCTGACATGTGATTTAATGTTTAAGATATAAATAATTCCATTATTTTTAAATAAATACAGTTTTAAAGCAAAAATATTTAAAAACCTAGTATACTTTCTGTATTTAAAAAAATGTTTTATTTTGCTTGTAAATATTTCTTCATAACCCTTTTATCAAGGAAAATCCAATTATTGCCTCTTAAGTCCTTTATGCACAACATCATTTTTTTTATTAGGGGCACATGTGCTCCTTGGGGGGGGGGAAGTAAGTATTAAACCTTTTTTCTGAATTTTATGGCGCATTTTGTTCCCAGTGGCATTTATTACATAGAAAGTGATTTTATGGAATTTGTATGTGGACCATCATCTTTTTCGCCAAACAAAGCATTTCTTTCTTTAGCCTTTATTATGTTTCATGCACTTAAATTAGCTGTCCTGAATTATGGTGTATTTATAGATGGCAGTCGGCAGTTCGAAAGTTCTGACAGCCAATTGGAGGACCAGGATGATTTGAGTGGTGGCTCGGAGGAGGAATCAATGTCTTACTCCGCCCCTGTCGATGGGACTCTGTCACGTGACACTAGTGAACCTTTCTTCGAGGCAGACTTCACAACCACACCACCTGATCCTCAGCTTGACACAGAGGACCTGCTCGGCCTGAACTCTGACCCCGGTCCTCCAGCCTCCATCACTCAGCCGGGCATTGCTAATGAGACGGGTTTGAAAAGTTCTGCCAGTAACAGCGATTTACTGAACGACCTGTTTGCCCCTCCACCCAATGTTGTGCCTTCAGCTAATGCAGAGGATCTGATGGGAGAAAGTACAGGAGAAGATCTCTTCTTCTCCAACACATCCAGCCAACCAGCACCAACTGCTAATAAAGGTAAGAGAGATTGTGTATGTGAATGTTTAAATGAACTGTTTAGTACCAATAAACTGGTAACGAAAATTTTCCAGGTTTGACACCTGGAAGGCATTATTTACCTTAAAGTAATGCATTTGACCCAATGTTAAAGTGGGACCATCTTTGTATTAAAAATGTACTGCAGCTTGCTTTAAATAAAATGACGACAAATTAAATACATTGATAAATATATATAAAAAAGTAAAAAATCGAAAGTCATTAATATTTTGTTTAATGAAGGCCTGTTTTAGGAACAATTTGCATTATGCGACAATTCATTTTCCTCTCAAATTTTATACATATTGTGACATTATTTATGCATAATCTTTTATTATGCTGATTTATTTATATTAAATAAGTAATAAAATATAAATAAAGAAATTTATATTTATGATACATACAGGAAGGGAAAAAAGCAACAACATCAAAAACAAAGCAACATTAAATAATTCAAGCAAAAAGGAGGTAATGATAAAAATAAAAATATAAAATACTGCTATAGGATTATGTTCATTATTGTATTAAAGAAATTAGTCACCAGCTAGAATAATGAAAATACAGATGTACCAAGATGCATCACGGTAATGAGGACAGATGAAACGCAGAAATTAAAATAATTTCAGCAAAATTTGTTCAGTTGTCTTCATGCAAATATAATTTTGTATTTTTTTCTTTTGATGTTGGGGTAAAATATCACCTGGACATGTTCTTTGATGTTTCCCCAGTGTTCTTATTTATGAATTAATTAATTTATTCAACATTTTCTGAATGTGTTTTCAGTTGGTTTAAATTACACTGACTGTCTTTCTGTAGACTTCTTTGACCCCTTCGGTGTGGGGTCAGCCTCTTCAGGCTCCGATCTGTTTGGTGACCTCCTGGGGTCAGACAGTGCGAGTAGCGGCTTCAAAGCTCCAGCTCCTGCATCCAACTCCAGCCTCTTCAACCTCAGTGAGTTCTGCTCTGATATACATATAAATCAAAACATTGGAATGCTATTCAGTATAATTTATGATTGTCTTAGTACTTAAAAGGACACAAAAATTGTGGCTAATGAGAGGATTTGTTTTTTAGTTAGTCCAAATTAATTTATTGTCAATTGAATTATTTATTATTATTTTAAATCTATATAAACATTAGTTTACATCTGAAATGTGTTTGAAATGTTTTGCAGATAAGTTAGCAAGCGAGACTCCGAAGATGACATCGTCAGCGAGTCAGCCTGATCTGTTAAGTGGCTGGGAAAACTGGAGCACAGGAGGAACCAGCACGACTACTAACACGACCACTGCTGCCAGCAAACCCACTGTGAATGGTAATCAGTCAGTCATTCAGACAAAACTGTTACTTGGTTAAGTTGGTAACACTTTATAAAAAGGTCTAATTTGTTATTATTACTATAAAGTAACTAACATGAAGTAACATGGAGCAATATATTTTAATTACATTTTATCTGAAGGTTTCCTTGATACAGTGTGAATATAGTATTATTTGACGGAGTAGTATTAATTAACAACATTGTACTTAGTATAGGATTAGGGTTTGGTTTAGGGTTATTTGTAGGAATGCTCAATATTATCGGAATTAGCCGAAAAGGTACCACTGCATCTGTCTGGGAAAAAAGAAAAATGCAGTGATTGATATTTTTTATATAGTTATTTTCAAAGCTTTCAATGTACTTTCATTATAAAAATTACTTTATTATAGTTTTAGTTCTAACAAGTAAGTTTTTTCTCAGAACTAACCAAAGTTAGAAATAAATTATTTATAATCTTTGCACATAAGACACTTGGTGTTGTTTAGAAACAAAAGGAAATATAAAAGTATCAGCATCAGCCAAAACGAGTTGACAAATATTGGCATATTGGATATTGGCCGAAATCCAGTATTGTGCATCCCTAGTTATTTGCTTATAATTATACATAATTTACTATTATTGCTATAGTAAGTACAATGCAACATGTAACAAGGACAAAAATAAAGTGTTACCTTATTTTTTACAGCATTTATTAACCTTTGTTAATGTCCATGTTAGTTCACAGCTTTTATTTATGTATCGTTGAGAGACTGTTATAGTTACTATTAATATTTTGAATTAGTTGTTTTTACATTTTCTGTTTGCATTTTAATTGTAAAGTTTATTTTATTTTATTTTTTATGTCAATATAGTTTTCATAAATTTTTATTTCAGTTCTAATTTTAGTACATAAGATAAAATGAGAAATGTTGCCATGGCAACTAACTGAAACAAAATTTTATTTTAATTTATTTTAATGTTTTTTTGTTGTTGTTTGTTTTAGATTTAGTTAACTGTAACAACCCTGGTTCGCAGTGCATTAACATCAACTTTGAAATGTATTAGTAAATATTGAGATCCTATCTTAAAGGAAAACACCACCGTTTTTCCATATTCCAATATGTTCTTCCCTCAACTTAGACGAGTTGATATGTACCTCTCCCATCTCAGTCCGTGCACTTAATCGCTCTAGCGCGCGGCACCACTATGCTAGCATTTAGCTTAGCACAATTCATTTCTTAGGATCCAAACTGGGATAAATTTAGAAGCCACCAAACACTTCCATGTTTTCCCTATTTAAAGACGTTTACATGAGTAGTTACACGAGTAAGTATGGCGACACAAAATAAAACGTGGCGATTTTCTAAGCGGATAAAAATGATAACTATAATGTGTGGCGGAAGAGCACTTTGCAGCACTTCAACCTCGGCTCAGTAATATCATCATATTTTCATCACCGATTAATCGGGTTTGCCGATTAATCGGCACCGATAGTTGATTGCGGAACTATCGGTTATCGGCAAAAATCCATGCCGATAGTTTTCCGTGTTGCATCTGTTGCTGGAGTGGTTGAGAATGGTCTGCTGTCATTATACAGTACGAGAGCAGCCTCTGGAGGCGGAAATCACTGACAGCACGTGTTGTTTGTTTTGGCATGTGACACTGCGCGCTGCACAGAGAAGGAAACTCCAGACTCGCATTTAAATACAGCCGACAGAAAATCCTGCTGCGGAACAGAGCACCGTTCACATAGTTTTCTATTAAATTGCATTATGTACATTAACAATGATTTGGGACAAATATAATGACTTCACCCTAGGTGATAAATTATGTATTGTGCATTTTTCAGCAAAACGTTTGTCTTTCTGTGACTCTAATACAGTCTGTATGCTTCATATAGAGAGCTGTAATACAGATCGCGCTTTCTCTTTCCGTTTGCTCTGGGTTTTTTAAACACCGAACTTCAAACTCATTTATGCCACATAGTTCATTCTTGAAGCAAACTTATGTCCATTTGGTGATTAAATAAACCGTTTTGGACCGTTGCTTGAATTGAACGTGACGCGTCCGGTGTGTGTGTGTGATACCAGTGACTTCTCCAAGACACAGCGCTTCGCTTTTGCACAGTGTGTCACTTGCATTTATTTTATATTTTGATTAGATAATAATGCAGTGTTCTAAAATAGCAGTAAATAAAATGTGAGAGTACACATACAATATCAATAACCTGTGCATGTAATTTTAATATGGCCTTGTGTAGGTATTTCAAGATGGCCATCTTTAAGCATGACTGTTGAAATGAAATGGTAATACTTAACAATAAGAGCATCTAACAAGATGTTCCTTGTTAGAGTGTGTTCATTTCATTTCAACATTTACTATTACTAATAGGCTTCATTTTTAAATTTTAAAGTTTCTTCTTTTAACATTAGTAAACTATGAAATAAATGTAATGATCAATATAATAATTAATATTAATAATACATTTGTATTAATTTACAAAGTATGGTTCAGTACTGTTACTGCTTTTTTAAAAATAGCAAAGCTCTATTTTAGTTTTCGTTCAGTATCCATTTTAAAAACTATCGGTTGATTAATCGGTATCGGCCAGTGTGGTCCAACCTAGCTATCGGTATCGGTAAAATCCAATATCGGTCGACCTCTAGTAACTACTCATGTAACCGTCTTTAAATAGGGAAAACATGGAAGTGTTTGGTGGCTTCTAAATTTATCCCAGTTTGGATCCTAAGAAATGAATGGTGCTAAGCTAAACGCTAGCATAGTGGTGCCGCGCGCTAGAGCGATTAAGTGCACGGACTGAGACGGGAGAGGTACATATCAACTCGTCTAAGTTGAGGGAAGAACATATTGGAATATGGAAAAACGGTGGCGTTTTCCTTTAAGATTAATAGATGCCTTTGTTTATTGCTAGTTCATGTTAAGTAATGTGGTTAACTATTGTGAAGTGCTAATGTTGAGTTTAACCATGACTCTGGTCATACAATCAAATGCTTCCTAAGTTTACTACAGGGTTCCCACGCTTCTTGAAAGTACTTGAATTTCAGACATATGGATTCAAGGCCTGGAAAGTACTGGAAAACAAACATAGGTCCTTGAAAATGCTTGAATTAAATTTGAAATCAATTTAGTTTATGGCGCCATTTCAAAAATTGCCCTATATGTGCTGTCAAAGACAGAATGAAACGGCACTAATGATTGGGGTGGAGATGGGGTAGCGCGAAAAAAAACTTAGCGTGTGTGTTGATGCGCAGCCTAGAGCCCTGCGCGGAAGAGTTTTCTTAAGCCTGCTCCTTCTGAATTCTGACCATTACCTCCCACAACGTGTGTGTCCCGCTCCAGCAAACATTCTAGTATTGTATATAATTTTCACGCTATCAATATGTGGGGTATTGAAATCACATTTGAATGAGCGCTCGCAGTTCACTTTCACTTTCGATTTTGCGATCACGCTCACTCTGTGTAAAGTGAGCACATCTTTACAGTGCGTGAATAATTATTAGGCACGTTGATATTCTGATCTTATTTTTTTCCAAGCACATTTTACTAATTCCAAACCACATCTATCTTAATAACTACTATTAATTTTGTATTTAATAATTTATAAGTGATATATTATTGTCCATGAAGGCTGGAAGTGAAAAACTCCTTATATTCAGGTGTGCAGAATTATTAGGCAGGTTTTCTTTTACAGATGAAATGAGCCAAAAAAGAGATTTAACTGAAAAGTCAAAAATTATTAAATCCCCATGAGAAATATTCAAAACTAATGCAATACAGAAATTGCTAAGTTAAGGCATGACCATTGGTCAGCGAAATGCTCATTGGGTCAGCAGGGTTAAAAAAAAAAACAGGTGGAGAAGAAAAGACCCATGTTAACTGCAAAATAATTAAGAATCAATGTGAAGAATTAGGTGTAAACCATCAGGAACCATGAGCAGTACGGGTCAGTACAGTACAGTACGGTACGGTTCGGGACCGAACACCCTGATCCAGCTTGCGTTTCCACTGCCAACAGTACCCTTTACTTTATAGGCGTGGTGTATGCCGGAAAGTAGTGATCAACAATAAAGTGCGACAATAAGCACAACTCCGCCTCTTTTATGTAATAATAGCCATTATAAAAGTATAAGTGCAAAGTAAAAGAGGATTATATAAGAGGAAATAAAGACAAAAGCAAACAATTCAGTCAAACGTATCATGTTTAATCACTACAGAGACATCAGAGCCAGCGGCAAATGTCGGAAGGACTAGCCGAGCTAAGGATGCTCGAGGCGGATACATGAGCACAGAGCACCCGGTGATCACCTGGAGCTCCGAAATCGGCATAGCAAATTTTCAAATAGGCTCTGTCTTTATGAATAAACCGCAGATTTGAGTTTTAAACAACTACATTCTCACCTGAAAAACTCGTAAAACTACATTTCATGACAGAATAACAGTAATATTTTGAAAATTACGCGGGCTTTTGGGCAATGACGTTTCACAAGTCCACAAGAACAGAACGCATATTGAGAAACGGCTATTGTCTGTGTGAAAATATAAAATGATAAAATACACAGTTATATTTTTTTTGTGTTTGCGCACGTACCGCTCAGTGGATACGAGCCATAAGGCTCCAGCGCCATCATTTTCCAGAACTGCAACCTACCTGGAGTCTCCAGAATTACAAGGTTCTCAGAGACTTTGCTTGGGTAAAAAATCCTAAAAAATGACCCTCACTTAATAAGAATAACATGCTGAAGTGTTGTGAAATACATGAAGACTATTTTTTTATATAGGCTTTATGGACAGATAAGTTGAGAGTGACTCTTTAAGGACCAGCATCACGTCCTCTGGTACCACTGTTTGAAGAATTTATCTTCCAGAATCTGGAGCTCATTTTAGGAGCTCATTTTTATTAAATCTCTGCAAGACAGACTTTTCAGGATAGGAGAAAATGAATAATAAAAATGAACTCCCAAAACTTACTGCGACATGAAGCTAAGGAGAAAATGTAGAACTTGAAAAATAAGAAAAACAGCTAAGTGAAAAGTGTTTACAGTTTAAAAGCAAATAGAAAGTCCTATTTTTTTTTTTTTTTTTTTTTTTGTGCAGATTTGCACATGTACAAGGTTTAAAATGTTCATGACATATTTTTTTAAAAAAAATATTGAAGTTTTGAACTGCTGCATATTTAAGCACCTGCATTCCTCTAGTCTTGGTCAAAGATGAAAAAATGGGATTTACAATAAGTGATTTACAAAATAATTTTGACTTGAGTTTATTTATTAATGAGTAACGTCTCTATTGAGAGAATGTGCACATTTTAATGTTAACAGGTTTTACAGTGTTATTACAGCATTTAACCACTTTTTATTAATTTAAAAATTGCGAAATTCTTTCAAATTTAAATCTTGTACAAGAACTACAGCAAAAAACTGTTTGATGCATATTTTATCAATATTTTAGAAATTGTATTTGAATATTATCAGATTGACTTCAATGATTTCATTAAATTTCTTTGAACACGAGAAAACGGTCTAAATTTATGAAACCTACACATTCAAAACATTATTACTCTGAAATTTTTAATGAAAGGTTAAGTGTAAGTGTAAGTGAAATGTTTAGTACTGTAAGGTCTTTCATGGCACTACATATGCTGGCGTGTGAATTTGATGGGTGCTTGATATAAAATAACTGGTGCTTAAAAAAGTCCTTGAAAGTCCTTGAATCTGGTGTTCATGAAAGAGTGGGAACCCTGTTACTAGCCAATCAGATTTCTGTTTATACATTAGACTGCTCATAAACCAGTTGCGGCAACCTATAAAGAACCCCAATTTAATAAAAAATTGTAACCCTTTGATTTTGTGTTTGTGCAGCCTCAGGAGTCTCATCTTTCTCCAAGGCCAAATCTCAAAGCTTTGACCCCTTCGCAGACCTGGGCAACCTGGCCTCAACACTACCTGGTATGTTTTACTGTGTAAAATCTTTGTGTTTACTCTTTACTGGACTGCTTTCTCATATATCGCTCATATCACGTAACTGACTAACCCTGATTTGTGTTTAGGTTCGTCCAGTGCTGGTTTCTCTGGCTCAGGTTTTAAAACGGCGCCCTCTGCAGGAATCCCTAAGAACTCAGGTCAGCAGTGGCAGCAGACTCCTCGGCCCTCCTCCGGTCCCAGCAAACCCTGGATGCCTCCAAACTCAGTGCCTAGACCGCAAGCCCAGCCCTCCAAACCTGCTACCCAACCGGCTAAGTCAAACTACAAACCTAGTTTCAGTGTGATCGGTGGACGAGAAGAGAGGGGGATCCGTGGGCCAGGCTTTGGTATGCTTTCACCAGTTACAGAACAAATATGCATGAAAAAAAAGGCAACTATGTATGGTTCAGTCAGGTGCGTTTTCTCCAAGGAGCCAGTGCCTCCTCAACAAATTGGATATAAAAAATAAAAAAAGAAAGTAGAAAAAAAAAAACATTAAATATGACATTTAAATAGTCATGTGAGAGGAGGCACTGCCTCCATTGCACTATGATTGGCCTATCACACTTTTCACCCCATAAATCCCGCCTCTTGTTTTCTTGCGTTCTGCATCCACAAATTAATCTGAATGAGCAAATAATGGTGTTAATGGGGAGACTAATTAAAAACCAAATAAACAACTCATCCACTTAGAAATCAGGGCTTTGTCACATTAAAATCCAACCTGAAATGACTTGAAAAGATGATCTGTGAGTTTTTTTTTTTAGTGTGTAATCATCTCCATGTCTGTGACCATCATGACACCTGCAGTGTTTACTGAGCTTTGATGATTAATGATCCAAAAATAAGATGACTTCTAAAAAGCGAATAAAATATAGATGTAATCTGAAATTTGTTACTGCATACTTATAGTTATTATATTGGAACACCACTGGTTTCAGATATCTGATTGTCAGTATTAAAGCTTTAAAACAGTATATTTCTGATCAAGATCAAGTCAGCCTCTCATGGTGACTAAATGCCATAATTATCGTGGACTGTGTGGTGTCTTCATCATTCATTAAAGGTATAATTCACCAAAAACATTTTGTCATCATTTACTCCCCATCAAGTTGTTCCAAACCTGTATGAGCTTCTGTTGAACACAAAAGGAGATAATTTGAAGAATGTTGGTAATCAAACAGTTGATGGTAGCCATAGTATTCACAGAGTATTTTTTTCCATACTATGGAAGTCGGTGGCTACTGTCAGCTGTTTAGTCAGCAATATTATTTTATGTTCAACAGAAAAAAGAAACTCATACAGGTTTGGAACAATTTGAGAGTGAGGAAATGATGATAGAATTCTCATTTTTGGGTGAACTATCCCTTTAATGCATTTCAGTCATTAATGTGTTGTGGTTGTTATTGTCTGTTTTTATTTGTGCTATATTGTTTGTTTGTTTGTGTCCTTTAGGTCCAAAGCCCAAAGTGAAACGAGATGACTTTGAGGATCTATTATCAACACAGGGTTTTGGCTCCAAACCCGACAAGAAGATGCCCAGAACTATTGCTGAGATGAGGAAGCAGGAGCTGTCTAAAGACATGGACCCTCTCAAACTTCAGGTATGACTGTTTAGCAAAATTCACAAGTTTTTTTTCCCAAGAACATATGTGCATGTAAATGTGCTTTGGGCTCGATGATGATGAAGGTTCGTATGTTAGATCTTAGATTGGATCGAGGGGAAGGAGAGGAACATCAGAGCGCTGCTCTCCACGCTGCACACGGTCCTGTGGGAGGGAGAGACCCGCTGGAAACCCGTCAACATGGCAGATCTGGTCACACCTGATCAGGTGAAGAAGGTCTACAGGAAGGCTGTGCTTGTTGTGCATCCAGACAAGGTATGAAAGATTTATATTCACATATTTACAAATTGTATAAACTTTTTTGAACCAACAAATCGATATTTTCAAGTCAACATGAAAATTGACTCTTAATTAACCTTTAAGTGTTATTGTACACAGTTTGTCAGTGCACATTTATCAAATTGGAATGTTTTATTCAAGAAAATATTTTTATATTTTTTTTTAATATATTGAACAATATTTTAATTAATCAAAACAATATATAAATAAATAATATGGATACCTTTTTATTGCCAGTAATACAAATATTGATTGATATTAATCAAAGAATAAAATAAAAAGTTTATTGTATGTATGTATGGATATATTTATTTGTTTAGGTATTTATGTTTATGTATTTGGTTATTAATGTTTTATTAATTTATTGATGTTTATTTGTGTTTTATTATTTTGAAATTATTTATTGTTTTCATTTCAAACATGAGAATTTTGGGGGGATTTTTTTTTTTCAAGGATATATATATATTATTAATTAAGCAATATATGAATTATTAATTAAAAAATATGAATAAACATTACAAATATTTATTGATAGTAATACAGTTACAGTATTGATAGTTGATGTAAAGTATTTTTTTTAAATAACGATTCATCCATCCATATGTATGTATATGGATTATTAAGAAAATGTTGAGTTAAATTCAGTGCTAAAGATTTATAATATGGATTTTTTTCTGGTCTTCCAGGCTACAGGTCAGCCGTACGAGCAGTACGCTAAAATGATCTTCATGGAGCTGAGTGATGCCTGGTCCGAGTTTGAGAACCAAGGAGCCAAAGCCCTGTTCTGAGCGTGCTCAGTGAGCGTCTGCCAGGAGCGGCGGGCCCCCTACAGGCAGCCTGAGGCACAGCGCTCGCTCTCTCCTTACACACAGACACACGGCTCTGAGAGAGTCTGACAGTGAGACAGATCAGTCAGAGGAGGAAAACAGAGTTTCTGCTTGAGGAACAGTCTAACCTCTTCCTGAACTCTGGTGTGAAACCTGTGGCGCTGGATCTCTCCTCCTTCAAAAGGGGAACATGCTAGCATCCTTTTGGCATTTGTAGATGATTAAAAACCATGCGCACACACACCAACACCTGAGACTACAGTCTGTGTCTTGCACTTCGAAAGCGCTCCAAAACAGATGGTTTCTGGGATGAAGACGAAATGATTATCGCTGATCTTTTTCATGTCATTCTATGCATCACACTATTGTTTTCACTTTTTTGTTTTTCAATCAGTGTGGCTTGTCACGTACTGATGTAAATAATCACTCGACTCATGTATGTGTGTGTTTGAGGGGTGGATCATGTTCATATGAAGCTAAAGCAGAGGGTTTTGACTTCTGTGCTCCACGACGTGAAGGCTTTTGATCACTTTCACTTCAGTTTTGTCATGTTTTCACTGATCTCTAGTGTTAATTCTCTCCAGGCACCTCGTGTGACGGTGTGTTTGTGTATTTGTGGGTTCAGGGCTCAATTTCTGCAGTCCAAAGGGTATTTCAGTGACCGAAAACAAACAAAAAGTGTGAGCTTTCCATTTTTTTTTTTTTATCTCAAGGACCAATCAGAAATGTCTGTCTTATTTATTGTTTTGAAAGCTGTACATGGTTAATTGATGGATATAAAAAGGACTAAAATAACAAATTTATTGTAAACGATGGAACAAACAAGCTAAGCTTTTTGCTAAACTAAATCATTCCAAAGCATCTACTAATATGAATGTGCTTTTTAAGATTATTGCTGGAATGTAACTTTTTTTTGTTTTGTACCATTATCCTATTTTCCACAATATTTAATTTTTTGTTTCCATAATCTCTTAATAATGACACTAGAAAGTTTGCACCAATCCCTCAGGACATCCGGACAAATTCAGTGTCCGATTGAAGAAAAAAAAAAAAAAGTCTGATAAAACTTTCTAGACAATGAAGTGAGGGTGGAAATTAGTGCTGTTTTTATATATAGACCTATAGTTTGAAATATTTCATCTTATTAAAAAATCAAGGACTGGAAGAAAAAGCTGATTCGTAAAGACTTGGCGAGTCGAGTTCTGTAACCTGCTGTATATGTATGATGCTTGGAGGCGATAGTCTGACTAAACAAAACCAAATCCTTCATCTGAGCAGAAACATTTACAGTTAAAGGGACTGAGGGGCTGGTTCAGATTGTTGGTTCAGTGTTTTGAGTGACTTTGGAAATTTTTTGGTTTATTCACCCTCCACCAAAGTCATAAACGATCATAAATGTTTCAAACTGGAATGTGGCATTTGTGTTCAAAATCTTTATTGGTTGCATAATTAGCAAATATGTTGAATGGGCTCTGATTGAAAAGAATGACTTAATTTAGTCTATAAATAAATTTAATCTTATTCTGTGAATATATACTTATCTTCCCCAAGAAATGAACAATACTGCTGCATTTTGGTGGAGCGTGAATATCTTTTAATAAGACACATTTTCACTCTTTTTGCCCACTCAGCTTTCCTTTGGATGTCAACCTAGTGTTTCTCACCAGCTGTCTCCTGCAGAGGAGAACAAAATCATAACACCCCACTGTCTTAAAGATATTTTTGTCATATTTTCTTTTCAGATTTTGACCAATAAACCATAATCATGGTTTGGGTTTAGGCTGTCTTTTTTATTTTCTCTCTCACTCTCTTTAAAATTAGTCATTCTCGTTTTAGTGCCATGTAAAAAAAAAAAAAAAAAGGTGTCACAATGATAATACGTAAATGTATGTAAAAATTAAGTAAAATTCATGTAAGAGAATTTACGTCTGCAAATATGGCGATACGTAATTTATTTTCTTTAATGTAAGGTGTCATATTTGTCATTCAGATGACATGTTATATTTGAAACTAATATGCGACCCTGGCTGGAGCACAAAACTAGTCATGAGTAGCACAGGTATATTTGTAGCAATAGACAATACATTGTTTGGGTCAAAATTATCGACATTTCTTTTATGCCAAAAATCATTAGGATATTAAGTAAAGAGCATGTTCCATGAATATATTTTGTAAATTTCCTACCGTAAATATATAAAAACTTAATTTTTAATTATACATTGCTAAGAACTTCATTTGGACAACTTTAAAGGTGATTTTCTCAATATTTTGATGTTTCGCACCCTTAGATTCCAGATTTTCAAATAGTTGTATATCTGCCAAATATTGTCCTATCCTAACAAACCATACATCAATGGAACGCTTATTTATTCAGCTTTCTGATGTACAAATCTCAATTTTAAAAAATACATATATACAGGTGCTGGTCATATAATTAGAATATCATCAAAAAGTTGATTTATTTCACTAATTCCATTCAAAAAGTGAAACTTGTATAATGTATACATTCATTCCACACAGACTGATATATTTCAAGTGTTTATTTCTTTTAATTTTGATGATTATAAGTGACAACTAATGAAAACCCCAAATTCAGTATCTCAGAAAATTAGAATATTGTGAAAAGGTTCAATATTGAAGACACCTGGTGCCACACTCTAATCAGCTAATTAACTCAAAACACCTGCAAAGGCCTTTAAATGGTCTCTCAGTCTAGTTCTGTAGGCTACACAATCATGGGGAAGACTGCTGACTTGACAGTTGTCCAAAAGACGACCATTGACACCTTGCACAAGGAGGGCAAGACACAAAAGGTCATTGCAAAAGAGGCTGGCTGTTCACAGAGCTCTGTGTCCAAGCACATTAATAGAGAGGCGAAGGGAAGGAAAAGATGTGGTAGAAAAAAGTGTACAAGCAATAGGGATAACCGCACCCTGGAGAGGATTGTGAAACAAAACCCATTCAAAAATGTGGGGGAGATTCACAAAGAGTGGACTGCAGCTGGAGTCAGTGCTTCAAGAACCACTACGCACAGACGTATGCAAGACATGGGTTTCAGCTGTCGCATTCCTTGTGTCAAGCCACTCTTGAACAACAGACAGCGTCAGAAGCGTCTCGCCTGGACTGCTGCTGAGTGGTCCAAAGTTATGTTCTCTGATGAAAGTCAATTTTGCATTTCCTTTGGAAATCAGGGTCCCAGATTCTGGAGGAAGAGAGGAGAGGCACAGAATCCACGTTGCTTGAGGTCCAGTGTAAAGTTTCCACAGTCAGTGATGGTTTGGGGTGCCATGTCATCTGCTGGTGTTGGTCCACTGTGTTTTCTGAGGTCCAAGGTCAACACAGCCGTATACCAGGAAGTTTTAGAGCACTTCATGCTTCCTGCTGCTGACCAACTTTATGGAGATGCTGATTTCATTTTCCAACAGGACTTGGCACTGCACACAGTGCCAAAGCTACCAGTACCTGGTTTAAGGACCATGGTATCCCTGTTCTTAATTGGCCAGCAAACTCGCCTGACCTTAACCCCATAGATTTTCTATGGGGTATTGTGAAGAGGAAGATGCGATATGCCAGACCCAACAATGCAGAAGAGCTGAAGGCCACTATCAGAGCAACCTGGGCTCTCATAACACCTGAGCAGTGCCACAGACTGATCGACTCCATGCCACGCCGCATTGCTGCAGTAATTCAGGCAAAAGGAGCCCCAACTAAGTATTGAGTGCTGTACATGCTCATACTTTTATGTTCATACTTTTCAGTTGGCCAAGATTTCTAAAAATCCTTTCTTTATATTGGTCTTAAGTAATATTCTAATTATCTGAGACTGAATTTGGGGTTTTCATTAGTTGTCAGTTATAATCATCAAAATTAAAAGAAATAAACACTTGAAATATATCAGTCTGTGTGGAATGAATGTATACATTATACAAGTTTCACTTTTTGAATGGAATTAGTGAAATAAATCAACTTTTTGATGATATTCTAATTATATGACCAGCACCTGTATATTGATCATTACTGACTGGTTTTGTGGTTCAGTACTGTGTTTCTGTAGAACGCTAGTGCGTACTCGTGGTCTCAGCTTCGCACATCTGTGACATCATCATCGACCACAACGCTCTTATGAAACTAGAAACTTCGAAGCTCTAAAGACGTGACCTTAAATACAACATAATTTAGCTTTAATCTGGGCTTTTTACAAAATGATACTAATGCAACGTTATAACCTTAATACAGCTTAAAAATTAAACCGCATTTTGATTAAACTTGTATGAATTAACATTACCCGTTCTAACGGTTGCGCTAGACGTCTATCAGTACTAATCAGCTAAAATGGACTACAGTTTAATTTAGGACCATCAGCCATGCAGCAAATCTCTCGATCACCAAACCTTCTCTAATCATTTCGGGGTTTAACCGATCATATAAGGAAAATTGACAGGATCACAGGAAGAGCTCGCTAGCTTGTTGATGGTCGACTGCGATGTGTGAAGTAAGCTACTGAACCAGGCCGTCAGTACGCCTTTAAAATAAAAGTCCCGTTGCAGTGATTTACAACGACCGCTGGGGACAGCCACGTGTTACTTACTGATGACTACGAAATACATTTTTTTAATATGCAAAATATAAATGCAGAATATTTCTACAATTCCTAATGTCTAAAAAAAATATATTCTGCATTATATCCATTTAAAAATCTTAAATTAAATGTAAAATGTCATGCGGGATATTTATATTATACTTAATTGACATTATACTTAGTAAGCATACTTTCATCCAGTGACTTACAAATGAAGAAAAATAAGTGCAAGACCCAACAAATATTAGCATTAACACAATGATGAGCTTCAAATAGTACAAACACTACAGCAATATATCTGCAGAAAAGCAAAAATATTAAGTTTTATTTATAAACTATCAATTCCATTCAAATGTATTAGTGCTTTTCAAAATATAGATCATTCCAAAATATAGATCATTCCAAAAAGTAAACAAACCAAGGGTGACATCAACAAGGAAGGCTTATTGTAAATAAGAATTACTGTACTCTATTACTGTAAGATAAGAGTCCATCTGAAGTTGAGGCATGTGGTGATGAACTACAGTGACTGCGCATGTGCACTGGTTGGCTGGTCTAGCCTGAATAATAAGCTTTTTTTTAACGGTATTTGAGCAAAATAAACAACTTTGATGAGACAGTTTTTGCCAGATTTTCATTGGTGGTTTCAAATATGAAATTTAATTTGTAAGCTTGTTTAACAGTTTTATAGAATTCAATGTTTTCCCCATTCAAAGAGATAGGAGCTGCACTTGCATGCCCGAGAGGTGTTTCAAAGATGGTCACAGAGTGAAATGACTTGCCCTAAAGGGACTTTAGTTAATAACAGTACAGCTACTGGACCTGAGGATGGACATCCCATGGTGTGGGTGGAGAGACAATGTTCAGTGCAAAAAAAGTTTTTTTCCAAAAGCTTCATCACTCTTTTTTGCTTTTCCTCTTTGATCTAAAACAGCAACGCATTATGAAGAATTTGCCAATTTTAAAGAAGGCATAGAGAACTACAGTCAGGATAGTGATGAGAAAAGCAAACACATCCAGACAGTGATACTGGTACCAGGTAAGATTGTGGGCCTCGACACGCAGGTGTTTAGCACCTTTATTGCGCATGACGAACTCAATCCAGAACACAGCCTCATCCAAAGGTTTCATTGGTCTGTCATGATGAATCCTGGACAAACGCATAGTGTTCTCTTTATACCTGAGGAGATGAAGACAAATACTGTTATATGTCTGTGTATGCTGAGTGTAGTGCAATAGAGAACATGGAGCCATCAAGATGTCTTAGACTGAAATCCAAAGTCCTGTTATGCACTGACACCACTGTAAATCTGATGTGAGTGACTTACGAGGGGTCATTAATGACGGCATTGAGTCCATCCACCAGGTCTTGCGGCTCCATGGTTTTGATGTTGTCCATAACAACAGCAGCACCTTTGGCCTTCATATGAACTAAATTATCAGGCTGGTCACCAAACAAGGGGATCCCGAGCATTGGAACGCCATGATATATGGCCTCATATATGCTATTAGTGCCTCCATGAGTGATGAATGCTCTGGTTTTAGGGTGACCTGATTAGGAGGTAATGGATAATTAAACAAGGAAACCTCCCCCCAAAAAACATTGTTACAATACCATATAAAATATATAATAAAAAATACAATAGAAAATATAATAAGTAGCATATAATCACAAATTATAACACAAACCCAATAAATCATTTTGAGGGATCCACTTATAGGTTCTGGTGTTTTCCCCAAGAGTATCTGGCTTCTCTCCACCGTATCGCCATAAAACCTGCAAGCAAAACAAAACACTTTATACAACCACAATCTCAACAAATCAACGGATAATGACAACTACTGGAGTAAATGTGGAAATTCACTTTTAATTGTGACAAAATTAACCTGTATAGAACTCATTCAAATTGAGGTTGCTACGTTTCCCTCATTCTAATCATATCAGTGCTTATTTTTATATTATTATAAAAAACATAAGCATGGTAAGTTACCTTCTGTGGAATCTGTGCCAGCGCGGAGGCGATCTTATTGCTCGTCTCTTTGGGCATTTTGTCTACCAAAGACCCCAGAGTGAAGACCACAATCCCATCATCCCCTGAGCTCTGTACAAACTCCTCCATGTCCTACACATAAAAAAAACATCAAAAACTTTTGTTATGAAAAAAGTATCTCCACATAGTTTTCTGCAACATCTGAAATATGTTGCTGCAGGTACAATTCACTGAAGCTTCCAGGTAAAATAATGGCACTAAAAGCAGCTGGTACAGCAGGGTTACATGTGGGTTAACTGCTGAATGTTCAGTGTCAAGATAAAATAATTCATATTTTAACTCAGTTTTGAATGTAAGGTTGTAGTCTGCACTGAATGTGAATCTCAAATGACTGTGTACCGCGAAATAACGTCGAGAAACATCTTTATATTCACACCTTTCTCACACCTTCCTTTTCCAAGTGGGGTTTGCGCAAACAACAACATACAACAAACCAGCGTCCGATTCAAGAAAAAATAGCTCTTTAGTTATCTCAAGAGCATGACCTATGTAGTTCCATTCTTGAACAAATTACTCGGCAGGTATCCGTGGAAAGATTTTACCCCACCTAACAATCCTTTTAATGAATATTTAAAAAATTACTTGAGTTACCAGTTGGAATCATTCTGACGAATCCTGAACTGAATCCATTCAGAGCGGTTACTGAATCAACACCTGACTTACTGTCCTGAAAGTTATCATTGTTTTCAGTGAAGTAAAGATAAGTGGTCTTGAAATATGATTCAGATCGTGAATTATTTATTTGACAGAATGTCAAAAAAGACAGACCCACCTTGGGTAATGGCTTGGCAGGGGCGCAGTGAAGGCCTCCAACGTATTTGAAGTTGGGCAGGAATGGCCGCGGAAACTCAAAATCCCAGTAGATTCTGATTAACCAGATATCAGCTTTACCCATCATCTCACAATAGGAAGTGGGCTGTCCTGGAATGAGGAGGTGCAAAAGAAGTTAGTATTGAAATCTCACAGTTTTTTTATTTAATCAAAAACATCACAGAATCACAGAATAATAATACATTTTATTTATAATGCATTTTATATTTACACAAAATCCCAAAGTGCTACAGATTAAAAACAAAAAGAAATGTTAAGAATCATTCAAAGACTTTGCTAAAAAGGTAGGTTTTGAGGCCACGTTTAAAAGCATCGTCAGTCTGTGGAGTCTCTAGATGGTCAGGGAGAGCATTCCACAAACTCTGAGCAGCTGAGCAAAAAGCCCAATCTCCCATAGTTCGAAGCTTAGTCCTGGGGGGTTTTAGGAGATATGTGGATGCCGAACGGAGTGTACGTTTAGAAATTTGTGGAGTAAGGAGTTCCTTGAGATATGATGCTCTAAATCCAGCACTTTTAGAAAACTACAGACCGGTATCCCTTCTTCCATTCACTGCAAAGTCACTTGAGCGAGTTGTGTTCAACCAACTCTCTCTGTTTCTTGCACAGAACAACATTCTGGACAACAACCAATCTGGCTTCAGAAGTGGCCACTCAACTGAGACTGCCCTACTCTCGGTTACAGAGGCCCTGAGACTGGCAAGAGCAGCTTCCAAATCCTCTGTACTCATCTTGCTGGATCTGTCTGCTGCCTTTGACACAGTTAACCACCAGATCCTCATGTCCATCCTCAGAAAGATGGGCATCTCAGGAACCGCTCTCCTGTGGTTCGAGTCTTACCTCTCAGATAGGTCCTTCAGGGTGTCTTGGAGGGGTGAGGTTTCAAAGTCACAACTTCTTGCTACTTGAGTTCCTCAAGGCTCAGTGCTTGGACCACTTCTCTTCTCCATCTACATGTCGTCATTAGGATCGGTTATTCAGAAGCATGGCTTTTCCTACCACTGCTATGCTGATGACACTCAACTCTACTTCTCATTCCAACCAGATGATCCGACGGTAACTGCTCGCATTGCAGCCTGTCTGAGTGACATTTCTAGCTGGATGATGGACCATCACCTTCAGCTCAATCTTGCTAAGACAGAACTGCTCGTGTTCTCAGCCAACCCATCACTTCACCACAACTTCTCTATACAGCTGGGTTCGTCAACCATAACTCCTTCCAGGACAGCCAGGAACCTTGGAGTTGTGATCGATGATCAGTTAAGCTTCACAGACCATATTGCTACAACGGCCCGGTCCTGCAGATTTGCCTTATACAACATTAGGAAGATTAGGCCCTTCCTGTCAGAGCAAGCCGCACAACTCCTTGTCCAAGCTCTTGTTCTCTCCAGACTGGACTATTGTAATGCTCTCTTGGCGGGCCTTCCCGCATGTACTATCAAGCCTCTGCAACTGATCCAGAATGCAGCAGCCAGAGTGGTCTTTAATGAGCCGAAAAAAGCTCACGTTACCCCTCTCTTCATCAGGTTACACTGGCTACCAATAGCCGCTCGCATCAAATTCAAGGTACTGATGTTTGCCTACAAGACCACAACTGGCACTGCACCAATATACCTAAACTTGCTAGTTCAAACTTATGCGCCCTCCAGAAGCTTGCGTTCTGCAAGTGAACGACGCCTTGTGGTGCGATCCCAAAGAGGTACCAAATCACTCTCACGGACCCTTTCCTGGACTGTGCCCAGCTGGTGGAATGACCTCCCGATCTCAATTCGAACAGCTGAGTATTTAGCCATTTTCAAAAAACATCTAAAGACACATCTTTTTCGCCAGCACCTGACTAACTAATACTAACACTTACCTATTCTATTTAACAAAAAAAAAAAAAAAAATTCCTAGCTACGTGTACTGTGCTAGACTAACTGAGACTTGTCATGGCACTTGTATACTGTTGCTCTCTCGATGGTCTTATTGCTTCTATTGTTCTCCTCATTTGTACATCGCTTTGGATAAAAGCGTCTGCTAAATGATTAAATGTAAATGTAAACGATGGGGTGTCACCATGGATGCACTGATGGGTAAGGAGGGAGACCTTATAAACAATCCTGAATGAAACAGGAAGCCAGTGTAATGATTTGAGAATGGGGGTGATATGATTGTATTTGCATACCCTCATAAGGATCCTAGCAGCACTGTTCTGAATGTACTGCAATTTCTGTAGGCTTTTGCCAGGGATCCCGATGAGGAACGCATTACAGTAGTCCAGCCTGGAGGAGACAAAGGCATGGACAAGCTTTTCTGCATCTGCAAGAGTGAGCATAGGACGAAGTCTAGCGATATTCCTAAGATGGAAGAAGGAAGTCTTGAACAGATGTTTAACGTGAGCCTCAAAAGTCAGATAAGAGTCCATTGTAACACCCAAGTTGATAAGTGATGTTGAGAGTGGAATGTTTGGCCAGAAAAGGTAATGCTGGAAATAACAGATGTCTGAACCTGGTGTGGGGTGCCTGCTAAAATGGCTTCAGCCTTTGAGCTGTTCAAATGCAGGAAATTTTGGCTCATCCATGCCTTTACCTCCTCCAGACAGGTAGTCAAGGTGGAAGATGACAGGGCAGCAGAAGTGGATGAATTGGTCTTTAGGTAAAGTTGCGTGTCATCAGTATAGCAATGAAATTATATTTCATGCCGGCTGATGACATGACCGAGGGGGAGTGGGGCCGAACACTGAGCCTTGAGGGACACCACAGGTGACATTGTGTGTCAAGGATTTAGCCTCTCCCAAGGCAACATACTCAATTATGAAAACCAGTTATAGACAGAGTCAGAGAGACTAATGGTGTGATGTAAATGATGCAGAAGAATGTTGTACCAGACTGGAATTTCTCAAACAGGTTGTTTTGTATTAAATGGGTCTGAAGTTGTGCAGCAACTACTTTTTCCAGCACTTTAGAAAGGAATGGAAGGTTAGAGATGGGCCTGTAGTTGACAAGGACATCTGGATCTAAAGTGGGTTGTTTGAGGTGTGGTCTTATGACAGCCATTTTCAGTGCAGGTGGAACTTGACCAGCCTGGAGAGAGTGATAGATAACCATAGTAATCAGGGGACTTATGGCATAAAGTTTAGATTTCACCAAGGCTACAGGAAAAGGGTCCAGGCCACAGGTGGATGGTTTCATCTTTCTGATTTCCTCAACCTCTCGCTGTGAGATGTCAGAGAAACACCAGAGAGGTTGGGGAGTCCCAGGCTGTAAATCGGCAGTCGAGACAGGCAGAACAGAGGAACTGGACAAAAGGGAGCGAATGGTGTCTACTTTTTTCTTTAAAAAAGTGATAAAGCTGTTGCATCTCTCCTTTGTAGCTTCTAAATGAGAGTGAGCTTGTGGTTCAAGATGTGATTTATAGTAGAGAAAAGCTGCTTTGAGTTTCCAGGGCTATTGTTAATGATACTAGAATAGAATCGTGACCTACCATCTCTTAAGGACTTTGCATAGGCCTTCCGATGCCCTCCATGGGCCTGCCTATGAACAGTGAGTCCTGTGACCTTAAGGCGCCACTCAAGGACACGTCCAGCTGTCTTCATCTTTCGCAGTTCACAACCACGGGGCTGAATGGGAGAAGGTGACGGTTCTAGTTCTGACAGGAGCATGGAGAGCTAAGTGACTGCTCAAAGATCTATTGTAAAAGTCAACCGACTCAGCAGAGAGATGCTGAAGATCTAATGTTAAGGAGTCCAGGTTGATCTTTTTCAAATTCCTGAAACACATTTTACACTTTTTTTTGTTTTGGGAACAAGGGAGTGGCAACTCCATTGAAATGACCTTATGGTCAGACACACCCAAATCATACACCAGAAGGTTACTAATAGGGGAAGAGTTTGAGATAACCAAATCCAATGTGTGTCCCCTAGAATGTGTGGGGACATCAACATGTTGTTGGAGATTAAGACAGTCCAATAATTGCAGAAACTCAGCCGCAGTGTAGCAGGAGGGAGTATCTATATGAATATTAAAATCTCCAAGTATTAAAATATTACCAGTGTTAGAGCAAAGTGCTGTAAGAAGGTCATGAATCTCTGAGAAGAACACTGAGTTTAGTTTAGGGGGCCGGTAAATTAAAAGTATTGTCAGACGGGAAAGGAGGTTTACATTTAAATGCATGACATTCAAACGAGGACAGTGTTGGCAAAGGGAGTGTTGGCAAAGGGTTGGCAAAGGGAGCTATATAATATAGCTCCAGTTGCTGTCGATATATTATAGCTAGGCCTTTTGAAAAAGGCTTTTTGAAAACCAAATCTTGTGTTTTACTGAGAAAAACTACTGAGAAAATTCTTAAATTATTTTCATATTGCATTTTTTTCCTATTTAAATTTTTGTTTTGAAAGTATGGTAAATACTGGTAAAATGTACCAACAATCACATTTTAAAATATACACTTTTTGATATACCTTAAAAATAACAGGTAGCCCATCTGAATTATATAACATTTGGTTATCCATCTCATAGTAGCCAACCAAAATTTTATTAACAGTAGAAGTGAAATCTTATTGTAGCCTTCAAATCTGGGTACTGTCTTACGTTTTAAAATCACTTACAGAGGAAGTTTGGTCCCATCAGGCTAACATGACAGTCACGACTCACGCTGCTGTAAGCTTTTCTTTTTTTTTTTTTTTTTTACTCGCGATCTTTACAACACACATTACGGGCGAATTCCAAATGGATTTTTTGCGCCCTTGATGGGCACTTCGGGAAGGGGACACCATTTGTAGGGACGTTCCAAACGAAAGTGAACAACTGATTCCCTTCACGAAGGGCCTTTCCAGAAGTCCATTAGCAAAGGGAACATGCGATGGTCACTTCACAGGAAGTGATTTCCGTTTGTGATCATGTTATCTTCACTTAGGAGATCTTTTAAAGCAAAGTTGTGGTTTATTTTGACTTTACATACAAACGTAAGTAGAATAAGCTAATTAAATTTGTCTTTATTTTTATGTAATACAAAATATTTTCATCAGTGATAGAAATATGATTTAAGACTGTATTGTTAGCAAGTTTAAGCAAGTTTGAAAAGTTTGAAAAAGTTTAATAGTAAATAAGACACAATTAGACAGTATTTGAATAAAATAATAACAATAAGAAGAAATATTTATTTGCAACAACTGTTGGAGTGCTGAATGCTGCACGAGTGCACAGCTTTGTCAAGGTAACATTTTGTCCATCATTCCCTTCACCAAGGGAGTTCCAAATGCTTATACTAGACAGGAATGCCCTACACCCTTAAAAGAACACACTTCAAGGGCTCTGCCCTCCAAAGAGAGTACACAATCACATTACACATGGCACAAATATTCAACCCATTTTCTCAATATGCGTTCTTGTCTGTACTTGTGTTCTCCGATCTGACCATATCCTTCCTTCTGATATTAATTATTTTATTAATATTTCTTGCAACCCTAGATTGTTCGATTTCGCGATCGCAGGCACTCTGTGTATCTTACAAGATCAGATATTTGTCAATGAGCTCAGGATTTGAAGCTGCAAATCTCAAGCATGGTCTTTTCAGTCATCTCTCCTTATTCTCGACCTGTGATCAAGGCAAAAGTCCAAACAGAATTGGGCTGCTTTTATCCATGGGTTGATTTTCCCAAGTAAAAGGCTTGAAATATTGCATAAATTACATTTGACTGAAATGATTAAAACATTTTGCATTCTACCTATGATAAAACTTTCATGGACTTTTACATTAGGCTAACTGTTCTCTCCTGGTGGAATGACCTGCCCAACTCAATCCATCCTTAATCATTTTCAAGAAACCGCTGAAAACACATCTCTTTCAGACCCTCTAACTCTAGCACTCTATTCTAATGCTAATTCTAATTTTATCTGCTTGTTTCTTATAAAGAAAAAAGCCTCTAGCACTAGCATTCTCTTATCATTCTCTATTCTTTCAACTTATTTTATTTTTATTTATTATAAATAATAGCATTATCTCTTCTTTTTCTGTTCTAACTTGTTTTATTTGTATTTAAAAATGATCCTCTAGGGTAAACTTGCTATACTGTTAGGCGAAGCCCCGCCCCTATCTCTGCCCACGAAAAAAATTCAAATATGGTCACCCTAGTTACCGTGGGGTTTCAGTCAGGGCCTTCAGTAAGCAACTGTAAACTACATGCTCATCTTACACATCTCTGTTACAGCTAATGCAGCCATATGCATATAATGCACATATTAGGCTCTCAACAACAATAACGGCTGATCAACTATTTCAACAGTAGGGGTCACTAACATTCACGTCACTCTAAAATGACGACGCGCCCAAAGCAGCAAAACTGTACAAATGCTGGACATCCACACTACAAACCGAGGATTTGTAAAGAAAAATGTTGGAGGATTTCGATATAAGCCAAGAGGAGACTGGTTTTCCTTTGCTAAAGCAGAAAACTTTGCTTGCTTTGCTCCTGTAAACAAACTCGCGAGCATATCTCTGAGGTACGTGCGCTGCACATACGACGTCATCTCCTGGAACGGCTTCATACGTGAACAGCCGAGCGCGAGCGGAGCAGGCAAAGATAGACGATGGCGGATAAAAAACAAATAGAGGAAAACGTCTGCAGAACGAACATAAGGTTGTCCAGATGCCAGATCTTATATGAAGCGCATCCTTCTCAGTCCCCTCAACTTGGCAACCTACAACCGAATGCTATTGATATCTGCAGTACCGCGGAAAGGAAACAAGGATCACTAGTAGAAATGGGAGAAGACTCAGGTGGTGCTCCGGTGAAACAAAATATACATGTAAATTTAGATATAGCTTACACTTCAAAAGGCTATGGTTTAAAGGCAGGGTATGTAATTTTTCTCTGAAGTACCAAAACAAACTTGTAGCCAATCAGCAGTAAGGCCTACTCATGATATGCGTGATCGGATAAAAAACAAAAGAGGAAAACGTCTGCGGAACGAGGTTGCTCAGCTGTGGAGAGAACTCAAGGAGCGGAAGGCCTGCGATTGCCGAGAGATTGGTGAGTAACACCGTGTCTACACCGGACGCGGTGCACCACAACAGCTGAAGTCTGCCTACACTGGACGCGTGTATTTCAGGTGAGAATGTAGTTGTTTAAAACTCAAATCTGCTGTTTATTTATAAAAACAGCACCTATTTGAAAATGTGCTTCGCCGATTTCGGAGACATGAGCTCCACGTGACCACCGGGCGCTCAGTGCTCATGTATCCCGAAGAGAGGAGCATAACCTCGGCTAGTCCTTCTGACATTTGCCGCTGGCTCTGATGTCTCTGTAGTGGTTAAACATAAGATATAATTCGTTTTGGGTAAATCTAACAGGTAATCTTTGGTCTTTATTCTATTGTTCTATTAATATGTTAAAATGAAAACAGGCAAAGTTTGATATAATATTTTGTTTTATTGTAATGTATGTACGTTCCCTGAACTACATTTCTGCGGCTATTAATATGTTTAAATGAAAACTAAAAGAGGCAGTGGTGTTTGATATATTTCGTCTGTAAATACAGTGAGGAAGATTGCAGCAGCCGAGGCGAGCTGACTGACGTTATCAAGTACGCTGCTCTTTGCAGAATTACCGGACTTGCGTCGTTCAGTCTGCGGGAGATCACACTCCTGAGTCTAACTCGTGAAGTCTGAACTACCGAGGATGCAAGTCCGAAATTTGCGTACTTGGTATTGAGAAATGCTCGCAGACCTAACGTTACGTCACCAGACTATTTGCCTAATCTTCTCGGTACTTTAGACCGCGATGGAAACGCAGACAGCAACAGGTCTGGGGGAAAAAAAGTTCCTGGGACATATTGTTCCAGGTAATTTCAGTGGAAAAGCAGCTTATGTTTCACAGAACTAATCGTTGCCTGGGTTGCCTAGGCTACATGTGGGGCGGATCTATCAAAATAGGGGTGAGACCCTTTTGGGGTAGGGGCGTGTTTGTTTTGGTGATTTCAAATATCAACATTGGCTTCCAGAGATCGCTTACCCTGCCTTTAATTGATTAAATATGAGCGCTGCAAATTTCAAAGTCAGGTGCAGCACTGCTTTGTTTACTGCGGTTACCAGGAAACGGCCATATTCCTGGTGAAAAGCGCCACCTGCTGACAGAGAATGAATTAGCATTTTTTTAATAAGTCTTTATGCTCTTTGTTTAGACCAAAGCAAAAACGACCATTATTTTTACACAGAGAATACGCAGTTGTAAATGTGAACCGGTGGATGAAGACGATAATGAATTATAAAAATCTAAAGATATACCCTACACTAAGATATATTTACATGTTAGTAAATTAATATAATTGTTTAATGATAATAATAGTTTAAAGTAATATAATAAATTCATATAATAATAATATAATAATTTATACTTTTGACTCCGCCACCCATACCCCCCGCCCGATATTTTCCCGTATTTTGGTACCAAAATGTTGACAGGTATGACACCCACCCACTGCAATGATAAAGCTTGAAATAGCCAGGACAATTTTTTATATAACTCCGATTGGATTTGTCTGAAAGAAGAAAGTCATATATACCTAGGATGCCTCGAGGGTGCGTAAATCACAGGCTAATTTTCATTTTTGGGTGAACTAACCCTGTAAGATTTACAACAAAAATTTGTCTGAACAAAAATATGGCAGACAGACTGAATGAATTTGTAATTACACAGTTTGACAGCAGGTGGCGCCTATGAAAAGCAGAACAGAGCTGTTTCCATGGTAACCTCTGTAAACAAAGCTGAGCTGCACTTCTAAACACTGCTTTATTATGCATTACACGGAGGGAAGATGAAAAGCAAATGCCATCGAAACTTTTCTGAAGACAGTCGGTTTCCTATTATCCTAAATTATTATTACAAATAATTTAATCATACATTCTTTCATATAATTACCCTCAGCAGTTTGCCTACTCTATGTGTTGCGCATGCATGAGACTTAATAACTTTGATTAAAGCTGAGCAGTAATGTGCCACAATAGCAGGTGTGACGCTTCCACAACATCTCTCACTGTTTACACTCCGATTAATGCATATTTAAACACAGTGCAATTCTACATTTATTTACATATTTCTTACCTTAGGTTTTATTCTTCTCTTTAAATCCATGTAATAGCGCGCGCAGCACCGAAGCGTCGTGCCTGCCTCAACATCTCTCTCTGTTTACACTCCGATTGATGCATAACAAACAGACAGTGCAATTCTACATTCATTTACATATTTGTTACCTTACCTTAGGTAGGCTATTGTTCCCTTTAAATCCATATGGTGCACGCAGCACCGAAGCCTGCCACAACATCTCTCACTGTTTACACTCCAATTGATACACGTAAACAAACAGACCGTGCAATTCTACACTTATTTGCGGTTTTATCTTATGTTTAATCCTCTCTTTAAATCCACAATGGAGCGCACAGCACCTAAGCGTTGCGCCACCTGTTCAATAGCGGCGACGGGTCGCAAGGCAAGCGCATTCAGCGGAGACGGGTAACATGGCAGGTGCACATAGCGGTGGCAGGTCGAGTGGCAGCTGCCCCTGCCACGCAAAGATTTTACCAGTCACAAGGGACGCCGACATCAACGCCTCTCGTTTACTTTGAATGGAGTGACGTCAAGCGTTGCCGAACTGAATTGTGGGTCCATCGCGCGTTGCTGCAGGCGTCAGCCAATCAGATCACCTTATGCAAATACCTTAGCGCAGACGCTAGCCAATCCCGTTCATGCAACACCAGAAAAGTAATGTGATTGGCTGATGTCACTATGTCAGCACCAAGCTTCAGACACGCCCTCCATCAAGCATTGACGCCGACGCCCCGTGTGAATGGTATGAATTACTGCTAGCTCGAGACCCCTGAAAGTCTTTGTCAAAGGTAGTCTGGGTGCTCGAGTCTACCACTTAAAATAACGTAAGTTTGTTTCCTAGATGAAACAAAATATGATTACAGTAAGGCATTTTAAATATCAAACAGAGTCATGCATTTTTTTTTTAGGATTGTATTTTGTTTCAGCACATTTCACACTTTTCAGCACATTTACACACACATTTCAGCACTTTTCCTTAAAATTAATTTATATAAGTTATTTTTGCATTAGAACCTGTTATTGTAGGCCAGTGGCTGATCAGCATGTAACTACATGACGTGAGTAAATAAATAATGGTGGAAGTTTCATTATTGGGTGAACTGTAGGGCTTTCCTTTAACTCACCTAAATATTCAGTGTAGTAGTTGTCAAATTTTCTCCAAGCAATAGTGGCAAAAAAATCTTGAGAAAGGTAGAAAAGCATATTTTTGATTCGCTCTGTAAAGCTCATTTTGTCCGTGAGCTTACTCATGACTCCAGGAACAAATGATGGTGGAGCTGGTAACTGACCACACATCCGCTCTAGAACGTTAGCAATGGATAATCGGAACGTGTAAACCAAGGGAACGTTTAGCTCTTCAGCCACAATATCGCTGCACGGGTACATCGGATCTGACAAAACAACGTCAAATTTTCCATTCCGCAATTTGTCCATCAACTTTGACGATTTGAGAATGCCGTCACAGTATGAGGTACATACATCCTGAAGTTTGGAAGCAAGGTTGTAGAATTTCATTAGAAACTGCAGTAAGTTTAACTCATCAGTCTCGTACACTGAGAAATAAACTAATTCCTCAATGAAGTCTCGCACCTCCTGTTCATCCACGGACGCGTTAAAGGGCTGGTAGGAGAAGCGATCCGATTCTTTAGCTTTCATGAAGAGAGAGGCATCCGGAACCAGCACTGTGACATTGTGTCCCCTGTCAATCAATGTTTTCAACACGATCTTCAGATTGAGCCAGTGACTGCCGTCAGAAAACCAGACTAAAACATTCCCACATTCTGCAGGACCGAACACAGTGAGCAGAGAAAGAAAACAGACTATGAGTCTCATGGTTGCCAGAGATAGCCTGAGAGTGTGTGTGTGAGATCACCAGTGACCCGCCTCAACATATACTCACAGGTGTAATTATCAACCAGTGCAAAGTCATGGCTCCTGGCGATCATATATCAATAAAAGTATTCAGATAAAGTAGTGCAGACCAAAAAGAAAGAAACGTAAAGCAGGTTCATGCACATAGCTGATATTCGTTTAGTGATTGGAGTGGGGGAAAGTGCCAATATACGTATATCTTTCAGTGTATTTTATTCACATTAACTGAAAACTTTAAAGGTGCTGTATGTAGGATTTTGACTCTACTAAAGCATAAAAATACCATAATATGCTTGCAGACATTTAGGAAACATGTTAAGTTAACATACTTGTTTATCTGAAAAACAATGCTAGTCAGTTATTCTCCTTTGAAAATGTGCGTTCGAATGTCTGTGTTTGTTATGGTTTGTGAAACCGCCCATTGCCAGTTTACCCAATTGTATTTCGGCACCCCGGGTTGCCAGTTGGAGGAAAACACAGCATATTTAATTTAATTCATCATCATGTGCACTCATTCCTGTTGGTGTTGTTAATCTGGCATCCTGCGCGTGCATCAAGTCTGAGGAGGAGGGGCTGATGAAAAAAAACCTTCTCCAATATTTTGAATTTGGACTACAATACCTAGTTCAACCGCTAGGTGTCAATCCTACATACAGCACCTTTAAGTTTCTCATTAGTTTCTAAATAATTCGCACGTAGACCACATGCCAAGAGCCAATTAAGTTGATGCTTTATCTTTTTCTCCTTATATGGCGTTGCGGGGCGTCCACCTGGCTTGAATGAAAACAGAGTTCATGGGCTTATCAGTAATTTTAAGGGCAGATCAGAAGGAGAGTACAGATTCCGTCAGTAATCACTTCTGATTCTCTGTATTTAAAGTCTTGACGCTTATCTTATGGACTACTTTTGTGGTATCGTTTTCTGGAGCTGACAGCATTAATAGGGCGGTGGGCCTCTCACTATCTTTCCACTAAAATAAAAAATGCCTGGTAGTTTTACAATCTCATCTCATTAGCAGCTTCCATTTATGGCTGATGTATTCTCATCCAACTCTAATTCAAGTTCAAGTTGAGCTTTATTGTCATTCCGCTACATGTGGGGACATACAGTGGAACGAAATGTCGTGCCTCACAGGACCACGGTGCTACATAAATACAGACATACAACAACGAAGTAAAACACTATAAACCTATACACAACTAACCTACTGACAGATTTTGACTATAAGTATACTATATGTTTACCCTATACAAACTTTCTTTGCCTCCACGTCGTGCATTAAAATCCTTTAATGCATGGCTAGCCGTTGATTATCCCTTACATATATTACTGAGTCTTTTGTGGGATAGTGTACACACAGCAGTGTGTGAAAAGAGTCTAGTGCGCATAGAGGAGAGTGTGTTACTACAGGTGGTTTGTATACAGAGCCGATCCTCCCTATACGCAGAATACGCAAGCTGTGTAGGGCCCCCTTGCTCTCAAAGATGGAGATGGTCCATGTTTCAGGAGGTAGGGGTTTGCATGGGGTTTCAGAGGAGGGCTGGGTGATTTGAGTTCAGGGCTCTCACAGCCTGGGGGAAAAAGCTGTTGAGCAGTCTGGCGGAGCGGGCTCTGATGCTCCGGTACCGTCTTCCTGATGGTAGGAGCTGGAAGAGATTGTGGGAGGGATGCTGTTGGTTTTGCTGGAGCATCGTGCAAGGAAAATGTCCAGGATGGATGGGAGAGGGGCACCGATGATCTTTGCAGCTGTGTTCACTGTCCGCTGTAGGGTCTTGCAGTCTGCTGCACTACAGTTACCAGTACCCTTACCAGTAGTACCGTTTCTAGGCATAGGCAAGCTAGGCGGTTGCCTAGGGCGCCACCAGCTGAAGGGGCGCCAATGATTGCACATACTGCCACTACATTTTAACAGGGTTGTGATAAAGAGTGGCAAGGACACCCTGAAATACGATTGCCGCCCCCACTGGATCCCCCAACATCATTGGGCTAGATTACTGTCATTCTGACGATGCCTGTATGCCATTGGATCAGAGTGCTGTCAATGGCTGCCTCTGATTGTTGCATGCAAAGTTTTAATTTGGATTTGGAGCGCTCAACAATGCCATTAGATCAATGGGTTCTGTCAGTGTTTTGGCAAGGTAAAGCTTTTTTTGCCATGCAAATTCAAAGGCCAATTTAAAATATTGGTACATAAAAAGTGCACAAAATTTGTATTTTGTTTAGGCAGTATTTGTGGCAGTCGAGAAATCATGTTTCATGTGAAACTGGTCTAAAATGTGTGCGTTTTTGCGCCAATGCATTGTTAAAGGTTCAGTGTGTTGTGTAATATTCCCATATAAAACTTTTACAGCCAATTAAAAAATATTGGTATAGTAAAATTCGCTAATTCACAAGATCAATACATACTTTATTAAACCGCTTTGTCAAATTTAACGCATCCTTATACAGAAGTGTCGAAATGCTGAATCAATTAATTCGCTTCCAAAATAAATAAATAATTCACTTCCAACAGCGCTTAAAGGGAGCAGCAGCATCATACATATAGAGGGCAGAGCGTCACGTTATTTAAAGGGGAAGTTCACGCGGAAACTCGAGTCTGCGACTTGGACTCGAGTCGCACTTAAGTCGCATAAATAAAGACTTGGGACTTGACTTGGACTCGTGACTCGTGAGACTCGTAAAAAACGCAAGTCATTTAATATAGGAGTTTATGTAAGGAATAATTGACGACGGGCCGTTGAATTATTAGAAAAATAATGACGCGAAGCGGAGTGGCCCTTACACCTCGGGTGTGCATTATTTTTCTAATAATTCAATGGACCGAAGTCAATTATTCTGCTTATACTACAGTTGCCACACCTCAAGACATTGATCAGATGATATATTTCAAGGCATTCATCCGGTTTTTCTACTTAAATCGCTATTGTGAGTAGGATTATTTCTTCTGCATCTCATACAACGACTCAGTTGCTAATTCCAAAACGTCATTTTAAACTGTAACGGATGCTTGAGCCGTTGATAGCAGACTAATGCAGTTAATAACTAAGTTATGAAAGAGAGAGAGAGAGAGAGAGAGAGAGAGATTAACGTTACCTCTGTGAGTCTGCGCGTCTCTCAATAGTGTTCGGCAGCAATGTCTGTAGTTATAGTGAAATTTATCAAGTTAATTTTCTTCACGAACAGCGTTGTTACCTCACTTGTGAGAAGCCATGTAGTTTTTAAATTGTTAAACTATGTTACTGATAAAATCGTCAGAGTAGCGCTAACAACATTATCACTTATGTTAACGTGTGCGCAAACTGTCTGTGAGGGAGAGAGAGTGGGAGAGAGAGAGTATGTGCTTTCCGTACATAATAAAACGTAATTTTGTGGCAAAAACATGGATATGATCTGTCGTTTTTATCCTTTTGTTTACTATATTTATTTGTTTGGCCAGTGTCGTTGTGGGTTTTGGTTCTTTTGCTGTTTTAGGCTGTAAGGACCTTTGAAATAACGCAAATCATTTGGCGAAGTGATATGGACATGTAATGCGGTGCCTGGAACTACGTTCGCCGTGCGTTTCCCTGAAAATAATTGCGCACCTTGTTCGTCAGGCAATCAGATTCAAGCATTCAACGGCCCCGTAGTATAAATGAATGTATCTCTGAGGGAAACTGTCTTAAAAAAAAGTTTAGATGGTATTTTCTTTTCATCTTGCCTCCGTATAATGCATATTAGTGTTCATAACCGCAGCACTGCTTTGTTTACAGCGGAAACCAAGGAAACGATGTTTAATTGATGTTCAAACGCCACCCGCTGGCAGAGAGTGAATCTGCATTAATTCAGCCTGTGTGGTTTTGTTTCGTACAGATGGTTTATGTAGAATAGTTTCACAAAACTAAAGTCAGACCATTTTGTTTTTGCTTCAAATTTCGAAATTATACAATCCAATTTAGATTAAAAACTGCTCATGCTGGATGTACAGGTACATCTCAGAAAATTAGAATATGGTGAAAAAGTTCATTTTAGTAACTTATTTCAAAAACTGAAACTTTCAAATATTTTAGATTCATTACATGTAAAGTAAAACACTTCAAATGTTTTTTTGTTTTAATTTTGATGATTAGAGCTTACAGCTAATGAAAGTCAAAAATCAGTATCTCAAAATATTAGAATATTTACATTTGAGTTTCAATAAATAACCATCCGTACAGTATAAATTCTGGGTATCTCTTGTTCTTTGAAACCACAATAATGGGGTGTACATGAGATGATTACATGAGATGTACCTGTATGCAGCCTCTTTGTTTGGATTGTGTTGTGTTTAAAATACAGTGGTTGCCTCTCATTTTAAATTGAAAAAGAGCACAGACAAAGCCTTAGTTTGTTTATATGAGATTTATTTCATTTGTGTAATTAATTTGATTAATTGGGGTTTGTTTTAAAATGTTGTTTTGTTGTTTGACATATTTCAATTTTACAAAGAAATGTGCTGCATTTTATCTGACAATTAATAAATGGACACCTTTTCATTTCTAATTTGTCTTAAATTTTGTTCAAGTTTTTTTTGTTGTTGTTGTTGAGAAAATCATATCGTGAAATCAGTATTTCAAAACTGATTTAGCCTCAATAACTAGCTGAAAGAACTGTTGCTAATAAATAGAACAAAGACTTGAGATGTGACTTGGACTTCACCTCAAAGACTTAAGACTTGACTTGGACTCCGCTTTAAAGACTTGAGACTTGACTTAGACTTGACCTCAAAGACTTGAGACTTGACTTGGACTTGGACCTCAGAGACTTGTGAACATGTCTGGTAATAAAAGAACAAGTAGCTGCATTCTGATTACTTTTATGTCACTGATCAGGCTTTTATAGGCCTATGTAGTTTGGGGTAACAAAGTGTTTTATAGGTTTGACTGAAATAATAATGCAATAACTGACACAACAACAAAACAATTGAACAAAAAACAGATAAAGTCAAAAAGTAGCCATGCATTGATAATATCTAAACATGTATCCAAATCCAAATGTAATAAAATTAATTTATGTGTGATGACAATTTCTTAGCAACTAGGGATTGTTACATAGAGCTATACACAGGCATCCAGTGGCTATTATTGTATCACAGATAATAAACTGTGCAAAATGTTTTATCTTAACAGTCAATTTACAAATAGGCCTAATGTGTTCAGGTTTGTGGAACTCACAATGCACTGAATTTCCACAAATTAGTGTCGTTACTATGACAACCAATTCGGATGTGACAAGAAACTGATGTCTGAAAAAGAAATTATATATAACCTATGTACAAATATAATTTGTAAATGTATCAATGTTGTTATTTAAGTTTTGAGTGTTTACATAATCAGTTTTGTGTTTTTTTGTATGTATCTTGTTTGGGTGTCGGAGTTGGATGGGGGGGGGGACTAATAGGGATTTCGCCTAGGGCGTCAAAATGGCTAGAAACGGCCCTGCGTACCAGACAGTGATGCAGCTGGTCAGCACACTCTCAATGGTGCCCCTGTAGAATGTGGTGAGGATGGGTGGAGGGGGACTTGCTCTTTTCAGCCAGCGGAGAAAGTGTAGGTGCTGTTGTGCCTTCTTGGAGAGTGACATGGTGTTGGTGGTCCAGGTGAGATTCTCTGTGATGTGCACCCCCAGGAATTTAGTGCTGCTGACTCTCTCCACAGTCGAGCTGTCGATGGTCAGTGGGGGGTGGTCAACGGAGTTTCTCCTGAAGTCCAACACAACCTCCTTTGTCTTCCCCACATTGAGGGATAGATTGCTAGTGCCACACCATTCAGACAGCTGTGTCACCTCCTCTCTGTAGTGCGTTTCATCGTTGTTGCTGATGAGACCTACCACTATTGTGTCATCAACGAACTTGATGATGTGATTGGAGCTGAACTTGGCAGTGCAGTCGTGGGTCAGCAGCGTGAAGAGCAGCGGGCTGAGCACACAGCCTTGTGGGGCACCTGTGCTCAGTGTGGTAGTGCTTGAGGTGTTGTGGCCGACATGGACTGACTGAGGTCTTCCGGTTAGAAAGTCCAGGATCCAATTACAGAGGGAATTATTAAGGCCCAGCAGGTTTAGTTTATTTATGAGCTGTTGTGGGATTATTGTGTTGAATGCCGAGCTGAAGTCAATGAACAGCATTCTAACATAGGAGTCTTTATTTTCTAGGTGGGTAAGAGCCAGGTGGAGGGTGGAGGAAATTGCATCGTCCGTAGAGCGGTTTGGACGGTATGCAAACTGGAGCGGATCGAGTGTGTTGGGAAGGCTGGTTTTGATTTTGTGCATGACTAACCTCTCAAAGCACTTCATCATGATTGGAGTCAGTGCTATGGGATGGTAGTCAAGTCACCTTTATTTATATAGCGCTTTTAACAATACAGATTGTGTCAAAGCACTTAACAGTATCAAGTTGGAGGATAGAGTGTCAGTAATGTATAATAATAAGATTAAACACTCAATTTTCAGTTAAGGGCATTTCATTATTGAATTCGGAGATGTCATTGTCTAGATCAGTATAGTTTAAATAGTATCTGTGAAATCCAATTGACGATAATCGCTAGAAATTAAGTGTCCCCAACTGAGCAAGCCAGAGGCGACAGCGGCAAGGAACCAAAAACTCCCTCTGTTACAGAATGGAGAAAAAAACCTTGGGAGAAACCAGGCTCAGTCGGGGGGCCAGTTCTCCTCTGGCCAGCCCAGGATATTATTGTTTATTTATTGTTTACTTATTGTTTTAATTAAAATTTTAAATGAATAAATGTATTCTATTTCTATTTTTATATTGTTGCAATTTCCAACAATAATAGTATTATGTAGTTAGGTATTTCATTATTATATTTTTAGTTATTTGTTTTATTTTTAGTTTTATTGTATTTTAATCGAGGTCTTCACTGGGGATATGTCTCTGGGGCTCATCGCTGACGATCAGGGCCGCAGACATCATCTCCCGGCGCCGATCCATCATCTGATCCGGACACGGACTGAGAAACAGAATATGAAAGAAACATATATTAGCGTAGATGCCAATCTTCTTACGATGTAACGAGTACATTGTGTGTTATGGGGAGTGTTCCCGGTTCCGGTTGATCTAATTAATGCAGCCTAACAATCCTTTAACGGATTTGAATAATAGAAGTGTAGTAGTGTGTTATGTGTACGCCAGGTTAAAGAGATGGGTCTTTAATCTAGATTTAAACTGACAGAGTGTGTCTGCCTCCCGAACAGTATTAGGTAGATTGTTCCAGATTTTGGGAGCTAAATAGGAAAAGGATCTGCCTCCCGCAGTCGATTTTGATATTCTAGGTATTATCAAACGGCCAGAGTTTTGAGAACGCAGCGGACGTGGAGGAATATAGTGTGATAGGAGCTTGCTCAAGTACTGAGGAGCTAAGCCATTCAGGGCTTTATAAGTCATTAACAAGATTTTAAAATCAATACGATGTTTGATAGGGAGCCAGTGCAGTGTTGACAGAACCGGGCTAATATGGTCATACTTCCTGGTTCTAGTAACATTTAGTAGTCATTTAGACAGGACACAGGTGATTTCTTTGGTACCGGTATGATTGTTGTGGATTTGCGACATGTGGGGACGACTGCCTGGCTCAACGAGGTGTTGAAGATATCTGTTAGGACATCCGTCAGCTGTGCAGCACAGTCTCTCAGTACACGGCCAGGTATGTTGTCAGGACCCGCAGCCTTGCGTGGGTTAATCCTAGATAGGGTCTTCCTTACGTCGGCTGGAGACAGACAGAGTGCCTGGTCGTTGGGAGGTGTGGGCAGTTTTTGTGCAGGTGTGTCATTCTGCATTTCAAACCATGAATAAAAGTGGTTGAGTGCATCGGGGAGGGATGTGTCATCATCACAGGCCTGTGGCGGGGGCTTGTAGTCAGTGATGGTCTGAATGGCTTGCCACAGGCTCCGTGTGTCTCTGCTGTCTGTGAAGTGATTGTTGATTTTTCGAGCATATGACCGTTTTGCATTTTTGATGCCACAGGACAGATTTGCTCTTGCTGTTTGTAATTCATTCTACATTAAACTGACCTCCTACAGTATACACATATTTTATTCCCACTTAATTTTTTTTTGTTAAAATGTTTTGTCAGCTGAACAACCATGCAATCCACTGAACAAACGATAGTTTTTCCACTCATAGTCGTATTTTCATTCCTTGCCAAAAATAAAAAAATGGTTCCTTGACTAGATTTTTCACTTTAATGTTACAGATGCTACACATGTGCATAATTAACCTTCATGACCACAGGCAGCTGAACTTGACATGGCCCACGCTGCTAGCTTGAGTCTAAAAGCATTATATCAAAATTAACAACTCAAACTGAAAACTCTCTTCACATTCTAACTTTGATTTTGTTTATAATGATCAATAAATTAATTACAAAACAAGTGCATATTTATTCTTTGTTTAGTTTCAATGTCTGAAAGAAAGTAGTAAGACTGTTATTTTTGTTTTTGTAAAGACTTAAAACAGCCAGAGCAGACTAACAAGGCAGCATTTTCACAGATGAAACTTACAGTAAACTAAAATATTAACATGTTTGCAAATGTAGTCTCAAATTTTCAAACATAAATTGTGACATCTTTGAACATGAATACCAAGGATTAATAGTGCATTGACATGACATCATATCTATTTTTCAATGCATGTAAAAATTAATAATAATGCATCATACAGAATGTTCAAAGCAAGCAAAAAGCTTAATCACTCTTTTTTGCTTTTTTCACTCTTTGATCTAAAGCAGCAACGCATTATGAAGAATTTGCACATTTTAAAGAAGGCGTAGAGAACTACAGTCAGGATAGTGATGAGAAAAGTGATCACATCCAGACAGTGGTACTGGTACCAGGTAAGGTTGTGGGCCTCGACACGCAGGTGTTTAGCACCTTTATTACGCATGACAAACTCAATCCAGAACACAGCCTCATCCAAAGGCTTTATTGGTCTGTCATGATGAATCCTGGACAAACGCATAGCGTTCTCTTTATACCTGCAGGGATAAAGATAAATATTGTTATATGTCTGTGTATTTAGTGCATATGTAGAGAGAACACAGAACCCTCAAAATATTTAGACTGAAGTCCAGGGTCCTGTTATGCACTGACACCACTGTAAATCTGATATAAGTGACTTACGAGGGGTCATTAATGATGGTATTGAGTCCATCCACCAGTTCTTGCGGCTCCATGGTTTTGATGTTGTCCATACTAACAGCAGCCCCTCTTGCCTTCATATGAACCAAATTATCAGGCTGGTCACCAAACAAGGGGATCCCGACCATTGGAATTCCATGATATATGGCCTCATATATGCTATTAGTTCCTCCATGAGTGATGAATGCTCTGGTTTTGGGGTGACCTGATTAGGAGGCAAACAGGGACAAATAAACAAGGAAAAGCAAAACCCACTGTTACAGTGACACACTTACAATGGTATACAAATATTAAAACATACTCAGCAGCATAACCCAGTCCCTCCAGGATTTTGCAATTCTGCGATCACAGAATTTATCAAACAAACTCCACAAAATTCAGAGGAGTTTGCAATTTATTCTAAATTACCACAGATTTTGGCCCTACCCAGAGGGCACTTTGATATCAATTTGACGTCATATATTAGTCAAGTCTTGATCAAGATGCTGTAACATAATTTTAAATTCAGTTTAGATAGCGATTTCTTCCAGTGGTAATTGGGTGAAAATAAGTTAATCCCAATGTATATATAGGCCTACATGTGTCAGGCTTGTGTTGTGTTTTTGTTCCCCATGTGCTCCCCCAGTGTTTATGCCCATATTTGTTTTTTCCTGTTCCCGTCCTCGTTTAGTCTCCATCATTATTTCATTAGTCCCCAGCTGTGTTTTATTAATTATCTAGTTTACTCTTCGTTTAGTTCTTGTACTTAAGCCCTGTGTTTCCTTGTCTTTAGTCTTTTTCCCAGGGAAAGCAAGAGCCGATTAAAAAAAACTGTAACTTGAATGCAATGTAAGTCGCTTTGGATAAAAGCGTCTGCTAAATGCATAAATGTAAATGTAGTGTCTGGTATTGTACGTCATTCTGTGTTTCCTGTGTTCGGATTATTAAAGACTGTTGTTTGAAAATTTCCACGCCTCCTCGTTCACTTGCTCCAGCGAACCGTGACAACATGTTTGATGTTCAATTTACATAAAATAAATGTCATGTCAAGTTTTTGACATCAGTTTGATTAGCCTATTTGACTTATTTTTTTCTTTTTTTTTGTCAAAGTGACTCTTTGCCCACTGGGTAGACGCATCGTAAACTGTTTGCACCATCATTTCAGAACAGCATCTCCTCCAGAGATGGTCTTACTGGGAGATACAAGGCTCTATAGTACTTATACTGCCTTCACGCCATATCATAATTACCATAATTTTGAGATGACAACACTACTCGGAGCTGTTCACGTCCTCTGACTCGGAATTATGCTTTTCTATGGCAACACTATCAACGCCTAAACAGAGCCTGCGGTGGTCAGGTGGGACAGCGGTCACGAGGGACAAGTCGTAGCTCTCAGAAAACTCCCAGTTCACAAGTTGTAATTACAAGTTCTACGAGGAAGTGAATGCTTTTTACAAGTTGGAATCTAGTAATTAACGGGAATTCCGATATGGCGTGAACGCACCTTTAACATTGGAGAAAGCATAATAGTCAACTTGGATCACATGTGCCTTGATAACCAATCACATTATAGCCTTGATGTAACTGAATTTTAGTCAAGAATTGTGCAACAGTCATTCACCATATTACAGATACCATAGAATTTAATGAGAAGTGCCGTAAACTAAATCATATTCGTACCTGTTGCAAAAAGTTTGTGACTTCTCTCATAAAAGGCTTGCGCTCTCTGTAAACAACCACAACATGGACAAGGAGCATGACGAAAAGGGTGAAGAAGACACTAAATGAAAGTGTAAATTCAATATAGCGGTTTCCAGGGGGTAAACTAAACAGGCTGTGCTACTTCCTTTTTCTGATGTGCTGGTCACTATGTATTGACTATATCAAACCTTACAAAGATTTGTCTGCACTCTTTAAATCGTTTATTGGGATCAAAGCAAGAGATAAAAAAAAAACATTTCAGCTATCTGCCTTTATCAGTGTGGCAGTTCTTTGTATCTCAGTGGTTATATAACAAACAACATACATCAGGTGATTATAGTTACTCAATCAATCCACAGACTCCACTTAAACATCAAGAGTTAAATGATAGGAACAATAGCACCTTGGCACCTAATTCAGCTGGGAGAGCGCAGTGATTTGCATGGATTGTTTATCAAACCACCACAGACTTCATACATTTTGTGTATTACTATTCAATAAAAGTATTTTCTTTTTTAAAAATTTAAAAAAAATGTAATGGAGTATTTTTTATTACCTTTAGACAAAATAAAAAAGACAAAAAATATGTGTAATGTGTTTTTTGTTTTGTCATATGCTTGATACACCAGGGGCCTCATGTATAAAGCGTGCATAAGCACAAATGTGATCTTAGAGTGTGCGTACTTAAATCCACGCCAACGCTCATACTTAAAAAAATAAATAAACGTCTTTGACGTGGAAAAGTGCTTAGCGTCATGTCAGGGTCTGAGCATACGCAATTTTTATTGTCGGAGTATTGCAGGTTTTTGAAAATGTAAGCTGTTCTTGCAGCTCGCTGTTCTAAATTATGATGATTGGTGATATTTTATATGTTAATGACATATGATTTCAAGGAAGAGAGCATGCATATGCGCGATTTCTGTTCGTACGTTCATTCTATGAATCGCACGTACGCATATCTGAGATATGATCGTAAGATCAAATTTAGGATGGTTTCTGCGCAACATTTTATAAATGAGGCTCCAGGCTTTTATGGCCCACATAGTGAGAATGTGAACAATTAAAAACTGTAATTTGGTTCAGTTATTAGTTGTATGGCCAAAAATGTAAATCAATATTATTGTTGTTGTTGTTGTTTTATAACAGTATGCAATTCAGTAAGCCTACAATGATTGTGAGATGAACAAATTAATGTTCTTCAAAAGCCTGTTGTATCATTATTTGATCAATTATAGAGCCCAATGTTTCTTGAGGTCAAAAAAGTAATAAAAATGTTAGAAGGAGACTGTCTGTGGTGTATTTTCACTGCAAAACAACACAAGAAATGTAGCAAATATTGCTGCAAACTTTGAGAAAAGCTGCCGCAAAAATCACAAAATCCTGTAAGGACTAGGTAAAATACAATAATAAAAAATGTAATTTTAGTAATTTCAATTAAAAAATGTACATTTTCATTTAAATTTGATAAAAATATAAAATTTAGTATGTATTAGTATATAATCAAATTAGTATATAATCATTATTATATAATACAAACCCAATAAATCATTCTGAGGGATCCACTTATAGATTCTGGTGTTTTCACCAAGAGTATCTGGCTTCTCTCCATCATATCGCCATAAAACCTGTGAGCAAAACAAAACACACACTAAACCACACTCTCAACAGATAATGGCAAATTATGGAGTCAAAACAATGCCGCATATATTTGCAAGAGAATTGAAGTATTGCAAAAGAAAATAAAGTTTTGCAAACAAAAATGAAAGTATTGAGAAAAATTAATGTACTTTTTGTAAACAAAAATAAAGAATTGCAAAAGAAAATGAAGTATTGCAAGAAGAAAATAAGTTTTGCAAACAAAAATAAAGAATTGCAAAAGAAAATGAAGTACAGGTGCATCTCAATGAATTAGAATGTCGTGGAAAAGTTCATTTATTTCAGTAATTCAACTCAAATTGTGAAACTCGTGTATTAAATAAATTCAATGCACACAGACTGAAGTAGTTTAAGTCTTTGGTTCTTTTAATTGTGATGATTTAGGCTCACATTTAACAAGAACCCACCAATTCACTATCTCAACAAATTAGAATACTTCATAAGACCAATAAAAAAAAACATTTTTAGTGAATTGTTGGCCTTCTGGAAAGTATGTTCATTTACTGTATATGTACTCAATACTTGGTAGGGGCTCCTTTTGCTTTAATTACTGCCTCAATTCGGCGTGGCATGGAGGTGATCAGTTTGTGGCACTGCTGAGGTGGTATGGAAGCCCAGGTTTCTTTGACAGTGGCCTTCAGCTCATCTGCATTGTTGGGTCTGGTGTCTCTCATCTTCCTCTTGACAATACCCGATAGATTCTCTATGGGGTTCAGGTCAGGCGAGTTTGCTGGCCAGTCAAGCACAGTAACACCATGGTCATTGAACCAGCTTTTGGTACCTTTGGCAGTGTGGGCAGGTGCCAAGTCCTGCTGGAAAATGAAATCAGCATCTCCATAAAGCTTGTCAGCAGAAGGAAGCATGAAGTGCTCTAAAATTTCCTGGTAGATGGCTGCGTTGACTGTGGACTTCAGAAAACACAGTGGACCAACACCAGCAGATGACATGGCAGCCCAAATCATCACTGACTGTGGAAACTTCACACTGGACTTCAAGCAACATGGATTCTGTGCCTCTCCACTCTTCCTCCAGACTCCAAATGATTACACGCATTTTAAGCGCAAAGGGGAAAACGGTATGGCAAGCTCAAACTTGACTGAAACGCAATATAAAAGCAGCGTTGCAAATAAATTAGTAGATATGGCCATGGAAAATATGTATTGCAAAATCATTGCTTTTGCTCTATTTCATTTATATTTTGCAATTCTTTATTTTTATTTGCAAAACTTATTTTTTTCTCACAATACTTCATTTTCTTTTGCAATTCATTATTTTTGTTTACAAAACTTATTTTCTTCTTGCAATACTTCATTTTCTTTTGCAATTCTTTATTTTTGTTTACAAAAAGTACATAATTTTTTCTCAATACTTCCATTTTCCTTTGCAAAACTTTATTTTCTTTTGCAATACTTCAATTCTCTTGCAAATATATGCGGCATTGTTTTGACTCCATAGTAAATACTTTATAGAGAATCACTACTGGAGTAAATGTGGATATTTACTTTGAATTGTGACTAAATTAACGTCAATAAAACTCATGTAAATGTAAAAAAAAATAAAATGTAAATAGTTCTCATTCCAGTCATATCAGTGCTTATTTAAAGGATGTAAACATGATCACATACCTTCTGCTGAATCTGTGCCAGTGCTGAGGCGATCTTATTGCTTATCTCTTTGGGCATTTTGTCTACCATAGACCCCAGAGTGAAGACCACAATCCCATCATCCCCTGAACTCTGTACAAACTCCTCCATGTCCTACACATAAAAAAGACATCATGGATTTGTACTGTGAAAAAAATGACTATACATATATTTATGTAGCCTACAGTAATATCTTAAATATGTTGCTGCAGGTACACTGCAGTTCCATGCCAAATAATGGCACTAAAAGCAGTTTGTAAAGCAGGGTTTACATGCGGTTTAACTGCTGAATCTGAAACAAGGCAAAAGAATTTACAGTGCACAGCATAAATGAGTACACCCCCTCTAAAACTTAACAAATTCAGCAATTACTCTTTACTTAGATGACATGCTAGGGTTCTTTGGAGATATAGGGCCTCGTTTATAAAGCGTGCGCACGCTCAGATTTGATCTTAGAGTGTGCGTACGCTTAAATCCACGCCAACGTTTATATTTATAAAGACGGTCTTTGACGTGGAAATGTGCTTAGCGTCACGTCAGGGTCTGAACAGACGTACGCACTTTTTATTGTCGGAGTATTGCAGGTTTTTTAAAATGTAAGCTGTTCTTGCAGCTCGCTGTTCTAAATTTTGATGATTGGTGATATTTTATGTGTTAATGACATTAATTAGGAGTCGTTTACAAGGCAGAGAGCTGAAACCATTCAATTGCGTGCAAGTTCAAGATCATTTGCGATTCATAGATTTCACATCTGAAAGAGAAGCGTACGCGCGTTTTCTGTTCGTACGTTCATTCTATGAATCTCACGTACGCATATTCGAGATATGATCGTAAAATCAAATGTAGGATGGTTTCTGCGCAACATTTTATAAATGAGGCCCATAATGTTTCAACAAGCCTGCTTGATCAATTACCAAAAAAGACTGTCAAAATGATTCAGCAAAATATGATTTTCTTATCAAAGTGATAAAATGTTGCGTTGCAAAAATGAGTACACCCTCCTAAATGTTACTAAAAAAAAAAAAAAAAACTGTATAGGTTTAAGGCTATTTTTGATCAACAGTAAGTATATTGAACCAAAACTTTTAGACAAGTAATTTCCTGACAATTAAAAGTTTAATATAGCCCACTGAATCATACTCATATACATGGAACCACTTGGGAGAGAACTGCCAGGTGACTTATTTCTTAGCATAAAGGAGGAAAATGTTACAAGAGGAATACCAAATTTCCAAATGAAAACTTAAAGTGAAAACCTGATTATTTCAGGAGCCTTGTCACAAGTCCTTTGTTTTGAATGTCGGTGCTACTTCTGCTACATTTACATTTTCAGTAGCAGAAGTAGCACCGACATTCAAAACAAAGGACTTGTGACAAGGCTCCTGAAATAATCAGGTTTTCACTTTAAGTTTTCATTTAGTGATGAGTGAATTTTTGCTAGAAAAAGAGCAGGAGAAATAACATACAAGTGTCTCAGAGCCGGCAAAAGCTATGCAAAAAGTGACACTTTATCTCACAGAGTATGACGCAGCCTGCAGAAGTGACATGCATGGTTGTTGTCACCACTAGAATCACCTAATGTAGCCAAAGCAAAATAAACTCATTTAACCTCTTCCAAGGCCCATATTTACAAAATAGAGGGATTCTGATGAATCCTGAAATGGTCTTAGACGTATGATTCAAATCACAAAAAAAAGTTATTTATTGACTGATTGAAATTCAGAGACAGGTGCACCTTGGGTAATGGTTTGGCAGGGGTGCAGTGAAGGCCTCCAACGTATTTGAAGTTGGGCAGGAATGGCCGCGGAAACTCAAAATCCCAGTAGGTTCTGATTAACCAGATATCAGCTTTACCCATCATCTCACAATAGGAAGTGGGCCGTCCTGGAACGAAGGAGGTTCAATACAAGTTAAGCTCAACCACCTGCATTTGTTGTTGATTATCACCATAGGCATTTATTTGTTTCTGCTGGTGGGTGCCCACCCTCCAAATGTGTAACGGATGCCTTGCAGATGCAAAAAGGGGAAAATAATGTTTTTTGTTTTGTTTTGTGTGTGTGTGTGTCTTCCTTATAATAAAATTAACATTGGCTGCATATTATTACTTATCAGGTCTGTTGAAACCAGAGATTCACACCAGTGTCTGTACAGTCTTTTGATTTAATATTGATAAGACAATTTGCTGTGTAGTAGGCCTACTATTCCACATAATAATATGCAATAAAACAATAATAGGCTACAATCAATTAACACGTAGGCTACCTAGGAGCTTGCTGTTCTTCTAAAATTAATCCGTGAGTACAGTTTACAAACCCGCGGGAACGGATTGCGAAAGCGTGCGCACGGATTATGAATTCGTGGGTACGGATTCAAAAACCGAGGGTACGGTTTACAAAATCTGAGCGCACGGATTGGAAATTCGTGGGTACGGTTTATTAATCCGTGGGCACGATTTGTTAAACCGAGGGAACAGTTTAAGAATTCGTGAGTACGGTTTATAAACTGAGGGGACGGATTGCAAAACCGTCGCCACGGATTGTTTTTTTTTCTCCTACAGGTGACGTGCGGGGCTCCGTAGAAAAGTGCGCGTTTCTTTTGGAATGCAGGAACGCCAAAAGCGGGAGATATCCGGAGGTCATGAAAATGTCACGTTGTGTAGATCTGGTGATTTTCTTAACTCAGACAGAGCTATAAGTCAATCGTTTGTGTTTATCAGGTTCGTAGTTTATGCGAAAAAGGGTCGCGGGTATCGCTAGCCATCTGTTTCTGCAATGTTCCTGACGTGCGGGGCTCCGTACTTTCTCTTCTTGTGCAGACAGAAATTTTGTATATTGTTGTATTTTATGTCTTTTATAAGCTTGCTGTGTTATTGGAACCTATGATATTTCAAATCTTTGCCGTATAACTTTTCCTTGTTAAACAGATCACTAGTGTTTCGTTTCATATGAATGGTCACGATAATTACGAATCAGTGGTGCAACTGACATGGTGATATTCTAAACGGTAAGCATGTGATAACACTTTATAGAAGTCTTAACCAAACTTCTAGAGGTGTTTCTCCACATGATGATTTGAGTATTAGATAATGTATGCACGGAAAAGAAGCCGTGCGGGGCGGGGCTCCACCTTACAGGGACAATTTGATTGGAAGAGCATCGAGTGGGAGGAACTGAAATCAGCCTGCTAAAAACGGGACACGCAAAGCTTGCAAAAAAAAAAAAAACAACTCAACTGTTTTAAATATTTATAATTATAAAAAATTTGGTTGCTCGCTGCTTGCAAAACTTTGGCTTCTTCTCACGGATCGCTGCGAAGCGCTCACAGACTTAACAGCAGGCTGATCATCCAAACTCAAACATTTTGTACAACTTCGGGCTGAAGAGACTTTCAAAGCTTCGCCAACAGACTCTCTCAAGGAAACAGCCAATGATCGGAGGGCATCCCCAGTGATGTCACGCAACGATGACATCAGCAGCCAATCAGCAGCCCCGGGGTTCCCTCAACCATCCGAGCAAACCCACGAGATCCACGCTCATCTCAACCAAAAGCAAGTAAACAAACCATCTCCATATCTTGCTGAGCTGGTCGAATTAATCTTTAAAAGTAAAGATAGTAAAGTTCTCTGTTGTGTGGTCTTCCTCGGGTTGAATTTTAACGAACTAGCAAAAGAGGGCTAGACGTAAGACTTTCTTCAAATCGCAATAACTCCTGAACTGTGTGTATGTGTATATGTGTGTGTGTTTAGATAGGCTTAGTTCGTGTATCGTAGAATAACATTTAGCAAATAAACCTTGTTTCATTTATAAAGAATCCTTGTCTTGTGTTGTGTAATATTCAAGTCAAACTTTGCCCAGACCCTGCGCTCCCTATAGTTCAGCCTAAGAAGCTATTATTAACAGTTATTGTGACCTTTGGCCAAGGGCATAATATCAAGTATCAAAATTGTTAAGATATACCGATTTTAACGTTCCCTGGACGAACCGTGGATAAGGTATAAATTATAGATTTTGAATTAAGATCAATTTAATCAAATCAATATCGGATCTTTAAGACTCGATTCCCCGAAAGCTGAAATAAGAGATAGGCTATAATGTATTACACTAATGAGGCATCTACGTATATGGGTATAGTTGACGTATCACTGTGTCCTATGGTGTTAAAGGGGTGGTTGACTGGTTTTTTTCTAGGCTTGATTGTGTTTATGGGGTGCAGTCTAGCATGTGTTCATGCTTGTTTTTTTTTAAAACGCATTATTTTTCACATAATTTACCTTTATTCCACACCTCTCTGTCCCTTCTCTGACAAACGCCTCGATTTATTTCCTGTTTTTATGAAGCCCCTCCCTCGATGGGCTGAGATTGGTTAGCTGGCTCAGTGTGTTGTGATTGGCTAAACCGCCTCTACTGCACGTCTGAACGTCCCGCCCCTCTCCTCAGCTGCATGCGCTCCGGTTGAATTGTAAACAGTGGCGTTGTCTATAATGCTTATCAATTTGAGCCCGATTGAGACCCAGAGGATATTAGTGAAGAGGATCGTGCAGAACCTGTGCAAGCACGGCTCTTAATGGTATGTTTGGTTGTTGTTGTCTCATACTTTTAAATACGCTGCTATTTGTAAGTGCTACTGCTTCTGTTAGCTTTTAATATACGGTTTTATCCTGATTAAAGCTTTAATACAGCACAGCAACCGCACGCGTGTCCATTTATAATGCTTCTCATTGCTGTGTGAAAATAAATGTATAATTGGAACAGTTTGTTGGAGCTGATCTGACGATCTGAATGAGAGAGAGAGAGAGAGAGAGAGAGAGAGAGAGAGAGAGAGAGTGTGTGTGTGAGAGAGAGAGAGAGAGAGAGAGAGAGATGCAGAGCAGGGCGACAGAGTAACAGTATTAAGAACCGCTGCTTTAATGATTTTGAAACTTGTGAATCCATTAGAATCGTTAGAAGACAGAATCGCGATTCATATGAATAGATTTTTATGTGCACTCCTAGTTTTCTCTTCCTCTTGTCTAAAGCAGCGCAGCATGGCCTCGCCCCCTTTGCTGCGTGTTCCCGGGGGCGGGGTTTATCTGGGTCTGTGACTTATCAGACCCGGGAAGTAACTCGTTGTAGTCCCTTACCTGTCGTTTTTGTAGGCATTAAACTGCCAGAATTTTAAAAGAGGATATCTCCGTTTGCATTGAACTTTCAGCGCCGCAACTCTGCAGATATTGCTTATGCTCAAACAGCACCATTACACACTAACTAATGTTAAAAAAGTGAAATCGCAATCAACCACCCCTTTAAAAAAAAAACTAACATTGAAAATAAACCTTTCTCATGCTCTTTGTAACTCTAAGAATGAAGATAATTTTTTCTCGTGTTATTTACAAGTATGTTACGTTTTTTTTCTACATTTTTGTTATGTCACACCATAGGACACAGTCCAATTTTTATTTGTTAACTACCCATATATATCTATGGGTGCTGCACTGCAACTGTAGTTATACGCATGTATGAATATTTGTATCTTCAGTAGACTTCAGAAGATACTTTTGCTAAATTAACACAATACAACAAGACGAAGCCGTTAGCTAACAAGGCATTTAAAAGGTACTTTAATAAAAAAAATAACTGTAATATTGAGATGATACACATTCTTTCCTGTGAAAGGTTATCCCGTTTCTTCAGGAATTTAAATTTAGGCGGTTTTACAATCAGATGCTACACAATGTTGTTGCAATTTTAAATTCATCGACTGTTATTGTGAGTGACGACATATACCATTCCAAGATGGCGAACCCATCAACTTATCTGGAGTGATCGAATGTGGCATCTATACATATGAATATAACCCCACACCCCCACACCCCCAATTCAGTATTTATATTTTCTTCTTATATTTTTCAACCATCTTGAACAGTGAGCGATTGTTCCCTATTGAAAGGGAACTCCCGTTGCGTCATCATTTTTCATTGATGACTGCTAATGGGCAAACTCCTGTTTACTCTGTTACTGAAGCCTGAATTGTTAATGTTTGTGTAGCTGCATAAACCAATGGCGCTCGAGCCCGCCAGAAGGGGCGGAGCCGACTGCTACAGGAATCGGCCCAGCGCGCCATTTCATCAGAATCTTCTCCTTCAGCGACGAGACCATCTCTTAGCTGACTCTGCAATTAAGAAGCCGAAGCAGAAGTACAGCCTGCAGCTCGCACCATAGAAAAAGCCCCCAGCAGCGGAAGAAGCAAGAAGCCTTCCCGTGCGGCTATCCGGCTGGTAATAGCAATTCCTGTGCAATTTCTCTGCTACATTTTTTTGCAAATGTCGCGAGTGTGGCTTGTGCAGGGAATCCTGCACGATGCAGAAGGGCAGTGAGTGCGTCACCTGTCTGGACAGCCCCCATGCAGAGACTGTATGCTCATTGAGACGGAATGCTCTCACAGAGGGCATGAGTCTCGCTCTTCTCCGCTCGCGAATCATATATATATATATATATATATATATATATATATATACAGTATATAAAAAAAACAGGGTTTGAATGATCCCACACCGGCAAGAGTCCGCATGCTCATTCTCCCCTGACACCTTTATCCGCTGGTGTGTGTTTTACAAGTGAGATTAGCACCCCTCTTCGAGCGGCTCAATCTCTCTAGACGGATCAGAGTAAGAATGCTGTCACCAATGATCAGATCGCTGACAGCTTCGCATTTGTGTGTGCGTCGCTGAGGCTGCGCTCACTGAGACAGGCCGCTTTCACAGAAAAAGCACGAGTTTGTCCCTGCATCGCTCACGGATCCCCTTCTTCAATGAAGATGGCCCCGCAACGCTCCTCTCCCAGTTACCTCGGAGAAAAAATGGTGAACTCATGAGTTTTGAGCAATCAGGCAGGAGTGATTTATGTCGGCACAGATCCCACGTGTTTCACTCTTACCGCAGCACTTTGATCTGCCAGTGTATTTTATATGTGAGAATCAGCGCCCCTCGCCTCTTCGAGCGGCTCTGTCCTTCTAGGCGGATCGGAATAAGGGCTGTCACTAGTGATTTCACATCGCTGACAGCCTCGGATTTGAGTGCGCCACTCGCCTGGGTAACCCCCACGCTGAGGCTGCACTCACCGAAACAGATCGTGAGAGTGCGCATCTCGCGCCGGCACAGCTCCCGTGCGACCCACTCTCCCCTCAGCACTTTGATCCGCCAGTGTGTTTTACACATGATAATTAACCCCTTGTTGCACGAGTGGTTTTATCCTTAAAGGCGGATGCATGCAGCACTTTGATCTGCCGATGTGTTTATACCTGAGGATCATCAAAACCCCTCATCTACGAGCGGTTTGATCTTTTAGGCGGATTAAAAGAGAATACTGACGGCTTCAGATTAGATGCATCTGGACCACACCCACTCTGGTGCTGCGCTCACGGGGGCTGGCTGCTCACACTGAGAGAGCACTGAGTCTAGCGAAGAATACTTTTGAGAGGAAAGGAAAGGATAAGTTCTCGCTGAGGCCGGAACTTCATCGAAGTAAGTTCACGCTCACTCTCCATCCCTCCGTTCAACACTGAGCGGATGGAAATTCTATTCAAGCTGGGCACGTCCTTCTCATTCAGCGCGCGCCCAAGCAAACTACCACTGTGATAGTGGACCCGCTAGAGCAATTCTCCTCTCCTCACACTGTGAATGCCAGTTCCCCACCCCGTGCTGTGAACAGCCATTAGTAGGAAAGTAACCGCTTGCCGTCTGGCTTTTGGCTTGGAAAGCCATCCGCGGCGTGTCAAGTTGGATTCTAAAAAATCCATGGAACGAGGTTACTCGCTCCAGTTCGCTCGCAGGTCACCTTGCTTCAGATGTATTATTCACACTTCGGTACTGGACAACGCATGTTCTTCGGTCCGGAGTTCATACACTGCTTGCAAAGGTGCCGTGGAAACGGTCCCCTTAGTGAACAGCGAGTCGGGCTTTTACAGCCGATACTTCCTTGTTCCCAAGAAAGACGACGGCAGACCAATTCTCAATCTCAGACGTCTGAATCGGGCTCTCATGTGACGGCCATTCAGAATTTTAACTTTGAAACAGATCCTCCAAATTCAGCCCGAGGACTGGTTTCTGTCTGTGGATCTGAAAGACGCTTACTTTCATATCCAAATAGTGCCCCATCACAGACCGTTTTTGAGATTCACTTTCGAGGGAGTGGCCTATCAATACATGGTCCTTCCATTGGACTGTCTCTGGCCCACGCACTTTTACGAAGTGCGTAGACGCGGCTCTTTCCCCTCTGAGACAGATGGGAATCCGCATACTGAACTACCTCGACGACTGGCTATGCTAGCCGACTCAGAACGGCAATTGATCGCTCACAGGTCGTTGTTGCTCAACCACCTAGAGCGTTTGGGGTTGAAATGCGAGCTTGGATAACACCGGAACGCTCCCTGACTATCCAACGAGCGGCGGCGTCTTTCAAGCTGGGGGCTTTGCGTCCCCTCAAAACATTTCAGAGGATGCTCGGCCTCATGGCTGCCTCCAGCTCAGGCTGGGGTGTTCTGTACGAGGGCAACCGGCGTACAGCTCCTGGTCGACCCATGAGCGACGCTTGCATATCAACTGCCTCGAAATCATGGCTGCAGCCTCCTCAGTTATTCCCCTGGGCCTGCTACACATGCGGCCCCTTCAATATTGGCTAAAAGCCCGCGTTTCGTCCCACGCATTGTGCCTGGGCCGCGCTTAAGTCAAGGTAACCCATCGCTGCATCAAAGCTGTGGCCCCTTTGACAACTCCTCGCCTGTTTCAATCAGGTGTACAGTTGGGGACGTCCTCCAGAAGGAAGGTGATCACGACAGATGCCTCCAGCTCAGGCTGGGGTGTTCTGTACGAGGGCAACCGGCGTACGGCTCCTGGTCGACCCACGAGCGATGCTTGCATATGAACTGCCTCGAAATCATGGCTGCCGCCTCCTCAGTTATTCCCCTGGGCCTACTACACATGCGGCCCCTTCAATATTGGCTAAAAGCCCACGTTCGTCCCACGCATGGTGCCTTGGCAGCGCTTATGTCAAGGTAACCCATCGCTGCCTCAAAGCTGTGACCCCTTGGACAACTCCTCACCTGTTTCAATCAGGCGTACAGTTGGGGACGACCTCCAGAAGGAAGGTGATCATGACAGATGCCTCCAGCTCAGGCTGGGGTGCTCTGTACGAGGGCAACCCGGCGTACGACTCATGGTCGACCCACAAGCGACACCTGCATATCAACTGCCTCAAAATAATGGCTGTTTGTCTGGCCATAAAGACCTTCCTGCCAGCCTTAAAAGGGCATCACATCCTAGTCTGGTCGGACAACACAACGGTGGTGGCCTACATCAACCACCAAGACGGCCTCAGGTCATGTCCCCTTCACAGGATGACTCGACGTCTCCTGCTTTGGGCACAGAAAGAACTCCTCTCACTACGAGCGGTTCATGTGCCGGGCAGACTGAACCAAGGAGCAGATATGTTGTCAAGCAACAATGTAGCTCCAGGGGAATGGAATCTCTATCCCCAGACGGTTCAGATGATTTGGTCAGTTTTCGGCAAGGCAGAGGTCAACCTCTTCGCCTCCGGAGACAACAGTCACTGCCCAACTTATTTTTCAAAGCAGCGGGATGCTCTGGCCCACGATTGGCCCAACACCCATCTGTATGCCTTCCCTCCGATCGCCCTGCTACCCCAGGTTATCAGGCGAATCAGGGAAACAAAATGCTCTTTCCTCCTCATGGCCCCCCTCTGGAGGAACCAAGCCTGGTTCCCAGAGATGATCCAGCTGCTATCTGCAGCACTGTGGTCAAGGCCGCTGAGGAGAGATCTTCTCTCGCAAGCGCAGGGCAAGATTTGGCATCCCCAGCCAGAACTTTGGAGCCTTCACGTATGGCCGCTCGACGGGAGTCTAGTCAACTCCCAGTGAGAGTCACTAATACCATTTAGGAGGCTAGAGCTCCATCTACACAACGCCTCTACGCCCTCAAGTGGTCAGTCTTCAGTGACTGGTGTTCAGCACGTAACCAGGATCCGGTTTCATGTGACGTGTCCCATGTGCTAACCCTTCTGCAAGAGCTGCTGGATAAGGGGCGCACCCCTTCCACGCTCAAGGTCTATGTGGCAGCCATTGCGGTGAATCATTCTCTCGAGGCTGGCCGGACTATTGGCAGAATTGACTTGGTCATTAAGTTCCTTAGAGGCGCTCGGCGGTTGAATCCTCCTCGCCCTAAAGGTGCGTTCACACCAGACGCGAATGAAGCGTTAAGCGCGAGTGATTTACATGTTAAGTCAATGCAAAGACGTGAATAGACATCCTGCGGTGCGATTCGCGCGAATTGAGCGTTTCGGGCGTTTGCCGTGCGAGTTGAAAATTCTGAACTTTGCCGGATATTCGCGCCGCGTTAACCAATAAGGAGCTTGCCCTAGTAGTGACGTGATTACGACGTAGCGAGCGGAGGGAATCCGAAAAAACTGTATGTGGACACCCGGAGCTGTATGATACATCTTCATACTTTTACAGAAACAGGAATAAAAAGGATTTTGCTTGAAAGAAAGTGAGTGAACACGATATTGCTGTGATCTAAAGCTCTGTATATTAAATGCAGCTCCATCTGAAAGCACGTGATGGAGATCACAGAACCTGCCTTACTGACGAGATGTGCATGACAATCACATGCGATTTATCGTGCAGCCCTAATTTTTGTTTGTTTGTTGATCACAAAGTACAAAGTAGATGAGGAAAACTAGGATGCCGGTTGTATTCAAAGCACCGCCATTACCGGTATTGTTAACAGTGGCAGAAGCCCCTCCCATGATGCGAATTCGCGTCTGTTGTGAAGTGAATTTCACGCGCGAATGAAGTGAGTAAATTCAAAATGTTCAAGCGTCCAACTACGCGCGAATAGCGCGATTTATTCGCGCAAGTCGCGTCTGGTGTGAACGCACGGTCAGACTATGCCAACTTGGGACTTGTCCATAGTCCTGGGGGCCCTCAAGGGCCCACCCTTTGAGCTGCTTCAACAGCCGGCTTAAGGGTCATGACTCTCAGAACCGCTCTGCTTTTGGCCCTAGTGTCCGTCAAGCGAGCAGGTGACTTGCAAGCCCTATCTGTCAGTGCTTCCTGTCTTGAGTTTGGACCCAATGACGGTAAGTCGTTCTTCAGCTGTGCAGCGGCTATATACCGAAGGTGCTCTCAACTCTGTTTAGAGCCCAGTTTATCTCCCTTCTAGCCCTCCCCGTTGCGGATGGTGAACAGGGACCTAACTTGTTGTGCCCAGTCCGGGCACTACGAGTGTACTTTGAGCGTTCTAAGTCTTTTCGACAAACAGAGCAGCTCTTTGTGTGCTTTGGAGGCCACTCTAAATGGCTGCCGGTCACAAAGTAAAGACTATCACACTGGATAGTAGATGCTATCGCTCTGGCTTAGGCCTCAGTGGGTGTGCAAGGCCTTATAGGTTTGAGGGCCCATTCCACCAGAGGAATGACCTCCTCCTGGGCCTGGTCCAGTGGAATCTCTACTGGGGAGATTTGTGCGGCTGCCGGCTGGTCGTCGCCGTCTACCTTTATCAGATTCTACAGTTTGGAAGTCCCTGCCCTGCAGGCACGGGTTCTATCTGCTTAGTGCTACTTTTCTCCCTTCGGGCGGGTAAGGCTTATGACAAGCAGACCCCAGATACTTCTCGGGTCTATTTATAGCTTGGACTCACGAGGCCCACTCTGAGCGTGCCTGAGCTGAGCTCGCGGATCAGGCTTAGTTCTGCTTCTGCTTGTAGCACGGCGCTACTGGATGCGTTCCCCATTAGCAGTCGTCAATGAAAAATGATGACACAACGGGAGTTCCCTTTCGATAGGGAACGCTGCGGTTACTCACGTAACCTCGGTTCCCTGAGATAAGGGAACGAACGTTGCATAACTGGCCGTGCTATAGCTGCACGCGAATTGATGGTTGTCGCTTCAGTTGTTGATTCTGATGAAATGGCATGCTGGGCCGACTCCTGTAGCAGTCGGCTCCACCCCTTCTGGCAGGCTCGAGTGCCATTGGTTTGTGCAGCTACACAAACGTTAACAATTCAGGCTTCAGTAACAGAGTAAACAGGAGTTTCCCCATTAGCAGTCGTCAATGAAAAATGACGACGCAACGCTCGTTCCCTTATCTCAGGGAACCGAGGTTACGTGAGTAACCGGAGCGTTCTCTGCCTGCTACAATATTTTCTCCTCTTTGCGTCCGTCTTTAGCGTCTCTGGCCTCTGTTATTTTCGGGATCTACTACCAGTCGATCGCGATTGCGGGTTGGCGACCACTGATTGTTATTTCACTTAAGTCATTTCACTCGGTGGCCAACTTTGGTTGTTTTTTAGTCCTCGTGTTGAAGCGAAACGCCGCCCCACCGGAACGCAATTTCCAATTAAGAACCCTCTGGAAGAAGATTTTGACCCCCCGGAATGCGATTTTGGAGCAAATTTGATAGCCATTTTCTCCTGAATGTGATAGGGCTAGTTTTGTTTCCGTGATCGGGCTAGTTTTGAGTTCCAGTTTGGCTGGTTTTGTTACACAGACCTGGCAATTAACCAATAGTCTGGGGCAGCTACAGTCATGAAAGTAGGCTGTCTCTTTGAATAGCAAAACATTAAATTATCTAAAAATGTTCATCAAGCTTATATGATTAAATTTCATATTTGAAATCACCAACAAAATCTGCTAACAACTGTCTTATAATTTTTTCTTATGCTCAAATAGCGTAAAAAAAAAAATTCAGACTAATGCGCGCATCTGGGAACATTCTTTCTATTGCCAGAGGAGCTTGATGACTTTAGAAATAATTGACTATTTTTTTTCCTTTTAGAAGGCGGGACTATTCCGCCATATTGCCCATTGCACTTTCTCCCATTTATAAGTATGAGTGCACCGTCTGTCTTTGTCAAAGTGGAGAATATGTGGGTGCTCGAGTCCGATTACCACTGAAAAGAATTTTGTTTCCTAAAGGTTCCTAAATGAAACAAATTGAGTTTACAGTAAGGCATTTCAAATAGCAAGTATTAAATTTATTTTTTTAAAAGCTTGTATTTTTTCAGCACATGCAATTATTCCTTAAAATTAATTAAAGTTATTTATGCAGTGGAACATGTTGTTGTTGAAGGCCAGTGATGATCACCATATGAGTATGGAATTATGAGGTGAGTACAATGACAGTATTTTCATTAGCATTATGTAAACTAGCTCTTTTCGTTAACTCACCTAAATATTCAGTGTAGTAGTTGTCAAATTTTTTCCAACCAATAGTGGCAAAAAAATCTTGAGAAAGGTAGAAGAGCATATTGATGATTCGCTCTGTGAAGCTCATCTTGTCCGTGAGTTTACTTGTGACTCCAGGAACAAATGATGGTGGAGCTGGTAACTGACCACACATTCTCTCAGCAACGTTAGCAATGGATAATCGGAACGTGTAAACCAAGGGAACGTTTAGCTCTTCAGCCACAATATCGCTGCATTGGTAGATCGGATCTGACAAAACAACGTTAAACTTTCCATTCCGCAATTTGTCCATCAACTTTGGCGATCTAAGAATGCCGTCACAGTATGATGTACACATATCCTGAATAACTGAAGCAAACTCTAAGACTTTCATTTGAATCTGCAGAAAGTTTAACTGATCGGTCTCGTACACTGAAAAATACAGAAATTCGTCAATGAAGTCTCGCACCTCCTGTTCATCCACGGACGCATTAAAGGGCTGGTAGGAGAAGCGATCCGATTCTTTAGCTTTCATGAAGAGAGAGGCATCCGGAACCAGCACTGTGACATTGTGTCCCCTGTCAATCAACGTTTCCAACACGATCTTCAGATTGAGCCAGTGACTGCCCTCAGTAAACCAGACTAAAACATTCCCACATTCTGTAGGACCGAACACAGTGAGCAGAGAAAGAAAACAGACTATGAGTCTCATGGTTGCCACTGATAGCGTGAGTGTGTGTGAGATCACCAGTGTCCCGCCTCAACATAGCCTATACTCTCAGGTGTAATTATTAACTAGTGCAAAGTCATCATGGCTCCAATAGATCATATATCAATAAAGGATTCAGATAAAAGGCACAGACTAAAGGGAAAGGTGAAGCGCTTCACCTTTCCTTTTGGTCAGCGCCTTTTGTCTTCAATCCTTTATTGATATACAGTACCGCAGCTCCCTATATGCAGAGTACGCAGTCCGCGTAGGGCACCAACTCCCAGGGGGGGCACCATCCCAGTTGCTCAAAAAAAACAACAACACGTGAAGCGCCTTTCCCGCATCTGAGCCTCTCGCGGCTGAATGCAAATGATCATAACTGATGGACAACTATGCCCGTGAAAAGACATCAGCAATCCGGCGCCGAGAAAAAATAAAAAAATAAAAGATGAAGCCCGTGCATCACTTTCAGGTACATTCATAGTCCTGTGAAACTTTTTTGGCTGTTGTCATCATGGTTCTTGTAGCCATGGTAACCGCAAATTTACCATGGTTTTGTTACTTCAAATAATAATTTACAAAGAAGTATTAAGATAATATTTTTTTTGTGGTTATAAAAACAGACCTAAGCCCAGCCTTTAAAATGACTTAAAATGCATTAGCCTACATAAAAGCAATGAGGCAATAATAATATGGTTTCATTGAATAACACTGTTAAAATACATAATGTAATACAAAATAAACAATTTATGTACATTACCTGCATGTTATTACAAATGCCTGCAAAGGTAGCCAATGGCCTAATTTCTGCTGTTACACTTACAGGTCGATCATATCCTTGTTTACAGTAATAGACTATTGACCAAACATTTAATTCAGATATCCACTTAATATTTATTTTTTGGCCACCTTTTGTCAGGGTTTTGGGGTGAGGGATTGAGCGAGGACTGCTGGGCCTTAACAATTCCCTCTGTAATTGGATCCTGGACTTTTTAACCGGAAGACCTCAGTCAGTCCGTGTCGGCCACAACACCTTGAGCACTACCACACTGAGCACAGGTGCCCCACAAGGCTATGTGCTCAGCCCGCTGCTCTTCACGCTGCTGACCCATGACTGCACTGCCAAGTTCAGCTCCAACCACATCATCAAGTTTGCTGATGACACAACAGTGGTAGGTCTCATCAGCAACAACGATGAAACGCACTACAGAGAGGAAGTGGCACAGCTGGCTGAATGGTGTAGCGCTAACAATCTGTCCCTCAATGTGAGTAAGACAAAAGGAGGTTGTGGTGGACTTCAGGAGGACGAACTCCATTGACCACCCCCCACTGACCATCGACAGCTCGACTGTGGAGAGAGTCAGCAGCACTAAATTCCTGGGGGTGCACATCACGGAGGATCTCACCTGGACCACCAACACCATGTCACTCTCCAAGGCGGCACAACAGCGCCTACACTTTCTCCGCCGGCTGAAAAGAGCAAGTCTCCCTCCATCCATCCTCACCACATTCTACAGGGGCACCATTGAGAGTGTGCTGACCAGCTGCATCACTGTCTGGTACGGGAACTGCAGTGCTGCTGACCGTAAGACCCTCCAGCGGACAGTGAACACTGCTGCAAAGATCATCGGTGCCCCTCTCCCATCCATCCTGGACATTTTCCTTGCACGATGCTCCAGCAAAACCAACAGCATCGTGAAGGACCCCACCCACCCCTCCCACAGTCTCTTCCAGCTCCTACCATCAGGAAGACGGTACCGGAGACAATTGACATGAGAGCACATGGCACACAGAAAACTAAGACAAAAGCCATGTGCTCACACAAAACAAAAACACAAGCACATGGCCAGCAAAACAAATCACCAGCCATGTGCAAAACAGGACACGAACACGCAGCTAATGAGAATACTCATAAGCCGCGTTTTCACACAAGACACGACAACATGAAAGCACGCAGCCAATGAAAAACACGAGCTGCGTGCCACACAGCACAAGACATAACATGAATGCACGCAGCCAATAAAAACACGAACTGCGTGCAACACCACACACACGACACACGTAGACAAGAGAGCGCGCAGCCGAGCGAACTCGAGCCGCACGCTCACACAATGAGACAGAACATGGAGCGCGATTGTCCGAACCCCGACACGAACCCGAAACTCAAGACATGAGTGCCGGGATCCGAACACCATGCTCCACCACAAAACAAGGCACGCAGACAAGAGAGCGCGCGGCTCGAGCACACTCGAAGCCGCGCACTCACATTAAAACAGGACATGAAGGGAGTGTCAGGGCTCTGTCACAAAACCATGAATAACACTAGACTGAAGTGACAGAACCCGGACACCTTTTTGCTATAGCTGACACAGCCTCTATAATTTCTTCAACAAAAAACATGTGGACATCACAACCCTTACAAAAATGAACCATGGTGTTATTTTTCTTTTGTGTAATTTCTGAATGCTTGAGAAAGCAATCAGGCAACTGTATTAATAAAATAATAGCCATAGGTAACAGTTTAGAGCTACAGTTGTAATTTGTAAATAATACAATTTAATTACAATTTATTTATTTACTTTTATATTTTAGTAAAGTTATATTTTGACCCCTATAGTAGTTTTTTTTTTTTACTTCCATAATATTTGGGAGAGGGGGCACAACAATACAATCCTGCTTAGGGGACCCATTTGGCCAGCAGCGGCCCTGTTGATATATGATCTATTGGAGCCATGATGACTTTACACTAGTTAATAATTATTTAGATGAAAGTAGAAGTTTTATGTTACTGTGAACCTACCTGCGCAGGTTCATGCACATAGCTGTTATTCTGTTTTGTGATTAGAAAAGGGGGAAAGCGTCAATATATGATAGCCTATTTCAGCATATAGTTCACAGTAACATAAAACTTCTACTTTCATCTAAATAATTTGCACGTAGGCCATATGTGCAAGAGCCAATTAAGTTTAGGCCTATGCTTTTCCTTTTTCTCCTTAGATGGCATTGCGTGCCCACCTTGAATGAAAACAGAGTTCGTGGGCTTATCAGTAATTTGAACGGGCAGATCAGAGGGAGAGTACAGATTGCGTCAGTAATCACGTAAATGGTCCTCTTCCTCACAAATCTATGGCTTCAGATTCCATGTATTGCGAGTCTTTAAGTATATGGACTAATTAAATGGTACATTTTACAGCATTATTATATAGCCTACCTAAAGGCAGTGGGAGTGGGGCAGTGATTCTCACATGTACCTTTACACAAAAAGCTATAGGCCTATGATAATGTCTGATTTGAATGTACTGTTTTACAATTTCATCTCATTAGCAGCTGTTTTGGCAGCCATTTGGCATGTTGTTAAACAGCAATACAACCCACTGAACACACCTTTCATTTTCATTCTATGCTAAAAATTATACTACAACCCCAAATCAGAAAAAGTTGGGACAGTATGGAAAACGCAAATAAAAAAAGAAAGTAGTGATTTCTAAATTTACTTTGACTTGTATTTCATTGCAGACAATATGAACACAAAATATTTCATGTTTTGTCTGGTCAACTTCATGTCATTTGTAAATATACATCCTTTCCTGTCATTCAGACCTGCAACACATTCCAAAAAAAGTTGGGACAGTAAAGCATTTACCACTTTGTAATGTTGCCATTCCTTTTCACAACACTTAAAAGACGTTTAGGGACTGAAGACACCAAGTGATGAAGTGTTTCAGGTGTAATTTTGTCCCATTCTTCCTGCAAACAAGTCTTAAGGTGGGCAACAGTACGGGGTCTTCGTTGTCGCATTTTGCGCTTCAAAATGCGCCACACATTCTCTATTGGAGACAGGTCGGGACTGCAGGCAGGCCAGTCAAGTACCCGTACCCTCTTCCTCCGCAGCTAGGACTTTGTAATGTGTGCAGAATGTGGTTTTGCATTGTCTTGTTGAAATATGCATGGACGTCCCTGGAAAAGATGTCTTCTTGAAGGCAACATATTGTGCTCCAAAATCTCTATGTACTTTTCAGCATTAATGGTGCCATCACAGAAGTGCAAGTTACCTTTGCCAAGGGCACTGACACAACCCCATACCATGACAGACCCTGGCTTTTGGACTTGTTGCTGGTAACAGTCTGGATGATCCTTTTCTTCTTTGGTCCGGAGCACACGGCGTCCATTCCTCCCAAAAAATACCTGAAATACTGATTCATCTGACCACAGTACACGTTTCCACTGTGTGATGGTCCATCCCAGATGCCTCCGAGCCCAGAGAAGTCGACGGCGCTTCTGGACACTGTTAACATAGGGCTTCCTTTTGGCACAGTACAGTTTTAACTGGCATTTGTGGATGTAACTACGTATTGTGGTACTTGACAAAGGTTTGCCAAAGTAGTCCTGAGCCCATGTGGTGATATCGCTTATAGATGAATGACGATTCTTGATGCAGTGCCGCCTGAGGGATCGGAGATCACGGTTGTTCAGCTTAGGCTTGCGCCCTTGTCCTTTACGCACTGAAATTCCTCCAGATTCCTTGAATCTTTTAATTATGTTATGCACCGTTGAAGGTGAACTATCCAAATCTCTTCCTATCTTTCTTTGAGGAACATTGTTTTTAAACATTTCAATAATTTTCTCACGTATTTGTTGGCAAACTGGCGATCCTCGGCCCATCTTTGCTCCTAAAGGACTAGACCTTTCTTGGATGCTGCTTTTGTACCAAATCAGAATTACAATCACCTGTTGACATCAACTGTTTCAAATCACATCATTATTTAACCAATTTACCTCATTACTAGCCCTAAACTGCTCCTGTCCCAACTTTTTTTGGAATGTGTTGCAGGTCTGAATGACAGGAAAGGATGTATATTTACAAATGACATGAAGTTGACCAGACAAAACATGAAATATTTTGTGTTCATATAGTCTGCAATGAAATACAAGTCAAAGTAAATTTAGAAATCACTACTTTCTTTTTTTTATTTGCGTTTTCCATACTGTCCCAACTTTTTCTGATTTGGGGTTGTAGATTTTTCATTATATGTGACCCTGGACCACAAAACCAGTCATGAGGGCTAATTGTCGTTCATGACTATAGGCAGTTGTAATGTAAATTCTAACTTTTGATTAATTTGTTCATAATGACCAATAAATTTATTACAAAACAAGTGCATATTTATTTTGTGTTTCAGTGCATGAAATGAACCTTACAGTAAATTACAAATGTTAATATGTTTGCAAATGTACTTTGTGAAATAAACATGAATTGTGACATCTTTGAACACAAATACCAAGGATTAATAGTGCATTGACATAACATCATACGTATTTTTCAGTGCAAGTAAAAAATGAATGCATCATACAGAATGTTCAAAGCAAGCAAAAAGCTTCATCACTCTTTTTTGCTTTTCCTCTTTAATCTAAAACAGCAACGCATTATGAAGAATTTGCACATTTTAAAGAAGGCGTAGAGAACTACAGTCAGGATAGCGATGAGAAAAGTGATCACATCCAGACAGTGGTACTGGTACCAGGTAAGGTTGTGGGCCTCGACACGCAGGTGTTTAGCACCTTTATTATGCATGACAAACTCAATCCAGAACACAGCCTCATCCAAAGGCTTTATTGGTCTGTCATGATGAATCCTGGACAAACGCATAGCGTTCTCTTTATACCTGAGGAGATGAAGACAAATACTGTTACAGTATACAGTGCCCTCCACTAATATTGGCACCCTTGATAAATATGAGCAAAGGCAGCTGTGAAAATAAATCTGCATTGTTTATCCTTTTGATCTTTCACTCAATAAATTCACAAAATTCTAACCTATCATTGAAGTAAAACAATTGAGAGTGGGGAGAAAATCTCATGATGAAATAAATGTTTTTCGCCAATGAATGTTGGCCACAATTATTGGCACCCCTAGAAATTCTTATGAGTAAAATATCTCTGAAGTATATTCCCATTCATATTTACATTTTTTAGCACACCAGGGTGACTAGGAGCATGAAATTGTCCAGCCATGACTTTCTGTTCCACAGGATTATAAATATGAGGAACACAAAGGTCAAATTCCCTTAATCATCCATCACAATGAGAAAAAACAAAAAATATATTTCTGATGTGAAGAACAAGATTGTTGAGCATCACAAAATAGAAAGTGGCTGTAAGAAAAGAGTTAAAACATTGAAAATCCCCATTTCCACCATCAGGGTAATAATTAAGAGGTTCCAATCAACTAAAGATGTTAAAAATCTGCCTGAAAGAGGACGTGTGTCTATATCGTCCTAATGCACGCTGAGGAGGAGTGTTTGAGTGGCCAAAGACTCTCCAAGGATCACAGCTGGAGAATTGTAGAGATTAGTTGAGTCTTGGGGTCAGAAACCTAAAAAAAATATATCAAACATCCCCTAAATCACCACATGTTGTTCGGGAGGGTTTCAAGAAAAATTGTCCTCAGTCATCCAAAAACAAACTCCAGCAAATTCAGTTGTCAGACACGACTGGAACTTCAAATGGCACTGGCTTCTATGGTCAGATGAAACTGAAAAAAAAGCTTTTTGGCAGCAAACCCACCAGATGAGTTTAGTACAAACAGGGATAAAAAAGTACCCCATGTCCACGGTTAAATATACTGCTGGATCTTTAATGTTGTGGGCCTGTTTTTCTGCCAGAGGTCCTGAACATCTTGTTCAGATGCATGGCATCATGGATTCTATCAAATACCAACAGATAAAAAATCAAAACCTGACTGCCTCTGTTAGAAATCTTATAATGGGCCGTGTTTGGATCTTCCACCAGGACAACAATCCAAAACAAACATCAAAATAAACACAAAAATGGGTCACTGAGCACAAAATGAATCTTTTACCATTGCTGTCTCTGTCCTCTGACCTGAACCCTGTAGAAGATGAGTGAGGTGAACTGAAGAGAAGAAGCACTGTCATGGAGCTGTGAATCTGAAGGATCTGGAGAGATTCTGTATGAAGAAAATGGTCTCTGATCTCTTGTCAGGTGTTCTCCAAACTCTTCAGGCATTATAGGAGAAAACTCAGAGCTGTTACCCTGGGAAAAGGACGTTGCAATAATTGGGTGCCAATAATTGTGGCCAACATGAAATAGTGAAAGCATTTATTTCACAATGAGATTTTCCCCCCACTTTCAATTGTTTTACTTCAATGATAGGTTGGAATTTTGTGAATTTTTTGAATGAAAGATAAAAAGGATAAACAATGCAGATTTATTTTCACAGCCGCCTTTGGTCATATTTACCAAGGGTGCCAATATTAGTGGAGGACACTGTATGTCTGTGTATATAGTGCATTATGTAGAGAGAATTTATATATTTTGAGGACTTTATGCACTGACACCACTGTAAATCTGATATAAGTGACTTACGAGGGGTCATTAATGACGGCATTGAGTCCATCCACCAGGTCTTGCGGCTGAGTTGTCTTGATGTTGTCTATACTAACAGCAGCACCTTTGGCCTTCACATGAGCCAAATTATCAGGCTGGTCACCAAACAAGGGGATCCCAACCATTGGAATGCCATGATATATGGCCTCATATATGCTGTTAGTTCCTCCATGAGTGATGAATGCTCTGGTTTTGGGGTGACCTGAATCAGGAGACAAACATGAGTAAACAAACAAGGAAATGCAAAGGCCATTGTTACAGTAATAAAAAATAAATACTCAAAATAATATTTAGGGAGACCTAAATCAGGAGGCAAACACCACCATTACGGTAACACACTTATAATGGAAATATACAGGACTTTAAAGGTGCTGTATGTAGGATTTTGACTCTACTAAAGCATAAAAATACCATAATATGCTTGCAGATATTTAAGAAACATGTTAAGTTAACATACTTGTTTATCTGAAAAACAATGCTACAGTCAGTTATTCTCCTTTGAAAATGTGCTTTCCGGCCCGGAATGTCTGTGTTTGTTATGGTTTGTGAAACCCGCCCACTGCCAGTTTACCCAATTGTATTTCGGCACCCCGGGTTGCCAGTTGGCGGAAAACACAGCGTATTTAATTTCATTCTTCATCATGTGCGCTCGTTTCTGTTGGTGTGTTAATCTGGCAACCTGCCTGTGCGTCAAGTCAGAGGAGGAGGGGCCGGGTGAAAAAAACCGTCTCCAATATTTTGAATTTGGACTGCAATACCTAGTTCAACCGGTGTCAATCCTACATACAGCACCTTTAACTAAAGTATGACCTTCTGCAGGCCCCATTTAGTCCCATTGTTACTGTTTCTGTAATTTATATTTTCCTTAAATTTTATGCAGAAATCACTTAATTTTAAATGTTATTGAAAATAAATTATATTAGTATTTTTAAATACATTTTTAATAAATTATAATATACAAACCCAATAAATCATTCTGAGGGATCCACTTATAGATTCTAGTGTTTTCACCAAGAGTATCTGGCTTCTCCATCATATCGCCATAAGACCTGCAACACATTTACACAACCACACTCTCAACTGATCAGCAGATGGCAAAGAAATTACAGAGAATCACTACCTCAATAACTGTGGATGGTTCATAGTAAATTGTGACAAAATTAACCTTGATAAAACTCATTTAACTTGAGGGTACAACTTTCACTCACTCCAGTCCAGTGACGTGAAGAAGTGCTTATGCAGTCATGATATATGGCAGGAAAGAAGAAATCATGTAAGAAGCGTCAACGCTACCTGGCGACCCTGCCGTAATATATTCTACCCCCTCACTACTCTGGCACCAACCTTGGATGTAAACATGCTAAGTTACCTTCTGTGGAATCTGTGCCAGTGCGGAGGCTATCATATTGCTCGTCTCTTTGGGCATTTTCTTTACCAAGGATCCCAGACTGAAGACCACAATCCCATCATTGCCTGAGCCCTGTACAAACTCCTCCATGTCCTATGCATAACAAGACATCATGAACTTAAGGTGTGAAAAAGTGAATTTACATGCATTTCTGTAAAATCTGAAATATGTTAATGCAGGTAAAATTCACTGCAGCTTACAAATAAAATAATGGCACAAAAACAATCGCTGAATCTTCAGCAACACAGCAAAGGAAATCATATCTCACTTCAGCTGTGCCTGAGAGCTTGAAGTCTGTATTGAATGTGATGCAGTAAAAAGGCCATGTTTTGCAAAATAATGGAGCGAAACCTCTTTCTATTGAGTTTTGTCTCACGGGTTTCAAGTAAACAACAAGCACAGTCTAATTCAGGACAAATTACATTTAAATCAGTTCTTTTTACTGAATCCAAAACATAAAGAGTGGCTAGTGTATTACAAAATACTCTTGTGGGGCAGTTTTTTTAATGAGTGGTTAAAAATAGTCGAGTTACCAGTTTGAATCAGTCTGATGAATCCTTCATTGGACTGAATCCATTCAGAGCTGAATCAATATCTAAATCAATTACTGAATTTATTTTCAGTGAAATAATGATAACTTCTCTTGGACTTACGATTTAAAGCGTGTATGATTTATGAAATTCAGACCTCTTGTGCTCTTATTAAGATAAAAAAAAAAGACAGATGCATGCACCTTGGGTAATGGTTTGGCAGGGGTGCAGTGAAGCCCTCCAACATATTTGAAGTTGGGCAGGAATGGCTCTGGAAACTCAAAATCCCAGTAGGTTCTGATTAACCAGATATCAGCTTTAATCATCATCCCACAAAAGGAAGTGGGTCGTCCTGGAATGAGAAGTGCTTGACAGCTTTAAACAAGTTTTTGTGTAGAGTATTTAAAAACATGCTTCACACATCTTGCATCTGCAGCACATAGCTTCACATTGCAACAGCCAAGGACATATACAGGTGCATCTCAATAAATTAGAATGTCATGGAAAAGTTCATTTATTTCAGTAATTCAACTCAAGTTGTGAAACTCGTGTATTAAATAAATTCAATGCACACAGACTGAAGTAGTTCAAGTTTTTGGTTCTTTTAATTGTTATGATTTAGGCTCACATTTAACAAAAACCCACCAATTCACTATCTCAACAAATTAGAATACTTCATAATACTTCATACTTCACATTTTTAGTGAATTGTTGGCCTTCTGGAAAGTATGTTAATTTACTGTATATGTACTCAATACTTGGTAGGGGCTCCTTTTGCTTTAATTACTGCCTCAATTCGGCGTGGCATGGAGGTGATCAGTTTGTGGCACTGCTGAGGTGGTATGGAAGCCCAGGTTTCTTTGACACTGGCCTTTAGCTCATCTGCATTTTTTGGTCTCTTGTTTCTCATTTTCCTCTTGACAATACCCCATAGATTCTCTATGGGGTTCAGGTCTGGTGAGTTTGCTGGCCAGTCAAGCACACCAACACCATGGTCATTTAACCAACTTTTGGTGCTTTTGGCAGTGTGGGCAGGTGACAAATCCTGCTGGAAAATGAAATCAGCATCTTTAAAAAGCTGGTCAGCAGAAGGAAGCATGAAGTGCTCCAAAATTTCTTGGTAAACAGGTGCAGTGACTTTGTTTTTCAAAAAACACAATGGATCAACACCAGCAGATGACATTGCAACCCAAATCATCACAGACTGTGGAAACTTAACACTGGACTTCATGCAACTTGGGCTATGAGCTTCTCCACCCTTCCTCCAGACTCTAGGACCTTGGTTTCCAAATGAAATACAAAACTTGCTCTCATCTGAAAAGAGGACTTTGGACCACTGGGCAACAGTCCAGTTCTTTTTCTCCTTAGCCCAGGTAAGACGCTTCTGACGTTGTCTGTGGTTCAGGAGTGGCTTAACAAGAGGAATACGACAACTGTAGCCAAATTCCTTGACACGTCTGTGTGTGGTGGCTCTTGATGCCTTGACCCCAGCCTCAGTCCATTCCTTGTGAAGTTCACCCAAATTCTTGAATTGATTTTGCTTGACAATCCTCATAAGGCTGTGTTTCTTTTGGTTGGTTGTGCATCTTTTTCTTCCACACTTTTTCCTTCCACTCAACTTTCTGTTAACATGCTTGGATACAGCACTCTGTGAACAGCCAGCTTCTTTGGCAATGAATGTTCGTGGCTTACCCTCCTTGTGAAGGGTGTCAATGATTGTCTTCTGGACAACTGTCAGATCAGAAGTCTTCCCCATGATTGATTGATTGTAGCCTAGTGAACCAAACTGAGAGACCATTTTGAAGGCTCAGGAAACCTTTGCAGGTGTTTTGAGTTGATTAGCTGATTGGCATGTCACCATATTCTAATTTGTTGAGATAGTGAATTGGTGGGTTTTTGTTAAATGTGAGCCTAAATCATCACAATTAAAAGAACCAAAGACTTAAACTACTTCAGTCTGTGTGCATTTAATTTATTGAATACACGAGTTTCACAATTTTTGAGTTGAATTACTGAAATAAATGAACTTTTCCACAACACTCTAATTTATTGAGATGCACCTGTAGTAGTCAACATTTGAGGTGGATCAAAACCTTTCATCTAAAACAAAAACAACACCCGTTCTTGTCTTAGGACAACTTTGATGAATTTTTTGATCCACTTCAAATGTTGATTACTGTATACTTGAAAGAGCTATCCGTAAGCATTTACTTTCAACTCAATGGTTCATACTCAGCTGGCTTAGCAACCTCGAAAGCCTGAGCTGTAATTGCCAAATTAGTCTGGAACTGAAGGAAAATTAAAATATGTCATGACAATTTTGAAGTAGGCTATGTTATGACACAATGTGCAACTATCCTGAGAAGTGATGTAAAATACATAAGAGCACTTTCAAGACAAAAAATAATAGCATAAAGGTTTGGAAAGACATGGCGGTGAGTAAATAATCAGTTAAAAAAAATTAAGAGCCCCCAAAAAGTGGTCAAACGACTATTAAAATAAAATGAAATACTAAAATAATTTATATGTTGCTTGCAAAAATGTGTTTCTTATTCTTTACATACAAAATGTGTTTGGAGTGTTTGAAGCAATGTTTTGGGTCTGAGTTGAGCGCTATCAACATAACTTTATTATGTTACCACTGAAAATCATTTCAATTTGATAAAACAAAATGCGTTTAAAGCAGGGCACTTAAAATAGTAAACAATCATGCACTTGTCACAAAATTTGCAGTGCAACCTGCTGGTCTGGGCCTGTGATATGGTTTTGGATCGACATGAAGTGAGAAAATAATGACAGAATATTCGTTTGTGGGTGAACTAGCTTCAGAACTTTCCTTTAACTCACCTAAATATTCAGTGTAGTAGTTGTCAAATCTTTTCAAGCCAAAAATTGAAAAAAAATCTTGAGAAAGGTAAAGCAGCATATTGACGATTCTCTCTTTAAAGTTCATCTTGTCCGTGAGTTTACTCATTGTTGCAGGAACAAATGAAGGTGGAGCTGGTATCTGACCACACATGCGCTCAACAGCGCGGAACGTGAAAACCAAGGGAACGTTCAGCTCTTCAGCCACAATATCGCTGCACGGGAAGAGCGCATCTGCCAGAACAACATCAAACTTTCCATTCCGCAATTTATCCATCAACTCTGGAGATTTGAGAATGCCGTCACAGTGTAACAGATTCATATCCTGAATAACGGAACCAAACTTGTAGATTTTCATTAGAATCTGTATTAAGTTTAACTGATCGGTCTCATACACTGAGAAATAAACAAATTGCTCAATGAAGTCTCGCATCTCCTGTTCATCCATGGACACGTTAAAGGGCTGGTAGGAGAAGCGATCCGATTCTTTAGCTTTCATGTAGAGAGATATTTGGCATCAGCACTGTGACATTGTGTCCCCTGTCAATCAACGTTTCCAACACGATCCTTAGATTGAGCCAGTGACTGCCCTCGGTATACCAAACCAAAACATTCCCACTTTGTCCAGGGCCGAACACATTGAGCAGAGAAAGAAAACAGACTACGAGCCTGAGGTTGATCGCGTGAGAGAACATTAGTGTCCTGCCTCAACTACTGCCTGGATTAATAATTAATCAGTGCAAAGTCATAGCATTTATATATCAATAAAGTATATGGGTTTCGAAACACTGCTCTTGAAAGCTTTGAAACAAATCTTTTGTTTTGAACCAGTGGTTCGAGCGCGTATCAAACGAGTAGCCCCAGAGTGTAGGGGTGGGCAGATCGATCCAAATATCGATAGTATCGATACCAACGTTGGTATTGGTATCGGATCGATACTAGCCTGATAAGATCGATACTTTCGGTTATTTTTTTCTCCTATACACTTAATACCTTGCTTAATACATTTATCAAAGTGTAGACATGTCTGTGGGCGTATATTCCGTTCTTTTCACATCTCGTATCCAAACATTACTGCTCCTCTCCTGCTACGCTGGTTTGTTGTCATGCATCACGTGACTCGGCGGCTCCAAGCGGCAAGCGCGAGCGGATACTTTTGGCTAGTGAGATGGAACAGAACTCCGAGCTACAAAAGAAATGAAAAGGGGAGGAAGGAAATCCTTCACATAGTATACATTGTATATAACTGTATACCGAATTTGTCCTTTTTATGCAGTATCACTGTAAGGTGTATACCGAGTTTGGCCTTTGAATATTATTTATTTTATGCATTAAGCCACTTTAAATGTTTTCATTATAACAGTTTTCTATGGGAGTAAAATGCTTAAAATGTAATTTAGCATGTTTTCATATATATTCTGGGCTCAGCTGCTTGCCAAATATTATATAAATTGTATACTGAATTTAGTCTATATTTATTTGGTCTTTATCACTGTCTTCCTCCATTACACCATATTAAATGTTTTTATATTTGTTATTAATGAGAGGAAATTAAATTCAGCACGTTGCATTCATGTTCTGGGTTCATCTGCTTACCTGTACATACATAGTATATATTTTTATAAACTATACCGAATTTGGCCTTTTCATATCACCGTTTTTTTTATTGCAATAATAACAAACAACTATTACAGTATGTATAAAATAAACAGAAAATACAGTACATACGAAAATCCTTTCAATAATAGACGAATTATGGTTTAATAGTTATTTTTCATATCACTGTCTTCATTCAATAAGCCACTTACGTTAAACTGTTCTTTATAATGGTTTTCTATGGGAGGAAAATGCATAATGTGAAAACTTTGAGCGTTGCTTTCATATTCTGAGCACATCTGCTAACTTGTATATCTAGTTTGCAACATTAATAAGGTGTATACTGAGTTTTGTATTTTGTGTTCTTAATTTATTAAGCCACGTTATTTTTTTATAACTCTTTTCTATGGGAGGAAAATACTTCACATGAAACTGTGCATTGCTTTCATGCTCTGGGCTCCTCTGCCTGCAAAGTCCTTTTAGAATGGCAAATAATATCCACGTTGCTTTAAGGTGAATATAATATTAGTCATATCAACATTAGTTATTGTAATTTTTTTAATTGTTGTTGGTCATTTAAATGTATGTATTTTTAAATGACAAGTATCGGAATCGGTATCGGCGATACTGGCCCTGTATTTACTTGGTATCGGATCGATACGAAAATTTGCAGTATCGCACACCCCTACCAGAGTGCACCCTGGACGATGGGGCGGGGCGACACATTAAGGTGGGGCGACACGTGTCGCTCCGCCCACCCCCAATTTCATTGGTTTATGATACAGCAGAGCTTATTGGTGTAGACGTTTGCAAGAGCATTCTTTTATATACGTTTTTATGAATGATCTACGCTGTTTGGCTGTACTACAGAAATATTAAGTGCTAACAACAACGATTTTAGCAGGATCTCAGAGTACTTCAGTACTTCGGGCAGAACAGAGCTGTGTAATATGAGCGGCTCACGAATTATGTCTGGGGAACAAATTCTTAATTCGTGGCCATGATAGTCCTACTTATGCTATAAATAGCCTCACCTATGAGAAATAATAATTATGTTTCTGTGTGATGAACGTAAATAGTGGTCCTCAACAGGTGGGTTGCACGTTAAATGAAGTCAGATATTATTGCACTTTTCACAGAAGCAGACATACTTAAACATTGAGCAGCTGGGCGATGTTGATAAAAATTACCCACTATTTGAGATTTAGCTGTTTTGTATAATGTATATTTATATGTAGCCATATTCTTTATTTTAGGACCGGTGGATAAGCAAAAACTTACGAGGATAATACACTGTAGTCCAGTAAGACATAGGACAAACCCGCAAATGGTTTTATTTTAAAGAACAACTGCGGTGACAAATAAGACAATAATACCAAATAGTCCATCAGCATGAACTGGGGTTTTATGTGTGGATAATGGGAATTATTTTTTTGCATATAGGCCTATTTTAAATGTTTTTTTGTTTACTAAAACAGCTGTTATTAAATCTGACCTACAGCAATTATTATTATTAATGTGCTTTAGTGCGTATTTAAGCAATAAATATTAATTTTCTCTGCAACATTTTTATTTACTTTTATAGGCTATATAGACTATGCACAAATTAAATTACTGGTTTTGTGGCTCAGTCCTTTAAAAAGAACCAGGAATCACTGTACTATATTGATTTTAGATTTTTAGCAGCTAGTTATTATAGTCTTTAATAATAAAAAAAATATTAATCACAGAGAAGGTCTCTTTTACTCATTAAAAGTGCTCATGTACCTATTCCACAGATTTACAGCTCTGAGTGATTTACTATTCGATAGTTATGCAGGTCTATATGGCTACAATATGTCTATATGGCATGAAGGTTATGCCTATCTTAATATTTAAGTCTACAGTATACTATCATGCACATTATTTTATATTTTGTTCTTTAAAACTTTTTTTTATTCATTTAATTTTATGTATAGGCTACTACTTTGTGTTGTTTTCTATAATATTGCACTGTCCATGGAGCGGACCTGACTCACATTTCACTGCTGGTTAATACTCTCTGTATAATCGTGTATGTGACAAATAAATCTTGAACTTGAACAATGATCGAGTGTTAATAACTGAATCTAAATTCATCTCGTACACAGATTAGAAAACGCAATGAGGGTGTGGATACAGAAATTTGATTTTTAATATCTGATGTCATGGGCACTTATTTACTATAGGAACCTTTAAAATTGTAAGAGAATCAATATAGGCTCAAATATTTTATTAAGATATAAACAAGGAAACACTGCTTGCCATGAAAACATTTTATTAGCACTTTATAACCTACAAGTTTGTGACGCATTGAGCAACGTAACTCATCTCTTTAAACAACAACAAAAAACGGTTGTGCTTTAAAACGTAAAATTAGCCGCTTATGTTCGTGTTTGTCCATCTCTAAAATGCATCTAAATTATTCTAAATTATCATAATTTGCGTATAAAATCCCAATTTAGTGCTGTGTAACGGCCAAAACTGTGTTTGCATGCATCACATTATTGTGCGGTGTGCCCTTTAAGAGACTGATCCCTTCACTTATAACGTGCACTATATGGTGATGACGTAGAAGGACTACGTGACTGTGAAACGAGAACCACCATGGATGATAATTCCGCTCTGCCTTGCTATTATTTTGTATTTACTCTTGTTTGTAACGCCAAGAAAGAGTTAATCTCTCATGTATGAGAGGAGCGCGTTGTTGAGTACCAACCATTAAATGTGTGGGACACCAACTTTTCGTTTTCCATCTGTTTCATTTCATGGATTTAAAGAGTTATCCGGGTCAGAGCGTTACAATTGGCGCCCGAACAACTGAAGCTGGATCCGTCATCTATGTGGAATCTGCGGCGATAAAACCCTAAAACTACGGGAGTTGGGGAACTGTGAGAGTGTTCAATTGACATCGTTGGAGCTGGTGAGATTAGCTTGCTAACGCTGGGTGCCATGTGTGCGACGAACACCTGTATTTCTGCGTGAGTGGATTGCGCAAATTTTTCTTTGATGTGACGAAAACAGCGGATTACTTTGGAAATTTTGTGCTTAATTGGACATTTTGATATCGAATTACGAACTGATTGGTGCAGTCTGACATTTTGTTTATGACCTTCCTGGGATATTTCAGCATGGATTTTGTGTGTGTGCGTTGAACTTGACTGCACAAGCGATTAGCAACTTTTTTTTTTCCAAAGACTAACGTTATTCGTAGTTCATTTTTGTGCATTGGAACTGCATTTTGAATACTTTGAGGAGACAATACACCAGTTGGAACAGTTTTCTTTTTCTTCATCGTGAACTGAATTTACTTATGCTTAACTGAATTTATTTATGCTGGACTGAAGGGTAATTTCTAACATTGGGCATATTTGCATGGTCAAATGACTTAAAAACATTTTATTCAATTTAAAGAAACATTCTCTTGCTCTGGGTCTATTGAAAAATACTAAGCTCATGTAAAAGAGACAGTGAAAAGGTTTTACTACCATTACCAACTCAAAAGGATTATTGATGAGAGACTGTTGAATTTTGTTGCTGATTTTATTGATGGGGTGTGCATTTTAATAGCAGGTTATATTTTTCTGGGTTACGTTTAAAATTTTTTACGGTTGTTATATGCTGTTTATGTGAATGCACATTTACTGTGATGGCTACTCATCCAGACCTTAAGACTGACTTGACCTACTCATTGCCAGATTCTGTTCCCAGACAGAGACATAAGTTACCACGGCGAGTGAGCCTGGAGACTCAAGTGGAACTCCTACAAGCTGAAGTATCTGTGTTGCAACAGTGCCTCAATGATTCTCTCCAGTTGCAGCAGAGTATATTAAGACGCTTTGGTCCTCCTGATGTCGACACCCCTGTGGCGCCACATGCACAGCTACCTCCTATGGCCAGCTCTACGCCACACAGCCATGTTCCTCCAGGGCAAGTGCCATTACAAGGTATGGCCACTAATGATGTTTCCCATAGAAACATGACCTTCTCACCACAGCCCAATTCTTCTGATGTGAGTAATACTAGCAGAATCCTTGCATCTGTACTGTACCAGTCAAGGCTTGAACCACCTGTGTTTGCGGGAGATGGACACGTTAGTCCTGAGGATTGGCTACAATCGGTCAATGTTTACAGAACTTCCCTTGATTTAACCGATGCTCAAATTCTTCTTGAGCTGCCACGGTTTTTGGCAAAAGAGCCAAAGAAATGGTTCTCTGTCCTTGACACACATGTCGTTACATGGGCCCAGTTCTGTGATTTCTTCAGGAAAGTCTTTCTTCCTTCGGATAGCCAGGAACAAATAATGAGAGGTATCTTGGACCGTGTACAAAGTCTCGAAGAGCCCCTTCCTACCTTTGTGGCTCACATGCTAAGTGAATTCAAAAAACTGAAAACTCCTCCGCCGGAGCAAGAACAAATCGACCTTATTTGTAAACATTCTCTTGAAAAGTATAGAGTGGCTCTCTATGGAACTTCTGTTTCTTCAGGCATGGATCTTCTTCTGAGGGCTCACGAGCTCCATGTGGTCCTGGGGCCAAGTAAATGTTCACTGCCTTCAACGCAGAGTAAAGCTAAATTTGGCAAAGAAATCTACTGTTACAAGTGCTCACGCCCTGGCTTCACTTCTCGTACATGTCCAGACTGTAACTCACTTTCTGGAATGCGCTCACAACAAAGTGAGTCCCCTAATGCACATTCGGAACCTCCTCTTGATGCAAGAGATACGAACAACCCCGAATGTAGCAATGCAGGGGAAGGGAATCCATTTGTCATGCACAAGGGAAACTTCAAGGGGGGGAGGATGATTCGCAGAGGCAATCCTCCCTCCAGAAGATAATTTCGCCTCAACCGACTGATGCTGCTGTTCCAGAACAACCAGTCCTTTGTCATGTGGAAGATCCCACATCATCTTCTTTTTGGAACACTCCATTTAGAGTTAAGATTAACCTACATGGCCAGGTGTTAGATGCTACACTTGATACTGGCGCGTCACTTTCTGCTGTGCAAGCGGACATTGTTCAGAATCAAGCCAAACTGAAGGTTAACATTAAACCATGGTCTGCTCCCCCAATCCAACTAGCAGATGGTGGGGCATGTCAACCCTTAGGACTGACATGGTTGGCTTTTGGCTTTATGGGACAGCGTTTTTACCACCGATTTGCCATGGTACCACGCTTACCCTCAACCTTGGTCTTGGGGATGGACTTCATGTTGCGTGCCTCCATCACCATTCACATCCCATCCAGATCTGTTGTCATGGGCGACGATCCTTTATTAATAGAGGAGATGGAAGGCAGGGAAGTGCAGGAGTCGGACAGTAGCTTGTTGTTTATGGAAGTCCCATCTTCCGCACTTCGAGAAAAGGTTGAGGAAGCATGTCTCAGTACTACTGAGAAGGAACAGCTGTCAGGGCTACTTGAAAGTTTTTCTGACCTCTTCGATGGTCACCTGGGTCGCACATCACTAACTGAGCACTCGATAGATACGGGGAATGCCAAGCCAGTCCACCTTCCCCCTTATCGAACCTCCCCAGCCAAAAAGCAGTTGATTGAGGATCAAATAGGAAAAATGTTGAACGACGGCATCATTGAACCTGCAACGGGCCCTTGGGCTGCCCCTGTTGTGATTGTTCAGAAACCTTGTGGTGAACCACGATTTTGTGTGGACTATCGTGGATTGAACCAACTCACCGTGAAGGACTCTTATCCATTACCAAGAGTCGATGAGTCCCTTGACTTCCTTTCGAAAGGGAAATTTTTGACCACAATCGACCTTGCTCGGGGATACTGGCAGGTCTCCATGGCAGAAGACTCAAAACATAAGACTGCTTTTGTTTCACATTGTGGGCTATTTCAGTTCCGGGTGCTTCCATTTGGTCTGTGCAATGCACCAGCGACCTTTCAAAGACTAATGAATAGTGTCTTGGCTGGTCTTATTTATAGGTGCTGTGCAGTCTACTTGGACGACATTGTTGTGGCTTCACCCACTTTCAAGCAACATCTCGATGACCTCAGGGAAGTCCTTTCACGGCTCAAGTCCGCTGGGTTGACCATTAAACTAGCCAAATGCCAGTTTTGTCGCAAAGATCTCACCTTCTTGGGGTACCGTGTCTGTCCAAGTGGCGTCCTGCCGGACCAGGACAAAATGAAGGCTGTTATGGACTTTAAAACCCCTGTCAATGTGAAACAAGTGAGGCAGTTTTTGGGCCTATCAGGCTATTACCGTCGCTTTATACAGGACTACGCCCGCCACGCTGAACCACTGTTCGCGCTCACTAAAAATGATGCTCCTTTTGTGTGGGACAGTGCCTGCCAAGACGCCATGGACCTTCTGAAACAAAAATTAACTTCGGCACCTGTGCTAGGTTTTCCAGACTTTACTGAACCTTTCTTTATTCATGCCGATGCCTGTGATGTGGGACTAGGAGCTGCGCTGATGCAGAGTGATCTGCATGGCAGAGAGGTTGCTGTGGCGTACGCTAGTCGGGCCCTGCATAAATCGGAGAAACCTTATTCCACGCCTGAGAAGGAATGTCTGGCTGTCATTTGGGCCCTTGAGCACTTTAGGCCCTACATTGAGGGTCTCCATGTCACAATCTTCACTGACCACAGTGGTCTCAAGTGGTTGATGTCCCGTCCCAACCCCACCGGCCGCCTTGCTCGTTGGTCTCTCCGCCTTCAGGACTTCGATTTCGATGTTGTCCACAAGCCTGGATCTCGAAACAAAGTGCCTGATGCGCTGTCGAGAAATCCTCTACAGGATGATGTGCCACCAATGGACATACTTCCTGACTACGCTGTGATTGGTGGTCTCGATCTCCGTACACTATCTTCAGTAACTCTTACGGATCGATCTCATGTCAGACAATTGCAACTTGATGATACGATCACAGGTGATCTCCTCCATAAAATGGAGGCAGCGCTCCAACAGGGTAGCGACGGGGATGATTGCTCTCAATATTCCATTCATGATGGCCTGTTGTACTTTAACGATCCCAAACCTGTTTGTGGCATCCACCCTTTGAAATGTTTAAAGCTGTATGCTCCTACGTCTCTCAGAGGTACCTTGCTGAGGTATTACCATGATCACCCAACTGCAGGTCACCTAGGGATAACCAAGACCTTGGCCCGACTGAAGCTCAGGTTTTTCTGGCCTAAAATGGCATCTGAGGTGAAGAAATATGTAACCTCTTGCACGGTTTGTCAACTAACGAAACCAAGTCAGAGAAAACCTGCTGGTCTAATGGTCCCAATTCGTCCCCAGAAACCTTGGGAGTATGTTGGGGTGGATTTTGTTGGCCCTTTGCCACGTACTTCCCGCGGCAATGCTTTCATTTTGGTTTTTGTTGATTATTTTTCAAAGTGGGTCGAGATCGTGGCAGTGAGAGAAGCTACAGCTCAAGTGGCAGCAAGCAAGATGCTAAGTGAAGTGTTTTCCCGTCACGGGGCCCCCGCTTATCTAATTTCAGACAGAGGTTCCCCTTTCGTGAGCGACCTATTCGAACGGGTGCTCACACTCCTGGGAACAGAACATCGCCTCACAACGGCATATCACCCACAGACGAATGCCACAGAGAGGGTGAACCGGACTCTGAAGACAGCAATTCGAGCATACGTGGATGATAAACACACCACCTGGGACCGATATATCCCACAAATTTGCTTTGCACTACGAACAGCACCTCATGAGAGTACGGGTCAAACCCCGTCCATGATGTTGTATGGGAGGGAGTTAGACACTTCATTGGATCTGATGACTCAGCCTGTCTGGAATGGAATGGAGGAACATGAAATCTCTTATCCCGAGAGTTTGAGATTGACGTTGCAAGAGGCACATGACCACGCAAGGGCAACCCTGGAAATCAGTCACAACAAACGGAAGCAGCACTATGACAAAAGACGTCGCTCTGTTTCTTATGCCATTGGTGACCTTGTCAGAGTGAAAACCCACCCTAAATCAGATGCACTGGCCAATTTTACAGCAAAACTGGCACCCTTGTACTCTGGTCCATACCGTGTCACTCAAGTTTTGTCTGATGTGAACTACAGGCTTGCAAAGTTGGATACAGGACAGGATGCTGGTGTCTATCATGTGGTAAATATGCAACCTTTCCACACTTGGAATGCATGCAGCAGCCATACACCAAGTGGTCCTCAGGATGGGTCTGAAACACCCGATGAGGGATTGGAGGACAATCTTCTGGTAACACAAATAAGTGAGGACCAACCTCAAGACGCATGCTTTTCACTGCCTAATGAGGCTGATGTTAATTGTGACGATTTCACTGACAATGCACATGACGTGACCAAGCATGACATGAGTACTCACAATGCTGACACTGACGTTAGCACATCTTCACGACATGCACAACTTCCTGACTTTGACGTTGATCTTGAAGGTCATCGCTACAATCTCAGACCTAGACTGGCCCCTAGAATCACCTCAGGGTGGTCAGACAAGAAATGGACTAACGAGTATCATACTGACAGATTGGATCTGAAGTAGTAATGTGTTCATGTTACTAGTAAGCTGTTCTTTCCTTGCATAGCAATGGGCATCTCGGAAGCATGGTTCTGATACTTACGTTTTCATGTTTTATGTTGAGGAAAAAAAGAAAATTGTTTTACACATATGGTTTGGTTACACAAGCTTTTGTTTCTTTGTGATTTGTCTTTGAAGAGCATAATGTGTAATTATGTAGCTTGTACTGACATGTATGCCAGTTATTGCCTTTTGTATGTGAAACATGGTATGGGTTGATAGATTTCCAAGTTTCCATGTATGGAGCTGAATTCAAATGTTGTCCTTATATTGTGTACGGCTGGGGACAGCCTTTTTCTTTCCGGCGGGGAATCTGTAACGGCCAAAACTGTGTTTGCATGCATCACATTATTGTGCGGTGTGCCCTTTAAGAGACTGATCCCTTCACTTATAACGTGCACTATATGGTGATGACGTAGAAGGACTACGTGACTGTGAAACGAGAACCACCATGGATGATAATTCCGCTCTGCCTTCTTGCTATTATTTTGTATTTACTCTTGTTTGTAACGCCAAGAAAGAGTTAATCTCTCATGTATGAGAGGAGCGCGTTGTTGAGTACCAACCATTAAATGTGTGGGACACCAACTTTTCGTTTTCCATCTGTTTCATTTCATGGATTTAAAGAGTTATCCGGGTCAGAGCGTTACAGCTGATCCGCAACCTGCCGATCCTCAAGGAAATATGAATGAAGAGCTATTCAGCCTGAACAACCCGGAGGTGCTGTCATCAAGAGTTTATTTGTAAACGATCACTTCATCTGACTAAAATTACCATGGTTACTAAACAGATAATAATTAAGATAGGCCTATGATTCTAGAGTTAGCACATAATATTTCTGTAATATGGCCAAATCAATTACAAAATATTACACAAAGGAATGCATGCTCGGGTCTACACCAATAAGATTTGCCATGTTATAAACCAATGGAATTGGGGGTGGGCGGAGCGACACGTGTCGCCATAGACATATAAATACCTAGACGCCTCATTGGCCGCTTTGAGCCGTTGCTGCGATACGTCAACGCGTCCGCCATGTTTGAGAGGGCAAGACTGCCTTAAAAACAAATGGAGGTAAACGGGGGAGCTGCGGCTTTTTCGGGATAAAAACACGATAACGTTTACATTTATCAACCGATTTCAGTGCTTTGTGATCTACATGGAGTTAAAAATAACTCTGCCTCCAGTTATTTAGTTAGGCTTGGAAAATGATTAATTTTCTTAAGAAATTTCTTAAGAAAAAAAAGCTCACACTTACACTCGTGTTGAATTGGTTGATTTTTTTCGGTTAACAATTCTAATATTAATGTAGTATAACTGTGACATATACATGTAATGTAATTTTAATGTACATTAAATGAAATTAAGTTGTTTCATTGCTTTCTCTTGTCCTCAACCCCAACATTTTAGCTTGTATTGTGTCTCAGGTCAGAACACAGCTCATTCCCCTGAAATACTGTGAATACAAATCAAAAAGTGACACTGGTAGTCTGCTTTTTATTTTATTTTATAGCACTCTATACAGATATAAACTCCACAACAAACAATAACAAATGTAACTGATAATCCTTTATATATCCAGTAAAACTTACAGTTACAGGGTAAACTAATGCACTGATACAGTGCACAGTAAAAATATAGTAAAAGTGATATGTAATATTAAAAAGTATATGTAGTACAAGTTGCAGTAAAGTGAATAATATAAAAAGCCAGTACAAAAGCACAATAACATAAGTGATATAATAGGTTTATAATAGCACAAATTATATGTGTACCATAATAAATAAATGAATAACAATAGATGAATAATAGCAAGTAGAATATGTAATATCATGGGTGGAATAATACAGAATAGACAATAATGAAGAATAAATTAATAGTAAATTAAATAATCGTGAAAAGTGCAGTTTTATAATGGTATCTGTATAATAATTATTAAACAGACACAACTAATGACAAGCCAAAAATGTTGGTCATGAATTCCAAATTGTGTTTAATTAATGAGCTCCTTGAGTATAATATATATATATATTAGTTGTGACTTCAAAACCTGAATAATAAAGACTAATTCTCCACTGCTTCCCTCAAGATTTTCCTATATTTTATAATGGTTTTTTTTCAATTAATGAGTAAAATAATGTAAACATCTTGACGGTGCTTGACATTTTGCTCTACAATGCAAATTACACGCACCCATGCAGAAAACACACATTTTGAAACAGTCGTTTATTTTTGAATATATGTTACTACATAGGAATGTTTGGGGTGTGAGTGTGTGCAGTTTATGTTGTACAACAAAATGTCAAAATATAGTTATGTTTAACACAGACCAGAATATGACATGCTCCCCCCAAAAAAACATTCTATTAATCAAAATTAATAATCATTATTACAACATCAAGAGCAATAATCAACAATGATTTTGTCATGATATTGCAGCTTCACTCATTAAGGAGTTCCTGTGTTTCTCATTTCTAGGATATTTACATTATGCAGTTTTTGTGTAAATGCACATACAGTACATGATCAGCATTAAACAGCCTGTGTAAATCATTTTAAATGCAGTCTATAGTATTGTGATTGACTGAAGAAACTGGTTATTTTTAAATATTTGACAAAAACGACAAACATTTAATAAGGTAATTATAGTTATAAAAAATACCCTTACAAAGGTTACAAAATGCTCCTGTAAGTGTGTTCCGGGGAGAGGGAGTGGTTTGAATATGATCAGGGTCACTCTGGTCATTCATTCAGGGCTATTCTGTGTTTTAACTAGTACAAATACAACATTAGGCTGTGGAGGTATAGCATAGTCTCTTGGAAATGCAGAGAACAGGCTTTCTTCAGCTTTCCTTAAGGCTTGCGTTGTCCTGTTTGCAGTTGGCTAAAAAATAAAAAATATAATCAGTCCACAGTTTTATGATAAGCTATGAAATCCTTATAATCTAGTGATGATAAACTTACTCGTTGTAAATGAGTAACTTAGTGAAATTAAAGAGAGATGCTTTAGCTCCATCTCTAATCCTGACAGTCTGACACTGTCTTGTCAAAGTGCTCACTGTACATATTGTGCTCATAACACAATGTACTTTATGATATAAACTACAATATAAGTTAAAACTTAATAAGAATTAATTTAAACTTTGATTTCTTATAAAGTCTCAGCTTTCACAGCTTACTAGCGATATCGCTAACGTTAGCTTTTAATAGTCTGACACTGGTGGCTAATTAAGCTGTCAACATAATGCTAAAAATGACCAACAAACATCCAGAAACAACTGTTCAGTCTTACCTGTGAAAGATAATATCCAGAGATTTGTTTTTATTATTGTGCAACGGTTTGTAGATGCCCAAGCTGCCGACGAGTCAGGTATGTTTTCGTCTGTCCCGATGTGAGAGTTATGGAGAGTTGCCCGCACCAATATGGCGGCGCCGTTGACGTGCGGTCGAGCGGCTAATGAGGCGTCTAGGTATTTATTATGTCTATGCGTGTCGCCCCGCCCCATCGTCCAGGGTGCACTCTGGAGTACTTGTATCAAACTGTAAATGACACGTGATTTCAGGAAACGAGGCTTCGTTGAATGGTTGGCTGCTAGGGGGAGAACTCTAGCCATGAACATTTCTCTCTATGTGCTTTTTACCTAATCTCTGATAAATTTCGTTATAAAGTTGTAGAGTTTTTTTTTCTTGTTACACATTTGTATAAGAGGAAGAGTTGGCTACTAGTGTGTCTTATTGGCTTGACTAGCCACGCTCTCAGTAAAACACAAAATAAGTCCAACAAATTAGTTGTGACAAATAAAACACTAACTAACTTCTTGTGTCTTTTGCATGTTTAGTGTGAGTATACAGGAGTTTGTCATAGCACTCACACGTATAATTGGTAAATGAGTGTGGCATTTTAGTGTTTTCCAGGTGAAAAACAAGACATGTTATGCATGTCTGGGCTGAGTTTTCGTTGCATTTACACTGTTTTTGGCCAGCAGGTGACACCAGCGTTTTCTGTTTCCAGAGCTTTGAAACAGTTTCTCCCATCACTAGGTAAAACAAGTTCATACAACATAGTGTTTGATTAGGACACATGTGGGAGAAAGAAATATATATATATATATATATATATATTGTACATTTTACGTACAAAAGGTACTGTGTGCAGTTCACACTGTAGAACAAAACGTCAAAGTATTGTCAAGTTGTGTTTACCACCTTATTTTACTTACAAATTTAAAACCCCATTATAAAACCCCATAGGAAAATCACAACCCATAGTGAATTTTTCTGATATTAAAAGTCGATCATTCAATATTTAAATAATTCCAAATCAAGTCAAAATTTGTGATACATCATAGACAAATTCAAAGCAAGGAAAAGGCTTCATTACTCTTCTTTGCTTTCCGTCTTTGATCTAAAACAGCAACGCATTATGAAAAATTTGCACATTTTAAAGGTGTAGAGAACTACAGTCAGGATAGCGATGAGAAAAGCAAACACATCCAGACAGTGGTACTGGTACCAGGTAAGGTTGTGGGCCTCGACACGCAGGTGTTTAACACCTTTATTACGCATGACAAACTCAATCCAGAACACAGACTCATCCAAAGGCTTTATTGGTCTGTCATGGTGAATCCTGGACAAACGCATAGTGTTCTCTTTATACCTGAGGAGATGAAGACAAATACTGTTATATGTCTGTGTATGGTGTGTGTAGTGCAATTGAGAACAAAGAGCCCTCAAAATATCTAGACTGAAGTCCAGAGTCCTGTTATGCACCGACACCACTGTAAATCACATTATATGAGTGACTTACGAGGGGTCAATAATGACGGCATTGAGTCCATCCACCAGGTCTTGCGGCTGAGTGGTTTTGATGTTGTCTATAACAACAGCAGCCCCTCTTGTCTTCATATGAGCTAAATGATCAGTCTGGTCACCAAACAAGGGGATTCCGACCATTGGAACTCCATGATTAATATATGCCATTAATGCCTCCATGAGTGATGAATGCTCTGGTTTTGGGGTGACCTGCAAAGCAAAGGCCATTGTGACAGTAATAAAAAGTAAATACTCAGAATTATAGCTACAAGACCATTTTATTTCATTTTTTATTTAGTTTATATATATATATATATATATATATATATATATTACAAAATTAAAAATTTAGTTTAATATTTTTAGTATAATGTAGTATACAATCACAAATTATAACACAAACCCAATAAGTCATTCTGAGGGATCCACTTATAGATTCTGGTGTTTTCACCAAGAGTATCTGGCTTCTCTCCACCATATCGCCATAAGACCTGCAAATAAAACAAAACACACTCTCAATCACACTTTCAACAGGTCAATGTGTAATGACAAGGACATCATCGAGAATCACTACTGGATTTAATGTGGAAATTTTGACTAAACAAACCTCGATAAATTGAAGTTTTCACTCATTACAGTCACATCAAGAAGCAGTGCTTATTTTTCATGATATACGAATAGAAAAGATGTAACAGTGATCACTTACCTTCTGCTGAATCTGTGCCAGTGTGAAGACGATCATATTGCTTGTCTCTTTAGGCATTTTGTCTACCAAAGACCCCAGACTGAAGATCACAATCCCATCATCCCCTGAACTCTGTACAAACTCCTCCATGTCCTACACAAAGACCTCAACTTATTGTGTGAAATGTGAGTAGTAAGTTAACTGAACTGAATCTATTCAGATCTATTCATCTGACTCACTCAACTGCAAGTTATCAGTATTTTCTGTGTAAATAATGAATTTGTAGTCAAGTTTTATGAAAATCAAATCTCCTGAGTTCTTATTAACAGCAAATGAGGTATAATGTTAAAAAGACAGGTGCACCTTGGGTAATGGTTTGGCAGGGATGCAGTGAAGGCCTCCAACATATTTGAAATTGGGCAGGAATGGCTGGGGAAACTCAAAATCCCAGTAGATTCTGATTAACCAGATATCAGCTTTACCCATAATCTCACAATAGGAAGTGGGCCGTCCTGGAATGAGGAATGCTTGACAGCTTTACACAAATATTATTTTTTGATAGTATTTTAGACATGCTTAGCACATCTTGCACCTGAAGTGCATAGGAATCACAGCTGCCATATGAGTAAAGTATGACATGAAAAAACTGATTGGCTGATGGGACACTTCCTAAACTGTCATTTGATGACTATCAGACTATATGGAAATGTCTCCCTGACATTCTGTAAGGTGTTTGAGTGCACTCTTTCCAGAACTTTAACTCACCTAAATATTCAGTGTAATAGTTGTCAATCTTTTTTCCAAGCAATAATGGAAAAAGCATCTAAGTAGAAGAGCATATTGATGATTCGCTCTGTAAAGCTCATCTTGTCTGTGAGTTTACTTGTGACTCCAGGAACAAATGATGGTGGAGCTGATAACTGACCACAGAAACGCTCAACAGCATTTTCTAGGGCCGAACACAGTGAGCAGAGAAAGAAAACAGACTACAAGTCTCAAGATTGTTTCCAGCCTCAACATACTGCTTGGTATAATTATTAACTTATAATAATTAAAACAAAACACACTCAAGTTGAGAGTGTGTTTTGTTTTAATTATTATAAGTTAATAATTATATTATACATTTATACATTGATCTGTTGTGAGTCTCAACAGATCAATGTATAAATGTATAATATAATTATTAACTTAGTATATAGATTTTAATCATGGCACTCATAAATCAATAAAGTATTGAGGTAAAAGGTAGAGCCCAAAGAGAAAGGTAAAGCAGGTTCATAAACAAAGATTTTGATCTTTATTTTGTTTTTAGATAAACCTGGAAAAAACATTTATCACATATGTGACCCTGGACCACAAAACCAGTCTTAAGTGTCAATTTTTCGAAATTGAGATTATACATAATCTGAAAGCTTTCCATTGATGTATGGTTTGTTAGGATAGGGCAATATTTGGCCGAGATACAACTATTTGAAAATCAGGAATCTGAGGGTGCAAAAAAATAAAAATATTGACAAAATCGCCTTTAATGTTGTCCAAATGAAGTTCTTAGCAATGCATATTACTAATCAAAAACGAAGTTTTGATATATTTACAGTAGGAAATTTACAAAATATCTTCATGGAATATGATCTTTACTTAATATACTAATGATTTTAAGCATAAAAGAAAAATCTATCATTTTGACCCATACAATGTATTTTTGGCTATTGCTACAAATATACCCCAGCGACTTAAGACTGGTTTTGTGGTCCAGGGTCACATATTATCTGAAGTCATATGCACTGTATTTGTGTGAAAAGCCGAATATGTGCTGAAACATAAACAGACGTCTTGCATGTATGTGTATACAAATAAAACAAATAGTGCATAAATATGAAACTCAAAGTCTGAGTAGGTTATGATTAACCAGATATCAACTACTGTAACAAGATATGTTTCACTAATTTAAGCCCTTCATTCGTGACTATCCTAAATTGCGATTCCAAAGACAGCACCCCGGGACTAATATAAGTCCTTTTTACACAAAGAATTGAGAAAATATAATCAAATATAATCATGTTGAATACATTTTCCCATGGAACAAATTCATTTCTTACAAAAACATCAAATTTTTCTCTTGCGCAAACTAGTCCTGGTTTACTTTCATTTGAAGTGCACAACAACAATTTACAACAAAATAATTTTCTGGTGTATTTGACTATACAACAAATGCTGTTGATACAGATTGAAGAAACAGTGCCGTCAAAAATAAAATATCTGGAGATCACGTGACCATTCGACAGCGATGCACGCGTAGTCTTTCGCTCTGATCACTTTGTCAAATATTGTATTATCATGTCAGTAAATTTCGAACCACTCTGCATTGGACCCATCATGAGTATTTCAGCAGTCAAGGGCGATCGGAAAAGAGAGATTGAGCAATCGTCAAAGAAGAAAAAATTCAAAGATTCCACCATCTCCAGAGAGGATCTCGACGATGCTATCGCTAACAGTATCAAGCTAGCACTTAAAAAGCAGCAAAGCACTTTGGATTCGGTTGTGGCTTCGGCAGTAAGAGATGCGGTGGATTCTGTGCTGACTCCAGCATTGCGTGAACTGCGTGAGGACATACAAGCGACTAACAATTCTGTTAAAGTGCTAAGAGCGGAGCTTGAGGCACTAGCTAGCGCGGTGAAGCAGACACGTGACCAGGTCGATTCTGTTCAAGCAGCTGCACGTGAGGATAGGAGGACAGTCACGGACTTAAGAAATCAGCTGGAGCAACTCACCGAGAAGATGACGGATATGGAGGATAGGAGCAGGAGAAACAACGTGCGGCTGGGCTCCGACGCGGCAGGTTTCCTCAGAGTTAATCTTTCCAAGTGGATCCCTTCCTTGAAAGACCGTGACATCGAGATTGACCAGGCACATCGCATATATGATGGAAGGAAAAACTCTGATCGGCCACGTACTCTCATCTTCCGTGTACCAGTGTTAATTTCGTTAACGAAGACGACGACGAAAAATAATCGTCAACGGACCTTTTTTCTGTGACTAAGACGAGACGTTGATGAGCTAAAACTAATATCTGATGATAAAAACTATGACGAAATGTATGCCGCGTCTTCGTTAACAAGACGAGACGGGACTAAAATGTTATTTGAAGACTACCGGACATTCAAAATACATCCTATAGGCTAAGTTAACTGTCTTTTCTTTCAAAATGTGCGTCTGCAGTATGGCAGCCACAGCGGACAGAAAGGATACCAAAATGCGAACTAGTGATCTGAATCAATGGCCTCAGCACCCGAAGGGTTAGGGACTGAGTGACCAGACGTCCCGTTTTTCCCGGGAGTCACAATTCTTTGTCGAATAACTTAAAGTTTATGAAGGCGGGATAGGCGGAATCGCGCTGATAGAAGTCCTCTCTCTCGTGTGCGCGCACGTGCACACGCTCCACTTCTTCAGTTCTCATACAGCGCGCGATCAGTTCTCATCAGTGCTCAAATACACACACAGCAGTCCACATGTCTATCGTAGAGTATCTCATGTAAATACAGTCGAAAAATGAAAAATGAAAATTAATTCCAGTTTTTCCAAATTCAATCCTTGATTCAAATTTCTCATATACTTAATTGATTTTGTTTAAAGAGAGAATAATTAATGACTATTTTTGTTTGAATACTACATATAAAACAGCTACCAAAATAAATGTTGGTAACTGCAGTTTGACTAAAAGTAATGACTAAAATTTGACAAAAAAATGCAATGACTTTTCATCGACTAAAACTAGACTAAAGCTATGAAAGACTCAAATGACTAAAATGTGACTAAGACTATTAAAGTGCCCCTATTATGGATTTTTGAAAATGACCTTTCATGCAGTGTGTAACACAGCTCTAAGTGAATGAAAACATCCTGCAAAGTTTTAAATCTGAAAGTGCACCACGTATAAAGTTATTGTCTCTCAAAAGAAAGAGTTGACTCTGAATCATTGAAACGAGTCGTTTTTAAAATGAATCCCAAGCCGTTTCATGTTGACGTCAACATGAAACATTAGCATATTGCCCGCCCACTTGTTGCGCATGCAGACCTGGGTAAACTTGATTTCCGCGTTGGTCTGAATGAGCATGCAAATTCATTCTTTGCCACTAGGTGCCGCTTTTGGGAGTGTTAAAAGCTCACAAACACTGCTTTAAATGAAATCGAGCAATCACCGCAGATTAGCGTCACGCATAGGAGGAGTTTGGAAAAATGAATCGTTGAACGAATCGTTTGGGAGTCGTTGTGCAAATAAGGTAAAAAGAAATGCATATTATAAGAATATGAAAGTGTTTTTTGAGCTTGAATGCATGTCAACCTGTTGTTGGGGACTCCCAAAACCAAAATATGAACCTTTCATTACCCATAATAGGGGCACTTTAAGCATTTTCGTCTCAAGATAAAGACTAAGACTAAATCAAAAATGCCTGCCAAAATTAACACTGCCATGTACTAAGATGGCATGACAGATCAGAGATCCTGAAAGGTGCTCGGCAGGCTTATCCGGTGAAATGCACGCAGGACAATGTCACACTACTATTTTTTCCCGACTTTAGTCCAGCCACAGCCGCCAGGAGGAAAAGATTTATTCCGGTTTTGAAGAAGATGACTGCGCTTGGTCTCCAGCCCTTCCTCACTTATCCGGTGGTAATTAAACTATGGCAGTAAATTTAACTTCTTAATTAGGTGAAGCTGGCTCGCGAATAATTAGCGTGAACATAGATGCATTTAGGTAGATGAAAGTGAAAGTGACGTGACATACGGCCAAGTATGGTGACCCATACTCGAAATTTGTGCTCTGCATTTATCCCATCCAAAGTGCACACACACAGCAGTGAACACAAACACACCATGAACACACACCCGGAGCAGTGGGCAGCCATTTATGCTGCGGCGCCCGGGGAGCAGTTGGGGGTTCGGTGCCTTGCTCAAGGCACCTAAGTCGTAGTATTGAGGTGGAGAGAGCGCTGTACATTCACTCCCCCCCCAGACAATGAGAACCAGGACCTGAGACGGTAATCGTAGATCGCTGGGCACATCGAATCTCCTTCAAAAACAAAAGTAATCCACTGCATCCTCAGAGGCTCAGATGTCGGGAGTAAATGACGACTGCTATGTTCATTATTACATCCAACAAGAAAGTGTGGTACGCATACCACCAGTGGTACGTGAGCGTCCTCTAGTGGTACGCAGAGGAATCTCTGAATTAAATATAAATTAGGCCACGTGTCCACCAAAGCGTTTTTTTTTTAATTGTTTAAAATGGGAGCGTCTTTTTCATGCTGAGCACTCTAGCATTTTTTTCTCGGCGCCAAGAGTTGAAGAATGTTCAACTTTGGGTAAAACTTAGCGCTCATCACGGTCACTTTTTAGTCAGCTAACCAATCACAGTGGAGGAGGGGCGGGACTAATACATCACACCCTGCTTGTACTACTACTGTACAACAATATTGCTTGTCTCCGAGTATTTATGTCTTTACCAGATGGAATTGCCGGAGTACCATAATATTGTTATGAAAAATAATGCTTGGAGAAACATTTCATTCGCGATGCATCTGCCATATTACTTCAGCGGATATTCCATATCATAGCAACCACAGCATCTCAACTGAAAAAAAAAAAAAATACGCTGCCCTCTCAAGCGCTCACAGCTGGGCGTTTTCAGCTGGCTTTGGTGGACACGTAGCCTGATTGTAGTTACTTGCAGCTACACATACATCCTGTGTTAATTATTTTTTAATCAAGTACTTTTTTTATTTAAAAGTTAAATAAAAACTGTACTGTACTTAAATAAAGATTAAATGAAAATATATTGTAAGAATATAAATATAATTTAAGTAGTATTGTAGCTACTTAAAAGTTAAATAAAAACTGTAAGTTACTGTACTTAAGTGTTAAGTACGATACATTTTCATTTAATCTTTAAGTACAGGTTTTATTTCACTTTTAGGTACAATATATTTTAATTTAATAATTACGTTTTTTATTTACCTGGAAGTAAACACAGTGCCATGTTAATGTCCAAACTGTGTATTTATGTAAACATTATGTATTAAAATGTTTTAATGAATAATAAATATTCTTATTAGGAATAAAACTGACTTTTTTTTTTTAACTGTGCATAGTGCTACCACATTTTAATGTTGGTCATAATGGTGGTACTTGGAAAGCCAAATATTTTCTGAGGTGGTACTTGGTGTAAAAAGTTTGAGAACCACTGGTTTAGGAGACTTTCTTGTCTACACCTGCTCCGGCATCCAAACAATGGCGGACTGTTTACAGCTCACTCAGGGCGGGTCTAAGGTAAAACACCAGTGTCAATCAACAATCATGGGAGCAGCCTGTGTGACGTCACTCTACCAAGAATCTGTGAATGGCTTGATCTGAGAAAGTGCTCATGATTTTGGGGGATTTTAAAAAAAAAGCACTGAGTTTTTTTTTTTATCATTTTAGGGTAGTTGTGTACACACACTTCCAACACACATTTATGTTCAAACACCATGTAAAAGTGAATTTTGCACCTGATGTCCCCTTTTTTAAAGTATTTTTAAAGTAGTATCCAATCACAAATTATAAAACAAACCCAATAAGTCATTCTGAGGGATCCATTTATAGATTTTGGTGTTTGCACCAAGAGTATCGGGCTTCTCTCCACCGTATTGCCATAAAACCTGCTACACATTAATACAATCTCTTAACTGATCAGCATATAATGGCAAAGAGATTACAGAGAAGAATCACTACCTCAGTAAATGTGGATGTTCACACTGAATTGTGACTAAATTACTTTCAATCATTCCAATCACATAAAGAAGCAGTGCTTATGCAGTCATGATATATGTATGAAAAGGATGAAACAATGGCCATTTACCTTCTGTGGAATCTGTGCCAGTGCAGAGTCGATCTTATTGCTCGTCTCTTTGGGCATTTTGTCTATCATAGACCCCAGAGTGAAGACCACAGTCCCATCATCCCCTGAACTCTGTACAAACTTCTCCATGTCCTACACATAAGAAGACATCATGAACTTATGGTGTGAAAAATGACAACATAATACATTTCTGCAAAATGTAAAATATTTGCTGCCACAGGTACAATTCAGAACTGAATTCACTGCAGTTTTCAGGTAAAGTAATGGCGATACTAATATTAAAGCAGTTATTAAATTGGTTCAGAAATGCTGAGGTAACTGAACTGACTCCATTTTGACTGGTCACTGATCATCTAACTCACTGAAATTATTTTTAGTGAAATAATGATAACTCCTTGTGGACCTGTAGGTGTGTTTTATGAAATTCAGTTCTGCTTATTTTCTTATTAACAGCAAAAGAGGTAGAAAAAAAAAAAAAAAAAGACAGGTGCACCTTGGGTAATGGCTTGGCAGGGGTGCAGTGAAGCCCTCCAACATATTTGAAGTTGGGCAGGAATGGCCGTGGAAACTCAAAATCCCAGTAGGTTCTGATTAACCAGATATCAGCTTTACCCATCATCTCACAGTAGGAAGTGGGCCGTCCTAGAATGAAAGATGGTTTTAAACAACTAAATTGCAGTTTTTATTGCACGCCCCCGCAGAGTATTCACATCCACATCAGCAAGGTGTGATGATGGCAAATGTCAGTGTGCACTGATCACACTGATTTTGTGTAGCAACAGAACCTGCTGTTCCAGGCCAACGAATTACTATTCCATTGGTTTAAAACTATATGAGGTGACAGAATTAATTTGTCAATGAACTCTCTCAAAAACCTTCCTTTAACTCACCTAAATATTCAGTGTAATAGTTGTCAATTTTTTTCCATGCAATAATGCAAAATGGATCTAGACAGGTAGAAGAGCATATTGATGATTCGCTCTGTGAAGCTCATCTTGTCCGTGAGTTTACTCATGGCTCCAGAAACAAATGAAGGTGGAGCTGGTATCTGACCACACATCCGCTCTACAGCATGAGCGATGGAGAATCGAAAAGTATAAACCAAGGGAACGTTCAGCTCTTCAGCCACAATATCGCTGCATGGGTACATAGGATCTGACAGAACAACATCAAACTTTCCATTCCGCAATTTATCCATCAACTCTGGTGATTTCAGAATGCCGTCACAGTACAAATCCAAGATGGCAGCGCGATCGGACGCAGCGGCCGCTCCGGGTCCCAAAGACGGTGCTTTTATGTCTTTTAATGTCGTTTGTTCGTCTCAAAATATTGTCGATTTACCGCCAATTCATAAGGAATTCTGTCCAGAACACATCTATGATCGCCAAAGCCTTTTGGATATGGGCAACGCATACAAACACCAACTCTCGCCGGAGGCTGCTGAGAAGCTACAAGGCCTTTGTTTACTTCTGAAGCCGAACCTCGAGACCGCGGCCTCGCCTACTGACGCTACCCGCACAAGGTGGCGTCGCAAGCGGTGTGAGAGAGGACGGAAGCGCGGTAAGCGCGGAGGTATACAAGCTAGGCTAAGAGCTAATCCCACAAGACCGGCTCTCCCAACACTCATGCTCTCAAACGTTTGCTCTCTGGAAAACAAACTGGATTTAATTCAACTCAGTCGGTCTACACAGCATGAGGCAAGGGAGTGTTGTGTGTTGTTTTCACTGAAACATGGCTAAACGATAACATCCCGGACTCCGCCATTCAGTTGAACAGGCTAACCTGCTACCGAGCAGACAGAGACACAACACTTTCTGGTAAGTCCCGCAGTGGTGGCTTGTGTTAGTATATCAACAAAGAATGGTGTAACAATGCTGCGGTAGTATCAAAACACTGTTCACCGTTAGTGGAGTTTATGTTTGTGAAGTGTTGACCGTTCTATCTGCCGCGGGAGTTCACGGCCATTGTTATTGGCACAGTTTACATTCCACCGTGTGCAAATGCTAAGGACGCGCTTCGTGAACTGTATAGCGCCATCAGTGAACAACAAACAAATGACCCCGACGGCTTTTTCATCATAGCCGGTGACTTCAACTACGCAAATTTAAAGACAGTTTTGCCAAAGTTCTACCAACATGTAAATTTTGCAACAAGGGGAAACAACACACTGGACTTTGTTTACACAACAGAAAAGAACGCTTACAAAGCTGTACCCCGCCCCCACCTCGGGTACTCAGACCACATCTCTGTTATGCTAAACCCAGCATATAGACCACTTCTGAAACTCGCCAAACCGGTTCAAAAACTCATCACAATTTGGCCAGAGAATGCTACCTCAACACTACAGGACTGCTTTCAGTGCACAGACTGGAACATGTTTAAAGAGGCGGCCACCTACAACAACCACACAGACCTGCAGGAGTACACTGAAACTGTGACTGCTTACATCAAAAAGTGCATGGATGATGTGACAGTCACCAAGACCATCACCACACGTGCAAACCAAAAGCCGTGGATGACAGCAGAGGTTCGTGGGCTGCTAAAGACCAGAGATGAAGCATTCAGATCAGGAGATAAAGCAGCCCTCAAAACAGCAAGAGCCAATCTGTCCTGTGGCATCAAAAATGCAAAACGGTCATATGCTCAAAAAATTAACAATCACTTCACGGACAGCAGAGACACACGGAGCCTGTGGCAAGCCATTCAGACCATCACTGACTACAAGCCCCTGCCACAGGCCTGTGATGATGATCCATCCCTCCCTGATACACTCAACCACTTTTATTCACGGTTTGAAATGCAGAATGACACACCTGCACAAAAACTGCCCACACCTCCCAACGACCAGGCGCTCTGTCTGTCTGCAGCCGACGTAAGGAAGACCCTATCCAGGATTAACCCACGAAAGGCTGCGGGTCCTGACAACATACCTGGCCGTGTACTGAAAGACTGTGCTGCACAGCTGACGGATGTCCTAACAGATATCTTCAACACCTCGCTGAGCCAGGCAGTCGTCCCCACATGTCTCAAATCCACAACGATCATACCGGTACCAAAGAAATCACCTGTGTCCTGTCTAAACGACTACCGTACCATAGTACTGACTCCAATCATAATGAAGTGTTTTGAGAGGTTAGTCATGCAAAAAATCAAAACCAGCCTCCCCAACATACTCGATCCGCTCCAGTTTGCATACCGTCCAAACCGCTCTACGGATGATGCAATTTCCACCACCCTCCACCTGGCTCTCACCCACCTAGAAAATAAAGACTCCTATGTTAGAATGCTGTTCATTGACTTCAGCTCGGCATTCAACACAATAATCCCACAACAGCTCATAAATAAACTAAACCTGCTGGGCCTTAACAATTCCCTCTGTAATTGGATCCTGGACTTTTTAACCGGAAGACCTCAGTCAGTCCGTGTCGGCCACAACACCTCGAGCACTACCACACTGAGCACAGGTGCCCCACAAAGCTGTGTGCTCAGTCCGCTGCTCTTCACGCTGCTGACCCATGACTGCACTGCCAAGTTCAGCTCCAACCACATCATCGAGTTCGCTGATGACACAATAGTGGTAGGTCTCATCAGCAACAACGATGAAACGCACTACAGAGAGGAAGTGGCACAGCTGGCTGAATGGTGTGGCGCTAACAATCTGTCCCTCAATGTGGAGAAGATAAAGGAGGTTGTGGTGGACTTCAGGAGGAGGAACTCCATTGACCACCCCCCACTGACCATCGACAGCTCGACTGTGGAGAGAGTCAGCAGCACTAAATTCCTGGGGGTGCACATCACGGAGGATCTCACCTGGACCACCAACACCATGTCACTCTCCAAGAAGGCACAACAGCGCCTACACTTTCTCCGCCGGCTGAAAAGAGCAAGTCTCCCACCAGCCATCCTCACCAAATTCTACAGGGGCACCATTGAGAGTGTGCTGACCAGCTGCATCACTGTCTGGTACGGGAACTGCAGTGCTGCTGACCGTAAGACCAGTGAACACGGCTGCAAAGATCATCGGTGGCCCTCTCCCATCCATCCTGGACATTTTCCTTGCACGATGCTCCAGCAAAACCAACAGCATCATGAAGGACCCCACCCACAGTTTCTTCCAACTCCTACCATCAGGAAAACGTTACCGGCGCATCAGAGCCCTCTCCGCCAGACTGCTCAACAGCTTTTTCCCCCAGGCTGCGAGAGCCCTGAACTCAAATCACCCCGCCCCCCTCTGAAACCCCATGCAAACCCCTACCTCCTGAAACATGGACACCCCCCCCCTCCAAACACCCCCCAACCTTACCACACCATGTGCAATTCAAAGTGTGCTACACAGGTGAGTGGGCCTGTACAAACCACCTGTAGTAACACACTCTCCTCTATGCGCACTAGACACTTTTCACACGCTGCTGTGTGTACACAATCCCACAAAAGACTCCACAATATATGTATGTTCACATGCTCTACAAATCATTTTGTACTGTTCCCCAGCCAGCTGCTTAACTCACAATGTTTCTCTCTGCACATGTACAGTATTTATGTGAAGCAATCGTATAGTTTGTATTTTTTATCTTTAGTTGTATAGGGTAAACATTTATATATAGTATACTTAGTCAAAATCTGTCAGTAGGTTAGTTGTGTATAGGTTTATAGTGTTCTACTTCATTGTTGTATGTCTGTATTTATGTAGCACCGTGGTCCTGTGAGGCACGACATTTCGTTCCACTGTATGTCCCCACATGTAGCGGAATGACAATAAAGCTCAACTTGAACTTGAACTTGACTTGAAATACCAAGTTCTACCTATAGGCTAGTTTTGTATATGAATGCTCAAAAATAAAATTGACATTAATGCATTTACTATAATCTAGAGAAAAAAAGTGTATCAGTTATTAGATATCTATCAGTTATTGAATGTAATCATCCCCACCATACTCAACTTTAATAACCCTAAGTCTTTATTGTCTCTGAAAGCAAAGGTACAGTTTGTTATTTTTCATGGCATAGATGTGAAAGGTGAACTTTTTGCTGAATCATCCTCCTCAAGTTTAAAGGCATAGTGCAATCAAACATGCATATATGCTGAAAAGGCACTCACCCTCATTCCATTCAAGATGAGTTTGTTTCTTTTTTTGTTGTTGTTATCAACAGTTTTTTTTTTTTTCACACATAACACAACATAACATCCAAAATATAACAAAACAAAACAACAGACACATACTCAACATCTCAAGGTCCAATCAAAAGGGAGGGAGAGAGGGAAGGACAATAAAAACACAAAAGTCACTCCTTTATACAATCACGTATATCCATCAAAAAACACTGCCAAGCATCAATGGTCGAGGGCCTGGCCCCACCAACTCGCGCCATTGTACATTCACATGACACTATTTGCAGGAGGCTACGGATCCAATATGTTTTTCTACACATGTGTGGTGTAAACCAGTTCTGGATTATTGTCTTCTTCGCAGCTGTAAAACCAGCAAACAACATTCTCTTTTGCATTGAATTAATACAGAGACCAGAATCATCATTAAGAAGACACAAACTTGGGTTAACAGACCAATCAATTCGCAGTAATGATGACAAAACCAGGTTTACATGTGTCCATAGATTGATGACGACAGGACATTCCCAAAACATGCAGAAAAGTGCCTGATGATGTAGTGTTACATATACAGGTGCATCTCAATAAATTAGAATGTCGTGGAAAAGTTCATTTATTTCAGTAATTCAACTCAAATTGTGAAACTCGTGTATTAAATAAATTCAATGCACACAGACTGAAGTAGTTTAAGTCTTTGGTTCTTTTAATTGTGATGATTTAGGCTCACATTTAACACAAACCCACCAATTCACTATCTCAACAAATTGGAATACTTCATAAGACCAATAAAAAAAAAACATTTTTAGTGAATTGTTGGCCTTCTGGAAAGTATGTTAATTTACTGTATATGTACTCAATACTTGGTAGAGGCTCCTTTTGCTGTAATTACTGCCTCAATTCGGAGTGGCATGGAGGTGATCAGTTTGTGGCACTGCTGAGGTGGTATGGAAGCCCAGGTTTCTTTGACAGTGGCCTTCAGCTCATCTGCATTGTTGGGTCTGGTGTCTCTCATCTTCCTCTTGACAATACCCCATAGATTATCTATGGGGTTCAGGTCAGGTGTGTTTGTTGGCCAATCAAGCACAGTAACACCATGGTCATTGAACCAGCTTTTGGTACCTTTGGCAGTGTGGGCAGGTGCCAAGTCCTGCTGGAAAATGAAATCAGCATCTCCATAAAGCTTGTCAGCAGAAGGAAGCATGGAAGTGCTCTAAAATTTCCTGGTAGATGGCTGCGTTGACTGTGGACTCAGAAAACACAGTGGACCAACACCAGCAGATGACATGGCAGCCCAAATCATCACTGACTGTGGAAACTTCACACTGGACTTCAAGCAACATGGATTCTGTGCCTCTCCACTCTTCCTCCAGACTCTGGGACCTTGATTTCCAAATGAAATGCAAAATTTACTTTCATCTGAAAAGAGGACTTTGGACCACTGAGTTCTTTTTATTTGTACCGTTACAAAATTTGAAGGGTCCACCTATCCGACGTTCAACCGTTTTCCAGATTTTAATAGATTTAGCCACAACCGGACCAAATTTATAATTATCCCCTTTTTTTCCTGTGCCAGTAAATAAAATATCTTGAAGTCTATTTGGTTTAACCTTGTCAGCTTCAATCACTCTCCATGAAGATTGAGGATCAACCCAATTATGAAGAGCCTTAACCTGGAATGACCAATAATATAATTCAAAATTTGGTACAGCCAGTCCTCCTGCGCTATTAGGATGTTGTAATGTGGTAAGTTTAATTCTGGGACATTTATCATTCCAGATAAACTTAGAAATTATGGAGTTGATCTCCTTAAAGTAACCTGGAGGGGGAGAAAGTGGTAGCATAGAGAAAAAAAAATCAAATTGAGGTAACAAATTCATCTTAACAGTGGAGATTCTTCCTTGGAGAGAGACTTTAAGATTCTTCCATCTTTGAATGTCATTTTTGACCTTAACTAAAATGTTATTAAAATTGTCTCTGGCAATCTTATGAATGTTTTTATATATGATAATGCCCAAATAGATGAAAGATTCCTTAATAGGGATAAATGAGGGAATAGAAGAATTAACCTTAACATTGTTAATTGGCATTAAAGCAGATTTGCTCCAATTTATTTTATATCCTGATAGGCTACTAAAATTATCAAATTCCTTAATTATACTAGAGACTGAAACATCAAAGTGGTCTAAATATAGAATAATATCATCAGCGTATAATGAAATACTATGATTATGATCATGAATCTTAATCGAAACTTCAGATTTCCTGATGGCTTGCGCTACGTGTTCAAGAGATAGACAAAACAATAAGGGGGAAAGCGGACACCCCTGCCTTGTTCCCCGCTGTAAAGGGAATGAGGGGAAAATAATATTACCAGTTATGACTGATGCTGCAGGTGAGTGGTATAATGTCTTAATCATAGAAATGAAGTGTTCACCGAAGCCGAAACATTGCAGAACTGCCCACATATAATTCCACTCTAGCCTGTCAAAGGCTTTTTCTACGTCAAGTGAAAAGACCGCACAAAGGGTTGGGTGGGAGTCTGCAAAGTCAAGAATATGAAGGAGTCGACACATATTGTCAGATGCATTGCGCCCCTTGATGAAACCGTTTTGGTGCTCCTTGATCAGACTATGAATTACCTTCTCCATACGAGAAGCAAAATCTTTAGCATAGATTTTTAGATCACATGGGATAAGCGAAATCGGTCTGTAGCTGGAACAATCTAATGGATCTTTTCCTTTTTTAAGAAGTAATGAAATCAGTGAAGTTTTTTGATCTCTATGAAAAACCCCATGTTCAATTGCAAAATTAAATGAGTTAAGCATAGGTATCCCTACCAAATCCCAAATTTCTAAATATAATTCAGGGGGAGACCATCTAGACCCGGTGATTTGCCCTTTTGAAGGCATTTTAGAGAGACGTGGTGTTCCTCCAAACTTAATGGGGCCTCCAAAGATTCTTTATCTATCTGTGAGATCCGAGGCAGTTCCAATTTATCTAAATACTGCTTACAAATTGGTTCATCAAAATCTGTTTCAGCTTTATACAGATTTGTGTAAAAACCTTTAAATATGTCATTAATTGCCACAGGATTCGTGGTGACCTGATCATCCGATGATTTTATTGCGCTAATATATGCCTTAGACTCGCATTCTTTCAACCTAAGGGCCAATAAATGACTAGGTCTCTCCAATTCAAAATAATATTTTTGCCTAGTCCTATGTAAAATAAATTCCGCCTTTGATTCAAAATAATATTTTTGCCTAGTCCTATGTAAAATAAATTCCGCCTTTGAGTGTGAAAGTAAATCATATTCTTCTTTTAAAGAAGACAGCTGTGTAGCCTGTTGCTCAGTAAAATGTTGTTTTTGTAGGTTTTGTAATGTTTGGATTTTATTTTCTAATTGTGTAAATTGGTGAGTTTTCGCTTTGGCAAGAGTAGAAGAGAAAGATATACAAAAACCTTGTATAGCACACTTAGTCGTTTCCCACAGTATTTGAGGATCCACATCAGAGGGCATATTAATTTCAAGAAATTCCTTAATATATTCTTTTAGAGAAGTAATGAAAGTCTGATTACTTAATAATGATATGTTAAAGCGTCATCTAGGGGACTTGGCTTTAACATCAGAAAGAGGAACACTGCACAACACAGCAGAATGATCAGATAATAAAATTGGTAATATAGAGATGGAGGAATTAGACAAAATTAAAGATGGGCTGAGAAATATGTAGTCTATCCTAGAGAAAGTCTTGTGTCTATTAGAAAAAAAAGTGAAGTCCTTAGCTTTAGTATTCTGAATTCTCCAATAATCGATTAAGTTAAGCTCAGTGATAAATTTATTCAGTAATTTAGAGGATGGATTGGCTGTTGTATCAGATTGAGATTTATCTAAAGCAGGATTTATGACAGCATTAAAATCACCACCCACCACTAGAGGGCAATCAATCTCCTCAAGTAGAGTTTTGGAAATCTGTGTAAGGAATGCACTGTCTGTCTCATTCGGACCATAAATAGAGACCAATGCTAACCTATTATTATATATTTTGCATCGGATAAAAACAAATCTACCCTTCTCATCACTACCAAGGTGTTCAATCGTTAAATTTAACTTCTGGTTAACAAGCATAAGCACCCCCTTAGTTTTATTTTGAGCGCAGGAAAAAGCTATTCATTTGTAATACTTATTCTGGAAACGTGCCACGTCAGATTGTTTTAAATGTGTCTCTTGAATTAGGGCACAGGAGATAGATTTACGGTGTAAATATTCTAACACACGGGTTCATTTAACAGCAGAATTTAAACCATTCACATTCAGTGATAAAATATTTAGAGTATGCATTGAATATTCATAATCCCAAGATTGTATTCAATATAAATAAAAAAAGCAGAAGCACTTCCATTCTGTAAATAACATGTAAACGCTGATGTGCATTTTAGATACCAAACCTCCTAGATGAAAAATCCCTTTAGAAATAAGGTAAAATAAATAGAAGTATAAATGCCTGTTGTAACAAACAAAAACAACATAAAAACATGAACAACTGACAACCATAAACAAGGAACAACTCAGACCGCACATTACCGAGAACATAGGTCTGACTGAGCAACAAAAAATAGTGATGGTTCGTGACCGATCCACTCCAACGCAAGACATGCCTCCCGAAAGGCTCTCACAGCCAAAAAAAATTTTTTTTCAATTAAACCTACTCTCCATTAGTCCCCTCCAAAAAAGAAAAAAGGAGTGTCAGTCTTACCAGCAAAGAGATCGTTGTACCGGATATATAGGGACAATATCCCAGTAGAAGAGAGGAGAGAAGAAAAAGCAAAAAATAGGTTTAGCAAGCGTCCATGTTCATCCTGCTATCATCCCCTCCTGGGCAGCTAGGACCATGTCCATCCCAGCCGTCAAGCTCCTCACGCCGGGCTGGAGAAACAGCAGCCGCTGCTCCCCCGTTGTCCCCCCGCAGAGCTGCGGCATACGTTCTCCGCTGAGACAGGGAGCTGACAAAATCCTCCGCTTTTTGAAGAGAATCGAAGCTCCTCTGCTCACCCTTGTGCCGTAGTTTAATTACCGCCGGATAGATGAGGAAGGGCTGGAGACCAAGCGCTGTCATCTTCTTCAAAACCGGACCAAATGCCTTTCTCCTGATCGCTGTAGCTGGACTAAAGTTGGGAAAAAATAGCAGTGTGACATTGTTCTGTGCGCATTTCACCGGATAAGCCTGCCTGGCACCTTTCAGGATTTCCGATCTGTCATGCCATCTTAGTACATGGAAGATGAGAGTGCACGGCCGATCGGAGCCCCTCCCTCCGTCATACACGCGATGCGCACAGTCAATCTCAATGTCACAGCCCCTCAAGGAAAGAATCCACTTGGAAAGATTAGCTCTGAGGAAACCAGCTGCGTCGGGACCCTCCATCCCTTCTGGCAGCCCCACCAGTCTTACGTTGTTCCTTCTGCACCTGTCCTCCATATCTGTCATCTTCTCGGTGAGTCGCTCCAGCTGATCCTTTAAGTCCGTGACTGTCCTCCTATCGGTCACGTGTCTGCTTCGTCTAGGTAGCTATGGCCTCAAATTCCTCTCTTAGCTCTTTAACAGACTTGTTGGTCGCTTGTATGTCCTCACGCAGTTCGCGCAATGCTGGAATCAGCACCGAGTCCATCGCATCTCTTACTGCCGAATTCACAACTGAATTCAAAGTGCTTTGCTGCTCTTTAAATGCTAGTTCAATGCGGTTAGCAATAGCCTCGTCGAGGTCTTCTCTGGAGATGGCTGAATCTCTGAATTTTTTCTTCATTGGCGATTGTTCAATCTCTCTTTTCCGATCCCCTTTGTCTGCCTTAGCACTCATGATGGGTCCAATGCAGAGTGGTTTAAGTTTTACTGACAGGATCGTAAAATATATGGCAAAGTGAGCAGAGCGCAAGACTAAGCCTGCATCGCCGTCAAGGGGTCACGTGATCCCCCAGATGAGTTTGTTTCTTCATCAGAACAGATTTGGAGAAATGTAGCATTATATCACTTGCTCACCAATGTATCCTCTGCAGTGAAAGGGTGCCGTCAGAATGAGAGTCCAAACAGCTGATAAAAACATCACAATAATCCACAAGTAATCCACACAACTCCAGTCCATCAATTAACAATTTGTGAAGTGAAAAGTGTTTGTAAGAAACAAATCCAACATTAAGATGCTTTTAACTTCAAATTGTTGCTTCAGGCTAAAAACAGGTGTCCATAACATTGCTTTCTACAATGAGAAAGTTGCCTCATCTGAATTAAGGAGAGAAATATGCACAGATAAATCACCGTTTACAAGCGAAAACAGTCCTGAACAAATACGTGAGTACAGTGCTTCTCAAAGTGTGGTATGCGTACCAATAGTGGTACGTGAGCTTCCTCTAGTGCAGAGGTCCCCAACTACCGGGTCGCGACCCACTACCGGGGCCGTGGAAGAATTCCTACCGGGTCGCGTGAAAGTTCTGGGGAAAATGTGTATAGATATGACGCTCTGTTATTTATTGTGCGTACATTATTTTTCTAATTATTCTGCATTTTCGTTGTATGCGATTGCGATTGATATCGAGTAGCAATTCGACGATTTCATGTTAAATTAGTAAATAAAAGATTGCTCTGATCTGTCATGGCTAGGGCTTTAAACGGATCGCAGTTGATCCGTGATATACAGACCAGGTCCAGACCCCACCGTTCGGCATGTGATTGTGATTCGCAGATTAATTTGCCAATTTACACGTTCAAGCTATTTAAAACCACAAGAAGAAGAAACGAAACAGAACTCAATTCGTTACTTGCGCGCTGTTCTCGCACACACCCGAAGCGCGCACAAGCACAGAGACTTGTTTCAGACAGAGCGGCATACTGATTTGATTCCTCTTTCATGTATCCCTGCTTTTAAGATATGCATGGGGGGTTGCGGTTACGTTGCAATACTCGAAATACTTCTGTTTTAAACCATGAAGGTGAGCCAATGGATATCACAAAAGCAACGTGCAAACTTTGCGCAATAGTTATGCCGGTGAAGTTTTCTAACGCTGCATATTCTCTCAGAGACAAGAGACGAATCTACTTCAACATGTGCTGATAACAGTATAAATGAATAGACCCGTTTTAAATGAAATGGAATTGCCGGAGTACCATAATATTGTTATGAAAAATAATGCTTGGAGAAACATTTCATTTGCGATGCGTCTGGGAAAGTCGTGGCCTAATGGTTAGAGAGTCGGACTTGCAGAGTTCGAGTCTCAGGTCCGGCAGGAATTGTCGGTGGGGGGAGTGAATGTCCAGTTTTTCTTCCACCTTCAATAGAGAATGAGAGTTATGTCACATTCTTTTCACTCCGCGTTGCATTTCGGGAAGGCGCCGCCATATTAGCAGGATACGCTGTCCGTTTCCATGGTTACGTCTCATTCTTTATATGGATAACTGCTTATCTTTTGTTTTGTTTTTGCCTTTAAGTTAAACAATTATTCATTCTTCATTGTATCGTTTGCAGGGAAGAGAAGACAATTTATCGCAGTGCATGATAATTCGTTTTTTGTAGAATTTCATTTACTGTGTTGATCTAATTACCGTGAAAACAGTGTCACCCGCTGGACGCTCGCTGCTGCTTCAGCCGTCATATTAAATTATCCAAATAAAAGTGTGTTCAACAAGCTGACAGAAGTCAATCTATTTATTTGTTGGAAACGTTTAAATGACAAAGTATAATTGTTGTCATTATAAATATTTTTTTTTTATAATGGACTAAGGACCATCTGTGCCTTTGGAAACAAATCCTCTGCGGAGGTGAGAGCAGATCCGTTACTGGCCGACGAATTAAACACCTTCTACGGCCGCTTTGAATGCAATGGCGGCAGCGCGTCAGGAAGCAGCAGGCAGAGAAGCGAGAATCATGTGATCACCGTGTCGGAGGACGAGGTTCGGAGGGCACTAAAGGGAGTGAACATTAGGAAAGCGGCTGGACCTGACGGGATTACTGGCCGTGTTCTGAGATCATGCGCAGATCAGCTTGCTGGTTTGTTCACTTCTATCTTCAACGAGTCCCTTGCTACCTCTGTAGTTCCCACCTCCTTTAAAAAATCCATCATCATCCCTGTGCCTAAGATCAATAAACCCTCTTGCCTGAATGACTATCGACCAGTGGCCCTCACATCTATAGTCATGAAGGTTTTTGAGAGACTTGTTAAGAGCCACATTAGCTCATCCATCCCTGTTACTTTGGACCCTCTTCAGTTCGCATATCATCCCAATAGATCAACTGATGATGCCATCTCTCACATTCTCCACTCCTCCCTCACACACATTGACAGCAGCAATGGGAACTATTGCTAAGGCTGCTATTCATTGACTATAGCTCAGCTTTCAACACCATAGTCCCCATCAAGCTGACTAATAAACTCACAGGCCTCAGCCTTTCAAACTCACAGACCTCGGACTAAACTCTTCACTCTGTGACTGGATTCAAGTATTTCCTCACCGGCAGTACCCGTCAAGTGGTGAAAGTCGGCCAGTTCACCTCAAACTCCATCACCCTGAACGTAGGAGCCCCACAGGGTTGTGTCCTGAGTCCCCTGCTCTACTCTCTCTACACACATGACTGCGTGTCCTCTCACAGCTCCACATCTATTATCAAATTTGCTGATGATACTGTGGTTCTGGGCCTCATTTCCAACAATGATGAGACCGCATACTTGGATGAGGTGGAGAAACTTACATCACGGTGCCAGGACAACTGTCTCTCTCTGAATGTGAGCAAAACTAAAGAGCTGATTGTGGACTTCAGAAAGAGACACCTGCGGCCCTACACTCCTCTTATGATCAGTGGGACCCCTGTGGAGAGGGTAAGCAGCTTCAAGTACCTAGGTGTAAACATCTCCGAGGACCTGACTTGGACTACACACATTCAAACACAGGTTAAGAAAGCCAGGCAAAGACTGTACCATCTGCGACAGCTGAGGAAATTCAGGGTCTCACCAACAATTCTGAAAACTTTCTATTCAGGGACCATAGAAAGTGTATTGTCTCAGTGTATTTCAGTGTGGTATGGAAACAGCTCCAGTCAAGACTGCAAAGCCTTGCAGAGAGTTGTGCGCTTAGCTGAGCGCATCTCAGGGTCTGCTCTCCCCTCTCTGCAGGACATCTACCTCAAACGCTGCAGAAGCAGAGCTGTAAAAATCATCAAAGACTCAAATCACCCTGGAAACCGTCTTTTCACTCTGCTGCCATCTGGTAAGCGCTTCCGCAGCCTGATGGCTAAAACTGAGAGACTTAGGAGGAGTTTCTTCCCCCAGGCCATCAGACCCATAAACTCAAACTCAGCCTCTTAACATCATCATGACTTCACTTATTAATCACTTACAATCAGTAAGATACTCACACTCATTATTCTCTACCTCATACTGACAGTGTCATTTGCACACATCACTTTCTGTGTTTTGGTATCTTATTTTTTTATTTATTTTTTTGAGATTGCTGCTACATGTCAACCATGCACAACCTATTTGCACATTCCTCTCTTGTACAGTCATGCTTATCTTAATATTTAAGTCAACGGTATACTATCATGCACATTATTTTATATTTTGTTCTTTATATCTTTTTTTTAATTTAATTTAATTTTATGTATACTACTTTGTGTTGTTTTCTATAATATTGCACTGTCCACGGAGCGGACCTGACTCACATTTCACTGCTGGTTAATACTCTCTGTATAATTGTGTATGTGACAAATAAATCTTGAACTTGAACTTGACTTGACTATCCAATATCAGTCGCTGTTTACACTGAACGTAATAAAATCAGAAGAATCATTCTCGCATTTCGATGCTTTGCTGGTTATTTTTTTGTCACTTAAATTTTAATCAGGCTATTTGTCTGGTCGGGCAAGTAAAAAAAACAAAAAACATTTTAAACTAGCTAAAAGGCTGGTCAGCTAGTTCAAATATTATAGAATACCCTTATATCTTAAAGAGACTTTGGCTAGCTGTAGCTCAACCTATATTATTATTGAGAGCATTATATAAACAAAGAAGGTAGTTCGACCTGTATTCTGCTTCTGCAATTCTCTCTGATGACACAGTAACTACGCGTGGGGGAAGAAAAAAAATCTTCGGTCTGTTCAATGATTGTAAACAGTCACTGTCAGACTGAAAAATATATTTTAGCGGTGATCTGACCAAAAATATTTAAGACCCATTGAATCTGAATTTAAGACATTTTAAGGCCTTTTATTAGGAAAACGTTATTTAAGACATTTTAAGACTTTTTAAGGACCCGCGGACACCCTGTAATTCTGAGTATGGGTTACCATACTTGGCCACATGTCACGTCACTTTCACTTTCATATTACTTCAGCGGATATTAACGCTTAATATAAATGCTCACAGCTGGGCTTTTTCAGCTGGCTTTTGTGGACACGTGGCCTGATTGTTGTCACTTGCAGCTACACATACAGCCTGTGTTCATTTTTTTTTTAATCAAGTACTTTTTTATTTAAAAGTTAAATAAAAACTGTACTGTACTTAGATAAAGATTAAATGAAAATGTATTGTAGCTACTTAAAAGTTAAATAAAAACTAAGTTACTGTACTTAAATGTTAAGTATGATACATTTTCATTTAATCTTTAAGTACAGTTTTTTTTAACATTTAAGTACAGTCCAGTTTTTATTTCACTTTTAGGTACAATATATTTTAATTTAATAATTAAGTTTTTTATTTACCTGGACGTAAGCACAGTGCAGTGTTAATGTTCAAACTGTGTATTTACAATGTTTTAAGGCTGACAATAATAAATATTCTTATTAGGAATGAAACTGACTCGTTTTTTGTTTTGTTTTTTAAACTGTGCATATTGCTACTGCATTTTAATGTTGGTCATAATGGTGGTACTTGGAAAGCCAAATATTTTCTGAGGTGGTACTTGGTGTAAAAAGTTTGAGAACCACTGGTCTAGTAATTTTCACAAACAATTTTTTTAAAGAGATGTCAAGTAACATTGAATTAAACAAAATTTTAGGCAAAAACGACTGAAATAGTATTTTCTTGTGAAAGGTACTCCAATAAGTTGGCTACTTCAAAAAATGTTGACTCTTTCAGAAGCCTATATTCCAGGCTTAATGCATTGCACTCCACTCCTAAAAATAAAGATTCTTTAATAGATCGTTTCATTAAGAACCTTTAACATCCAAACTTTTCATTGCTAGAGCTGGGTAGATTACTTAAAAATTGTAGCCCATTACTGATTACAGATTACATGATGAAAACGGTTTTAGGTTTCGAGGTTACTCATTTTAGGTAATGTATTCTGACTGCTTTTTAGATTAATTTTTTATCTAACTTGTCTTCAACTTGCAATTAAATGAACATATTGATATAAAGAGAGTATTGATATAAAGAGAAAATATATTATTATATATATATATATATATCAACATCATAAAATGCATTAATAATTACATTAACAGGGTTTCCCAAAATTAATGTAAGAGTGGGTTTGAGAGTTAATAAAAACCTAATAATTAATTAAATCATAAAAATGTAAAATAAATTATTGAAACACTTGAACACTAAAAATAGAAATATTTAATTTACTTACACATCAATGTGACCAGTAAGTGACATTTAACTGCAAATGTGTTGTTAAATTACTGAAAGATTTTTCAAGTAAATATCTCTTGTCAAAGGGTTTTGGCTAACAAAAACATTAGGGAATCCCTGCATTACATGAACAGACATTAATAAAAATGAAAATAACAATGACATTACATGTCCAAATCTTCCAGGTTTGAAAAATTTTGTCCAGACTTCCAGAATCAAAAGTTACTGAAGGTTACTGGAAATGATGAGAAGTGTCTCACTGTTATGCATCACCAGTGTTTAGTAACTTGCATAATTCTTTGTTTCATGGTCTAATTGCTTGAGAGGTGCTTTTTTCATCCAAATTCAGAAGCCTGGTTTGCAAATTTATTTACATGAAATTTATATGACCATATTGTGAATATAGTCAAAACTAAATGGTGTGGCACACTGTATGATTTTTAGAAAGGAAAATGTAATAAATTATGAATTATTTATTTCCATTGTGTGAATATGTAATCCATAAAAATGAAACTGTAATCTGATTATGAGCATTATAAAATGTAATATACTCTAATTACGAGTACTTGATTTTTGGAATCTGATTACGTAATACAGATTACATGTAATCAGTTACTGCTGCCCAGCTCTATTCATTACACACAAGATTCTTCACAGTGGAAAAAAATCTTGAGACTGAGATGTTCTTAACACTAAGAAAATGGTTCTTCTAAAAAAAAAAAAAGAACACTTTTGGAACCTTTATTTTTAAGAGTATGTGATAGGAGAACGTCTTTAGCAATAACATCTAAACAATGACACTACCAAACATTCATGCTCCATCAAATTTGTTCTTATAAAAAAAACAAATGTTTCAGATGATCCCACTTTTCCCCAATCCAAAATGTTCTAACTCCTCTTCCTCTGTAAAGTTACAGCATATTGCTTTTTGAAGTATACATTTGCCTAATCTGATTACAGATCATTGGATTGTCAGTGTGCCATAAAAAAGTGCTCTAAAGGAGAGAGTCGCTGTCCAGCCAACAATGGGTGTCCCTCCAGCCAGCGATGCACCTGCCTGCACTCCAAGCAGCTCTCCTGTCTCGCACAGATAACACTTTCCACCCTCTCCTCCATGCTTCCTTTATTTTTAGGGGGGCAAATATAAGGATTTATGACCCCTCCAGCCCCCTCTTTTGGAGACGGGGTCTCAGACAGAGTGGGAAAAATTTAGCATGCAGCATGTGAATTGGTTTAGACGTATAAAGAGATCAGGGCTAATCGGTTGGCACCAGAGACACTTCTGCATTCAGCCTCCTTTCGGGGAGGGCAACGGAGCGCGGGAGTGAATGCATGTGAGAGAGGGAGGGAGCCAGAAGCCCATGATCTGCTCCATTGTGATAACAGATTTAGGCAGAGTGTGGGGTTCCGATAAGGAAAAGCACACTCAATAGAAGATTAGCTGCATACTTGGAGTAGAACAGTGAAGGAGAGGAGGACACTTGGAAAGAAGAGGAGATGTGTTAGTCATGCTGAAATGGATTCTGTTTATTATTTATTATTAATTGTTACTCTCTTTTCATTACATTAACATTTGCTTTAAATATCAGTTGCTGTGTTACAGAGCTTGAGTCTAATCTTAGCTGATTTATCAATTTAAAGCATGGAACAGCACAATATTTAGAAATGGATACTCTGTCAAGACAAATTTATTCACAAAAGTTTCAAAGCAGCTTTACAGAAAATCATGATGTCAATGTCGCATTTAGTATATTAGAGCTGGGCGATAATATAGTTTACATCTTGTGACGATACAAGCAATCAAGTAGTTGAGATTATTTTGTCCTACATGAGTATATTGTATGTATGCCAATAAAGTTGGACATTTTTATAAATCCAACTGTATATAAAGAGCTTGGTAATTGTATAGTTTATTTTTGGAATGATAACAGCAATCAGGCAACTGAAATTTGAAATATATTATGCTATATATCGCTCTAAGTGAGTGAACAATGTATTTATGTGGATAAAGTTTTATATATCCACAAGTTTTGTATATTTTTATATATCAAACTTTATATAAAGAGCTGGGTGATAATATAGTGACATTTGCAATGAAATGAAATGAGAAAAAAATCAAGAAGGTGAGATTTGCAATATAGTAAAGTATATTGTATGTATGGATAAAGTTGGAAATTTTTTATATATCCAACTCTATATATAGAGCTTGCTGATGATTACATTTTGTGAAAATAGCAGCAATCAAGAAGTTGAAATTTGCTATATAATATAATAATAATAATAATAATAATAAAATAAAACACTTGAGGTTTGCTACATAGTATATACACTATATTGTCAAAAGTATTGGGTCGCCCCCTTCTAATGAACATGTTTGACTACTTTAGTAATTTCTATGAGTACAAATCTTAATGTTAAAGCATATTATGATATTCTAGGAAATTGTGTGCTTCTAATATTATAGCAACAGTTTGGACAGGACCCTTTTCTATTCTAACATGACTATGCCTCTGTGTATAAGGAAAGGTTCAAAAAGAAAATGATTGATTCAGTCAGTGTGGAAGAACTTGACTGGTCTGCATAAAACCAAGTCCTAATCCCAGTTGAACACCTCTGGTGTGACTGTAAATGCAGACCTTGAGCCAAAAACTCATCACCAAACACCAATGACTTGTACATACACTATATAGACAAAAGTATTGGGACACCCCCTTCTTTAGAACAGAAAAATGCATTTCCAAATCTGTGGCAACAACGATGAAAACATAGTTCATGTATTTAAAAATTGTATTTCCATCTCTGTTGCAACAGTTTTGGAAGTGTCTAAAATGACTGAACCCATATGTACAAGTCATTGGTGTTAAGTTTTTGGCTCACATTAAGACACCAGAGGTTTAAACTGTACTTGGTTTTATGCATGTTCTTCCAAAATTACTAAAGTAGTCAAACCTGTTCATTAGAAGCACACAATTCCCTAGAATATCATAATATGCTTAAACATTAAGGTGACCCAATACTTTTGGCAATATAGTGTATGTCAAGCAGCAAACAAGCAGTTAAAAATTGCAATATAATAGGCTATGTATTGCTCTAAGTGAGTATATTGCATGTATGTGGATAAGGTTGGACATTTTTATATACCCCACTTTATATTTAGAGCTAGCCGATAATATAGTTTACATTTTGTGATATTGCTATATAGTATATATTTTATGAATGTGGATAAATGTAGACATTTTTATATATCCAACTTTTCATAAAGTGCTGGGTGATAAAAACATTTTGTGATGAAATGAAAAAAATCAAGCTGTTTTGCTATATAGTATCGCCCCTAAGTAAGTATATTGTATGTATGCAGATAAAGTTAGATATGTTCATATATCCACATATACTGTATATATAGAGCTGGCCAATAACATAGTCTACATTTTGTCACGATAACAGCAATCAAGCAGTTGAAATATAGTATATATTGCCATAAGTGAGTATACTGTATGTATGAGGATAAAGTTAGATATTTTATATAGAGCTGGGTGACAATAGTTACATTTTGCAACACAATAAAAAAAAATCAGGTAGTTGAGATTTGCTATATAGTACATACCGCTTATCATGAGTGTACTGTTGGAGGTAATATACAACCCACTAGAACTGTGCAATAATACAGTTTACAGTATATATTCTTATTTATGCAAATATTGTTAGTAGATAGTAGTTGTTTGAACCTTATTTAAACCGGAAGGCTCTAAATAAACATGAGCAATCATTCACACACTTGCCAGATGAGCTTTGCTTTTCTGTGTTTGGTTTTAGGATCACAAAGTTGCTTTTTTTTGTGTTTGCGGTTGTGATTGTGTGTTGTGTTAAATGGTGATTAGCACAGAGGGTCGGTCAGCTGCTGATTTCAAATGGCTAAAGTGGTATGAACAGCTGCCCAGAAACTCACTCTTTTACTGTGATGATGATACTAACACAGCTTAATGGGATTCTAAGCATTTTTAAACTTTAGGTCAAATGTGGTCTAAAGACTAGAGTAATCTGAACAGAAATGATGGATATGCTTATTTGCTGTGTTTACATGCATTTATCCAAAATCATCTCATAATAGGTTGAATGTCATACAGTAATGGTCAGGTCATATTTCACCCCAAAATGAAAAAAGAAATTAAAATTTGCATGGGGAAAATCTAGCCTGTTTTTCATTTTCTTTGTTAGTACATTTAAAATTACATTCAAAACAACATATATTACAGTTAAAATTAAAACTAAGTGCTTAATTGACATAAAAAAGTTACAATGCAAAATAAAATAAATGGTCTCAAAATTAGGCTTTATTTTCACCACGCAAAAAAATCATTCCTTATTTTTGTTCTGTTGGTTTTGGGGTGAAATATCACTTCATTTCATATATATATGTGTGTGTGTGTGTGTCTTAATTAAAACCTAAAAAAAGACTGGTATTAAAATTTAATAGATACATTTTCTGTACTGATGTTTGAATGTAGCACAAATGCACACACTCCCACTTTTGTGCACCTGATTGGTCACTGACGAGTGTGGATTTTGACTCCAAGATGACCTCTGGCCTCAGACCAAAAGTTAAGCTGTGTCTACAATCCCCTCTCTCATGTGGCTTGGACACTTCCAGAGGTCATCACTATGGTCACACGGCTCTTAAACAGCCTCTGCAGTGAGCAATTATCTGACCACAGCATAAAAGCCAATCAGAGTCTTCAGAGCTGACCACTACATGCACACTGGTTCATACATACAGCCACTTTAACCAACCAAACAAAGAGTTTAGTGAATATCAAACAGACTAATAAAAACCAAAAAATAATTCCCAAGCAATTTGATTATTGAGAAAAAACAATTTACACTTTTGAATAATGAATACACAAAAATAATCTTTGGCAAATCACATTTTGTATTTGTGAATGCAGAGTAGTTTAAACAATAACATTTTCCATTTAATAAAATTACAATTTAATGTACAACAAGTCACATGTGCTGAATACATTGAAAGCATAAATAATAAATAAAACATTAAATACTATCATAATAAATTACAGTTTCAATTTTGAGGCTGCCTTCAATCTCAAACAAAACATTCTTGAGTGTTAATTCAGTCAAGGAAATTAAATTACATTAATACTAAAAAGTATCAGGGAGATGCTTCCAAAGTGCATCCTTGACCATGCATATGTTGTTTAGGGTTCCTGCTCAATTACAGCAGTAACTGGTGAATAAAGTGTTTCTGGGTTTTCACAGATCATTCGTTTCCAAACAGCTTGGAAGAAATGAGTGATTGTGATGTCATAGCGAACATTCCGAGTTCCAAAAATCCAGCTTTGTCTCTCCATGGCGATGGAACTTTCAAAAATATCACAATCACAGAATCCTTTCATAGAATGCTCACACATCAGTTTCGTTCTACCAGGCTTCTGAACTGTCGCAGCTGGACCCGGGTGAGGGTGGGTCGGTGTCGCTGGTCCAGGTGCGGTCGGTGCGCAGGTTCTGCATGTTCCCCGTGATCAGTGTGAGGAGCGCGGCTTGCGAGTGAGCCGACGGCTCTCCTCCCTGGCTCTCCAGCAGAGTCACCAAGAAGTTGATGTAGCGCATGGCCAGCCGCAGGATCTCGTTCTTGCTGAGCTTTTTCTCGGGCGGGTGTGTGGGGATGAGTTTCCGCAGCTCTGCGAAGGCTGTGTTGACATTATGTTGGCGCCAGCGCTCACGTGTGTTGGAGAACACCTTCCTGGTCATGATACTGCGGTACTTCTGCAAAAAAATAAAATAGATGGTCATACCACTGTCTGAATATTAGAGCATGGGGAAAAATGACAAGAATTCTGTTAATAGCAACAAGTACAAACACTTACCACTTTCCGTTGTCTTGAAGCTCTATGAACGTTGGAGCATCAGGCACAAATTTTCAGGCATGAAAAATCTAAAAATAGTCCAAATGGCAGGTAAAAGCAGCAGCGTGTGTGTTGATAAAGGAAAGATAAAGAGCTGTCAGGTAATTGCAGCAGTAATAAGCCAGCATCCGTCCTCTCACTCTCAGCTGTCCGACACTCTCTGAACCCTTGAGCAAATGCCTCAGATGGAAAACAGGGTGAAAGAGAGCGAGGTTGTGAGGGAGGGGTGGGGTTTGGCTTGTGCTCCTCATTTTTATAGTCATGCCGCTGTGTAACGTTGCAGGGTGTGAGTGGGGGGGAATGATTTTTACATCTGCCATTAATGCGTTTAAATTGATTAACATAATGCGTCGTGTTTCCATTCACAGCTATAGCATCTGGGGGGCTAAATACAAAGAAATCCAACTTTTTACCAGCTGAACAAGAAAAACAAACTGCAGTCTAGTGTTTAAACCAAACAGGGTACATTAATTTCAAATAAAAAGCTTTTGTTTCATGCATCATGTCCTGAGCTTAATCTTCGATTCACAGCAGTGTCAAAAACTCTTACTAAATATAAATAAAATATACTATAAATATAAATACATACTTAATGCTTTATATAGATTATTTTATGTAATATTTAAAATTTAAATATTTAAATTTTATAAATTAAAAAAATTAAATATTAGATTAATGATATGTAAATGTAATTACTTGTATCTATAAATTATATACATACATAAATATACAGTACTAACTAAAACAAACTATGTAGACATATTTGTAAAAAAAAATAAAAAAAATTTAATGATCAAAAAACTTAAATGGTTAAAATTAAAATGGTTACTATTTGAAAACCATTTTACCATATACATACTTTACAGTAGACTGCCAGTCACATTAATACATAGCTTGGCCATTTTGCTTTTGAATAGTTTTGACAAATATTTTAGTTTTGATGTTCCCATTTTAATCCACCAAATAATGTGTCAATATATTTTGCATATTTTCCACTCTCTTTAAAAGTCTTCACGTTGCACATCTTTTCAAATATACCTAATAGCACTTAATGAAGCGAATGAACCTGCATATACCATTTTTACTGTTTATTCATAATCTTAAACACTTACACATTCAGCCCATCGGGAAACAACAGAAAGGACGAACTATTCAAAGCAGACTTATTGCCTATGAGCTCTAACAAATACGTGGCTGTTGTACAAAATGTGTTTCCCTCTTTTGTTGGGATGCTGGATGTCCACCTGCTAACAGATCTATTACAGCGACTCTGTCCAATAGTGAAGTGACATCATAATGAAAACCTTCCTCTGATTGGACGACACGGTGCCAAAAAAACCCACAGCATATTCACCCTGACAGAGTAATAATATGGGTTTTGTCTGAATGATGGTAATCTTGTTTAGCATGTCCTGGGGCTTCACATAAATTACACTAGGTTATGACAGAGGCAAGCTTGTGGATCAGCACATTCTTCGGGGCCAAGGTCTCCGAAGCCCCCTCTCGCTCGCTCCCGAACTCTCAACCTCCCTTCAGATCAAAAGCTGGTGTCTCGCTGCAGCAATTGTTGCGTTAAAAGTCTCTCTGAGAATTGTGGGGGATTTGCATAATGGGATTATGGAGGGATTAGGAGTCAGGCAGAGGACGGACACAGTTAGGAAGGAGCTGAATTCACGACTCCATTCATACGGACTCGACCGCTCAACACACCCTGCACCTGCAGAGCTGCCTTTCAGATCTGCCAAAAACTTCAGCGACACGCAAACCTGCCCGAAACCAAACTCTCCCAATCCACACCCAGACTTTTGACCTACCTGAGCTGCGGTTTCCCACTGCAAAGAAACAGCGCTGTTGTTTCTCCCAGACGGCGATGCAATGAAACGGAGACTTCTGCTGCTCAGTTGATTCTCCTGTGAAAATCTCTCAGATTTGGTCCAAAGCCTGCAATCAAAAGACGTATTTGTCAATACGAATTTCAAAGACCAAATGATCAGAGCTATGCAATCCAAATAAGCAGAATCAAATGCATCTGATTTTATTTTAAAGAATTCCAAGACAAAACTGGACATGAATTCTCTTGTTTTATGAAAGAGCAAAAATATAAAATTTTGCTTAAAATAATACTTAAAAGTATATTATATTATTATAAAATAAAATAATATAAAAATCTTTTAAAATTCTATATTTAAAATACAAATACATTTATATTTTAAATAAATACAGTATATTAATTGTATGAAAAATGTAATGTGAGAAATAAAATTTGGATTTAAAAAAAATAGTTATATAAATACACTATATTGCCAAAAGTATTGGGTTGCCCCCTTCTAATAAACAGGTTTGACTACTTTAGTCATTTCTATGAGTACAAACACCAATGACTTGTACATATGGGTTCAGTCATTTTAGACACTTCCAAAACTGTTGCAACAGAGATGGAAATACAATTTCTAAATGCATGAATTATGTTCCCATCATTGTTGCCACAGATTTGGAAATGCATTTTTCTGCTCTAAAGAAGGGGGTGTCCCAATACTTTTGTCTATATAGTGTATGTACAAGTCATTGGTGTTTGGTGATGAGTTTTTGGCTCAAGGTCTGCATTTACAGTCACACCAGAGGTGTTAAACTGGATTAGGACTTGGTTTTATGCAGACCAGTCAAGTTCTTCCACACTGACTGAATCAATCATTTCTTTTTGAACCTTTCCTTATACACAGAGGCATTGTCATGTTAGAATAGAAAAGGGTCCTGTCCAAACTGTTGCTATAATATTAGAAGCACACAATTTCCTAGAATATCATTATATGCTTAAACATTAAGATTTGTACTCATAGAAATGACTAAAGTAGTCAAACCTGTTCATTAGAAGGGGGCGACCCAATACATTTGGCAATATAGTGTATATCAGATAAAATGATATAAATATATAATATTTAGAAATTATATATACACAATTTTTAGTATTTATTATTTATATTTAAAACAAAAAACATTTAAATATATTTTATTACATATACAGTATAATATTATGTTATTTGTATAATGTACATAAATAAAACAAGGGAAAAAATTGGAAAAAGAAAATATCTGACTGCAAATGTAACTTACTGTAGGGGTTAGTGGTTTGTTCAGATTGCCTTAGCAAGGACCAATTAAATGCAGAAACCTTCCCCAACTGTTCCTATTTGAGCATTTAGTTGACATTATTAAACACTGTTGACACTGCAATAAGGGCGACAAGAGATTTGACCCAATGTTAGCAATGAAGAGAGCGGTTACACAGGTTCAGATTTGAACAGCATGCTCTGTTCTCACAGCTTTTTTCCATCTGAAAGAGCGCTGTGATTACGGTCACATTATTGACGTATTTATTCACACCGCTGTGTTTTACGTCTTCCTCCCTCACAGCCCTGTGTCCAAACACTGCTGTTTTATTTGCTTTTGTTTGAGTAGGGGCAGTTCAGATGGTGTTGGAGTTATTTATGGAGGCTGTTTGGTGTTTTACAGAGGCTGAGGCTCACGAGGTGCAGAGAGAGTGAAAGAGAGAGTGATGGAGAGAGGAAAATGCCCTGTGGGAGTGTCTGTTCTGGAGCTCATTCCTGCGAGGGGCTGCCGTCAGACTGCTGGCGTGCTGAGATAAGCCCTCCGACCCCCATCGCTCTCCCTCTCTTCCTCCCCCTCTGTCTGTGCAGCGCTTTCCCTCTGCTCTGACTGTCAGCGATAAGAAGATCGTCCTGTAATTGAATGACTATCTTTCTATCATGCTTATTTCAGAAAATAGCAAGTGGCTGGAAATGCGTATGGTGTGGGAGATAAATGAATGGCCACTGTCACCGTAGTCCCCAATCTACATCCAGACTGGTAATTTTGAAAATGTTTTTTTAATGCCAATCAATTCAGCTTCACACCCCGAATGATTTATTCAGTTGCAGACCGGCGTGACCTCCTCTAAATAAGCGGCGTTGCATCAGTAACGTGTAGCGGGAAATGTAAGTCGCCGCATAATTGTCAATACAGTGTCACGTTTGAATAGAACTCTTTCATCTGCATTCACATGCATTCTTTACACCTGCTTCTGTGTACAGACTATAAAGCTAACAGATGCATGTGTGCATATACGCTCACTCTCAACTGTAGGTCAAAGGTCAGTAGATAAACAAGCCACGTCATTCTGGAGTCTTATAATTAGTGAAAAAAAACAAAACAGCACTAAATAATTTTAAACAATCAAAGCTCGAACCTTCTGTTGCACCCTAAGAAGCACATTTAAAAAGATAAATCTAGTTAAATCTAAAAATCTCCTGTAATTCTAAAACATTTGGATTAGTACATTTCAAAGACTTTTCCAGCTTTTCATGAATTTTAAAAAAATAATGACTAAAAAAGTTGAAATTACAAATTACTACTTTCACAAGTAGATATTAAGTTGTAAAATCAAAATAATTTTAGAATTCAGCATAATTAGAAAAATACATATTCACTGTATTTAACATATTAAACAATGACTGTGGAGAACCCTGTAGAAAAAAAGATAAATAATACAAATACTAAATCTAAAATTATGCAATTTGCCAGCATTTTAATAAAAAAAAGATAATAAATATATTCATAAATAAATAAATAAAAATTCCATTCATTAATGACTTTTTTAAAATAAGAATTTTTAAAAACATGCTACAGAAATTACACTCACAAGCATTACTTCATAGCTATATATTCTAAAATATTTTAAAGTTGGGCATAATTTAAAATTCATATTAAATTTTCAAGATTTCATAAATTTTCATGACATTTCAAGTCCTGGAAAACAAAATTTGTAAATTGTCGCAACTGTGGGAACCCTCTAAAAAATAAGTAATATATAAAATATTAAATCTAAGAAAATGTGTGTATATTTATAATCATGTCAATTTAAAATATATAAAAAGAAATGTTTGATTTGACTGTTTCTTTTACTTTTTTTATTGCAATTGTCATTATGATATAAATACTGATATAAATACACCTAAAGGGTGATAGTTTAAACATTAATATGTACTAATTATTGGAACAATATCTACATTTATTATAAACCATTCATTTTACACATTTACTATAAATTATAAACATATTTTAACAGACATTTGACTGAACTGTATTAATGTAACATTACATTCTACATGAAAACTGAAAATACAGACGAGCGTGAGAAATATTCTAAAATATCACACAAGCGAGTGATATACTTAAAGTAGCAAAACTTCCTCAGAAAAATCTCAGTCTGGTCTGTCCGTCATTTCTGCCTGGAACTCTCTCACATAGCAGTCTTCCTCTCTTGCTGTGAGGAAGCACTGGGAATAAACACACAGACACAGACTGATAGAGCAAAACTCTCCTGCCCTCCGGATACCACTGATTCTTTCATGCTGAATTTCTTTTAAAGAGAATGTTCATATAAATACTTTGAAAAAAAATGTGTTTTTTGACAGTACACTGAAAGTCGATGGGATTTCTATGCACTGTAACATAAATAAATAAATACAAAATCAAGATTTTTCAAAGTGTTAAGTAAAACATTTATTATTGTGTATTAATTATAATAATTATTGTTAATTATTGTGGTATGCTTTACAAAAAATACTACTACATTCTTTCTAATTCATTCTTCTTCACTAAATTTCATGTTCAATTCAACTTTCATGTTCAAATATTTGCCTTTTTTTAATAATTAATGTAAAATGAGCGAAAATTAACACAGATTCTGAGCAAAATTTAACACACCAATTGTTTTTCTATGTGTAGCTAAATTAATTTATTTACAAAATATTATTCTCAAAAGCATAAGCTAATTCACATTTGCAAGAAAGTTTATATATTTATAAACAGCAATTCATAAACTCATGCAAATATATAAACTTTTTGTGAAAAAAAAATCTGGCAAATCTATTTCAATTTAATAAAAATGTTCTAAAGAAGTTTCTTTATAATCATGACAAATGTTTGATTTGACAGCTTTTTAAAATTTTCTTTCTTAATTAACTTCAGTTAACTGTCTTTAGAACAAATAATACTACAAATACACATAAGCTCATGCATTTGTGAATCATATTTTCTAAAATTAATTGAGAGAGTATTTTTAAAGGTTGTTTAAAATGTAATTTGTGACAAATCAAACCAATCACATGTGTGTGTGTGTGTGTGTGTGTGTGTGTGTGTGTGTATCTGTACCACTGTGCACATCTTCTCCTCCTCGCCTCTTCCTCTCCTCTCCTGTCTTGTTGGGCAGATCATTCTCAGGTGAGCTCCAATGAGTCTGACTCTGCGGTCTCGAGCTGAATCCACACGCAGTGTTTCTGCCTCCCAGCACTTCAGGAGTGGGCAGAGAAACCAAGGAAACATGGGCAGACCCTCGTGGAACAGCTCGGCCTGGCATGAGATCTGGGTTTTGAATGAATCCTTCACCCTGTAGCTGCCAGACGCTCGCTGTAGTTGAACCTCGGCTGAACTGGCTTGGCGTTAATGGGTTGTATGAGTGAAAATGAGCTGTATCCTCTCCTCTCATGCTGTTATGACCTGCTAATGTGACGAAGAAGCAATTTAAATGATTGCCCTGAAAAATACATTTTACATTTAAACAGGATCCAAAATTAACTTTTGCTAACAACCACATTTGCCGACCATATACAGTTTATTTCTAACTAGCCAGTAAAATATATTTAGCATTATGATTATTGTAATAAAAGTACAAATATTAAATATAAACATCAATAAATATACTTCTAGTCAAAAGTTTACAATAATTAAGATTTTTTATGCTCACCAAGGCTGCATTTATTTGATCAAAATGTAATTTATTCCTGTGATGCAAAGCTTAATTTTCAGCATCCTTACTCCCTTCTGGGGAAGTCGTGGCCTAATGGTTAGAGAGTCGGACTCGTAACCCAAAGGTTGCGAGTTCGAGTCTCAGGTCCGGCAGGAATTGTAGGTGGGGGGATTGAATGTCCAGTCTCTTCCACCTTCAATACCACGACTGAGGTGCCCTTGAGCAAGGCACCGAATCCCCAACTGCTCCCCAGGCGCCGCAGAATAAATGGCTGCCCACTGCTCCGGGTGTGTGTGTGCGCACTTAGGATGGGTTAAAAAGCAGAGCACAAATTCTGAGTATGGGTAACCATACTTGGCCACATGTCACGTCACTTTCACTTCAAAAATCCTTCTAATATGCTGATTTGTGGCTCAATTATAATTGATACTCAATTATCAATAATGGTTCTTATTAAGCAGTATTGTATTTTTCTCTCAGGATTCTTTGAATTATAAAAAGTTCAAAAGAACAGCATTTAATTGAAATACAAATCTTTTATGACATTATAAATATCTTTAACATCACTTTTGATCAATTTAATGCATGCTTGCTAAATAAAAGTATTTTAAAAGCCTTACTTATTACTTGAATTGTATCAGAATTCACACAACAATAAAAGTTATTGTTTGTAATGTAGTCATAAATTAGTATTTTTTTTCATAAATATATATTATTACCAAAGCTATTTTATTTTCACATTTAGTGCTTAGCGAGTGTTCATTTTGGATCCTGTTTGAGAGGTTCAAGCAAACTGTCTTCTTTAAAACACTAAGACTGACAAATCAGCTCTGTAAACTGGTTAGGCGGCATCTTATCCTCCAGCTGTATCTGTGGTTTAACAGGATCCTGTTCCCAAAGGGGAGAGTGAGTTTGGCTGTTTATGTTTGAGAAGGATGTAGTCTCACTCTTTTTGACTTTAGACTCAGCTGTGATGTCACTGAAGAGCTGCGGAAAAACAAAGAGAGTGTGAAAATGTCAACAAGCTTTATTAACCAACAGTATACACTGAGATAGTTCGATCTTGAATACTAGTGAAACTAGTGCTACCTTAATGACATTGTGAGTGATCTGTGGGAACATTTCCTGCAGATCAGAGAAAGAAGCTCCCAGCAGCCACTGCAGTGATGGAGCTCTTCTCAACATCAGTTGAGCAACCAGAGGATTAATGCAAGGAAACTGCAGAAGGCAACGCTCCGCCTAAAACAAACACACATTAATGCATAGTTGAATTGAACACAGAATAATATTAAACTTTTAGCTCCATCTACTGAAGAAAATCTGGTGAGGTGGACAGTTGTTTACATTTTTCCATGTAACACACATATTAACTACAGAAAATATTATTTCTGGTGTTACTAGCAACTGCCTGGACCTACTTAAAATAAGAGAAATTATCTACAGATCTCTCCTTTTTTCTTTACAGTTTGAGTGGCTGAAAAATATTGGATTTGACAAAGAAAATGTTCTTTATCTAGAAAAATATCTAGAATAAAAAATAAAATAAAAAAAAATAAACATTGGAGCTGTGTGACTCATTCAGACTGAAGAATGACTATGAAATCAACAGATTTTATAAGTGTTTAATTCATATCTGTTAAGGTTGACAAAAAAATAGACAGCAGTTATTTTCTTTAAATATATATATTTTTTAACTTAAGATATATTTTAACAAAGTAACTAAACTATTAAAATGTTATATATATACAATTTATCAAACTGTATTATCATACTGGTTCCAGAGACATTGCTCTGATTCTCATTTGAAAGAGAAACATTATTTCTAATCTGGCCAAAGAAAACGTATAAATCTAAATATTTTTATATTAATTTGTGCATTTTTAAAATGCAAAAAGTCATAAACAAGATCTGACAGGAACTTGTATTTTGTCTGCAGCATTTTGTGTACATAGTTCTAATTTAAATTTTGGTAATCTATTTGGGGTTTTTTTGGTGCTAGAAACATTTTAGACCTGTCATTTACCTCTGTGGGCTGCACACTAAGCCAGTCTCTATCCAACCAGCTCAGTCCATCTCTCTCTGAGTTCATCAGCGTATGTAAGGAGATCTTATAGATGTAGCTGGCTATCTCTTCTTCCTCACACACCAGTAACACCTAAAACACATACATATGCCACGATCCAAAAATGTACACAGACTTTGAATGCAAAATTTTCAACAGAGCATACAAGGAAATATTACATCTGGCCTTGGCATAACCTTTAAAAACACTGACATTTGTTTTGAGGTCTGTTATAGATTTTTTTTACATTTACATTTTATGCATTCAGCAGACGCTTTTATCCAAAATGACTTACATTGCATTCAAGTTACAGTTTTACATTTTATCAGCTCTTGCTTTCCCTGGGAATCGAACCCATGATCTTGGCGTTGCTAGCGCCATGCTCTACTATTTGATCTACAGGAAAGCTTAGATAATTGAAATAAATGAGGAAGAAAATACCTTGACATCAAACTTCTCAGACTTGTTTCCAAACAACACAGATGCAGAGTAGATATGAAGCAGATTGATATAGATGTTACTGGAAATCCTTAAAAGTGGGGAAAAACAGGAAATAAAACACATTTATGGGATTATGGGATTTTATGGGATTATGGGATAATACAAGACGTCTTCACCTTACAAATGGTTACCAAAAGAAAACATGCTATGAAATGCATCATACACTGTGATAAAGTGTGACGTGCTAGAGCAAAACAGGGACAATTTTTGGAATCAGCACCCCAAAATTACTAAGAAACAAGTATTGGATTTTACCCAGCAAATATAATGCAGGGTGAATTTTAACATGATCAGTCAGATGTAAATGTATTTCAAACTGACAGCGCCCTGTGGTTCTCAGTGCAGTGCAGAATGACCCAGCAGTGGCTGAACTGCAGAGAGAGGACTGTGAGTCTCATGACAACCTGCTCAGACGCCACTCCAATCCTCATGTCCAACTCACCCAGCTCCTGAACACACACACACATCATTTACACGTTCAGGGTCACTTTGTGAATGGTAGAGCAAGTGTGTATATAAAGCGTCACCTGGATGAGGATGGCAGTATTCTCATCCACAGTGATGACGTCATAATGGGTTCCACCCAGCTTCAGTGCAGACGGAGAGTGTTTCCTCTCCAGCAGAACCATATTGTACCTGCCAACAACAGTCTTTGTACATCAGTATACACTCTTAAAAATAAAGGCTCTTTATTGGCACCAATGGTTCCATAAAGAAACTTTAACATCCATGGAATCTTTCCATTCCACAACAGGTTCCTCACAGTGAAAAATAGGTTTCTTTTGATTTTTTAAATGTTCTTCACACTAAGAAAAAAATATCATTTAAAAACTGTTAATTGAAAAATGAACCAAAAATGTTTTTTCTATGGCACCACTGCAAAAACACCATTTTGGGACCTTTATTTTTAAGAGCGTATACATTATACATAGTTTTGAATGCAAAAATAGAATGCTGCAGGAATGAGTCCTAAAACAAGGAAACAAGTTTGCATTTTTGCACGTTCCAGTTCCACTATTCCAAAGTCAATTGACCTATCGGTAAGCCCCTCCCCTCGAACACAGACTAGCAATGGCAGTCGAGTATCAGTTGCGCGAGGAGCGGAACTCGGACATCTTTAGGTTTCAGCGCCATTGGAAGATCCGAAGCTCGCATCAGTTGTATGGGGTTTATGCTTCAAAAATGGAAAAACTATGTGCCTGGGGTACTTGTAACACTGATTCCAGGTATCCTGAGAGGATGGGCAATATAATTTATTGTATTACATTTCCTGAATCCAAACAAAACAGAGCAAAATGTCCCTAAGTATTCAACCCCAATGCAAATGAAGACAAAAACGTTCATTTTCTGGTTGTCATACACTCATTAAGTTACAATTTTCATCTGCTCAAGCAGAACGTTAATGTTATCTTGTGCTTTAGCAAGGTATCTCTGGCTAAAACTAGCTAACGTTAAAGTTAGTGAGTCCATGCTAATGTACAAACCTAAATAGCGGACTGTTCTCGCGTCTTGTACAGTGTAGGTCAAAAACACATAAACGAAGGTCTATATTTCAGTGCCTCTCCATATTAAACTGGTTAAATGTAAGTTACATTAATTTAATCGTACCCTGCTATACATGAACAGTGTTGATCCTGCATGTTGTCATCCGCAATCGTGATGACCGACTGTAATATGAGACTTCTCCTGCTTGCATTGTGATCTTTAAACCCTCGCTTCGAGTTACCCACCGTATTTATTTTAAAATATTTTATAAATCCCTCCATGGAATATTTAATTCCCATTTAGTGGCCTTCTGTGTCCAAAATTTAGCAAAAACATTGTGGGACAAGGCACTGACGGCTGAAGTTCTGGAATGTATGGTAGCTTTCATTGGCCAAGGCCCGCCCATGAGGCCGTTTGACCGACATGTCAAACAACCAATCACAGTTCGTTTCGTTCAGCATCACGTTTCGGGGCGTGGAATGGCACCACAATAACAGACCGGTGTGTAAAATTCTCAGACGTATTTGAAAGATTCTATGCCGCAAATTTTTTATATTTCACATACTTTTGAAAATCCAGTGTTTATTTGATCCTGATAAGCGTTTGTCGTCACAGTTGTAAACACGACGGCTTTCTTCTTTCATGAGGGGGTTTGGCACCACGGCATCTTTGTTTCCAGGCAGAACGTTAAAGAACGCGGCACACGTCTCCCGGAAATCCTGGATAATTCAACCAATCCGACGACGACTTCGACACTCCTGAAGTGTTTCCAGATAAGTGTACCATATGCATCAGACGTTTAGCCAACGTTCCATGGGCGTGACGTCTGAGGCTGAGACTAGACAGTGAGCAACTCCATTTGTTTGTCCGAGGGAGCAACAGTAACTAAGGGGGGCGGGGCTTACCGATAGGTCAATTGGGTTTCTGAATGAGTTTTTGGTTAAATGCCTGAAATACGGTCTGTGGTTAAGAGCCTAAGATATGTTCACATTTTATTTGGCGACATAAAATACATCAGTAATACCCTAATCGAGATTTTTTTAAAATGTGGTTGCTAACAAGTTGCTATATGGGACTACAGAGGTTTTCGGTGACATTAAACAACATCATGCTGAAAAGGGAAACTCACCTACTCACTAGTCTGCTATTACAGCCTCATTGCGTTTATAAGCACTCTTGCAAACTATTCTAAATCAAAAATCAATATTAAATAAATAATAAAGACTGAAAGAGTTGTCAAAGCTTAGTTGTGGTGAACACTGAAGTCATGCAACTGTGGTATGGTTTTATTATAGTCTAACTAATATATATATATATATATATATATATATATATATATATATATAGAGAGAGAGAGAGAGAGAGAGAGAGAGAGAGAGAGAGAGAGAATATACAAAAAAATATATTTTTATAATATTGCAAAATCTCTACATCTCAATGAGTTAGACTTCACGCGCTAACCACCTACTTTTGCCCACTTTTTTAAAACAATGACAAAGTAGTTGACAGAAACTATTGAGTAACTCACATTGTCTCCAGTGTGCGTTGCATTTTTAAGCGTTGCAGTAAACCATCAGTGACGAGCAACACAAACGGAATAGTGTCCAGATATGATGCAGAAGTAGATTCTTCTGAGAAATCTGCAAATGAATGATTCAAATAACCAAACACAAAAATGCAGTATATTGCAACACTGAAAAAAATATAATTGAACTAATCATCCTAATTTTGATATTTTATCAGTCAAAATGTAGTATGTATTTGCAAATGTATAACATTGTGTTTGAATGCTGTTAAAATACATGAACAATATATCTTGCACGCTAATAACAATAACGGCAATAACATGCAACAGGACATTTTACCAAACACTTGGATTCTATTTCTGCAGCGTCAAGCTGAGAACTAACACTGAAACCTCACTGATCCAGAATCCTGCTCCACATAATTGTGCATTAAACATCAACATCATGTGAGCATTAGGTTTGTTGGACTGACTGGATTCAGGCACTGCAGTGGAGAAGGAGATAAAGTTGATGTTTCTCTCTGAACACACACTGCCGGAGGGTGAGTGACCCACAGAGTGAAGCTCAAACACCACACTGAAGCTCTGCCACGGGAAGTCAGGACCGACGTGCTGACTGCACACAACAAGACATCTACTGCAGGAGAGTCTGAGGAGAGAGGAGACAGACAATAACAGATAATACATTACATCAGACCATACATCTAGACCTCATGTACTCAATATAAAAAAAAATATTTATAATCTATAAACCTGTCCATCACTTCTCTGCTCACAACTTTACTCTTTCCTTCAACAGGGATGACTTCAGACACAGAGTTTCCTAAACACACGCACACACAGAATCAGACAGGACAATCACCACATAATACCCGTCTTATAAAATCTGGAGGGTTCTTGAAAAGTTAACTCACCTCGTACCTGGTTGAGAGCTACAAGCAACTCGGTGTTTACACGGTTCACTGTCAAAACTAGAACCTGCTCACATTCAACAACAATCATTAAACGCTTACATGAAAAGTATGCTTAGTCAAGTAAATTTGATTTCTATAGTGCTTTTTACAACACATTTTTCAGCTTTACAGAATCATGACATTAATATTTATAATATCATGCCTTATAGTCAATAACATAATATATTTTACATAGAGATTTGTTATATAGTATAAATTGGTTCATGTAAGTGTACTGTATACTGTATATGCAAATAAAGTTCAAATTTACATAAAGCTGTGTGATAATATAGTTTAAACTGTAAATCTCACTTTAGTGTTGTGGTTAGAATGGGAATTCATCCATGTGTTGATTTGCTCCTGGAGCTCCAGAAGTTTAGGATTGGGTTCTTGTCTCTTCTGACGCACATACTGCAGCACCTCAAACTTTCTCATCAGCTCATCCAGACAGCTCACAGCACAGGAATCCTTCACATTAGCCAGGTAACCTAAACAAAGGCAGATTTACAGGCGCGTGAGCTACACTAAAATGATCAAAACACAAATGAGATCAGTTTATGCCAGACAGCAATGTCACAGAATTTGGCATATTTTAGGTTAATAAACCAAAAGTAGGGTAGAAAGCACTTTTCCAATAATAATAATAAAAATCGTAATATTCCTATTGTTAAAACTTTGAAGGAATATTAGTTTTTTTCTGTGTTTAAATTCGAATTTGTATTGAATCATAAATCCAGATAAAGTATAACAGACAACGCAAAAAATAATAATAATTTCATATGGCCCTGTTGGGCCAGGAAATTCACAACAGTTTCATGAACTCGATTGATTAGACACGCTTTTTTGATTATTAATTTTCTTTTCCTTTTTCTATGAGACATGAGTGTTTTTTCTCAGATATTTACCAGTGGCTGTGCTGAGGTCACATGTGAGAAGAACATGTTCCTTCAGCGTGACCAGAATATGTAGCAGTGTCATTTCATTAAACACAATGTCCCCATCTGCCACAAAAATAACACAAAATGTTATCATGTAATGATCTTTGGCTACTTCACATTGTTCTGTGCATTCTTATAATGTGTGAGAAGGTGTCTCCTCTGACTCTGTTCTGTCCGAAGCATTCTCTCTTGCTGCTTTATGAGGAATCTTGTGAGTTCAGAAGACAGAGTACCAAAGTCTCTGTTGTTCAAAGCAGAGATGCCCAGCTCCTGCATTTTACTCAGAGACGGCAGAGCCAAGGCATGCAGCTCCCTGTATGCATCTCTTTGACACTCTACAGGAATAAACAGAAATATGGTGATTCATTTCTCAAACCAAACAAATAAATGATTATGAATAAAAAAAAACATGTACTTTGTGCTTACAATAATTTTTATGCAATATTCAAGATCTGAAGGCAATGATGATACCTGTGGCTTGGACGTATACAGTCTTGCTGATGGTCTCTTGTTTCTCTTCACGGGGAAAGCTCCTCTCAACGGCAATGACACTGCTTTGTGTTTCTGATATGTGATTTACCGTTTTTATTCTGTTCTCTAGCAAGGCTTTTCCTGTAGAATTCTGACTCACATTTACCTCTGAAAGAAATTAGACAGAATAAGATACTTCTGTTTCAGTCAGTGTCTTACTAACAACAAAATACGTCAGGAAGGTCCTCCCATCATTCTGCTGTTCCTTACAACATGAAATCCCGATGGACAAAATCAAGTCCCTACATACATTTTTTTGCTCAAAACTCATTTCACTTGGATATATGTAGCAATAAGGAAGAAAAGTTGCAATAAACACTATTAATTCTCTCACTCTACCTGCAGATGTCAGACTGCTCCGTTGAGGTTTTTGCATTTGCATTGTTCTTAATGTCAAAAAAGACGACAAAGGGTTCAGGTCTTCATGAGACAGAACTACAGAATTATTTCTCTTTCTTCCTCTCAAACAGTTTGATAACGGAGATGATTTAGAGATCATATCTTCTCTTCTCTGTTCTGACTGCTTAGGAAGGGTTTGTATATTGGATATCACTTCAATATCTTTAACACTGGGTTTCAGTGAAGAAAACTTAGACTTCTCAATCACTTTAGAGATGACAGGCTGCTTTTCTGAAGGACTTATGGAGGAATTCCCAGAGCATCTTTCTGCTGGACTAGACTGTTTTATCTCTGCAGCTTTACAGTGTCCTCTGGTTGTTGTCACTGTAGCATTGTCTTGTTGGTGAGACTCCATTATAAAGAACTTCACAGTCGTATCTTTATCCACCTGTGCAGGTACAGCTGACTGCAGTGGTTTACTCTGGGTAAGGTGAACTGCAGTGGGACGAAACCAAAATAACATTTATATATGACTTTTTTTTCCTGCACAAAGATAGGAATAGTCCACGTTTGGTACAAGTTGTGCTCAATCAACAGCACTTATATTGAAACTTATATTGAATTATTTGAGCTGTACAGTTGTTGTTTTATTTTTGTCTTTGTATACAGCTTTACACTAAAAAAAAAGGTTAGTAAGTGATTTACTCACACTAAAATCAAGTCGACACATTGTTTGCATCTTGTTGCTATACTATTAAAACAATGATTATTTTAACGTTGATGGATTGGCCCCTTTCATTGGATTGTTTGGAACAATGTTTTTGTTTGTTTGGATTTTTTTTAATGTTTTTGATAGAAGTCTCTATTATGCTCATCAAAATTTATCTTTGCCATCACAGAAGTAACTTTACTTAAAGGGGTCATATAATGCGATTTCAAGTTTTCCTTTCTCTTTGGAGTGTTACAAGCTGTTTGTGCATAGATAAGATCCCTGAAGTTGCAAAGACTAAAGTCTCAAAACCAAAGAGATATTCTTTATAAAAGTTTAGACTGCCACGCCCCCCTAAAACAGCTCATTCAAACATGCCCCCACATGTCTACCTCATGGTGTGGGAAGATTTGCAAAACACCGCCCAAATGTATACGCAAAGAGGAGTAACTTTTATTCTCGCTGTAGTGTTGTTGCTGCCGCCGGCGCCATGTCCTGGAGACGCTGTGTGTTTCGTTGTGAAAGCGAAAGAACATTGTCTGGGCTTCCAAAAGAGGACACAAATAGAAATCAGTGGTTAAGTTATATTTACAACACTGTTCCAGAACAGTACAATGCAAATATTCAAGTGCGTGCAGCACATTTTACGGAGGACTATTTCCTGATCCCGGGAGAGAGTAGCCTACAATATGAACACTATGAATGGCTGTGAACACTATAAAGTGGGGCAATTCCAACGTCGCAAGGACAGTCTGGCGCTTCTGACTCAGAGCCTGTAAGTACGTTTCGATATTTAAAGAATTTGCTACTGATTATTCAAACGCGAGTTTTGAGCAGTGTAGAGTAGTGCTTGTTTGGCGTTTCTACGATCACAAATGCAGACATGGTGTTGTTTGTGCGGCGCAGCGCAACGCGTAAAAAGACCGTATGAGTCATTATAATCAGTCATTATGTCCTCACTGAATGCAACAAATGCCTCGTTTATAGCAGGTTTTATTGTTTTAGTCTCGTAGCGCCGGGACACGGCATCACAACATGTAAAGGGGCGTAACATTTCCGTCACACGCTTGAGGTATTCGGCCAATCACAACGCACTGGATAGCTGGCCAATCAGAGCACGCCTTGCTTCTCAGAACGATGACCTTTTTAAAAATCAGCGCGTTTCAGAAAGGCGGGGCATAGAGGAGCAACAATAATGTACAGTATGTGGAAAATAATGTGTTTTTTGAACCTAGAACCGCGTAAACACATTGCATTACACCAAATACCCAAAATAATGTTCTTTTTAGCAACATCATATGACCCCTTTAAATGATATTCCTTTATGGTTAACAGTTAACACAACAGCAATTCTAGACTTTCCATTTTCCAATTTTGTTTGTTCAAACTTCAAGTATGAGCAATAACAAAGTCTGCCCTATTTAGTGAACAATCATGACTGGAAAAAATATATTTATGTTTATCTGAATGAAATGACGAGAGAAACTTAAAAAGTTCACCTGCATTTGAAGCCCACTTACTCAGCAACTCTGTAAAAACACAACATTAACATACAGAACTTAAGAGTAGTATTTCATTCTAACAAAATCTTAAAACCATAAATAGTATATAAAAAAATATATATTGCATTCTGTCTATATAATTTTTTATTTTTTTAAGAGAGACAAATATTGCATTCTGTCTTACCCTCTATTTTCACAATAGACAGTGGTGAGAATGTTTCATCCACATGTGGCTTTCTCACAGCTCTCTTACAGTCTTCTGTGGACATTTTCTCAGTATAGATGGAGAGATTTCTGAAGACGTTTTCAGGAAGCATCACTGTATTGCCAGTGAGGTGAAACTGGCCCATATTGTCTTTGGGTTCTGCAACCTGTTCTATCTCCACCTTCAGGAGTGTGAGAAGTTCTGGGAGTGACTTAATGTGGACCAATGGCTTAGCTACCTGCGGTTCTGTACAAAAACACAATGGAGTTTATGGGCTCTAAAAAATAAACTTTGTCTAGCCATCAGTACTTGAATAAAGAACAAAATGACCAAGATAAGATAAATATACACACTTCTATGGATGTACGCTAAGTTTCTGACATTATTTTCTACACATTACCAGCAAGTAAAAATCGAGCCACACATTGGGGATGTTTCTCTGCCATCCAAACAGCTTTTTCCATATTTTCACAATCACTGTTTGACATGAAATGCCTAGGAAAAGTACATAACTTATTATTTACTTCATCATATATTTCATTATTATGAGTAGTGTTTTCATTGATCCTTAAGTCAACATGAAAATAAAATTGACCCTATTTACATTCTTTATAGACCTTAGTCAGATTAGATGCCATATTGAATTTAACATGGATGAAAACAAGGTTGTGAGGAATAGATTTACAGTTTTTACAATGGCACACGCTGTATAAAGGAAGAAAATTGGTTGTAAATGCCATTTCATGTTGACTCAAAGAATGAAAACAAATGTTCAAGTGAAAACAAGCCTGTACTAGATGTCTTAACATATTTAATGCACCAAATATTTACAGCCTTCTCTCCCTGTTACAACAAAAACAACAAACTCACTGCTTATAAACTGGTGGCAGAATCTCAGCTGACAGCTGTCTGCTGGTCATACACAGGTCTGGTAGACACAGCGTATGACTGCATGGTGAAAGAAGCAGGTCTAATTCCATCTCAGCATAAGACCTCGAAGCAACTGGAATGAAAGGTTTTGAAGTCACTGGAGATTAGAAAAGCAATCAACGGCAGAAACCACACTTTGATTGTGATTAAAAATGAACAGCAATTTCCCATACCTGGAGATTGTGGCTCCTTGAAGGTGATGTTAGCAAAGCAGCTTTCAGGCATTTCCAGGACCTCCAACTCTGCCATGTGTTTATCAGCAGAGGTGACTATTATAATTGAAATATAATTATTATTGACTTTTATACAAATTATAACGGCACCAAAAAGTCACACTGTCCGATTGTAACTGCATTAGATAACAAAATCTAAAAGCAAATGGCATTTGCACTTTTGAGCTATTTATTGGTGTCTGAACAGTGCATCAATTGCTTCATTATTTAAAACCTAACAAATGTATACATTTTTTCATTCAAATTAGCTTATACTTGTTCTTTCTTCTTTAAAATAAACACCTTTGCTTTTATATTTTGTTATCTAATGCAAATGACATTCAGACATTTTCAAGTTTCCAAAGTTTTACCTTCTTTGACAAGATCTTTTAAAGGGAAACATTCTTCTATTGGTTCACGGGTCACATTTAGAAAATCTTGAATTTGTGCAAAGGAATAATTGGGCTCATGTCTTGGAAAGCAGTCCATTTGAACTTCAACAGGCAACATCAGAGACTGTTAAGAAATCATAGCTGGTATTTAAAATAAACAAAACTTTTTCATTAGCCGCAAATAGCACAACCAAGAGAGATATTTACTTTAACATGATTTAGTTTTGAAGATTACCTCTTCGTTCAGTACTGCCTCTTTTTTGAACTCTTCTGTAGCGTTTAAAGTAAACGTGGCACCTGTTACCTTGTCTAAAACTGCATCATATGAAGCACAGTGTCTAGAAGGAAGAAATACAGGCGAGTTGAAAATATAATTTGAGTGCATCAGATGACAGTACACAAGACAATCTGACATAGGCATGGTTTCTATCTTCCTCTGAGCCAGGTTACAACTATTTGTTCAATTCTCAGTCAACTTTCACATGAGTGAATGATTCTGATTTTTTATGCCTAATCCCTAATGTTATGCTTTATGTTGTACCTAAAAATAACCTCTTCTAAGAGATTTACTGATGAATTGAGAACTGGATCCGAGACAATCATGATGTTCAGCCCCTGAAGCATCATTTGAAATGGAGGTAGGTGGCTTTTGAACTGCTGCAGATGGTCACTGAATATCACCTCCTCTGGCAGAGAACGATCTAAGATTTAGGAGACAAGGAAAGGACGGATTAACATCTAGATTTTCCACTATGAGCGCATCATAAGATAAAATCAATACTTCTGTGGTCCAAGAACATATAAAGAACTCTTTGAAATCCCTTTGAAAGCAAGCTGTGTGATTTTAGGTATTTTTTAGCACACATCTACTAGGGTTGGGCCGATAAGACGATGCCGATGGCTAACAGACATCACGATGTTGAGCCGGCATCGTGATCCCCCCCCCTTCTGCAATCCGCCGCATCCCAATTCCGTGTTTGGAAAGGAAAATGTGTTCTACGGAACCCCTAAGGGGAATAAATAGCCTACGAGATGGGAGGATAAAAAAAATTACAAAATTTATCTCACAATTATATCGTTGGGTAATTATACTGTATAGAAATTGCGGGCATCAGGGAGCCGCTACTAATATGCAGGGCACTGAAACCGCTTTCGAATGCGCGCTCTTATTTTACTTTCACTTTCGAGATTCGCAATCACACAGACTCTATACTGCGGAGCAGCAGTAGTTACCACACATTTTACAAGATTAGATGTTTGTCAGTGGTGCTCAGTATCTGCAAATCATTCGCCATCATCCTATCAAGTCGTCTCTCCTTACTCTGTGTATGTGATAAGTGAACTTTAATGTACTGTAATGTAACAGGCTACTGCTAGCAAGCGGCTAACCATGTCCCTTTAGTGGTTCCGTAGAACGCGTTATTTGTTTTCCGTGCGTTTCTGCATACGGATTCACGCTTCAGGCACACCCCTAACCCCGCCCCCCATGGCATCGTCCATCATGATGTTTCACTGTAGACATCGTCCGAGGCCAATTTGGTAGACATCGCCCAACCCTAACATCTACCCCTTTTTAGTACAGTATCACAGCCAAAAATCTACTGGTACAGTATAATAAATAAAGAAATGACACAAAATAATACTGAATACTCCAGTTCTCACCATCACAGCATGTATCTGGTGTACATGGACTAAAACTCTCTTCCCAAGGTGATCTGGTGGTACTGCTCTCAACACCATCTAGGAGCCAGAGGGCTTCTGTGGTAGAAATACTGCACTGAGAGGCAGGGTTAGAGCTGGGAACCACTTCCTCTTGACCTCTTCCTTTCTGCAACACATTAAACCTAAACACAACACAGTCTTAAATGAAGAACCTGCATTTAAGGGAACAGTTCACACAAAAATGAAGATTTGCTGAAAATGAACTCACCCCCAAGAAATCCAAGACATAGTGGCATGAAAAGTTTGTTTCTTCATAAGAGAGATCATGATGTTATTTTTTATTTAGTACTGTCCTGAGAAGATTTTTACATAAAATATGTTTACATATAGTCCAGAAATTTAGCAAGTAAATTTAGCACTGTTCTTTTGCTCCCTTGTTTGTTCTGACCAATGGATCCTCTGCAGTGAATGGGTGAGAGTGCAAACAGCTCATATGCTCCAAAACGTCAAAGAGCCCATTGCTCTTAATTTGTCAGAGCTAAAATGGAGTCCTCTATCCATACCAAAACTTCCTCAATTGTCAGTGAAAATGTCATCTCATCTGAATCAGGAGAGGAATATGTACAGATCAAGAACTGTTCAGAGATTAAGAACCACAACTTTTGCAGGGGGTTGTATGGTCTTTTTCACTAAAGGAAGCTCTCTTATTTTGTTTTTATGGATTATGATGGACTGGAGTGGTGTGGATTACTTGCAACCCATTGAATTATTCTATCCATAACAAAACTTCCTCCAGTGATGTTTTTATCAGAGAGGAATGTTCAAGAACTGGATTGTATGGTCTCATTGTTTTTATGGATTATGATGGACTGAGTGGTGTGGATTACGGAATTATTGTGATGTTTTTATCAGATGTTTGGATTCCCACGGCACCCATTCACTGCAGAGGATCCAGCAAGTGATGTAATGCTAAATTTCTCAGAATCTTTTCATGATGAAGAAACAAACTCATCTACATCTTGGATGGCCTGAGGGTGGATATATTTTCATCAAATTTTGAATTTTGGAAGGACTTTTCATTTAAACACAACTGAGATAAATGTAATCTTCAAGAGAGATTTAATCTGCAGACACAAATACAAAATAAACTGAGATAGATCGTATCAAAGGACATACAGAAACGGTTCAAACCTCTCCAAACAGTCATTGAAACGTGTGCTGGCCTTCAAATCATCCATTACAGACCCAGTCACTTGTAGAGTACAAACTGATGTTTTGTTCTCTGTCAAAAATGACACAAGTCAACGTTGGTATGATTTCTTTGGATATCACAAAAAGTCTCCAGGGCTTAGCAACACAGATATTTACAGGACATTATTTTAAAAGCAAAGCTGCTCTTGTCAAAACAATGAAAGCAACTTATTTCATATTCAATTAAACACAAACATGGCACACTTACTCCATGGTACTCTGTAAGCTTTGTCCTGCAGGTGTCCGTGTGGGTAGATGTTACTGACCAGCTGGAACGGAACTGGAAGTTCTAACAAGCTGATCATCATTCTGCGTCTGACTGAGGCCTGAAACAGATGACATCTCTATATTTAAAAGTTTGTGAGCTTTACAAAGTATTTATTTGATATTTTTATATCGGATTGTACCCTTATTCTAATTTTTATACTACTAACACCCTGTCATTTTTTTCATTTTTATTTTGTATGCATAATTGTATAATGTTAAATATTTGCATTTGTATGAAAGCACATGTATAATGTTAATGTCGTTTTATATTGAAAAAAAACCATCTCAATAATGTTGTAAAACCTAAAATGTTGTTCAGAATACAATGGAAATCAGACTGAGAACCACTTATCTATATAATCTATAACAGGCATCCTCAAATCTGGCCCATTCCTGCAGAGTTTAGCTCCAACCCTAATCAAACACACCTGAGCATGCTAATCAGAGTCTTCAAGATCATTAGATGGTTCTCTATTTTAGAACTCACCTCAGAGATGTAATCAATACCCTTATACCCGACAGTCATGAAACTGGCACTTTGTTGGGTTTGGCCACAGGAATTCATGTTGAAATCACACCAAAGCAGCTTAAAAAATAAACAAAAAAGCTAAGAATTTACAAGATGTCAACAAAAGTTACATCTTGTTGTGGAATAATCTTCACGCGATTGGAGTGCAGTTTCAAGAAAAAGTACACATTTCCCCCCTCAGTTAAACGGAATTATGTAAAATTTTAAAATGGTCTGGTTTTGATGTGGCCTGTCAATTCGATCGATCGCGGTGAATATATCGTGAAATATCGGTTCTGTTTAAATGACGAGCGATAGAGTAATCAAATTAATTTAAATAATACAAGACAACAGGGCTAAACCGGTCAGTTGTGCACTTAAAACTGGACTAACAAATCTAAACTAAAACTGTCTGAGGGGAGACACTACACACACGCGCGCGCTCTCTCAGTGATTGACAGCTTGAAGCTACGCGACGACCACGCCCACCTCACTGATTCATCAAATAATGAAAATAAATAGAATTTAATATTTGATTCGTCATTTGAGCTTCTATTTTATCGATTGATTTTTATTTATTATTTGAGCATTTTATTTATTTTAATTTTGCTAAGAAAAAACTTTCCATTATGAAATGTATCCCAGTTTCCACCAAAATAGTAAAACCGCCACCATTAGCCAGGGTTATTGTGGTTGACTAAAAGTGAAACCATAACCAAATTTGTTACTTAAAAAAAAACGTAAACTGAAATAAAAAATATATATTTTTTATTTTACTTCAGCAGCTAGTATAGGCAACATTTCACATTTTTATTTCCCATTGAAATAAAAATGAATAATACAAAAAAAAAAAAAAAACCTTGAACCAAAATTAATTTAACAAAAAAGTTAATGTAAAAATTAGATTCTAAATATTAATAAAACTATGAAAGTATCTTAATGATGCTAAAATAGCACTATTAACCTCAATTAAGACTCCATATTAATATTTTATGATAATTACTGTTACTGTGGTGAAATAAAATTGCATAATTTAATTTATGGTGTCATGAAAATCAGTAGCCTGTATCTAATGAAGAGACGTGTGCATACTGTTATTTTATGTATTTTTTAACAATTGAAAGCATTTACTATTTACTAAGCATTTACTAATATTTTAATATCCAGACATACCATTTCATTGTCATACTGAAGAATAGTGGTAGTGCACTGCCATCTAAAGGACAGATTATTGATGCTTGGACCATGATGAATGCTGCTTGCAGCTGTATTTTCATTTTCTATTTTTCTTATTTTACTACTTTTCATTTTCTTTCCTCAAGTGTTTTAGTTGTTTTCATTATAATAAAATATAGTCCTAAATTCAGTAATACTATTGCAGGATGTTTCTGAATAATGACACAACTTGACTCCTCAGTTTTACAAAGAGATTGGCTTTATTTCAGAACAAATCAATCAGTGTAAGATGTTAAGATTGGCACAGAAAAAAATCTGGGACTTGACTTTTTACAGTACCTGTGGGGGGAAAAAATAAAAAAATTGAAAGTGCTAACAAGACATAAAGCACAGCATTTTCATTCTGTCAACTAATAAAAATAAAACAATGCCGTCTCACCAGCTGTACCAGTATCCCATGACAATGACTAAGCCAACAGCACTTATGGATCCAACAGTTACAAGAGCAGACATCTTCATGATGTAGGATGTTCCTAAAGTGAGAGGAGAAATGGTTTATATTAAACCACTTCACTTTTTTTTTTTTTTTTTTTTACAATTTTCAGGTGGCATAAAGCAGTGATAGATTTATGATCTTTACCTCTGGCTTTAGCCCAGATCACACAGGACTGTGTTCTAGACTACCAAAGACAACACACAGAGAGAAAAATTAGAGAACCTATCAAAAAAGTATTCAATGCACTAATTTTACAGGTATTTTAAAGCCATCTACCCACTTTTCCCCACTGACACACAGTGCGGAGGATGACATAATAGTCTTTCCCATTTTCCAGAGGTGCGTTGAAGAAGTCTCCATACAGCTGCTGATCCCCTATGGTGAAGTTGAGTTCTGCAGCCAGACCACTGAGTTGTATCTGGGCCGTGACGTAGCCTCTGTCACATCTCTGCTGCGCGAAGAACCGCGGACTTACAGACGAGCTGCAGTCAAACAGCATCACGCCCTCGAATGGTATCACGAACACCTGATACATACTGAACAAGCAGACACACACACACAAAAATCATTCACAGCAACTGAATACAGAATTATCTACAAATAGTTGATACATTCGGTATATGCAGCAGGGATCAAATAGCAGGGTTTTTAAACCTGCAGTTTTATTTGCAATTTTTGTCTATTTAGAGAATTCAAGAATGAATTCAAATATTTAAAGGGGTAGTCCACCCAAAAATGAAAAAAAATAAAAGTTTGGTCATTCTTTACTTTCCTTCAAGTTCTTCCAAACCTGTATGATTTCTTCTGTGGAATATAGAAGAAGATATTTTGAAGAATGTTGGTAACTCGTTTCTGTTCCCACTGACTTCTGTTGTATGGACAAATAATTACTATGTAAGTCAATGGGAACCAAAACTCTTTGGCTACCAACATTATTCAAAATATCTTATGTGGAACACAAATGTTGGTAAAAAAAAAACTTTCGGTTCCATCTGACCTCCGTTATATAGACAAAAAATACAATGGAAGTCAATGGGAACCAAAACGGTTTGATTCTTCAACATATCTTCTTTAATGATAACAGAATTTTCATTTTTTTGGTGGACTATCCTTTTAATATTCTAATATTATATCAATATTTGAGACTGTACTATTTCCAGGTCACTAACTAATTCAGCAAATTTCTGACATTGATCATCTAAACTCCTTTGTACAAAAGTTCATATCTGAAGTTCATCATGTTTTGTTCATGTCAGTTTAAGTGCTGCTGTCATAAAAGCAAAGGAGACACACCAAAGACATCCTCAAAGATGTACTCAGATGTTAAATGTCCTTACCATATTGAGTCAAGTGTGTTGGTGGATCTCCATAATTTTAAAGTGGGCGATGAAGCCTCTACCTCACTATATTTGATTTCTGGGGTGGGGGGAACTAAAAGAGAACAAGAAATACAGTGTACATGTCATTATACAAGTATACAGTATGAATAGTTTTATTGTTTTGGAAATCAGTAAGCACCATGCAAAGTACTCATAAACCCAACTGATTTAATGCAAGTGTTTGGGTCTTAACACGAAATCAGAATTTTACTTTGTTTATTAACATTTCTCAGTTTAATTTTAACTTGACGTATTAAAATAAGTGAGATAAAATATAGACATGTTAAAAAAATAAAAACTGAATAAAAATTATAAAATAAAAAATAATAAAAATAAAAACAACAAAATTACTAAACAAAATTAACTACACTTAAAATGAACAGAACATATACAAATGAACACTGATAGGCATTTCATTAGGCAGGTCTATAATGCAACCTTTCTAAAAAGTCATTTAAGTAATTTAATGGCGGTTAATGTGATGCATAAGTTACATATAAACAACAACAATATAGACTGAAACAAAGCATTATATCTTGATAAACTTGACCTGCACTGAATATTTTTCACTGATTTTCCTGTTTCGATCAGAAACGGTACATTACACAAGTAAAAATTCATTGTAAATACTGACTTTTTGTGGCGTAAGGATGAAAGCAGCTTTTGTTTTGTACCTGGTATGCTAGTGTTTGCTGTTACTGTAGACATGGCTCGTGTGGACTCGGCTGTAATGGTTATGGTGTAGTTTGTGACAGGCAAGAGATTCAAACAGAGAACAGGCCACAGGGCAGAGGAGCTGAATATCTTTTTCCTCCTGTCACTGAACAGCTGCTCAAAGTCTCGCAATCCAACGAATGTCACCTGTGATGAGATACATAACCTCATTTATGATTAAAGAAGACAACTTGTGCAAAGATATAGCTGGATTTCATTAATAAATGAATACTCACTGTGTATTTCTCCCTATAACCCTCATTCTCTGCATTCCAGCGCAGGCATCTTTCATTAATCACCACCAGATCGTTAATTGTCAGTTTCAACTCTGTAACACACAAAATCAGATACAAATTGGCCCAGACTTTATGCTGGCAGACACACTTCTGAGACTGTGGTTCAGTATCCCACCGTGCTAAACAGTGAGGATGTGTACCTTTGCAGTGCAGGGTGGCGATCTGCCACTTTCCTGTGATGTCACATATTGAAATGTCACTTCCTGTGTGTCTGTAGTGTCCTTTAACACAGCGGTGGATCACTGCAGTGCTGTTGTCCCATGCTACCTCTGCGTGTGGCACCTCTGGCGCAGAGCCACAATGTGCTACAGACAGAAAAACACAATGACAGATATGGTTCTGAAATTTGTGGATCTAAATATAGAACGTTTGTTACAAAATATAAGGACTTGAACTTTGTTCTGTTATTCTAATTGTAATTCCTTTTTAACTATTTAAACCTACTGCTCATTTTCACTATTATTATTAAAAAAATGTTGATTTAAAAGTTAATGTAGCACACATTGTCCCCATATCATGAGATGTATAAATATAAAACAGTAAAACATTTGATTAAAAATCCAGAAAATACAGTAATACTGGGAAATATTATTACATTTTTATTATTTAAATTTTTCTGAATATATTTTAAATTAAAATGTATTCCTGTGATGCAAAGCATCATTACTCCAGTCTTCAGTGTCACATTATCCTTCAGACATCATTCTAATATGCTGATTTGCGGTTTAAGAAACATTTCTTATTATTATCAATGCATTTTTAGGATTTTTTTTTTTTGTATTCTTTGACCAATAGAAAGTAAAAAAAAACAGCATTTATTCGAAATAGAAAACTTTTGCAACATTATCAATGTCTTTTGTGTCCATTTTTATCAATTTAATACATCCATGCTGAATAAAAGTATTAATTTCTTTAAAAAAAAGTATTTAAAACAATCTTACTGACCTCAGACTTTTGAATATAAAGTACATCATTATAGCAGGAATTCAGTTCAGTTTACCTGTACATGTTACAGACACTTTTTCCCATGTTCCATCTGATGTACATGTTGTCATGTTTTTGTCACTCTCCTGTTTGAGTCCATATTTACATTTGTACTGAACCACACTGCCCAATGTAGATGCTTTGTTCCAGTGTATATCTGTTAGTGGGAATTCTGGGGGAGGCCCACAGTTTATCTCTGTTCAATGGGACCAGTGTAAAGTGTTAGAAATAAAGACCACTGCAAAAATGCTGCATACTCTTTATTTCCGACTGAAACTATGTATGATGACCTTAAAGTGTGAAGCAGCTGATATGTTGCGTTCCACAAAAGAAAAAAAGTCATATATGTTTTGAATGACACAAAGGTAAGTAAATGATGACAGAATGTTGTCAGTACCTTCACATCTCATGTTAACTTTGCTCCACTTTCCGTCCGAGTTACACAATGACACATTTCCTTCACCCACAGTGCGGTATCCAGCTTCACACACATAGAGGGCCACAGAGCCCAGACTGGAGCTGTTATTCCATAACACAACTGAGTGAGGTAGTGAGATGGGGACGCCACAGTCTACTTCTAAACAAACACACATACAGACACACTGTACATGTGCATACAGTGGGGGGGGGAATTATTTGATCCCCTGCTGATTTTGTACGTTTCCCCACTGACAAAGAAATGATCAGTCTATAATTTTAATGGTAGGTTTATTTGAACAGTGAGAGACAGAATAACAACAAACAAATCCAGAAAAATGCTTTTCAAAAAAGTTATAAATTGATTTGCATTTTAATGAGTGAAATAAGTATTTGACCCCTTCGCGAAACATGACTTAGTACTTGGTGGCAAAACCCTTCTTGACAATCACAGAGGTCAGATGTTTCTTGTAGTTGGCCACCAGGTTTGCACACATCTCAGGAGGGATTTGCAGATCCCACTCCTCTTTGCAGATCCTCTCCAAGTCATTAAGGTTTCGAGGCTGACGTTTGGCAACTTGAACCTTCAGCTCCCTCCACAAATTTTCTATGGGATTAAGGTCTGGAGACTGGCTAGGCCACTCCAGGACCTTAATGTGCTTCTTCTTGAGACACTCCTTTGTTGCCTTGGCCGTGTGTTTTGGGTCATTGTCATGCTGGAATACCCATCCATGACCCATTTTCAATGCCCTGGCTGGCTTCAATGCCCTGGCCCTGACGGTACATGGCCCTGTCCATCGTCCCTTTGATGCGGTGCAGTTGTCCTGTCCCCTTAGCAGAAAAACACCCCCAAAGCATAATGTTTCCACCTCCATGTTTGATGGTGGGGATGGTGTTCTTGGAGTCATAGGCAGCATTCCTCCTCCTCCAAACACAGCGAGTTGAGTTGATGCCAAAGAGCTCGATTTTGGTCTCATCTGACCACAACACTTTCACCCAGTTCTCCTCTGAATCATTGGCAAACTTCAGACGGGCCGGTACATGTGCCACAGGAAGTCGTGGCCTAATGGTTAGAGAGTCGGACTCATAATCCAAAGGTTGCGAGTTCGAGTCTCGGGCCAGCAGGAATTGGGGGGAGTGAATGTACAGCTCTCTCTCCACGGACTTCAACACCACGACTGAGATGCCCTTGAGCAAGGCACCGAACCCCTAACTGCTCCCCGGGCACCGCAGCATAAATGGCTGCCCACTGCTCCGTGTGTGTTCACGGTGTGTGTGTGTGTGTTCACTGCTGTGTGTGTGCACTTTGGATGGGTAAATGCAGAGCATGAATTCCGAGTATGGGTCACCATACCTGGCTGTATGTCACGTCACTTTCACTTTCTTGAGCAGGGGGGCCTTGCGGTTGCTGCAGGATTTCAGTCCTTCACGGCGTAGTGCGTTACCGATTGTTTTCTTGGTGACTATGGTCCCAGCTGCCTTGAGATCATTGACAAGATCCTTTCGTGTAGTTCTGGGCTGATTCCTTACCTTTCTCATGATCATTGAAACTCCACGAGGTGAGATCTTGCATGGAGCCCCAGTCCGAGGGAGATTGACAGTTATTTTGTGTTTCTTCCATTTGCAAATAATCACACCAACTGTTGTCACCTTCTCACCAAGCTGCTTGGCGATGGTCTTGTAGCCCATTCCAGCATTGTGTAGATCTACAATCTTGTCCCTGACATCCTTGGACAGCTCTTTGGTCTTGGCCATGGTGGAGAGTTTGGAATTTGATTCATTGATTGATTCTGTGGACAGGTGACTTTTATACAGCTAACAAGCCCTTTAAGAGAGTGCTCCTAATCTCAGCTCCTTACCTGTATAAAAGACACCTGGGAGCCAGAAATTTTGCTGATTGATAGGAGATAAAATACTTATTTGACTCATTAAAATGCAAATCAATTTACAACTTTTTTGAAATGCATTTTTCTGGATTTTTCTGTTGTTATTCTGTCTCTCACTGTTCAAATAAACCTACCATTAAAATTATAGACTGATCATTTCTTTGTCAGTGGGCAAACGTACAAAATAAGCAGGGGATCAAATATTTTTTTCCCCCACTGTACATATTATCAGCTTATTAAAGAGAACAGCACTGAAATATCACATGGGTCATTCTCAGGAAATGGTCAGTCTACTTTAAAGGAGTAGTTAGACCAAAAATGAAAATATGCTGAAAATGTACTCACATACTCAGTTTGCTTCTTCATCTGAACAGATTTGGAGAAATGTAGCATTACATCACTTGCTCATTAATAGATCATCTGAAGTGAATGGGTGCCGTTAGAATGAGAGACCAAACAGCTGATAAAAACATCACAATAATACACAAGTAATCCACACCACTCCAGTCCATCAATTAAGGTCTTGTCAAGCGAAAAACTATGTGTTTGTAATAAAAAAGAATAATCATTGCTTTCATAATCCATAATATTGCGGTGTCCAGTGAAAAAGTGATCTCATCTGCATCAACAGAGAAATATGCATAGATCAAGGATTTTGATGTGAGTGGACAACAGGGGATATACAGGTGCATCTCAATAAATTAGAATGTCGTGGAAAAGTTCATTTATTTCAGTAATTCAACTCAAATTGTGAAACTCGTGTATTCAATAAATTCAATGCACACAGACTGAAGTAGTTTAAGTCTTTGGTTCTTTTAATTGTGATGATTTAGGCTCACATTTAACAAGAACCCACCAATTCACTATCTCAACAAATTAGAATACTTCATAAGACCAATAAAAAAAACATTGTTGGCCTTCTGGGAAGTATGTTAATTTACTGTATATGTACTCAATACTTGGTAGGGGCTACTTTTGCTTTAATTGCTGCCTCAATTCAGCGTGGCATGGAGGTGATCAGTTTGTGGCACTGCTGAGGTGGTATGGAAGCCCAGGTTTCTTTGACAGTGGCCTTCAGCTCATCTGCATTGTTGGGTCTGGTGTCTCTCATCTTCCTCTTGACAATACCCCATAGATTCTCTATGGGGTTCAGGTCAGGCGAGTTTGCTGGCCAATCAAGCACAGTAACACCATGGTCACTGAACCAGCTTTTGGTACCTTTGGCAGTGTGGGCAGGTGCCAAGTCCTGCTGGAAAATGAAATCAGCATCTCCATAAAGCTTGTCAGCAGAAGGAAGCATGAAGTGCTCTAAAATTTCCTGGTAGATGGCTGCGTTGACTGTGGACTTCAGAAAACACAGTGGACCAACACCAGCAGATGACATGGCAGCCCAAATCATCACTGACTGTGGAAACTTCACACTGGACTTCAAGCAACATGGATTCTGTGCCTCTCCACTCTTCCTCCAGACTCTGGGACCTTGATTTCCAAATGAAATGCAAAATTTACTTTCATCTGAAAAGAGGACTTTGGACCGCTGAGCAACAGTCCAGTTCTTTTTCTCCACAGCCCAGGTAAGACGCTTCTGAAGTTGTCTCTGGTTCAGAAGTGGCTTGGTAGCCCTTTTCCTGAAGACGTCTGAGCGTGGTGACTCTTGATGCACTGACTCCATCTTCAGTCCACTCCTTGTGAAGCTCTCACAAGTGTTTGAATCAGCTTTTCTTGACAGTATTCTCAAGCTTGCAGTCATCCCTGTTGCTTGTGCACCTTTTCCTACTCAAATTCTTCCTTCCAGTCAACTTTGCATTTAATATGCTTTGATACAGCACTCTGTAAACAGCCACACCTTTCAGTAATGACCCTCTGTGACTTACCTTCTTTGTGGAGGGTGTCAATGTTCGTCTTCTGGATCATTGCCAAGTCAGCAGTCTTCCCCATTATTGTGGTTTCAAAGAACAAGATATACCCAGAATTTATACTGTAGGGATGGTCATTAATTGAAACTCAAATGTAAATATTCTAATATTTTGAGATACTGATTTTTGACTTTCATGAGCTGTAAGCTCTAATCATCAAAATTAAAACAAAAAAACTTTTGAAATGTTTTACTTTACATGCAATGAATCTAAAATATATGAAAGTTTCACTTTTTGAAATAACTCACAAGAAAAAATGAACTTTTTCACGACATTATAATTTATTGAGACGCACCTGTACTTTTTCACTGCAGGAAACATTATTATGGATTATGGACTTGTATTTAAGACAGAATGTGATGGTTTAAATAACCTTAATGATGAATTTATTTATTTCAAACATGCAGCTTTTTACCTCACCAGACATTGAATGATGGACTAGAGTCATGTGCATGATGTTTTTATCAGCTGTTTGGACTCTGACGGCACCCATTCACTGCAGAGGATCCATTGGTGAGCATGTGATGTAATGCTACATTTCTCAAATATCTGTTCAGATGAAGAAACAGACAAATCTACATCTTGGATATCCTACAGGTGAGTACATTTTCAGCTAATTTAAATTATTGTGTGAACGATTCATTTGTTGTCAGAAAGGATACACCTATAATATTATAAGCCCCAATTTTTTTAATTTTTTTTTATCACAGCAGGATGGGACAAAATCCTCTAATTTGACAAAATTTGCATTTTTGCTGAAAATGTATGAAGCATTTAAAAAAAAAAAACTTAACTGACTGGAATAATCACACTATTATCTTCAGTAGAGCAGCTTTACAGTTGAACTGAGTTTGTTTCATAACTAAAAAGCTTTTAACATTCACACTGTTATTGAACAAAACTGAATTAAAAATGAACTAAAATGGCACAGTTTCATGAGAATGACCCATTTACAAAATATCAAAAAGAGAAACAAGAGAGAAAATGTCAAAAAGAGAAGAAAAAAAAGCGTAAAAATATACCTTGACACAGAATATCAGGAAGACTCCAGATTCCCTCTGAATTGCAAACTGACGTATCTCCTTCCCTAACATTATGAAATCCCTCAATGCACTTATAAGATACACTAGATCCAACTTTAGTGTCTCCTCTCCATATCATAACAGAGAGGGGGAGAGAGGGCGGTACTCCACAGTTCACCTCTAAGAAACATCAAACACCTTGAAAATGGCTTCTGTTTACACATTACATACAAAGTCAGTTCATTTAAAAAAAAAGTTAACTGAGTTTAAAAAAAAATATGTAAACAGTTACCTTCGCACAACAGAGTTGGTTTTGTCCAGTAACCGTTCTCAGCGCACACAGATATATTAAGTCCTTGTTTAGCATAGTAACCGTGTTTGCAGTGATATGTTACAGTGCTGTTAAATGTGACTCTGCCATTCCATATGTGTACAGTGAGGGGCAGTATAGGAGGCTCCCCACACACAATCTCTGTTGAGAAGGAAATGACATGTCAATAGTTATGACTGAATCACTGCGGTATAAAGAGGATTTACATTGCTTAGGGTGGAAATTATGCACTGTGAAAAAGTTGAGAAAGCTCAAAGCAACCAGCTTCAGGACTTTTCTGAATATACTCAAGTCATAGCAACATATGTTTTAGACTTAATTTTATTGTTTGGACTCTTATTCTGATGGCACCCATTCACTGCATAAGATCCATTTGTAAGTAAGCGATGTAATGCTAAATTAATAACAATTATGTGTATTATTACAAATAATACAAAACTCCAAAATAATAATGTTTTTTACTTGTGGCTGTAAGGCTTGCATTACATAATAATATAATATAATTTAATGGTGGCTTGAAACACAACTTTTACTCAAAATATAATTTAACAATACACAGAGCTAAAACATCTATTAATTCTGAATAACAAATATTTATTTAATTATAAGTTTCCATGCTTAGTGCTGTCAAACGATTAATCGCATCCAAAATAAAAGTTGTTAGATGTTTACACTGCCAAATACATATGTGTAAGTTCTTGTACTGTGTCAAAACAATATTTTAAGTTAGTCTATTTAAATGCTGAATATCACAAAAGCAAGAGACATACAATTTTTGTGTATAATTAAGAAAGATATTTATGCTTATATGCATAACATATATTTATCTGTAATATAAATATGAATATTTACACGTAAATACAAATTTATGTATAATATCCCAAAAGGTCATCACACTCTCACAACCATCTTTATAAGATACATGCAGATCAAAGGCATAATTCAACCAAAAATAAACACTGTCATCTTTTATTCAGAATGCAGTTTCAAACTTGTATGACTTTCTTTTTGTATGACTATCTTCTGTGGAGCACAAAATAAGTGCTTTTCTGAGCTGCTCTTTTCCATACATAAAGGAGAATGGAGATTTTTACTGTCAATGTGGAAAAAGGACAAAAAGCACCATAAAACAAGCATAATAGTCACACCAGGTGTCTCACTGACAAGAAGTTGAGTGTTAAACTAAGTTATGTACATTGGCCAGGTTTTGATTGTTTATGCAATTCAAGTTTCTCTCAGTCCTCAAGTTTGCAATTACAATGCAGATAGCTTCGGTAATATGTTGACTCAATATAGTCGTGAACACAGTGAATACTTGGCACATGATACAGAAGATTTGGTAAATGGGTCATTCTGAGCTCCAGAAATAGAGTTTTAAGGAAAAAAAAATTACTACTTTTAAACAACAGGATCATGATTGATAATTATTAATAAAAATAACAAACAATTCCAAGTAAAATATACTTATAAGTTCAAACTTTAAATTCTACAAGTCTATTTGAATTTGCTCTTTTTTTGCTTTTTTTTTTGCCTGAGCATTGTTTTTCTGTGGTATTTACAGTAGCCGAGTTTGAATATGCAGATTCGCAAATTCATGTCTTCAGAAGATTGGAATATAGGAGTTTTAAGGACTACTTTTATGATACAGTGAGTCATTCACTTTCATATTTATTTTGAAAAATAACTTATTTTGACTTCTACAGTCTTAAAAATAAAGGTTATTTATTGCCATCTATGGTTTCATGAAGAACCTTTAACATCCATGGAACTTTACTATTGGACAAAAGGTTCTTTAGATTATTCAAATGTTATTTACATCAAGAAAAAATATATATTTTTAGAACTGTTCACTAAAGGGTTCTTTGGGGAACCAAAAATGGTTCTTCTGTGGCATCGCTGTGAAAGCCGTTCTCTTGTAACCTTTATTTGTAAGAGTGTAGGGAAGAAATTCACACAGGTTTGGAATGACACAACGGTGAATAAATGATGACAGCATTTTAATTTTTTTTGTGAATTATACCTTTAAAACTTTCTTCAATCATTAAAAATTGGACAAAATTGTCTGTGTACCTTCACAAGAATAGTCTGGGTTACTCCACTGACCGTCACTTTCACACACAGACATATTTCCTGTATCCAAACTGTGATATCCAACATCACAGTCATACAGAGCCACAGAACCAATCTTACTGACACCGTTCCAGAATAACACTGAGTGAGGCAGGACTGGAGGAGAACCGCACTGTATCTCTAAACACACACAAACACAATCTCAACAGATTCTTTGCAGAATCAGCATCATATTTCTGTGGGCATAATAAACAGAAGCAGATACCTTCACACTGGAAGTCAGGACGGCTCCATGTCCCACGAGCAGTACATACTGATACATTCTCACGCCCACTGTTATAAAAATGTGGCTCACACACATACAGCGCCAATGATCCCATGCGTGAGATGTTATTCCAAACCGTTTTTGACTGAGGAAAAACATGAGGCTCCCGACAGTCCACTTCTACGTAAAATTGATTACATTTTGTCAGGCAGATGACAGTAAAAATGTGCAATTAATGTGCAAAAGCCTGTGTCAATTAAAGGGGTAAAATCCAGTCCTGCATTTGTGTGTGTGTGTGTGTGTGTGTGTGTGTGTGTGTGTGCATGTGCGTGGGTGTGCATGTTGAAATCACATTCTAGAAACAAAATGAGTGGTGAATATCATTTCATGTTGACTTTAGTGCATTGCACTTAATTCAAGATCTGACAGACTGATTTGCTCAAACGTAAACTTTACCTTCACAGACCAGACTGGGTCCGTGCCACTTTCCATCCAGACCACAGACCGAGGAATTCTGTCCTCTCTTCCACTGAAATCCCTCCCTGCAGCCGTACTGGAGTTCACTGTTGTAGTGTGATCGTGGCAGAGAGCTGCTCAGCATGGAGAACTGATGGAGGAGACCCACAGTCTATCACTATAGAAAACATGCACACAAAAACAGATCCATTACTTCAATAGAATTTAACATTAATATTAAACACACACAAACACTTGTGTTACTAGAACATTACTAGATGGCTGGCAAGCAAAATGTCTATTTTACTTTGGTATCTAGTCTAGATATTTCAGGTCCCTCCTCTGTTTTGTAAATCTGTTTTATTCAGTGAAAAAAACACACAATTTGAAGCAAAATTAATCTCTTAAGCAAGCACCATTAATAATAATATTTTTTATATATAATATAATTAATTCATAAAAAAATGTTTACAGCCTAGTATTATGAAACACTTAAAGAGACTAAAACCCAGAGTGTTCTTGTAAATGAGGTGAGATGTCTATAGAGGTTTTATTTATGTGAAGTGCAATGGCTCTGTTCTTACCCTTGCAGTAAACTGCATCCCGGTTTGGATTAAAGGGTTCTGACCCATCCTGGACTGTGTAACCCGTCTGACAGGAACAGGTGAAATCTCCATCTGTGTTGTGACAGAGACCTCCTTCACCACAGACCCCCTGAACACCACACTCATCTATATCTACATACAAAAACAACATCATGGATTTAAAGGTGAAATGTGCTGCCTGTTCAACATTATTAAGGGCCGAGCCCCACAGGAGAGCTCATGCAGAGTCTAATTGCATAATTTTCACCCGACAAAATGTGTTTTTTCCCTTCTTCTCCAACAAATTTTGTACAATCTTCACCAAATTTAGCTCAGATTATGATGAGACGATAAAAATGTTTTTTTTTTTCTATATTCAAGATCGTTCCGAGAAATTATTTCACGAATTTGACGCTGAACATGCAAAAGTGGACATGAGGCTATACATCTCTGCAATGCTTTAGCGTATTTAAACAAAAATTGGTATGTCTTATAATAACTACAACCAGAAGGTACCTGCACATTGTTTTGGCACAGCGCCACCTACTGGTCAGAAGGTATATATATATTTTTTGCTCATAATAACGGTTTGACCAAAAATAATGAGACTTGTCTCTTAAGATTCGTTCAACATGACAATTTTTCATTCGATACCTAATTTTCCAATGTTGTCCATTTAGAATTTTGTCATAAAATGCTATATTGTTATTAATGCATTGCCATATCATTACAATTTTTTTTTTTTTAATTATATTGAAATTTCAAACATAGCCAAAATTTGCTCAGATTAATATGAGGCTATGCGGAAAGAAAGTTACAACTTTAATTTTTTCGATATTCAATATCGTTCATGAGAAATTGTTTCACAAATCTGATGGCGTGCACACCAAATTGGACATGAGACTATATCTCTGCAATGCTTTCACATATCGAGCTAAATTTGGTACCCTGTCATCACAAGCATGACCTGAGGGTACATGTACAGTTTCTGGAAAGTGCCACCTACTGGTCAAGAAATGTGAAAAATTGATTTTTGAAGTAATTCTGCTCATTCCATTTTACACCACTTTGCCAAAAAGAACCACCATAATGCTTCAACCAATCCAACATTGTTGGTGGGCTTGGCTCGACTACATAATTGCTGCTTGCATGTTTCCTACTGAAATCACCATAACAGGATCTACTGCCATATAGTGCCACGTAAAAATAAATCACTCAACCAACCAATTGATCAAAGATTATGAGAATTAAGTCAAATCAATACAGGATTAAAATTGAAAAGAAAAAGGTGTCAGTGCTGTGGCACTACCATTGTGCTGTGATAATTTAGTGTGTGTTAATTTCTCAGTTTTAGTGTGACTTGTCTTTTAATGTATTTTGACACATTCCACTCAAAGCAACTCCCATTTAACATTGTTTAGCCACAGTTGTGTAATACGTTTTGCAGAACTTGTTAACAAATTAAACCATTCAGGATATATCACTTGCAAAACCATGTTCACACCCTTCCTGCAACATCTCTGCACCTCCTGTGTTTCACTCAGGAAACAACAACATTATGGGGAAGACATGCTGGAGCCCGAGTGACACGGCTCTACAAATGCATTCATTTTCTGAAATGAAAACTCACCATGGCAGTACGTTCCATCGTTGGGTATGAATGTGTTCATGTGATTGGATGGGCTGTATCCTGCGAGACAGGTGCAGTAATAGCTGCCATACGTGTTGTGACACTTGGTGTGATCGCCACAGATTTTACCCAGCTGACACTCATCTTTATCTGTATTAAAACATATATAAAATATAAGTTGATCAATCAAAAATGTATGCTCAGCTATTAAACAGTTCTCAGGATAATCAAACCTTGGCAGTAAGTCCTCCCATTGCCGACAAATCCATACATGCAGTTGCACACTTTTCCCCCAGATCCGTCGGTTTTATCATCACAGGTGGCATTTTGATGGCAAGAGGCACAAACATCCACTGTGTCTGCCTTCACTCTTATATCTGAGGAGAAGAGTGAAAAACCTGGATTAACATTTCCAATTTAAAATGAGAATACATACTGACATGCATGCTTCTAACATGTTAGATTTACAATTGTTTAAATGCATGTTATAATACAGTATAAAAGATCAATATTTAATCATATTTATTCATATATGTGTAATGTATTACATTTAAGTATTCGTATTACTGTATATATAAAATAAAATAAAAATCTGGGATTTTTTAAACCTCTATTAAAACCTGAAATTTACAGTTATATCTGAGAAGAGTGAGAAACCTGGATTAACATTTCCATTTTGAAATAAGAATGCTGACATGTAAACTTCTAAAATGTTATATGTAGATCATTTTAGATGTTCATAATTTTAAGATTATACATTTTAAAGATGTTCGATAAAATACATTTTTAATTTATAATATTTATGCATTCATATTACTGCATATATAAAATTAACAACTGGGATTTTTATACAAGCTGTAATAATAATAATAATAATAATAATAATAATAATAATATAATAATATGTAACATATTGTCCAGGGACTACGGATGAAAAATAGCCTTTGGCTAATTCTGGTACATTTACAGAATGTTTTTATTAATGTACAATGTCCCTGTCAAACTAAATAAATAAATAAATAAAAAAAAGATATAAAAAAAAAATAATAATAATATATTATTATTATTATTATTAATATATATATATATATATACATATATATATATAGAGTTATCCTGGTAATATAATTTGTAATTTAAAAAAAATCACTCATGAACATTTGGGCTCCATTGGATCTACTGTAAATATACTAAATGTACAATATTGTTAAAATAACAATTTTGTCAATCAATAATTGTATTATTTCAAGGATTAATAATAATTTTATTCCCATCTCTTGTGACTGTGTTTTTAAAAATATATTTGCAAATTGTGATTAATTGTTTGATACTGACCTTTAAAGATGCTTTGAATCATCAGAAAGCATAAGGCCGCTTGTACGACAGTCATCGTTTTTCTCTCATCTGTTTCGGTGAACTCAAAATATCACTGTTCTGTTCCACATTTCTCCTAATTTCCCCTTAAAGACCCTCCTCCTCCATTCTGAACTCTGTTGATAGTGGTGAATGAGTTAGTTGAGGTCAAGCACATCTCCTCTCAGCTTTCTGTGTGGTGTGTAGTGAACGTCTGTTATCATCAGCGCTGACACATTCAGTTAAATGTCGCTCTGTATGAGAGGGAACCTGCTCATTCTTATGGCCACAGAAATTGAGACGTCACTGGGCACATGCTGATTATGACTATTTTTGGTTGCTGTTTATGAAGGCTGCCAAACTGCTGTGAATACACCCATCATTAATTTCCGCTGATGAGCTATCTATAAAAATATCATTTTGCTATTTAAAATATTATTAAAAAAAATAATAAGAAAAAATATATATAGGCCTATATAAAATTAGAAATATATATAAAAAATTATAAATTAAAAAAAATAATGGATAATAAATTAAACTGACAAATTATGAATTGTCTTACCTTTTTGGGAGGTGCAAGTTCTGGTCTACATATTTCTGAAGCACAAAAGAATAACCTACTTCAAATAAAACAAATGAAGTGCTTTTTACAATTATTGTAAAGAACAACAATAACATTCATAAGGTCATGATGAGTACAAATACACTTCTGAGCGCATAAGCGTGACACATTTACACCGCCAACTCTGGAGGGTGGCGAGTTAAAGATAAGCGTTTTCTGCCCTATCACCCTCCTTACACACCCCTCAAAACACACACACACACACACACACACACTCACAAGACAGCCCCTCCCAACAAAACACACACCCTCTCTCAACTCATCCGGAAACTGAGATGAGAAACCATTTCCTCCACCTGACTGTAGTGCACGACTCCCATTACAAGACAGGAGAGAAACGAGAGCAAGAGCTGTGAACATATTAATGGCTTTTATTCAAACATACAAAACAGACACCATTGTAGCCATATGAAGAGATGCAGCTCATGAGCACCGTACAGAAAATGTGGCATTGTAGAAAAGTTTTGTTGTCTTGAGATGCTAGTCTGTGTTCTAAATGGAATATTAGTGCATGAATACAGCACAGTATAGACTGAATAGTTCCTAAATGTAAAACAGAATGCTGTATGCTAGAGGTTTCAAAAAGTAGTATGCAATATTGCAATGTAATTACATGCAAGATAACTGAATGCATTAGAAACGGTTAGTTTATCATTTTAAAATGTTCATCAAAAAATCGTGGTTTCCATAAATATATTAATCACCACAACTGTTTTCAATATTGATAATAATTTATAATTAAATAATGCAATTTTATATTACTTAAATATTCTGATTAATATTATTGTTTATTACCAAGTACAATATTACTAAATCACAGTTTCCACAAAAAGGTGATGCGGCACAATGTTTTCAACATTGATAATAAGAAGAAATGTTTCTTGAGCAGCAAATCAGCATATAAGAATGATTTCTGATCATGTGACACTGAAGACTAATGCTGCTGAAAATTCAGCTTTGCATTACAGGAATAAAATACACTTTAAAATATATTCAAAAAGAAAAGAGTTATTTTAAATTGTAATAATATTTCAGAATATTATTGTTTTTTTCTGTATTTTTGATTAAATACTGTAAATACAGCCTTGGTGAACAGAAGAGACTTCATTCAAAAACATTAAAAAATCTTGCAACCCCAAACTTTTGGTACTGTAACGGTACTGTAGCAATAAACATGTTTATAACTTACGTTACTGGCACCTATAGTGCTTCTAAAGGCAGAGCGTGCTTATAATAATAATTCAAATCTGACACATTTCAACCACCGACTGAAATTGTGTTTGCATAGCTAGAAGAATCTGCGTTTCAATTTTTCTCTGGTTTTGTGCAGCTGATATTACCTGCACATCTCCAGCGGAGCTCTCTGACCTCTTAAAAGCTCAGCTCTGCACTGAATATTTCACAAGCCCACGGTTACAGCGTAACTGCGATAAAAGACAAACACATACAAAATGTATAATTCACAAAAACACTATTGTGCCAGACACAAGGAGAAACACCAGCGAGGAACATCAAAATTAGCCTAAATGGCCTATACATTTGCTCTGGCAGCTTCAGCTTTTAAAACCTTAAAACCGGACCCACAGCGATTGTGCTCAAACAGAAACGAATTTAAGGTCCGTTCACACCAAGAAGGATTATTATAAAGACAACTGTAATGATAACTATATTATAGCATCCATACCAATGCACAATAACATTGTTTATCTAAGTGCGCTGCAATTTTGCCTGTGACTTTAAATGTGCAAGCTTTTTAAAGCAAGATGAGCTCTGATTGGCTGTCAAAGTTTTTACCATTCATCAGCAAGTGAATCCAATGATATCAACCCTTTTTGTCGTTATCGTTATAGTTGAATATTCTCATAGAATTAGAACTTTTATTTAATCTTTAAAGTCTTTATAGTTCTCGTCCTTAGTGTGAACGGGCCTTTACTCCGACAGAAGAAATGGAAAACAGGTTTTGGTTTTGTTTTTCTCTCTTTTGAAATAAAGAGTTGTCATGATGAATAAGGTACAGTCAAGTTCTTCCCTACATTTTTTCCTCATTAAAGATTCTCTCACTTGGAAATGTCACATTATGAAATGTGTTTTTTTTTTTTTGCTTTAAAATGCATGGAAGCCCTTTTCCACCACAGGATAAAAAATAAATAAAAATGATCTCAATTCTGACTTTTTTTTGTCACAATTATGATATAAACTCAGAATTGTGCGAAAGAAGTTTAAGATAAAAACTTGCAAATTACCTTTTTTATTTCTTTTTATTCCGTGGTGAAAACAATTCCATAAGTAGCAAAATAAACTAGTTAGGGTCAGAAAGAGTTATAAATGGTTATGACAAACTTAATTATGACTGTTTTTTTATTTAAGAAACTCTGACTATCATTATAAAATGTCCTTCCATTCTTTTTTTCCCCATTAAATATTCTTTCACTTAAGATAATTTCCATGTCAAGTATAAGCTAGTTTAATTCTAAGAGAGAGAGTTAAAAATGGTCATGAAAACCTTTATGTAAAAACTTAGTTTTTGATGCAATAATCGTTGACTAACATTATATGCTTGAAGTGTATAATCTTGGTCCTTTTTCCGAGAAACATCAAATGATAACACAGAGGCAGCAAGCACGTTTGTGTTTTTTGGGCGGCTCCTGTTTCTCTTGAGGCGTCTCAATGGTCGAGCCTTGCTCTAGACTCTGCCTATCACATAAAGAGTGGGTGGAGTCAGAGGAGATTGACTGGAGCTGCCCGCACACAAGCTCGGCCGCGTTCCCGTCCGCAGTGGACACATCAGTCACTGTCCTCTCCCTTAGAGACATATCATCATCATCCTCATCGATCAGCACCACATCCGCTTTAACGTCCACCTGGATGCACGGCACGGTCTGAACATCCTCTGAGCTCTCCAGGTTACTGGAGTCGATGAAACCCATGAGGGACGACTTGTCCATGTCCAGTGATGGGTCGATTAGACTGTCCTCAGCCTTGTGGTGCAGATACTGCAGCTCTTTCAGATTTTGGAGATTGGAAACACTCCATACGTTACACGTCTGTTCATTCGCAGCTGTTTCTATAACACCGTTCACTGCGACAGGATTTGTTTTCCTTCCAGCATCGTCAGCCGTGACCTCTAGGGTCAGCTCGGGTTCAAATATACCTGTAATCTTCTGCGGGTCCCTGTAAAGTTCCCCAGCCTTTTGAGAATTGTTCATCATACACTTTTGTTTCTTCACACAGGTTGTCTTTCCGCCAGAGCCTAGGACAATAAAAGAGGGCATATACATTTTACTTAAAAAAAACTGCACATTCAAAAGACGCCGCTATGACATTTTTAATGTATAATTAATTCCTGTAATGAAAAGCTGAATTTTCAGCATCATTACTGCAGTCTTCAGTGTCACATGATCCTTCAAAAACCATTCTAATATGCTGATTTGCTGTGCAAGAAACATTGTTCATTTACAGTGTGTTGAGATAATTTTTTTACTCACCAGAGTTAGCGTTGTCTTTGGTGACCATGGCAAGCCCTTTCTAACACACGTCTGAGAGCTTTGGTCCAAGAGACGACTCACATCTGTACCGCCAAGAAAACACAAAAATAAGATCTCCTCTAAATCCTCTACGGATTTAGGATTACCACAAAGGAATTAACCTTTTGCCCTTCATCTACCACACTAATACCTCAGCATCCTTTTTCTTTTAGTATCCACAGATACAGCACCATTATTGCTCCAGATGTTGCATACAAGAAAGTAACGCAAAACATCCAACCACAAATGCTTTATGAAACAGAGAGAACAGAAAGATGAAGAAACAGGAGTGGATGAAGGAATGAGGTGGGCAGTTTTTTCCCCCGAGCGCTCTCCAACAGGATGAATAAAGACATGAAGCCTTTAAAAGCAGCAAAAATAACTCAAAGTTCCCAAGAGACTTCAAGGCATTTTCAGAAGAAGAAAGACATTCTATCTGGAGCAGCTGTCACTCGTGAGGAACACTAAAACAGACACATCTGCATATCAAGCGTTTAGATGCAAACAATTCAGCACAAACTACAGAAAGTAGCCTAATTCTCTTTAAAAATAAAATAGTGAAGTTTTACCAAAGCTTAATAGACAATATTGAACTTACGCTTTTATTTTCCTCCTTGATCACAGCAGCTTTTGTACTCACCGCTCCAAACACACTGATAACACATGACTGCACTTTACACACGACAGAATCAGGCCTTTATAAATTAATGATGTCTATTAGGCTATGAGTACAGTCACTACACAACAGTCTTAGACAAGATATTGTAATAGTTTTATATAATGTATATAGTCAAGAATTTACTATATACATGTATAATGAATTCTTGACTATATATATATATAATATATATGTATATAATAACATATATATAATATATATATATTAAAGCAAATTATACAAATAACTGTCCTATGACAGACATATGAATTATATTTTAATATATAATTAATATATTTTTAGGATGCTTGCAAAAAACTAATAAAATTAATATTTTAAAGTATCTATCCATCTATGTGTCTCCCAAAATGAAATATATTACATTAACCATAATAAGAGACAATACAAGTACCATCGATAACTGATCATTATAATTAAGTATTTTCTAACTAACTGTTCCTAACTGTTTCAGTGCTAACAAGGTCAATTTACTGGCATAATATATAAAATATATTTATATTGTATATTTTATATACTGTGTGTATACACACACACGTTAAGTTGTTCTGAAAGCAGTTTTTGTGAGAAACCCCTCCTCATACGCTGAACGCATACTTATGAATAATACACATGGAGCACTTACACGTGTGTGCATGCATAGGGAAAGGAAAGACTGAGGGAAGAAGGGCGAGACTGAAATATTCATGAGAAACGGCCCTCCACTCAAACTCCTCTCCTACTGACACAGACACTGATTGAAAGTGATTTGACTGCAAATGTGCAATGCATTATGCATTATACAATAGTAAATTCAAAGCAAAAATATAGAATATAACCCTGTTTAAATGAGAAATATTTAACAATTTTGTAGCATTTTTTTATTCATGTTTCCTTGCACAAATAATGAAAAAAAACACTTTTATTTAGTTATATATGACCATTTTCAAACCTCTCTCCAATCCTTAGGAATAATCAGGCAGTTTTGATTGTGTATATTTAAGGCTTCTGTGTGTAAATGGCTGATGTTACGATTGACTAACCTCTGCTGTAGTTCATCAGAGTGGGTCAAGTTCCTGAATAAAGAATATGAATTTATATGTTAATTATTATACAGTATCTGTAAGAGTGGACTGAGGAGTAAGTGTCTGTCTGCACAGGACATTGATTCCTTCAGTTCAATAGAGCAAGAGGATTCCTGTTTTCCATGATAAGTCCCCTTAATTGTTTTTAAAGTAGACATTTCAAATATCATCATCGTATACTATGGCACCATTAAATAGGAGCATCATTTCCTAGGGCCCTTGTATTTTAGGTTTCGGGCTGAGATCACTGTTTGTGATGGCCTCTGTTACTCAGTTCCACCATTACCCCGTCTGACACCCCTGCCACTGAGTGCATAGTATCCTTTCTGTAAGAATCACATCACCATCATTCTGCTTTCTCGCTTGTCTGTCGTTTTATCAGTCCTGAGAGGTACAGAGTCCTGGTTCTGTGGTCCTCCAATGAAAATGATGCTGTGCTTAAGGTTTCACTGACTCTGATGTTGACTTTCCTCGGTAAAGACACAGGCTGTTTGTAACAGACTGACACAGTCAGAGGAGCTCTCACCACTTCAACTCCTACAAAAAAAAAAGAGAGATAAAAACTGATGATCTGGGGACTTGTAAAACATATAAAATATATAATATATATAAAAATATATAAGCTTATATATATAATATATATATATATATTATATATATATATATATATATATATATACACACACACATTATAATTATATAAATATATTATTAACATATACAGTATATGTTATATATATATATTTATATAAATAAATATATAATAAATATTATATTTTAAATAATATATTATTATTATTTATTTTTTTGGTAACACTTTGATAGTCCACTAGCATTCTACTAGACAGTAAGTAACTTTGCAACTACATGTCAACTAGCAGTCATTAGAGTATTAGTAGACTGTCTGCTTAATATCTTCTAACACTTTATTTTGATGGGTCCACAACATACAACATACTGAGTATGAGAAACTTTGCAAGTATGTCAACTTATTCTACTAACCCTAAACCTACCCTACTGAGAGTTAATAGACATGTAGTTACAAATTAATGAGAATTAGTTGACATGTAGCTAAAAAGTTACTTATAGTTAGTAGAACGTCTAAAGTGGACTATATATATATAATTATCATATATATTAATGCATTAGCATTAATATATTAATATCAATATACTAATATATGCAATATAGTAATAGATTTTAATATATAATTTAACATATTAATTAATATAATAATACATACTTATATTACTTTATAATATAAAATAGTAATAATGTTAATGTTATTAAGAGGAACAATTTAAAATTTGATAAAAAAAATTATAAATAAGAGATAAAAAGTCAGAGATTTACACAATGCAATTTTTTGGAGTGAAAGATATCATACATTCAAGCAGTGTATTCCTACGGACCAACAAAGAAATGTGCGTGGTAAAGAAGCGTTTTTTGTCAATTTGCATGTCATGTCATTTTGCTGTTGTTGTGAATAGGCCTTCAAACATTACTTACCTTTGTGTTTCTCCACTTCTGCCATGCACCTGGAGAACATCCACAGCGGGTGTGTGGTGGGACGGGTAAATAACAGCCAAACAAACACAGGCAGAGGGCAGAGGTCACCGAACACCCAGGTGCTCCTCACACCTGTGGACCATGGAACAGCCAGGCTGATGCAGCTCTCTGAAACGGGATCTGGAAAAAGACACAGGTTCAGTTCATCCAGCAAAATCTGATGAAAGTGTCCTGCATAAGGACGTGGAGAATAAAACACCTCCTCACAGCCACTGATATGCCTGCAGTCTTCAATACCATTGGGTCCCTTACCATGGGTGATCTCGAAGTCAGGCAGAGCATCAGGTCTGTATGTATTTTTAGGAGAGAGTAGAGTCAGTGTGCTGCTCCAAACGGTCCGCTGATCTCTAGATGCAGTTAAAGCGAGATCCACCTCCACTCCGGCACTAACAGTCCTGTACTCCAGCACTCTGGCCTGCAGGGAGAACATCCCTCTCTTCAGTTCATCCACGGCATCGCTCAGACTCAAACTCTCACGGACACTCAACAGACCTGCAGAAAGTAGCAGCGATTCTCCTTTCAAGGGGCATCAGTGGGACAACCAGGGTTATTATAGTTAACTAAAACAATAAAAACATTATCATTACTTGGAATAAAGTAAATGTTATCTGAAATAAAATGTATTAAAAGCATAATAAATAAAATAAGTTTAATTTCAGCTAGTGGCCATAGCAGTATTTTCATTAGTTTAACTTGTACTAAAATAACAAAAATTAAACCTGAAATAAAAAAATATATAAAAACTATATAAACATATAAATAAAAACGAATAAAAATCACAAAAACTCAATTTCAACAAAAATTTAAATGAAAACAGAATATATCAAAATAATTCAATAACTAATTCAAAAATATTAATAAAAAACAATAATACTTCAAAACTAGGCATAACACATTTAATTGTCATGCATATGAGCACACCGATAATCAAATTTATTTTCAGCTTTTGGGTTATGTGCCATTAGCATTAAAAGACTCTCTTTGTAATTGATCTGGATTGTGTAAGTTAATAATTAACAGACATATAATATTTCTCCAGCTCTCTGGACTATTTGATTCTGATTGGTCAGTAAAGGCATTCTGGGGTTAAATATTTCTTGTACAATATTTTCATATGTAAAATTGCTATTTATGTTGTGATGATGACCAGCAGACTGTACAATATTATACACTGACTGATTTGCAAAATTTTATTTAATTCATATTATTATTTGAATTTGTATCATAAAGAGGTAAAATAAAAATCATATATGAATTAAATAAAATCTGACCAAAAAAAAATGTTTTAAAGAATAAATGCAGTAGGCTCTTATTTGATTCGAGGATTTGATAAGAAGATCAGTAGGACTGATTCCGAATATGTTCAAAATTCCTTTCTATTTGTTGACAGGGGTTGTGCTTGATCCATGAGCTGAAAAGGGCCAGAAGATCTTACCCAAAGGGCTTAGTCTGAATCTCTCTGAGCACACAATCATAGTGAGAAGTCTGTTGAAGAGAAACTCCGGGTAGCACAAGGGAACGTCTCTGAAGACACTGTCAGGATAGTCCCAACCATAACCTGAAACACTGCAGAACCTCCTCAAAGATACGGCATCATACCTACAGACAAATCCACAACAATTAACAACTGGAAAACACTTTATAATCAACATTCATTAAAAAAAATTACATTATGACAGTAACATGAAATACACACAACATGAAAAATATTAAAGAAAAAACATTAATGAGTGGCCATTAAAATATACAGTACATGCACTGTATTTTCATTTGGTTTGTAAATAAAAATTAAAATACACTATATTGCCAAAAGTATTGGGTCGCCCCCTTCTAATGAACAGGTTTGACTACTTTAGTAATTTCTATGAGTACAAATCTTAATGTTAAAGCATATAATGATATTCTAGGAAATTGTGTGCTTCTAATATTATAGCAACAGTTTGTACAGGACCCTTTTCTATTCTAACATGACAATGCCTCTGTGTATAAGACAAGATTCAAAAAGAAAATGATTGATTCAGTCAGTGTGGAAGAACTTGACTGGTCTGCATAAAACCAAGTCCTAATCCCAGTTTAACACCTCTGGTGTGACTGTAAATGCAGACCTTGAGCCAAAAACTCATCACCAAACACCAATGACTTGTACATATGGGTACAGTCATTTTAGACACTTCCAAAACTGTTGCAACAGAGATGGAAATACAATTTCTAAATGCATGAATTATGTTCCCATCATTGTTGCCACAGATTTGGAAATGCATTTTTCTGCTCTAAAGAAGGGGGTGTCCCAATACTTTTGTCTATATAGTGTATGTACAAGTCATTGGTGTTTGGTGATGAGTTTTTGGCTCAAGGTCTGCATTTACAGTCACACACAGCTGGAGGAAAACAAAACTAGAGGTATTTCGTTTAGCTTGGCGGGAAAGTACTCTATCCTACAGAAAAGCTTTAAAAACTGCTAGATCTGATTACTTTTCGTCTCTTTTAGAACAAAACAAACATAACCCCAGGTATTTATTCAATACAGTGGCAAAATTAACAAAAAATAAAGCATCAACAGGTGTTGACATTTCCCAACAGCACAGCAGTAATGACTTTATGAACTATTTTACTTCCAAAATTGATACTATTAGAGATCAAATTGTAACCATGCAGCCGTCAGCTATATTATCGCATCAAATAGTGTACTATAGATCCCCTGAGGAACAATTCCACTCATTCTCTACTATAGGAGAGGAAGAATTGTATAAACTTGTTAAATCATCTAAACCAACAACATGTATGTTAGACCCTATTCCATCTAAACTACTAAAAGAGGTGCTTCCAGAAGTCATAGATCCTCTTTTGGCTATTATTAATTCGTCATTGTCATTAGGATATGTCCCCAAAAACTTTAAATTGGCTGTTATTAAGCCTCTCATTAAAAAACCACAACTTGACCCCAAAGATCTAGTTAATTACAGACCGATCTCGAATCTCCCTTTTTTGTCAAAGATATTAGAAAAGGTTGTATCCTCACAATTACATTCCTTTTTAGAGATAAATGATATCTGTGAGGATTTCCAGTCAGGATTTAGACCGTATCATAGTACTGAGACTGCTCTCATTAGAGTTACTAATGATCTGCTTCTATCATCTGATCGTGGTTGTATCTCTCTATTAGTTCTACTGGATCTTAGCGCTGCGTTCGACACTATCGATCACAACATTCTTTTGAATAGACTAGAAAACTTTGTTGGCATTAGTGGAAGTGCATTAGCATGGTTCAAATCGTACTTATCTGACCGCCATCAATTCGTAGCAGTGAATGACGAGGTATCATATCAATCACAAGTGCAGTATGGAGTTCCTCAAGGCTCAGTACTAGGGCCATTACTTTTCACGCTTTATATGTTACCCTTGGGAAATATCATTAGGAAACACGGGGTTAGCTTTCACTGTTATGCTGATGATACTCAGCTCTATATTTCTTCACGGCCTGGTGAAACACACCAAATTGAGAAACTTATGGAATGCATAGTCGATATAAAAAACTGGATGACGAGTAATTTCTTACTGCTAAATTCTGAAAAAACAGAGGTGTTAATTATCGGACCTAAAACCCCCACAAGTAATAACCTAGAACACTGTCTAACACTTGATGGCTGCTCTGTAAATTCTTCGTCATCAGTCAGGAACCTAGGTGTGCTATTTAATAGTAATCTCTCCTTTGACAGCCACGTTTCTAGCATTTGTAAAACTGCATTTTTTCATCTTAAAAATATATCTAAACTGAGACCTATGCTCTCAATGTCAAATGCAGAAACATTAATTCATGCGTTTATGACCTCAAGGTTAGATTATTGTAATGCTTTATTGGGTGGTTGTTCTGCACGCTTAATAAACAAATTACAGATGGTTCAAAATGCAGCAGCTAGAGTTCTTACTAGAACCAGGAAGTATGACCACATTAGCCCGGTTCTGTCAACACTGCACTGGCTCCCTACTAAACATCGTATAGATTTTAAAATCTTGTTAATTACTTATAAAGCCCTAAATGGTTTAGCTCCTCAGTACTTGAGTGAGCTCTTATCGCATTATAGTCCTTCACGTCCGCTGCGTTCTCAAAACTCTGGCCATTTGATAATACCTAGAATATCAAAATCAACTGCGGGCGGCAGATCTTTTTCCTATTTAGCGCCCAAACTCTGGAACAATCTACCAAACACTGTTCGGGAGGCAGACACACTCTGTCAGTTTAAATCTAGATTAAAGACCCACCTCTTTAACCTGACATACACCTAACACACTACTACACTTCTATTATTCAAATCCGTTAAAGGATTGTTAGGCTGCATTAATTAGATCAACCGGAACCGGGAACACTCCCCATAACACACGATGTACTCGTTACATCGTAAGAAGATTGGCATCTACGCTAATAGTTGTTTCTTTCTTATTCTGTTTCTCAGTCCGTGTCCGGATCAGATGGTGGATCGGCGCCAGGAGATGATGTCTGCGGCCCTGATCGTCAGCGATGAGCCCCAGAGACATATCCCCAGTGAAGACCTCAATTAAAATACAATAAAACTAAAAATAAAACAAATAATTAAAAATATAATAATAAAATACCTAACTACATAATACTATTATTGTTAGAAATTGCAACAATATAAAAATAGAAATATAATACATTTATACATTTAAAAATGTAATTAAAACAATAAGTAAACAATGAATAAACAATAATATCCTGGCCAGAGGAGAACTGGCCCCCCGACTGAGCCTGGTTTCTCCCAAGGTTTTTTTCTCCATTCTGTCACAGAGGGAGTTTTGGTTCCTTGCCGCTGTCGCCTCTGGCTTGCTCAGTTGGGGACACTTAATTTCTAGCGATTATAGTAAATTTGATTTCACAGATACTATTTAAACTAAACTTAGCTAGACAATGACATCTCCGAATTCAATAATGAAACGCCCTTAACTGAAAATTGAGTGTTTAATCTTATTATTATACATTACTGACACTCTATCCTCCAACTTGATACTGTTGAGTGCTTTGACACAATCTGTATTGTTAAAAGCGCTATATAAATAAAGGTGACTTGACTTGACTTGACACCAGATGTGTTAAACTGGATTAGGACTTGGTTTCATGCAGACCAGTCAAGTTCTTCCACACTGACTGAATCAATCATTTCTTTTTGAACCTTGTCTTATACACAGAGGCATTGTCATGTTAGAATAGAAAAGAGTCCTGTCCAAACTGTTGCTATAATATTAGAAGCACACAATTTCCTAGAATATCATTATATGCTTTAACATTAAGATTTGTGCTCATAGAAATTACTAAAGTAGTCAAACCTGTTCATTAGAAGGGGGTGACCCAATACTTTTGGCAATATAGTGTATATAAACAATAAAGTTTTTAAATATATTATATTGCATGTACATTAACTGAGACAGTAAACATAGACTTTAACCAATCATATACATTCAATTAAAGTTTATTTAAGTCAATTTACCTGCAGTTGATCAAAGTGAAAACAAGCTCGTCATTTGTGTCTTTGTTTTTCCTCATTATTCCTCGTTTTTTGCGGAGAGATTCATAAATGTATCTGGTCATGAGGTAAACTGAACCTGGCAAATGTCTCTGGGAGTCAAAGACTGTGTGAGTTTTAAATGAGATGTGAGAAGTGTAAAAGACTGAGTGAAAGAGATACAACACAGTTACACCTGACACCACGGCGATAAATGTGCTACAATGATCCATATTCCGGTTCATCATTCACATTCTTTACAAAAACAAGTTAGAAGGAATGCTATTGATGATGTGTTCAAAGTTCAAAGTCATGCTACTTTGTTGCGCTTCTTCTCGCTGTTGATCCTTATTTTAAAAGAGAGAGCAGCGCTTTATCGTCCTCTAGTGTCTGGGAATCACAGCGCTGCAGACGTAACAACGAGACATAACGAAAGTGGTTGGTTTTACTTTCATTAATCAACTTTTATAAATAAGTATTAACTAACTATATGATAGAAATATAAATAAGTAAAATAACTGAGTGATATAATATTATAATAATGAATTAATTTTATGAAGTAGCCTACTAACGGTATTAATATACATTAAATTATGGAATTTAATAAATTATTAAATGTAAGTTACCATGGGTTATTACGTGTATTCATTATTTTAATAATAATAATAATTATTATTATTATTATTATATAATGAATTCTTAATATTAATTAGGCCTATTACTTTTTAGTATTTACTAAAATGTAGTATTAATAATAATAAAAAAATATAGAAATGAATTAAATTGCACAGTATTTTAAGTCTATTAAACGTGTTTTCACTATTAAATCTGTCATCACTCATTGGTCTGTTGTCATCTGCTCAATTAAGCCGCATCGCTCTCAGCTGTTCGCTCGATTAAAGCGCCTCACCTCGAACCGAGACGCTTTGTCCCGCTGTTCCCTCAGTCATGTGTTTGTTTGTGCTGCTGAATGTCGCTTCAGGGATCCTTCTGTTTCTGAGAGGTCAGATGCAAGTCTCACATTAACCTTCAGTCTAACATTTTCCTCCGCTAGTTAGTTCATTTAACTTGTCTAGAAATTGAGCAATAGGTGAAGTCACTGAATGCGAACTGACAAACTAATACAAATCGAGACTATTTTTCCTGTCAAAATAAGGGTTTACTTAAGAACTTAACTTAAGTTATTAGAGGCATTTATTTGCATACATTAAAATACAAAATCTAGCAACAATTTGAAGCAGCCTGTGGGAATCTCACAAAACCTATTAAAACAGATCATGCAGGCAATTATTATGTAATTGATTTTTTCATTTTTGCATTGTGGCATTACATTAATGGCTGTTTCTCCCTAAACAAAAACTACAATTGTGTGTAGATTTTGCTTATACATCTTGATGGGATTTGTTGTAATGTCTTTAATTTGTGTTCATTTAAGTAGAAATTGAATTTCAAATGACTGCTGTACAGTAATGGGAATGCTGAGATTGCATGAGATTCATTTGCTTTGACTTGTTTGTGTTCTAGCTGAATGTGTGCAGGCTGCAGTTGCTTCTGATCGTGTTCCCCTGCACTGCAGACTGGGCTTCAAACCCTGTAAGGACGGATCAGAGTGTGTGCTGTACAGTCATGTGTGTGACGGTGAGAACGACTGTCCTGATGGCTCTGATGAAGATGAATGTGCTGCTGTCTGCAGTATAGGTATGCTTTTATACATTTTTATTATTGGCCCTCATATTGATTTCCAGGGGCCTAGAATAAAGCAGGGGTTTTCAAACCTGTCCTGGAGGCCCCACTGCACATTTTGTATGTCTCCCTTATCAGACACAGTCTCTACTAATGAGCTGATGAGTTGAATCAGGTGTTTAGATGAGGGAGACATACAAAATGTGCAGGGCAGGGAGGCCTCCAGGACAGGTTTGAAAACCCCAGCAATAAAGAATACACATTTAGGTCTAACTTCAAGATTTGAATTTGATTCAATTTGAATTGTATATTAAAAATTCCATTACATATTTTTTAACATAAAACATTTTCAACAACAAAAAAAAACTAGTATACGCTTTTAACAAACTAATAAACAATGTGATGCATATTTGTCAGTTATACATAAATTAAACATGCAAGACTTCTGCACTCAAAAATGGGCATAATAACTATTTGCATCTATTTTATTCAAATAATCATAATTTTCGAAATGCATTTATTCAAATTGCTTAAATCAACAAATATGTTCATTGTGAAAACAATAAATTGATGCTCATATTAATTGGTTAAGTTCTGATGACCATTTTTTAGATTTGGAAAGCAAATCTGCATATTACCCAGATAAAACAAATTAGTAGGCTGCCTGGTTTATACATTTTTTTTTTTTTTTTAGTTTGCAAAATACAAAAGTATTGTATTTCCATCTGTTCTCAGGTCAGTTTCAGTGTGCACATGGTAAGAAGTGCATCGAGCGACGGCAGGTGTGTGACGGTGTGGCTCAGTGTCAGGATCGCTCAGATGAAGTCGACTGCTTCAAGCCAGAGGAGGGCTGTGGTCATCGCTGTGATAAAACCCGCTGCATCCCAGAATCCTTTGTCTGTGATGGAGACGCAGACTGTGCGGACGCCAGCGATGAGGAAAGCTGTGGTAGGGGTTTGAATTAGGGTAAAATGTAGTATTACTGGATTTTAACCAGAACGAAGTGTAAAATCATCTGGTTGCATTTGGTTCAGAATGTAAACAAGCACACTTATTAGTGCATACTACCTACTATTTTTCACATAATGGTATGTGAAACTATATGCTAAAATAAATATTTTCAAAAGTAGTGAGGTGAATTCAAGTAAATCAGGCCATTTTTTTGTTATCGAGATGACTGGGGAAAATGACCTATTATCCTGAATTAACCCTACACTCTGAGGGGGAAAGGTACAAAAGCTGTCTCCCTCCTCCTCAGACTCAGTGCTCACACGGGTTGCCAGGTTGAAGACAACATGAATGAGCACAATTAACAATGAAAGGTGACGTTTCTAAGATGGATCCAAAGGCTTTATAGGTCGGGTAGAATCTACCATCTGTGACTCGGTTCCTTTGCTGGCTTCAATGGCTGTAATATGCTGTGTTTTCCACCAACTGGCAACCCGGGGTAAATTGGCAGCGGACAGAATCACACAGACCAAAACAAAAACACATTCTGACACAGAACACACATTTCAAAGGAAGAACAACTGGCTATAGCATTTATTTTCAGATAAACAAGTATGTGAACTTAGCACATTTCCTGAATATCTGCAAACGTTTTTTATGCTTTAGTGCAGTCAAAAAAATTACATGCAGCACCCTTAAAGGTATAGTCAACCAAAAAATGTAAATTGTCGTTATTTACTCACCCTCATATCATTCCTAACTTGTATGCATTTTTCTTCTGTGGAACATAAAAGAATATATTTTGGAGAAAGTTGGTAACCAAGTAGTCGGGTCCCATTGACTTCCTGTATTTTTTTCTTCATACTTTTGGAAGTCAATGGAACCCAGAACAGTTTGGCTACCACTACATGTACTTCAGAGGAAAAGTTTCCAAAAACATGCCTTTAGTCTTAAAGTTTCCTCTTGTCTTCTCAGAGATCAGCCCTGATGATGATGATGACGATGACAGCATCGAGGAGGAAGAGGAGGAAAAGACAACGGAGGATGAAGTCTCAGGAAAAGCTCCTGTAACTAAAGGACCTCTGCGCTGTTCAATCGGCTCCAAGTTATGTAGAGACGGGACAGACTGTGTACTCTATAATCACGTGTGTGACGGCGAGCATGACTGTAATGATGGGTCTGATGAAGACGAGTGCTCTCACGAGTGTGAATCTGGTGAGGAAACCACATAGCAGCACACTGGCAGCCTCTCTCAACATCCACTTATATGCACTTGCTCTGGTGTTCACATGTTAATATTCCATTCATCTGTTCTCAGGTCAGTTTCAGTGTGCACATGGTAAGAAGTGCATCGAGCGACGGCAGGTGTGTGATGGTGTGGCTCAGTGTCAGGATCGCTCAGATGAAGTCGACTGCTTCAAGCCAGAGGAGGGCTGTGGTCATCGCTGTGATAAAAACCGTTGTATCCCAGAATCCTTTGTCTGTGATGGAGACGCAGACTGTGCGGACGCCAGCGATGAGGAAAGCTGTGGTAGGGGTTGTGGCTGTGAATAGAAACATGATATTTTATTTTGTCCATTACAATGTTGTTATTATTAGTAACTAAAACTATAAAAAAAAAAGTTAATTGAAATGAAGCTGAAATATGATGTGTAAAAAAAAAATTAAGAAAAAAAATCTAAATTGGCACCTAACTAATGAAATATTTAAATTACCTATATCTATATAACTATAGCTATATCTATATATATATATAGATATATATATATATATATATATATAGATAGATAGATAGATAGATAGATAGATAGATAGATAGATATATCTCTCTCTATCTATCTCCTGGTTAAAAATTATTTATAACAAAATTACTGAAATTTGATTTGAATTCAAATTAAAATGGAAAATATAATACTAATATATTAATTATATTTTTGGGGTTAATGGTATTTTGTCTATTACAATGTTGTTGTCTAAAACTATTAAAATCATTCTCATTAATTGAAGAAAACATTGAATTAAAATATAAATTAAATAAAATATGAATCTTAGATTAAATATTTAAAAGAAAATTAGAAATATTGCCACGGCATCTAGCTGAAAATGTTTAAATTAATAAAACCGAAAAAATGTATCAGCACAATAACAAAGCTTCTAAAATATAAATTAGATTTAATATGGAAAATACGTATAATATTTATACTGGTTTATGTCCTTTACAGTGGTTTTGTCCGTTGGTTTTTGTCCAGTTGTTGTTGTTAACTGAAACTACTCTCATCATTCTTATGAATTGAATTACAGCATAAATTAAATCAAATGAATTTAGATGAAAAACTAAAAATTAGAAATGTCACCTTGGCAACTAATTGGAATAAAATGTTTAAATTAAAACTGCAAAGAAATAAAAACTCAATTTTAAAAACAAGCACATAAAAATGGCTTGAATTAAAATGAAAACTGGAAATATAAATTAAATCTAATTCAAAATGTTCAATACTAATGTTTAGTATATAAATAATACTAACATAACACTGGTCCATTATGCATAATGTTTCTGCATGTCTGAGATCAGCTTTGCAATAGAGAGCAACAGCAAGGTTATGGAAGTAAAAATCCAAAACATAAATTTTCTTCATAATGGAATGACACGTCCTGGCCTGCAGGTGAGGAGAGCTGCAGCAGTGCTGAATGGCAGTGCAGCAGCGGTCAGTGCGTTTCGGTCAGTATGCGCTGTGATGGACACCCGGACTGCAGAGATCATTCAGACGAGGAGGACTGCGCTGAACCTCCACCATGCAGCACGCAGCGCCGCTGTCCGAAGAGCCAGGAGTGTCTGCTGGACGAGTGGATATGTGACGGAGAGATGGACTGCAAGGATGGCACGGATGAGAAGGTGCGCTAGGAAATCCATGCATTTAATGACCAAAAGCACATTTTAATCATTTTGTAATGTGTAGTGTTTGACCACCTTTCTCATGTGAGACAGAACTGTAAGGAGTCTCCAGTGCAGTGCGGTGAGTTCCAGTGGCCGTGTGCTTCTAACATGCAGTGCATTCCGAAAGCCTGGCGCTGTGACGGCTCTGAAGACTGCAGGGATGGAAGTGACCAATCTGGTTGTGAGTTAACACAGTTGTCAAACTGAAGCAGGCTGAACCCAGATAAGACCCCAGTGCAAGTTCATTTTCATTAAACATCAGAAATTATTTTAAAGTCAACATAGTCAGAGTTGACCCTTTTTACTCTTAATGCATATTCCTGTTCTTTTTTGAACAATTAGTTTAACAATTCTCCAACCATCTGTCTTTTTTTTTTTTATAGAGATAGACTAAAAAAAATTTTGTTCCTTTAATGTCCTTGTTGGACTCAGAAATGTCATATTACAGAAGCGTTTTGTTTATTAGAACTTTCAAGTTTAAAAAGTGTTTGGGATTCTGATTAGCTATACTTTCAAGAATCCTGATTTGGAAATGAATTTTGAATCACTTCACAGGAATAATTGGCAGGACATTTGTAGACTAAAATGAAGGAAATCTACAGTTCAAAAATTTGGGGTTGGTAAGATTTTTAATGTTTTTGAAGAGTTTTTCCACCAAGGCTGCATTTATGTGATCAAAAATAGTTAAAACTGTTCTAAAACATGAAAATTGTTTTATTTGTGAATATATTTTAAAATGTAATTTACTCCAGTCTTCAGTGTCTCATGATCCTTCAGAATCATCCTAATATACTGATTTGTAAAAAAAATTTATATTCAATAATTTTGTGAAAATTGATACATTTTCAGTATTCTTTGATAAAAAGTTCAAAAGAGCAGCATTTGTTTTAAATGGAAATCTTTTGTAACAATGTAAAAGTCTTTGTCACTTTATATCAATTTAATGGATCCTTGCTGACTAAAAATATTAATTTTTCATTCAAATTTTTGAATGATAGTGTAATATCATTCAATCACCTCTGAAAACCCCAATTGCATAATGTTAATGTAGATAGCATTTCTGTCCACATTTTGATGTTTTTCTGTATTCTGCCAATTATTCCTGTGGAATGACTCTCAAAATCCATTTATAAATGAGGATTCTTAAAGTGTAGCTGGTGTGTTTTGACAGGTCCGAGTGTGTCCTGTCCTCCTCATCTGTTCCAGTGTGGTAGTTCAGAGTGTGTGGACCCGTCTCAGCTCTGTGACGGAGTCACTAACTGTCAGGACGGTTCTGATGAGGGCGGGACCTGCCAGACAGACAAGTGCTCTGAACAGTCAAAGTGTGCCCAGGACTGCCACAGCACACCTACAGGCACGGTATGATTTCCTCTGTTAATTCTGTTAAAAACTACTAGTCATAGAAATTGAGTAATAATATTAACTTGCACTACAGTTCAAAAGTTTAGGGATAAGATGTTTATAATGTTGTTGAAAAGTAGTGTCTTCTGCTCACCAAGGCTGCAATTATTTGTAAAAAAAAAAAAGCAGCCATTTTTCTAGTCTTAATTGTCACATGATCCATCATAAATCACTCTAATATGCTGATTTGCTGCTCCAGAAACATTTATCATTATCAGTGTTGCTTAATGTTTTTGTGGAAACAGTGCATCCTTTTTTTTTTTAGGATTCTTTGATGAATAAAGTTCAAAGAAACAGTGTTTATGAAATATAAATCTTTTGTAACATTATAAATGTCTTTACTGTCATTTTTAAATCTCTTTAGTGCATCAATGCTGAATAAAAGTAATTGTTTGGGGAAAAAAAATTATACTGACCCCAAACTTTTGAATGGTAGTGTATGTTAACAAGTTTAGGACTTTAGGTTTTGAAGGATCTAAACCAGGGGTCACCAAGTTCGGTCCTGGAGGGCCGGTGTCATGCAGAGTTTAGCTCCAACCCTAATCAAACACACCTGAAGCAGCTAATCAAGGTCTTACTAGGTATACAGGCAGGTGTGTTGAGGCAAGTTGGAGCAAAACTCTGCAGGACACCGGCCCTCCAGGATCAAGTTTGATGACCCCTGATCTAAACAATCATTTTTTTTCAACCATTGACCACAGTCAGATGTTAATGTTCCACTCTAAGGTTTGAGATATCCAAAAAAAAAAAATTGTTTTGGAAAATAATTTTGTTGTGTTCCAAAGATAATACAACCCTAATCTTATAAGAATTTGTAGGATAGAAGAAAAACCATTTTCAATAAATTTGATGAATACACGGCATGACCTCAATGACTCTAAAAGGCATAAGTGAACAGCATTTTATCAATGTTTACCAGTTGGTGGCAGTAGCCACTATGTAAACATCATACAGCAGACATTATGTAATAAAGCTTTGTTTCTGTATAGTACAACAATATCAGATGCAACATCTCTCACTTTGGTGCTTGGCCCTTTTTTTAAGCAACTAATTAATAAGCAGTTGCTTACCATTTTGTGCTTCCTGTCACTGCTTTTATCTTCCTATAGCGCTGTTGGTGCAGAATGGGCTACAAGCCTGTAGATGATGGTGTGGTGTGTGTTGATGTGGATGAGTGTGTGGACCGTCCAGACTTCTGTTCACACTACTGTAACAACACTCGGGGCTCATTTGAGTGCTCTTGTAGTCACGGTTATGTTCTGGAACCTGATGGCCACAGTTGCAAAATCACAGGTATATACATTACGAGCAAGAGCAAATATATATTTTTCTGGTTGTAAAACATAGGCCATGTTATAGCATGCATATGGAGCAGTATACACTCTATATTTCATTTAAAAAAACAATGGTGTGTAAGGCTGTGTGCATTATGCAACAAATGGTAGTATGCTACATTTTGTTATCTAAAAAATAAAGGTATTTAGAATTTCAAAGAGATTGCATTTGTTACACTGCAAGTGAAAGGTTAAGTGGGCTAGAATATTTCACATGAGTGCTCAGATCATGAGTATGGCTTGAATACACAATATAATGCAATTTCTAATACACTCATACACTTCAAGGTACATCTCTTCACCCCTCTTTACTCAAGCGGAGGCCGTAGTTGAAAGTTGTGCTCCTGTCTCAGGTGAGCCGTACCTGCTGGCGTCTGTGCAGTCTGAGGTCTTCCTGCTGGGTCTGAGGAGCTCCAGTCTGGACGTCCTGCTCTCGTCAGAGAAGCATTTTGTCCTGTCACTTGACTACGACTGGCAGAAGCAGAGAGTGTACTGGATCAACCTCAACACTGACAACATAAAATGGTTGTCACTGGATCAGAAAAGCAAAGGAACCTTTATTAAAGGTCAGTGTTATTGTTAACTACAAGTACTGTTCATTACATAAACGTGCATAAAAATACATTATACACATATGTGTATGTATATTAAAAATCGTTTTTAGTAAATGAAATAAAAATAAAAGATACAATATAAATATTACATAATAAATTTAAATGTAAAAAAAAAACTTAAATGAAAATTAGAAATGTTTAATTTTAAATAAATAAATCATAAATTTTAAAAATGTCAAAAGCACATTCAAAATTGAACAAATAAAATATAAAATATAAAAAAAAAAAAAATATATATATATATATATATAGCTAATTCAACTAAACTGAATTGAGCTGATTAATGACACTTGTTTTTGTAGAGCTGCCTTTTAGATTAAATTGTTTTTTGGTTTTATGCTTGATGAACTTTGCAACATTAACACTGTTACTGTATGGAACTGAAACAACACTGAACTAAATTGAACTGAATAATGACACTATTGTCTTTTTAGAGCTGCTTTACAGCTGAAATTGTTTCATAATTGAGGAATTTGACAACATTAACACTGTTATTTTCCTATTTATTACTCTTAAGCTGCTTTGAAACGGTCTGTATTGTATAAAGCACTATATAAAAAAAAAATAAGGCTGGTCATGTTCATATGTATTAAAGTTTTGAAGTCACAGATTTGGGAATGACCTGTAAGTGTCCATCTCTCTGTATCAGGTATCAATGCAGACAGTCTGGCAGTGGACTGGGTGGCGAGGAACCTCTACTGGGCTGATAGTGTCAACAGCCAGATCAATGCAGTGGGACTGGACAGTGATGCCACCAGAACCACAGACCGTGTGGTGATCCTGGGTGAAGATCTAGGGCAGCTTCGCTCCATCGCTCTGCTGCCACAGGAAGGGTTTGAAGAATCATTCTTTTGTCACATTTTTTATTTTTTTTATTTACATAGCCACCAGTGGGCACTACAAAGCATGAGAACCACTGTTTTAGCATGATACTTATGATGTAAATTTGACCCTGATATTTGTCTGTCTTTCAGAATTATGTTCTGGTCAGAAACCGGGGACGAGGCTCAGATAGAAAGAGCAGGAATGGATGGCTCAGACAGACACGTGCTGGTCAGTCACTCTCTCCGATGGCCGGTCAGTTTGACGGTGGACTCCCTGCAACACAGAATCTACTGGACAGATGAGAAACTCAAGTGCATCGGATCAGCCGATATTGATGGAGGAGATATTAAGGTAGTGGATGTGTCCACCTCAGCATCTTAGAAAATGTCTAATAGGGCGAAACATTACATGATCTGCTAATCGGTTTACAGTTGCTTTCCTTGTAGAATGTTTCTGGATCAACATTCCTGTCCATCAGTCTAATGTTAAGAGTCTTTTAGATAAAGTGGTGGATGAAGTACATAAATCAAGTACCTGAGTACAGACACCCTAATAAAATTAATCCATTTTGTGGGTTTCAAGAATGTGGGAACCAACAGTTGATGGTAGCCACTGACTACTTGCATAGTATTTGCAAGTACCATCAACTGTTTGGTTACCCACATTCTTCAATATATCTTGGGTTGAATAAATGATGGCAGAATTTATTTTGGGTGAGCTATCCCTTTAAGTACTGTCCACCACTGGATAGATATGGGTCTTTAATGAAATGAAAAGGTACTAAGAGTCGAAAATGATTTATATTCCAGCATCTTTTAAAAACTTTTTTCAGACATTTTCCCTTTCCATCTTCCATAATTCTGCAGCTCTTGCAGATGATGGAGACCCCCAGTCCGTTCTCAGTGTCTGTATTCAATGATGAGGTCTACTGGTCTGATACTAAAAGAGGAACCATCCAGAGAGCTCACAAAATCACGGGCAAACTGCACCAAGTCCTGCTCAAACGTCCTGGACAGCCGTTCGGTTTGAAGGCAAGTATTCCTTAACACTGTGATCATTAAAAATTAAATTAAACCCCACAGACATTTGTAAGGTACAGGCTATATTTGCTTGCTTTGAATCATGTGAAACTTGTGTAAGATGTAAATCAGTAACTGGTGCTGGCGTGTATCTGCAGGTCATTCATGCACTTTTCCAAGTGGGCGTCCCTAACCCGTGTGCTTCCCAGCACTGCTCTCACCTGTGTGTTTTGTCCCCGGGGTTGAAGGCCGTGTGCAAGTGTCCTTCTCAGTTGCAGCTGGATGAAGATGGACTGACCTGCTCCAAACACAAAGACTCGTCCTTCTTGCTGTTTCTTTCTCCAGCTGCAGTCACACAGGTGTTGATATTAATACCTTATGGTCAAAGCTAGATGTTAGAAGTCATATATTCATTATTTGACTAATTAATAATAGTGCAGTATAGTGCATGTCATTTATCTTAAGATTAGACTATGCAATGCTTAATCAAAAATGACAATTCAAACCATTCTCTTTGATTCTAGCATAAGGTCAGCAATAGGATTAGGACTGTTTCTGTTTGACAGCAGTGTTGTGGTGTTTCAGGACCAACAAAAGAGAATCATAATAGTTTGTTTTTTTTAGCATCTCAATTTATTAAAATAATAGTAATACATGCCTACGGCTACAGCCCTGCTTATGTTTACAAATTAACATTTTGACAGATCTAGAATGTAAAGTGTCCTTTTACTGTATTTTTAACGCCTTGCAAGCATAAAGTCAGCATTTAAAGGGGGGGGTGGGTACAATGCTGTTTCATGCATTCAGAGTTGTTTACACTGGTAAAGAGTTTGATTCTCATGCTAAGCATGGACAAAGTTTCAAAAAAATTTTTGGACGTATAACAGTATTTCTGTGCCAAAAATCTCACTTCCGGATTCGTACAAGTTTCGGAGTTTTTTTCGATCGTTGTTTTTTATGACGTAAACGACGGTGGAACTCCTTATATGGGCATTTCTCCCGGAAAGAACGCGTCCGTGCACGCATCGACCAGAGCGAGAGTGCGCCCATCAACGTGCTTCAATCGGCAGGCTGGCAGCACGGGCCTTGCTCGGGAAGAATGTCTCTAAAGAAGTGTGTTTTTGGTTGTGAGGGAAAGATAACCTTGTTCAGCTTCCCAAAACAACCCACCGTTACGTGAACAGTGGATATAGTTTGTTTTTCTGGGGCAGCAATGGAGTTTCTCAAGTGTTTTGTTGACGAACGTTTTATAAACAAGGCCCAGTTCGACGCTGGATTTGCACATCGTTTAATACTGAAAGATGGAGCGGTCCCAGCTATAAAAGATCCCGGTCATGATTCAGAACTGCAGATGGTGAGTGAAACGGCATCAAATGTCTGTTTTGTTGGCGATCGGTGCAAGTGCTCGTCACTCTTTAGCTCCGCCCACACGGCACGCCTCCAGGAGCTCGGCTTTTTTCGGAGAGAATCGTAAATCTGTATCTTTCTTTTATAAATATGATAAAACTAAAGACTTTTTGGAGATATGAAGGATGCAGTACTACTCTATAGGTACTCGAGATTAACATGAGATTGGGTGAAACGGTGTGCGTTAGGTCCCCTTTAAGTCACAACACATGCATGGATGCACAATAACATGCATCCATGCATATGTTCGCTTCTCTACCCATAGATAAAACTAAAGTCCCTAAAATAAGCCTACTTTGTTTTCTTTATCAATAATCTCGGATGTATGTCCCAACACCACATTAGTTTCATTACAACTTTAAACATTGGAGTCTTTGAGATATTCCACGTTGTTACAGATTGGATAGTGTTGTCTAGCTGGTAATTGCAAAAATGTTTTGCACTAAATTCCACAGTTTTCCAGCAAAAATAATGTTTTATGAATTTGGGTTACATAATAGCTATATGAATTACAGATTTTGTGAAATAGAAAAAAATCTCACACACATTTTTATAGATATAGATAGATAGATAGATAAGAACATAAGAAATACTGTCCTGAAATCCTTACAATTAAGCCCTTGATACGCCCTTGATCTTTTAAATATGTAAAGTCTTCTATGTGCGGAGCGTAAGTGTATTAGACTTTAACACAATTTGTCTGTCTCAGACTTATTTACAGAACAGACACAGTGACGTGGGCCTAAAGAACTGGCCTGAACATCGGCGTTTTGACCTTCCCAGCATGAACAAGCCAACCATGTTAGATTTAGTGCTGCGTGACCTCACCCTGTACGTGTCCGATGGTGGTCAGCCCGGCGTGGGGCTCTTCAAGATGAAGGACACGGTGCTGGTGCCTCGTGGGAAACTGCTCCAGCTACATAAGGACTCGCTGCGCACGTTCTCAGTGGACTGGATCACCCTGAATGTGTACTGGAGCAGCGAGAAGCTGCCTGGTCTGCAGGTCACCTCACCGGATGGTGCACACACCAGTGTGATAATAAAGGATGGTGTCGGAGCTATTGAATCCATTGCTTTAGACCCACCCAGCGGACGCCTCTGCTTCTCAAACAAAGTCCAGGAAGGTCGCATGACCCAGGTGGAGTGTGCCTATATGAACGGACAGAACAGGACAGTGGTGTGGAGTAATTCAGTCCAGGCCAACTTCACTGATCTTGACAGATGAAGGGAATAAACTGTATTGGGCTGACACTGGTATGTTTTATATACTCTCATATGCTCACCAAAGCTGCATTTATTTGATTAAAAATACAGTAATACTGTAAAATATTATCTTATCTATTTGAAAACATTTTAAAATGTAATTTATTCCTGTGACGCAAAGCTGAATTTTCAGCATCATTACTCTGAAAATTGCTCATCATTACTCATTTGTCTTCAGAGTCACATGATCCTTCAGAAATCATTCTAATTTGCTGATCAAGAAACATTTCTTATTATCATCAATGTTGAAAACAGTTGTGCTGAATATTTTGTGTAAATCGTGATATACTACCACTCGGGTAAAAAACACAAAAACCCACAAAAATATAATGCAGCAAAAGCTGTTTTCAACCCTGATAATAAGAAAGAACCATTGTAAATAATTGAGCACCAGTAATAACTGAGCTACAAATCCGCATATTAGAATGATTTCTGAAGGATCATGTGACTGAAGACTGGAGTAATGAAAACAGAAATGGTGCTTTTAAACTAATAATATTTTACAATATTACTGTTTTCTGCATTTTTGACCAAATTGTGTATATAGTAAAATAATGATCTTTTCTCTAGGTCTTGCAGTAATTGGTTCAGTTTCCGTAGATGGTTCTGGATACAAGGAAATAAAGACAGAAGGAGGCTTGATGGCATTTGCCTTGGTTAACAAAGTTCTTGTTTGGATTACTAAAAAAGGTACTTTTGTATGGGGAAGTTTTATGCTCTTCTGTGAGGAAAAACCAGGTCATACCATTTTAAGATAGTTTTTACCCAATAATCTGTCCATTGTTGTTTAGACTCCACTAAGTGTTGGTTTAGTGATGATGAGCATACAGTGAAGCTGTGGTTTGAAGTGGACGCCGGCATTGTCAGTCTGAAAGCATTCGCAAAGTCAAGACAAAAAGGTGGGGAAATAATTACGTAATAACGTATTACGTTTATGAAAATTATGAAGCATTAATCGGTCCATTTCATATTTCAGGCACTAATCTCTGCTCTAATGGTAATGGAGGCTGCAGTCAGCTCTGTCTTGCGTTCCTTGGAGGAATGACGTGCCACTGTGCCCATAATCACCGCCTGGTCAACGGCAGAGACTGCAGTCCCGACCCCCGCTGCCCTGGAGGCACCAAACCTTGCCTGAGTGAAGACATCTGTCTACCCCTGGAGCAGTTCTGCAACGGCGTGGCCGACTGTCCAGATCATTCTGATGAGAACTGTGAGGAATCGTCAAATCCTGAACTTCTGGTTTAAATTTTTAAATGTTTTAGGGAGGAAAAAGTTAGCTTTACAAATAACATGGATTATTCTGTTGTAGGTTGCTGTTATTGGGGTGTATATATGCACTGTGAAGAACATATGCAGGTCCATTTTTACCCCCAAATCAAATAATAAATAAATACATTTTGCATAATGTAAATATTCTTAATGGTCCTAACAATAGGCTTAATTTTATTTTGGGACACTTTAGATAATTATACATTTTTTGCTTTGTCTTGTTACTGTAAATACATCACAAAAATATTAAAGAAAATTAAATTAATAATAAAAATAAATAGTGAAGTATTTATACATGATTGATTTTAACTACTCCAATGAATATATACTCAAAACATACAGAATCAAAAGAGAACATTTGGAAATTAAATTTTGCATGATGCAAATAACCTTAATTGGTATTTGTACATGAATTTATTTAAATTTAATTCAATAAACGCACAATGATTTTTATTTTATAAGTATATATTTACATAATTCCCCTTTTAATTGAGCGAAAAATGACCCAGAGATGATTTCATTAGATTCACTCAAGATTAAACAGGATCCAATAGCCATGTTCTTCTGTTTTGACTTCTCAGGTCTCCAGGATAAACAACATAAAAATGTCCGGATCAATCCTAAAGCGTTTCGTCCAGGTTTGAGTGATAATGTCATACCAGAGAACGTGGAGTCGGAGGTGTGTGGCGTTACGCTGTGTAACGGCAACGGTAAATGCACAACCCAGAACGGAGTGACGGTGTGCGTCTGTGAGGAAGGTTACAGTGGAGAGCACTGTCAGGAACGTTCGAGCGGGCTCTCACAGGGGCCGCTTCTGTATGGAGTAGTTGGACTGTGTGCCGCTGTGGTTGTCCTGGGGGTCACTGTCGGCGTCATTCAGAAGAAAAAAGCCACAAACCGGAGGTACACTGTAATCTGCTGACTTTCATTTGCTTATGATGCTTAAAATCCTATTTTTTTTTTTATGACGATTAAGCTGTTTGTGTTTAGGCAAGCAGCACTGACTGTAGATGTGCAGGAAACAGGCATGAAGGAACTAGAGAGAAGACGAGAGACATCTTCAGCAAAATCTACTGGAAAAGACATTAAATTCTCAGAGGTATGAAATAGGAGAATGTGATATTAAAGGAATAATTGACTCAAAATGAAATTTTGCAGAAAATGTACTCGCCCTCGGGCAATCCAAGACTAGTTTTTCTTCATCGGAACAGATTTGGAGAAATTAAGCGTTACATCACTTGCTCAGCAGTGGATCCTCTGCAGTGAATGGGTGCCGTCAGAATGAGAGTCCAAACAGCTGATTAAAAACATCACAATAATCCACACCACTCCAGTCCATCAATTAACATCTGGTGAAGTGAAAAGTTGCATGAAACAAAGGAACAAATCCATCAGTAAGATAACTTCAAACTACTGCTTCCAGCTGAAATGAGTCAGAAATATGCACAGATCAAGCACGTTTACAAGTGAAAATGGTTCAAAACAGTTTTAATGTCAGTGAATATTTATGTAAGAGGACAAGATGGACTTGAAAGAAGCATTATTATAGATTATGGACTCATATTTTGGATATAATCAACGGTTTAAAGTTAAAACACATTAATAATGGATTTCTGTCTTACAAACACACAGCTTTTCATTTCACAAGATGTTAACTGATGGACTGGAGTGGTGTGGATTATTGTGATGTTTTTAATCAGCTGTTTGGACTCATTCTGACGGCACCCATTCACTGCAGAGGATCCATTGATGAGCAAGTGATGTAATGCTACATTTCTCCAAATTTGTTCTGAAGAAGAAAAACTCATCTACATCTCAGATGGCCTGAGGGTGAGTACATTTTCAGAAATGTTATTTTTGGGTGAACTATTCCTTTAATTCCAAACCAATAAAAAGTGCCCATTAGCAAAGATGGTGTAATATTTGCTGTGAAAATCCTTGCTGAGGTTTTGAAATAAATGATTTGATTAGTTTTTAAAAATATATATTTTTTCTGTCTTTAGGAAAATGTGGTAACGTCTGTGGACTAGCTTCAACTTCCCAGCTGTAGCATCTTGGTTTTTGAAATAAAGTCAGGTTGCATTTTGAAAAGTCAAATTCACAGTCTAGTTTGTGCAATTACCTTCTGTACCATCTGTAAACAAACTGTTTCATAAATATCATTATGAAACTTACCAACTTAATGACTGTGTCTTGGTTTACCACATAAGTACTGCAGAAATTGATTTTTCCACAGCACCACATTGTATACCTGTCAAAATGAAAGATTTAAAGTCAGTTTTTGAGAAACCTGATATGAAATGATGCTCTGGAAATTTGGGAAGAAATAGAGGTGGCTACTTGGAAAACTTTGGCCCAACCTACAATATGACTTCAATAATGCAACAAAGAGGTTTAATGCATATTTTATGCAATTTAAAGTGTACAAAGGAAGGTGCAACACTAGAGAAGGTCTGTGGCATCTCAAGGTAACAATTCATAATTTGTCCATTTTTATACTTTTTTTTTTTTTTATTTTTTTACATTTGTCCATTAAAATCAGTTTTCTAAAATGGTTCATTTTAATCATTTTTGCCGGCCTATTAAGCATCACCCTTGGCTTCCCAGTGGGTTCACCTTTACATAAGGTGAGTTTCACAATAGATAATTTCATTTATTTAAAATTGATTAAATGCATATTAAATATTACATTATTTTTATGTAACTTAATATTAAATAAGTTTAAAATTGAATTACATTTAAATGTAGTTGAACTAACATTGAAGTTAATAATGGTAAAACTTTAGTTGCTTATTATAATGCATAATACTAGCATATTGGCTGTTTAGTAGCACAACTGAATTCCGGAAATTATTTATTAGGTAACATAAATGTTAAAACAGAAATTTTACACATCCACTAAATGAGCTCATTTCAAATTTGATGCCTGCTACAGGTCTCAAAGTTGGCACGGGGGCAACAAAGGGTTGAAAAAGCAAGAAATTTTGAAAAGATTCAGCTGGGAGAACATCTAGCAACTAATTAAGTTAATTGACATCAGGTGTGTAACATGATTAGCTATAAAAGGGATGTCTTAGAGAGGCAGAGTCTCTCAGAAGTAAAGATGGGCAGAACAACGCTCCTCAACGTCAAATTGCAAAGGCTTTGCAAATCTCATCATCTACAGTGCATAACATCAAAAGATTCAGAGAAACTGGAGAAATCTCTGTGCGTAAGGGACAAGGCCGAAGATCTTTGTTGGATGCCTGTGGTCTTCGGGCCCTCAGACGACACTGCATCACTCATCGGCATGATTCTGTCATTGACATTACTAAATGGGCCCAGGAATACTTCCAGAAACCACTGTCGGTAATCACAATCCGCCGTGCCATCTGCAGATGCCAACTAAAGCTCTATCATTCAAAAAGGAAGCCATATGTGAACATGGTCCAGAAGCGCCGTCGTGTCCTGTGGGCCAAGGCTCATTTAAAATGGACTGTTTCAAAGTGGAAAAGTGTTCTATGGTCAGACGAGTCCAAATTTGACATTCTTGTTGGAAATCACAGACGCCGTGGTTTTAAATTTCTCAGTTTAAACATTTTGTTTTCTGTTATATTGTGAATAAAATATTGGCTCATGTGATTTGAAATTCTTTGTTTTCATTTTTATTCAAATTTAAATAACGTCCCAACATTTCTGGAATTTGGGTTGTATTTATAAAGCACATGTTATGCCTTCTGCTTAAATCACATTTTAGATCCCTTAATCCTACCCCATACCTAAATTTAACAACTATATTACTACTATTAATAAGCAACAAATTAAAAATACAGTAGGTAATAGTGAGAATTGGTCCTAAAGGTGACCTTAATTATTTAATAACTATTCATTAATTATAAAGACATTAGATATTTATATTGTAATTAGGTCATTAATTTTGATTATTTCATAATTATAAGAAAATTGACATACTAAGTTATAATTGACGGTCAGAAGTATTATATAATATACAGTGGATATAAAAAGTCTACACACCCCTGTTAAAATGCCAGGTTTCTGTGATGTAAAAAAAAATGAGACCAAGATAAATCATTTCAGAACTTTTTCCACCTTTAATGTAAACTATAACCTGTACAACTCAATTAAAAAAACAAACTGAAAATCTTTTAGAAAAGGGGGAGTAAAAATAAAAAAACTAAAATAATGTGGTTGCATAAGTGTGCACACCCTTAAACTAATACTTTGTTGAAGCACCTTTTGATTTTATTACACCACTCAGTCTTTTTGGGTATGAGTCTATCAGCATGGCACAGCATGGCACATCTTGACTTAGCAATATTTGGCCTCTCCTCTTTGCAAAAATGCTCCAAATCTGTCAGATTGCGAGGGCATCTCCTGTGCACAGTTTTCTTCAGATCACCCCACAGATTTTCAATCGGATTCAGATCTGGGCTCTGGCTGGGCCATTCCAAAACTTCAATCTTCTGGTGAAGCCATTCTTTTGTTGATTTTGATGTATACTTTGGGTTGTTGTGCTGAAAGATGAAGTTCCTCTTCATCTTCAGCTTTCTAGCAGAAGCCTGAAGGTTTTGTGCTAATATTGACTGTTATTTTTTCATTGTTGCGCCATATTTTCTCCACTCGATAATGACTGTCTTCACTGTGTTCCATGGTATATCTAATGCCTTGGAGATTCTTTTGTACCCTTCTCCTGACTGATACATTTTAACAATGAGATCCCTCTGATGCTTTGGAAGCTCTCTGCGGACAATGGCTTTTGCTGTAAGATGCGACTAAGAAAATGTCAGGAAAAGCCTACTAGAACAGCTAAACTTTATTTGGGTTTAATCAGAGGCACTTTAAATGATGGCAAGTGTGTACTGACTCCTATTTAACATGAGTTTGAATGTGATTGCTTAATTCTGAACACAGCCACATCCTTAGTTATAAGAGGGTGTGCACACTTATGCAACCACATTATTTTAGTTTTTTATTTTTACTTCCCCTTTCCTAAAAGATTTCAGTTTGTTTTTTAATTGAGTTATACAGGTTATAGTTTACATCAAAGGTTGAAAAAGTTCTGAAATGACTTATCTTGGTCTCATTTTATTTTTACATCTCAGAAACCTGGCATTTTAACAGGGGTGTGTAGACTTTTTATATCCACTGTATATGGATCCTGTTTAACTAAATACATGAGATTTAACAAAGTTAGTCAATTTAATTATATTTTGTCACAAAGTAATGAGACATTTCAGTAAACTGTAACCTAATCTATTCAAATAGTTTTTTTTTTTGTTTTTCATATGATCCAGAGAGAAAGACGCAGACGTCAGCTGGGTTTTAGTTATGGACAGGGGCATGTTTGTTTATCCATTCTATGTTCCCTTCCTTCAGCCTAGCCTTCACAATGATTTCACTCCTGAAATTTACATTCATGATCACACCAGACCTTCCATTCCCAGGCTAGTGACTCCCAGGCTTGAATTTGTCAAACTAAGCTTGAGAATACTGTCAAGCAAAGCTGATTCAAACACTTCTGAGAGCTTCACAAGGAGTGGATTGAAGCTGGTGCATCAAGAGTCACCACGCTCAGACGTCTTCAGGAAAAGGGCTACCAAGCCACTTCTGAACCAGAGACAACGTCAGAAGCGTCTTACCTGGGCTGGGGAGAAAAATAACTCAGTGGTCCAAAGTCCTCTTTTCAGATGTAAGTAAATTTTGCATTTCATTTGGAAATCAAGGTCCCAGAGTCTGGAGGAAGAGTGGAGAGGCACAGAATCCATGTTGCTTGAAGTCCAGTGTGAAGTTTCCACAGTCAGTGATGATTTGGGCTGCCATGTCATCTGCTGGTGTTGGTCCACTGTGTTTTCTGAGTCCACAGTCAACGCAGCCATCTACCAGGACATTTTAGAGCACTTCATGCTTCCTTCTGCTGACAAGCTTTATGGAGATGCTGATTTCATTTTCCAGCAGGACTTGGCACCTGCCCACACTGCCAAAGGTACCAAAAGCTGGTTCAATGACCATGGTGTTACTGTGCTTGATTGGCCAGCAAACTCGCCTGACCTGAACCCCGTAGAGAATCTATCGGGTATTGTCAAGAGGAAGATGAGAGACACCAGACCCAACAATGCAGATGAGCTGAAGGCCACTGTCAAAGAAACCTGGGCTTCCATACCACCTCAGCAGTGCCACAAACTGATCACCTCCATGCCACGCCGAATTGAGGCAGTAATTAAAGCAAAAGGAGCCCCTACCAAGTATTGAGTACATATACAGTAAATTAACATACTTTCCAGAAGGCCAATTCACTAAAAATGTTTTTTTACTGGTCTTATGAAGTATTCTAATTTGTTGAGATAGTGAATTGGTGGGTTTGTGTTAAATGTGAGCCTAAATCATCACAATTAAAAGAACCAAAGACTTAAACTACTTCAGTCTGTGTGCATTGAATTTATTTAATACACAAGTTTCACAATTTGAGTTGAATTACTGAAATAAATGAACTTTTCCACGACATTCTAATTCATTGAGATGCACCTGTAGTTCCAAACTTGTTTGACTTTCTTCTGCAGAACACACACAAAATAAAGAAGTCAGTGGGGTCCAGTGTTGTTTGCACCCCAAGTATCATTTTTTTTTTGAAGAAGAAGAAAATCATAGATGTTTGGAGTGACTTGAAGGTCAGTAAATGGACAAAATACAAATTTTTGGGTGGACTATAGTCAGGACCGTCCTTGGCTGACATGGGGCCCAGTGCGAGTTAGGGAGCAGGGCCCCCTCGGTCAGTTCGTGATTGCGGTCTCGGGCCCGCACCAGTTGCACCTTCCAATGGACGGCCTGACTATACCTTTAAAGCAGGGGTGTCAAACTCAGTTCCTGGAGGGCCACAGTCTTGCACAGTTTAGATTCAATAATTAAACACACCTGATCCAACTAATCAAGTCATTTAGGCTTATTTGAAATCTATAAGGTACAGTATGTGTGTTGGTGCAGGGTTGGAACTAAACTCTGCAGGGCTGCGGCCCTCCAGGAATTGAGTTTGACACCCCTGCTTTAAAGTATCTCCAGTTTTCTGTTTGTGGTTTTATTTCCAGTTTGTGTGCTTTGTGTTGATTTAAAAATAAAGATTTGACTGGTTTTCTGCTGTGGTTTTGTCTTCTGACTGGAATCTCTGCTGGTAGGCTGTTTCTGTCATGCTGTGGCTGGTCTGATCATGTTTTCACCACTGTGATGATTAATGTGTTTTGTTATAAAAACATTTGAGGGTTTTAGATTAATGAATCTTCCCCATAAGAGTTCACAATGACTAGATTCAAAACAAAGGATAGGTTGAGCCCCTGGGTGTGCTTTCAATTAAACTCCGCCAACCACCTCGTGGTTAAATTTCTTGAAACAAAACATGTTTACTGGAATAAACAAGTCCGTTTTTAAGTAACAATATGATCTCTTCAGTGTAGGTTTGACTTCCATCTAGAACTGCAAACCATTTGTGAAATTACAGAGAAAAGGAACATAAACATATCAAAGATTTGACACCAAACGTAAATTTTATATTTAAGTCATATATAAATATGCACAGTTCTGTTCCACTTTCAGCGCAAGACTGACGAACTTGGAATATTCTTACATTTTTCTGTGGAGTTTGAAAAAGCAGGGTAATATTTTACCAATTTATACTTTCATATATGATTTTAAGCATGTGTTTTTTTAAACAATGTTAACTAGTAATCTTATTGCCGATTATTGATTGTTTTTATTATTAAGATGAACAATTTTCATTTTCTAACAGGAAGAGACATTTAATAAAAGATGGATGGTTTGGGACTAGCACTATTTGGAATATTTTTAGTGTCATTCACAGTTTCTAAACCGGTAAGAATATTATATATTTTAATATTTACTATGCATTCTCAAATTAAGCACCATTACTTAAGTGAACTAGGTTATAAATAATATTGGTAACACTTTACAATAAGGTGTTATTTGTTAACATTAGTTAATGTATTAACTAACATGAACAATACATTTATTACAGTATTTTTTAATCTTTGTTAACGTTAGTTAATAAAACTACAATCATTCATTGTTAGTTCATGTTAGCTCACAGTGCATTAACTAATGTTAACCACAACTTGTGATTTTAACAATGCATTAGTAAATGCTGAAATTAGCATTAATTAAGATTAATAAATGCTGTAGAAGTATTGTTCATTCTTAGTTCATGTTAACTATGTTGTTAACTAATATTAACTAATGAACCTTATTGTAAAGTGTTACCATATTTATAAAGACATCCTTAATTTCTGTTTCTTTTATTGTTAATGCAAACTTTATTCTATTTATTGTGCCCATGTAAAACACTTTGAATTAGCACCTTGAATGAAATATACGGTACAAAAAAAAGTTTATCATTAGATGAGTTATATGGATTCCCAGTGGTTATTTGATCATCTCTCTACCACTGTAAACATGTTTAAAACCCATAAAGATGTATTTAATAAAGCCTTTGCTACTTTATAATGACAATGCATTTGGGGGGTTTATTTTTCATTTTTATTTTATTTACATTTTTTATGATATTTTATCTTCATCTGACTGTACAGCACTTTGCTGCACTATTATTCACTAAGTGCTTTACAAATTAATTTTATTTTGCATTTGGAACCTGTTGATTATGTATTTCTAACCCTCTGACAGGTTAGCCTGTATCACCAGTTGACAGCATCCAGTTCTGAATCCTCTGAATCAAATGAGTCGAGCTCTTCAGAGGAAGCCACTGCACCGAAAACAACATTACAACCCATTGAGCTGAACACCCCGGGACCAGACAGTCTGCACCAAACCAACAACCCTACCGCACAACCAGGCCTTCCGCAGACCACAATGGACCCTTCCCTCACAGTACAAGAGGTTGTGGAGTTCGACTTAAATATAAGCTTTGTTCCTCTTGATCCAGTTGTGCCAGTTGCTGAAAGAGTTGTGGCTCCAGATGTCACCACTCCAGAACGATGTTACACGTTCCTGCTCACCAGTCCTGAGCCAAAACCTGCCAGAGGAGATAACATGTAATTTGCCAGTGTGCTGAATATTTACTAGGCTTGTCTATCTCAAAAATGTGATGGTGTTTGTGGCAGGGTTACCTTGGTAAGAGGTTGACCAACCTTGTATCATCTTCACTGTTCTTCAGTTGATTTTAATTATCTTCAGAAATACAGAATATAACTTTGAGCTATTGCATTTGTTAAAATGCTGTCTTTTTATTTACATTTTTGATTATCGTTATTAGATAAAACAGTATTTCTTAAAGGGGTGGTTGATTGCGATTTCACTTTTTTAACATTAGTTAATCTTTATATTTGAAGTTATTATCAAGTTTCTGGTTACATGTGTTACTGACGTAGGCTAATTCCTGTAGCTGAAGTTGGCTACATGTAACTGTTTTGAGGATAGTCAAAAACGTGGCGCTCAGTGTGCGAGGCACAATCGCAGCGGGCGTTATTAGAAAAACAGTAGTTCAGCGGAATACAATACACGGCGTTGCATAAAAGGTTTCTGTGAACAAGTCCTTACACAGAACGCATTTTGCATTGAAATTTGGAAAAAAGTGGAATGAAAGGTCTCCAGATGCGTTTTTTAAAAGTTGAATTTAATTTTAGTACCGCAAATTTAGTACGCTGTGTCAAGCGCAAAAAGTTTGCGAAATACGAGCGCAACTGTCAAACACGACTGTCTAGCACACGTTTAAGAGTATGAGAAGCCAAACTCATCGAAAGTGGGATGAAACAGTGCAACTCTTTAATACCGCGCTGTTTCATCCAACTTTTGGTGTGTTTGGCTTCCCATATAAAAGCAGTGGTGAAGATGGTGCAGCAAAAACGTTCTCTGTGTGAACGGCCCCCAAGGGGGGGGGGGGTAATGATATACGGATTAATATTATTAATATGATTGACGAGGTGTTGTGTTGTGAGGGGCCCACCCCCTTGGTTGTGTGACCGGGGCCCAACATTTGGTGCTACGCCCGTGCTCACAACATCATCTTGTTCATTCAGATACCGCAGACTACAGATTTCAACTGCTTACAACTGCTAGTTCACTGTAAGAGCTGACCATAGCCGTTATAAAGTATAAGTTCATCCCTTTTTTTCAGAAACCCCAGGCCTTCTCATTTGGTTACCACATCGTGTGGCTGTATCTGAATTACAGAAGCAGAACAGTACCGTAAAGACCATTTTTGACCCTTCGGTAAACTATTTGCATACAAACCAGTGTTTATGATTATAAGACATTAAAATAATACGATAATAAATACCAATAATATATTAAATAAGGCAGCATAACGGACTGTTTTTGTACAGATAAAATAAATGGAAGCGGAAAGACAACGGAAGCTGTGCACGTTCAAGTTACAAATGGCTGCTTGCGCTCTTACGTTAAAAATAAGACCAGAGAGCAACTGTCACTCATAAAACTGTTACTCTAAAAAGAAAAATCCCGAGGTATCCCATGACTCAAGATGTCCATTGAAATTTAATTCATATACAATTAATATAATTTGTGTAAAAAAGACCATCATACTCTTAAATCAATGGTTCAAATGATGTTTGTCATCTCTAATACAGCTGCTTAGGTTGAGAAAAGCAAAGTGTCTCATGTGACCTAAAGCTGCATGAACTTGTATTTCACAGCCCTTTCAGCGATGGAGAGCTCACCATTTACTGCCGTCGACTGAACACAAGACTAAACATGTGGAGGTCACAAATAACCCATAACCCAGTCACTGCAGATGTGCATCATATCAGGGTGGTGCAGGAAGCAATTAAGTTATATAAATTAAGCAATTACCCCGCAGGAAGCAATTAAGTTTTGCCACCATTTTATTTCAAAGCAAGGAGCGATAGAAGTATGCTTTGCAATATCATCAATACCTCATACATAAACATACAAAAAAACATTGAAGGAAGAAAATGCTTAGAGAAACAGAGATAAGAATTTGTGATCATTGAGAAATTCATTGAGTTTGTTATTAGCATTTTATTTCAATAAACATACAATGTTTGATTTGTTGTTGTAAATTAACAAGACGCATTGTAAATAATCCACTAACTGAATTCCCATCAGATGATAACCCTTGATTCAGGAGGGATAGAATGCATTAAATGTTCTTTTTTAATATTGAGACAAAAATGTCAGATGGTTTATCCGCACAGGATTTACTTCTTTGCACAGCATGTGGATCAATTTATCACAAAATGCCAATCAACATAAAACATGTTCTTAGAGAAACATCATTTTATTTCTGTAATACAATGTTTGTTTGTTGTCCAGCATTAATCAATAAATAGCATTAAATAATTTTAAAATTAACAAACGTTCGTAAATTTTATCCACTGTCCCTGAATGAATATCAGAGCCCATGTTGATACATTATATTAAGGATACTTTTCCTAAATATAAACCAAAAATGTTCTTGACAAATATTGATGATTCGGTCAACAAAAGCAGATAAGTTTATCCTCTTTGCACAGGATTACCTTTAACATTCTTTATCACAAAATGCATGTGGAATAGTACAATTAAAGAAGCCTTAAATATGTTCTTATCGTTTTTAATCAAGCAATAAAAATAAGAGCAGTTCTACAGACTTGAGAGAGGAGCAGTAAGGGAGGAGAGCTTGTATTCTATATATCAGTTCTATAAAAGCTTAACTGAGAGATGATTTCTGAGCCTAAACGTCACTCGTGGTGCTCTGTGTTGGGCTCTTCTTCGAGTGTCTGCTCTGCAGACTGTCGTGCGTCTACAGGAGGGGCCGCGATCAGCCCGCCGTCCTGCGCAGTGTTATAAGAGCCACAGGAGCTGCATTTCATGCCCAACACGTGGAAGGAGACAGTGGAGCGAGCCTGGCAGTCATTGCATATGATCTGTGAACATAAAAACACATACGGAAAAAAGAAATTAATTGCAATTAAAATAGTACGGCCAAATACAATTAAAATTACAAGTGTGCACTTTGGCAGAATTCAATTCAATTAGTCATTAGTTCGGTAAAATTAAGCATCAGAATGGACAAATTTGTTATTAAAGGTGCCATAGAATGCATTGATACAATATTTTAAATTGTTCTCTGATATCTACATAGAAGGTATGTGGCTTAGGTAAGGGCAAAAATTCTCCAGAAACTGTTTTACATGTCCATTTACAACCCTTGCATTTCTCCCCAGAATGAAATGGTCTGTTATTACCTTATTTGGACGGGTCATGAATAATAATGTTAAGCTCTGCTCTGATTGGCTGTTTCACAGTGTGGCTCATTTCAGTAGCTCACACAGCAGGAAGGAAACACAGGGAGGAAAATATATATTTCAATACTTTCTCGCGCAGTTATATCGTAGGGTAATTATACTGTAAATAAAATGCGGGCATCAGGGAGCCGCTATTAATATGCGGGGCATTGAAACTGCTTTCGAATGCACGATCGCTTTTTAGTTTCACTTTCTCTTTCGAGATTTGCGATCACACAAACTCTATTTATACTATGGAGCGGCAGTACTTACCACACATTTTACAAGATCAGATGCTTGTTAGTGGTGCTCAGGATCTGTAAATCATTGGCCATCCTCCTCAGTCATCTCTCCTTACTCTGTTTATGTGGTAAGTGAAATCTTATGTACTGTAATGTAACAGTCTACCGCTAGCAAGAAGCTAACCATGTCCCTTTAGTGGTTTGTGTTATTTGCTTTCCGTGCCTTTCTGAATACAGACACCAACCCATACCTGCACTTCACATCCCCTGCACGGCCTGGAACATAACATTTATTTCCATGATCTGCCATTTTAGCTGTTGTCCTCGCTTGTTTCTTCACAATACCTGCAGAACTTCTGATGGTTCGGTTGACGGCTGGCATAGAACATGGGCTGGTATATGCAAATGTTGGGGGCGTAACTATTAGTGATCCCGACTGTAACGTCACAGTCTGAGTTATGTTCTAATTCGCCTATTTTTCAGTGTTCTTTTGCATTCACGAGATTTACATAAGGAGGAGGAAACAATGGTGTTTGAGGCTCACGGTATGTCATTTCCATGTACAGAACTGTTATTATTCAACTATGCCAAGGTAAATGCAGTTTTCCATTCTATGGCACCTTTAAGGGAGAAAAACGAAATGTGGAAAATGCCAGCGAAGGAACACGTACAGCACAAACAAGAATAGTCACAGCATCAGCAGTGAAGGAGAGTGCTGGACATTCGGTTTGCCCCGCCACTCACTTGAAGATGTTCAGGCAAAAGGAAACACCTATACTACGCAGCAATCATCCTTAATCGCAGAAATGTGGCAAAACATCTCTGGAGAGAACCTCAGATTATTAAATTTGAAAGTGCTTTCCATATTTGTATCAACTTAGGCTACGTTTGTGAATGCACATTTTCTGCAATATCGCGCATCAAGTCACACTTCCGTGCGCGTCTTTCAGACTGCAACTTACAATCACAACTTCATTGTGCTGTTATTCCTTTCGAGCCGAATTTCACAAAATTCAGTCAGCTCCCGACAGCATCAGGTGTTTTATTAATGGTGAGTAGAATAATTTATTTATTTATTTCAATAAATGTAATTGTTTAGATTTAGGCTATAATATTATAAATCTGGTTGGTTTGTATTGGTGACGTAATATGTAAATGGTATGCGGCCCATGAGACTTGCACTTGGACCATAGTGCGGCCCTGTGGGAAAAAAGGTTGAGAACCACTGCACTAAAATAACACAGCAAGAGATTCACCTTATAAATGGCAGAAAAAACAAGCTAAACTACTGCAGCCACATGCTGTAAGCTAAAATAATCATTCTGAGCTTCACAGCAAAATGACCAAAGTAGACATAGCCACATCTGAGCTGAACCTTCAGCATTTTACAACTGCAGGATATGATCACATCTTACAGACTCATAAATGAACATTCACTTCTGCTTGTGTTTGCAATGCTCCTCATTTGAATGCTCATTTAGATAAAATGTCTGCTAAATGAATACATGTAAATGATGGCTCTCTTACCCTGACTGTAGTGTCCAGGTACTCTGTGGGCATGGGAGTCTGGGCAATTTCCTTATCTCTCTCTTCCCAGAACTCCTTCATGTTGAAGGCCGAATGCATACAGAGAGGACAGCGGTAAGCACTGCGGGACAGACATATAAACTCGTCTCTCAACTTTACAACATTATCGTATAAGCATTAGTCAGGTTCATGGAGTGAGGATCAAAACATGTAAACACAGGTCAGAGGGGCTGGTACTGTATAGCAGATGAGGAAGTGTCACACTTCTTAAGTTAATGGAAATGTCCTTTTGAATCTATGCAGCATTAGCAACAAGTCATTAGAAAACAATGCAGTAGACACAAAAAACATCACTCCTTACCCAGTTCTGAACATGTCCTCAAAGCATGTTCTGCAAGCAAAAAAGAAAGTGTTTTTCCATTTAATCACATTCATTTGATAACACATGGGTCAGGGCACCAGATGATTAACACGCTATGATCTTAAACATAGGATTTCAGCATTTTTTATAGAAATGTTATTAATGCAAATATATTTTAAAGAGCATTTAATTATCATTATGTGACTTTGAAGAATCTATCATGACTTTTTAATCACTGACAGGTATTTGTTCTTGTTTTAAGCATAAACTCACTTAATTTTGTTTAAGTTTTCAAGACTATATATTTACATTTTGCATATCAAGTAAATGTATCTTAATTTAAGGATGTTTAGATATTTGTATTGGGGGAAAAAGAGAGAAAATATATATGCATGCAATGACTAGGAATTTAAGAATTTCTGCTTTGACCTTTTTAAGGCCTTAATTTGTGAAAGGGGAATTAAGACTTAAGACTCACAAAAACCCAAACTTGTCATATAATGTTAGTCAAATAAATTTAGACAAGTGCATCCAAACGGTTAACTAGTAGTGAATACAACTAGTGTGTTATTTCTAGCACAATCAAACACTCACTTGTGTAGCAGATGACCGCAGGAGAGTACATGAGCCCCTATTCTGGACGTGTGGATGTCCTCCATACATACAGGGCAGTTCTGCCTAGAGACATTCTCAACACACTGAAACAGCAAGCACTGATTAATATTTCACTGCTAACAACAAAATGAGCAAGTAACTTTCAAGAATCAGGAGAACACTTTTCATACCTTGTGATTATCTTTAAGATCAGTGGCTAAACATAGATTGCACTTCGTACAATGGAAGTATTTCTCTCTTGGGCCAATTCTAAAGGTAACGGAGGAGGTCAATGAGAATCTTACTAAATAAATTACAAATGTATTGCTTCAGTTCAATAATGAAGACCCTTCTAATTTGTACGTTGTTTGAAAGCGTGTGCTAAATGAATAAACGTAAATGTCATGCAAACCTGCATATCCCGCAGGGCTGGCAGTGGTACTGCTTCTTGTCTTTATCAAAGAGATGGCAAATGTCACAGTAATACTCCCCAAACTTCACTTCACATTCTTTACATATCTGTTGAGCCTGAAGAACACAATGCACAAGAGCTTTAGATGTTACCAGAGCTGAAAAGTACAGAAAAAATAAAAAACTACATTAAGAAAAGTGCATTTTAATGCACTTTAATGACTCATGATTTTATTTTTACAACAAATACCACCATGATGTATAAATAATTATTATATATGTTATAAAATTATTATTATTACATTATTGTAAGGGATTATGGAAATTTGGGTAATTGTTCTTGGAAATACATATCACAATGCATTTGTTATTACTTATTATAACCCAAAAATACTACCCATTCATATGACAGATTGTGTGGGATTCATCCAAGCAAAGTCTCTCTCTCTCTCTCTCTCTCTATATATATATATATATAAATAACTTAAATATGACTTTACCTCTTGAATAGTATTGCATGCTGCACATTTGACCTCTCGGACCTTAAATCGGTCCATTTGATGGTTCTCTTCACCATCATGACAGAGTCTGCAAACATAAAACTTCCCACAGCAGGGCGCCTACAGAGAGAGACAGACCACAAACACATTATCACTGCAGATCAGAGCACAATTGCACATGCAATAGTCCAGTTAGTAGCACCACTGTATTGCACACTGTGTAAGTGCTTCCATGTTGAAGCAAGAACATCACTGACATCAACATACTGCAGGAACAAAACCAAAACAAAACCCTAAACTATCTATTTCTTTGCCCCAAGGAGCTGAGCAACGAGTCTAAACTAAAATATATCGAATTTGTTGCCTTTAAGCCAACAATAATTAGATTTTAGTTCCTAAAATAATCGTATATTAAGCATAAAAACCTGTCAACAGGCCTTCAGTGATGTACATTCCCTACAGTTAGCTAGTATGCTAATTAGAATTGCTTCAATCACGCATTACCGTGCGACCAAGCAAGCATTTACCAAAATAATCACGCTATGTGACAGCAGCAAGCATATGCGAAACACACCGTCTACGTGTAATTAAAAAATCGCTCACTTTTAACAAACAGCTGCGAACGTAATGCTCACATCCAACCTGTGTGGCAGCCATGTTCCACTTAAATGCTAGAAAACTTTATTTAAAAGTCCTTCATTTGCATTTGCGTTCGGGGGTTCTCGATCCATTACATTGAATTCCAAAAAGAAAGAAAACATATTAGGCTATAAGTTATATAATATACATAAAACTTTATATATATATATATATATATATATATATATATATATATATATATATATATACACATAATATATAATATTATATATATATATATAAAAACACACACATAATATATATATATATATATATATATATATATATATATACACATAATATATAATATTATATATATATATATATATATATATATATATATATATATATAGAAACACACATAAACTATATAAATATTATATATATATATATATATAAAACCTAAATATATATATATATATATTACACATTACACATATTTTTGTATATAAACAAAAGCACAACTATTATATTATTTTATATATATATTTGTATATATATATATTTGTTTTATATAAAATAACGTGCATTGCAAATAACATCTGGTGACAAAATCTGTTATTACATGACCTGTAAACTACCAAACCGGCCCATTTTGGGGGTCTTGAACTGATCACAATGACAGACGGTGCAGCATCTGCCCCGCTAAGATTAAAAACTCGCCCATTGTCTTTCCCTAAATTAATCTGATCTACTGTGAGTTTAAGAGTCTATAAACCACTGAGCATGTACAGTATAAGTATATTCATCTGAAAGCATGATTTGTTAAGCACTGCTTATGAACTTGATGTTGTAAAACTAACATTCTCATTTTTTTTATTATATATTTTTTTGAGATCTGGAGACATGTGGATGTGTTTGATGGCACTAGCGTTTGGATTATTTAGTGTATCGATTCTGTCTTGCATCCTGTGCTGCTTTTATGTCGGGAAAAACAGTTTTGCGATATAAAGAGATATAATACACATAAGATATAATAAAATTATATAAAAATAGAGTAGAAGAAGTGTATATAAATGATTTCTAAAGAAGTGATAATCTAACAGAGGCCTATAGATGCAGATGATGGCAAATATCTTAATACAAGTACTGAATAAATTGTTCTTTTTTTTTCAAAGAACAATAGATAAGTGTTAAACTCATAAAGTGCATAAACACCATAGCATTGTAAGAAGCACATGCCAAAAATACCACATACAAATTTAACAGGAATAATTACCTCTGTAATAACAACACACTCTCTAGAGTCTAGACAATTCGTAACAATTTTGGTGAATTACTGGCTAATTTGTATAAATTTAGGGGTAGGGTTAAGGGTGAACTTTCATGCTTATTTTTTTTTTCTAAAAATGCTACGTTTCCATACGAATCACATATTACAAATTTATACCAAATCTCCACATAATTGTCTCATAAGATCGGGTTTTAACTCAAAGCTAACTTAAAGGTCTTAGTGACCCGGTTACCTTAAGTGACTTTGTCTGGTTATCTGTCCTGCTCTTTCCATTGTTTACAAAGCTTGATTAATGTCCATTTGAATTAGTTTTGATTTTGAAGGCAGATAAACACACTGCATACATTATTCAAAGAAATTTGATTTGGTGTCAATTATTAGTGGTGCTAAATTATTAATAATGCCTGTAATTGATTTCTGAAGAATCATGTGACACTAAAGACTGGAGTAATGATGTTAACATTCAGCTTTGCATCACAAGAATATATTATTTATTTAAATGTATTTAAATATAAAATAGTTATTTGAATTTATTGTAACAATATTACAGAATATTACTGTTTAACTGTATTTTTGATCAAACATAAAATATCTTAATTTTTCCAAACTATGTTTATGTAGAAAATACCTAGTAGTTTCTTAGTTTCATTCATGAATTCCTTCACATCCACTAATTCCTACGTCTGTTAGGCTGCTTGTTTACATGTTACTATCATTATCCTCTAGTACGGTGTTCCATCTCTAACTGTACTCTACTGTAGCTAAAGAGCCTCTACTTTAGAATGAGTTTATGAATAAGCATTTGGGTGTTGAAGGGGGTCTTAAACTCATCCGTAACTTGGTAAGAGCATTCATTCATTGACACATGGCAAGCATGCCATTTCAAAAACTCAAAGCAGATGTCACTATCAAGCAAAAGCTTAAAGGATAATGGCATTTAAGTTGAACTCTTAGCTCCTTATAGAGAGCATTAGATCTCTGGCGCTGCCTCCTGCTTGCCTCTTTATACTTAAATAGGGTAGATTTAACCTCAGTAAAGCGCTGAGATTTACCGGCACACGGTACACTAGCTATCCTCCTCGAGGAGGATAGCTGAGGACTGAAAGGATGTTCAACTTTCAGAGAAACAGGAGACAGAGCCTCTTTCCCAACTGCAAACTAGCAACCTCGGAGTCAACAGACGACGTGGTTCCGTTCGCTAAACAGTGTTTGCTGAAACAGTGGAGCTCTTTAGGCGAACTGCAGACAGATATTTATGACATCTTTGGTGAAGATGAGGAGATTGAGAAGCATTCTGAACCAACAATGTGGTTTACAAGCACCTCACCCAGCAGGAATTGCACGCTCAACCTCAACGTTGGTGGAAAGTCCTACCACATCACCTACAAAATGGCAGCAAGATACCCACAGAGCAGAATCGGCCGTTTAGCCACCTATACAGACCTTAACATGAAGCTGAACCTCTGTGACGACTATGTGGTGAAGGACAATGAGTATTTCTTCGACCGAGATCCAGACGTCTTCAACAGCATCTTCAACTTTTACAGAACCGGTGTGCTGTGGATCAAGGACGAGCTTTGTCCAAGGAACTTCTTGGAGGAGATCAATTATTGGGGCGTTCGGATCAAATACTCGGAACGGTGCTGTCGGATCCTTCTCGAGGAGAAACACGACGAGTTGTGCGAACAGCTCAAGGTTGAGAAGGAACTGGAGGCGGAGGTGGACGTCGAAGAAAATGAGGAGGCGTTCAGTGACATGTTCCTCGGCGAGACAAGACACTTGCTTTGGAACTTCATGGAGAAACCATTCTCCTCAGTACCGGCGAAACTAATGGCAGTCGCCTCGAGTATGTTTGTGCTGGTGTCGCTGGTTACAATGACTTTGACTACGGTAGAAGAAATGGAGAACATGGCATCTAATGAGTTTAGTGGAAAGACATTTGGAGAGTTCATAGAGACACTGTGCATAACTTTCTTCACCGCTGAGTACCTGCTGCGTCTAGTTTCAACGCCAGATATCGGTTGCTTCGTTAAGAGCATGCTGAACACGGTTGACCTCATGGCCATCCTACCGCAGTTTCTCCAGTTCGTGCTTGAAGGCTTTGAGACCTTCAATACTGGGACAAAAACCACTGACATGGAGACTGTTGGTCAGATGAGCAAGGTGGGACAAGTGTTACGAATCATGCGACTCATGCGTATTTTTCGTGTTTTGAAACTGGCGCGTCACTCGACGGGGCTCAGAGCGTTTGGCTTCACATTGAGGCAGTGCTACCAGCAGGTGGGATGTCTCTTCCTCTTTATCGCCATGGGGATCTTCACATTCTCCGCCATGGTTTATAGTGTTGAACACGACGCCCCTCAAACCAAGTTCACCAGTATTCCACATTCTTGGTGGTGGGCATCTGTAAGTAAACATTATTTCTATTAATCATGCAGATATGATATAGTTGATGTTGAATATAGTTGAATTACTCACCCTCATGTCTTTCAAAACCAGTATTACTTTCTTTTTTCTGTAGAAAACACAAAATGAGATATTTATAGAATGCAACAGTCAGGTTCTGAAAGTAAAATTCCATTAATTTTCTCTATCCACCTTATTCTTCAACACAGAAATAAGCCTATGGGTGAGACTTCCGGTTAATTAGTCGCTATAGGGAAATAACAAGAAGAATTAAAATGTGCAGTAAACGGTAAAACTGTTTGCACTACAAACCAGTGTGTTCATAATTAAGATGATACATTAAAATAATATGTTAAGAAACACCAATTTGCACTAGCAAAACGAGCTGTTTTGTATAGCTAAAAATAGCTGGATGTGGATAAGACCGGAAGCCAGACCCATAAAATTTACAAATGGCCGCGCCCGCTCTTACGGGAAAAATAAGATAGATAGGGAAATTGATTTTGAATGATTTCGAACATTTAAGACAGACTCACTGTGAGCTACAAGGTTGTTAATGGATGGTATATGCTTTTCCTGAAGCCATCAGTCCGCATTAGACCAATTTTTTTAAATAATCAGATTTAGCAGAATACCCGGTAAAAACTACATTACCCATAATTCTGCAGATTAATCTCTAGCAATCAAAAGAACTGCCCACTTGCATGAAGGATTGCAATTGATGCAATTAAGTCAGTATCCCTACACTCTAAAATTATTTAAATATTTGTATGCATAATATGCATGTTTTTCAATAAATACAAAATACATTGTTTAAATATATAAAGGGAAAGGGAAAGGGAAAGGGAAGTGGTGTGTGGCCAAGTATGGTGACCCATACTCGGAATTTGTCCTCTGCATTTAACCCATCCAAGTGCTCACTCACAGCAGTGAACGCACACCCGGAGCAGTACTCAGTATCACATGATTTTTTTTCCAATATGCTGATTTTTACATTCGATTGTTTGATTATATGATTTGCAATGCTTTCTGGGATTATATTCTACATATACATGCAGAATTAACAAATTTTGCCATAAGTTAATATATTAAGTTTCTACAATGTATAAATATATTGTAGAAACTTAATTTCCTGTAAAGCGCTTTGCAACGATTGTATCGTAAAAAGCGCTATACAAATAAACTTGAATTGAATTGAATATATTTCTTTCCCTCATTAAAGCAGTTAAGTACACAGTTTTGTACTTTTGTGCTTTGGTCCAATTTTCAAATACTTCTTTGCTTCAAATCAAAGTTTGCAATGTTCTGATACACGTCTTAGCTGGTTGGTTTGGTTCATGGCTTATAACTCCTTAACAAAGACTTTTAAAAATCCCTATGGGAGGAATTAATGGAAAAATACTTTCAAGGCCACTAAAAAGAGTAAATGGGAAATGTTGCACTCTATAGCACAATGTCCAAGCTGCTCTTTTCCATAACAATTAAAGTGAATGTGACATATTTGACAAACAAGAGTTTCAGTGAATTTTCAAGTTTCTCACACAAAGCTATTATACATCTATTATACTTGGAAAAAGTATTTTTTTTAAAACTACTTTTATGAAAAGTACTACTTTTACTTTTATGCTTTACCACTTATAGTCTCCATACACTTTCATCTGCTAAACCTCTTTTGGTTTTCTATGTAAGAAAGAAACTCATAGGGGTTTGGGAAAGACACAAGGTAGGGTAAATGATGACAGAATTATCATTTTTATCAGTTTACCATTAATTTCTCGTTCCAGGTTAGCATCTCTACTGTAGGCTATGGTGACATGTATCCGGAGACTCTTTTGGGGAGGATATTTGCCTTTGGCTGCATTTCCTTTGGGATCATTCTAAATGGCCTTCCAATCTCCATGCTCTTCAATAAGTTCTCCGATTACTACGCCAAACTGAAGTCTCATGAATACAGTTCCAACATGAAGAACAGAGGGAAGGTTAACTTCATCCTGAGAGCCAAGAAGAAACTCAAAGAGTGTGGCTACATTGAAACTAACGACACTAATGTTTCATAGAATCAGTGAAATCGATTGTTGGCATTGTTACGATGTACTGAATCTTGTCTGAATGAGATCATCTTCTAAAAAGCCTCATTATCTAAAAGTGCCAAATGAAAATTTAAAATACAAGTAATAAGTAACACTGACTTAAATTATCAGTAACACTTTATTTTAAGGTGTCCTTGTTACACACACACTTAATATTATAATAACAATTAATTATGCATAATTACATGCAAGTAACTCTAAACCAAACCCTAATCCTAACCCTAACTATATAGTAAGTACATGTAGTTAATTAATATTACTCAGTAATTAAATGCATAACTACACTGTAACAAGGACACAAAATAAAGTGTCACCAAATTATCAAGCGGTGCATACTTAATCTGTTATTCCTCATCTCCTGTTCCTGCATTATTAAATGTTTAGTTTTAATGGCATGAACAAATCTTTGATAAAGTTGTACTACAGCATTAAAGTAGACTACATTTTAATGTTTGGACATCATGTTTTATTTTCTACTTTTCGTCTGGTTACAGAATCACATTTAGCCACATAACACTGATGCTAACCTGTATTATCTTCACTGTTTTGATGTTCTACCTAACCTGGCCTTATGATCTTGACCTGACTGACAAACAAAATAGAAGATTAATCTAATTTACAGAGTTCCCATGACGTGTCCAACTGAATTAACACTGCATTTAGCCTCCAAAGACCAGGCAATTCCTTATTTGTTCTCAGCAGTTCCAATGTTTTTGCTCTTTGAGGCCATACAAGCCTTTTGGTTCAGTTAACTTTAATGTTCACAATACAGGTGCATCTCAATAAATTAGAATGTCGTGGAAAAGTTCATTTATTTCAGTAATTCAACTCAAATTGTGAAACTCAGGTATTAAATAAATTCAATGCCCACAGACTGAAGTATTTTAAGTCTTTGGTTCTTTTAATTGTGATGATTTAGGCTCACATTTAACAAAAACCCACCAATTCACTATCTCAACAAATTAGAATACTTCATAAGACCAATAAAAAAAACATTTTTAGTGAATTGTTGGCCTTCTGGAAAGTATGTTCATTTACTGTATATGTACTCAATACTTGGTAGGGGCTCCTTTTGCTTTAATTACTGCCTCAATTCGGCGTGGCATGGAGGTGATCAGTTTGTGGCACTGCTGAGGTGGTATGGAAGCCCAGGTTTCTTTGACAGTGGCCTTCAGCTCATCTGCATTTTTGGTCTCTTGTTTCTCATTTTCCTCTTGACAATACCCCATAGATTCTCTATGGGGTTCAGGTCTGGTGAGTTTGCTGGCCAGTCAAGCACACCAACACCATGGTCATTTAACCAACTTTTGGTGCTTTTGGCAGTGTGGGCAGGTGCCAAATCCTGCTGGAAAATGAAATCAGCATCTTTAAAAAGCTGGTCAGCAGAAGGAAGCATGAAGTGCTCCAAAATTGCACAATGGACCAACACCAGCAGATGACATTGCACCCCAAATCATCTCAGACTGTGGAAACTTAACACTGGACTTCATGCAACTTGGGCTATGAGCTTCTCCACCCTTCCTCCAGACTCTAGGACCTTGGTTTCCAAATGAAATACAAAACTTGCTCTCATCTGAAAAGAGGACTTTGGACCACTGGGCAACAGTCCAGTTCTTCTTCTGCTTAGACCAGGTAAGACGCCTCTGACGTTGTCTGTGGTTCAGGAGTGGCTTAACAAGAGGAATACGACAACTGTAGCCAAATTCCTTGACACGTCTGTGTGTGGTGGCTCTTGATGCCTTGACCCCAGCCTCAGTCCATTCCTTGTGAAGTTCACCCAAATTCTTGAATCGATTTTGCTTGACAATCCTCATAAGGCTGCGGTTCTCTCGGTTGGTTGTGCATCTTTTTCTTCCACACTTTTTCCTTCCACTCAACTTTCTGTTAACATGCTTGGATACAGCACTCTGTGAACAGCCAGCTTCTTTGGCAATGAATGTTTGTGGCTTACCCTCCTTGTGAAGGGTGTCAATGATTGTCTTCTGGACAACTGTCAGATCAGCAGTCTTCCCCATGATTGTGTAGCCTAGTGAACCAAACTGAGAGACCATTTTGAAGGCTCAGGAAACCTTTGCAGGTGTTTTGAGTTGATTAGCTGATTGTCATGTGACCATATTCTAATTTGTTGAGATAGTGAATTGGTGGGTTTTTGTTAAATGTGAGCCTAAATCATCACAATTAAAAGAACCAAAGACTTAAACTACTTCAGTCTGTGTGCATTGAATTTATTTAATACACGAGTTTCACAATTTGAGTTGAATTACTGAAATAAATGAACTTTTCCACGACATTCTAATTTATTGAGATGCACCTGTATTCTTTTTCTGAAGGAGTAACAAAATATCGACAAAAACCTCCCCATAAACGAGGAAGAAATCTTGGCTGGGAGAAACATCCTCTCTCATGATACATTTTAGGTACACGTATATTTACAATATTACATTATTTATATAGATAAGTAAATAAACAATCTTGCTTGACGAAGCTCTTTCTCCGGCTCGTCGGTGATTGCACTCCAGGCCTGTGGGGGGCGGCGACACGCCACTGCGCTCATAAGCGCCTCTTCTTCGCGTTGCGTTTCTCTGACCTCTGCAGACGGAGTGCGGTCCTGAACTCCAGTGAAATGGCTCCTCCAGTGCAAGTGTCGCCGCTGATTAAGGTTTGTATTCACAAATCCATTATTCTGGATGTTTGTGAATCGTTTTAAACGAAGAAAGGCGTCTTCAGGACTGTCTTTCCCTTTTTCCTGTCGTGTTTCTCTCAGAAGTCAGCGGACTGTGATGTGTTGACATGGCCTGCATGCTGAAAGTCATGATATTTCTTTAATTTTCTGTTAATAAAACGGAATTATGGGTATTAATGGGATTTATTTTGTCTTTCAGACAGCCAGGTGGTCTGCATTGCTCGTTGGCATTATCTACGGAAAGCGCAGATATGGTAAGAACCTGCAAGTTGATCTGAAACACACTGACTGGTTTTCAAATGACATTGTGGACATGTTAATAAAACATCTTTATATTTATAAATATATATACACACACACACACACACATATTTGCAGGTGGCATATGGAGGTCACATTGATTTATGTTTTACAGGTTCATTAACACACATTTCAACCTTTCAATTCTAAAGTTCTGTAGGACAGAAGTACAGATATTGGTGTAATTCATTTATTATTATTTTTTATTACATAAAAGAAGACGACTGGTGGCAGGTATGTGAAAGATTGTTTTCACCACTGGATACAAAGTTAATAAAAAAATTAAAAAGGCAATTGCGTCTTTTTATCACACACTCCAGTTTATATCTTAAAATTCTTACTTTTTTCAGAATTGCTATTGCGAGGAAAACAGTCATAAATGTGAAGTTATTTTATTTCGTGGTGAAAACAAAAGTGAGAGAGGCAGAATTGTGAAGGAAAAAGTCAAAATTGTGAGATTAAAAAATTGCAGTTACCTTTTTTATTTTATATATATATATGTATTCTGTAGTGGAAACAACTTTCCATCCAAAAATGCCGCTGCATCTGTTGCTGAGAGTTTCAGAATGTTTACACTTAATAAAGACCTTGCATTTTAGTTAAAAGCTTTTTCTTTGTTCTCCAGATCATCTGAAACCAATTGCAGAGGAGGAGAGGAGAATAGAAGAGGAGGAGAAGAAGGTACGAGAGGAGAAGGAACGCATTGCTAAACAGCTAGCAGAAGGTAAGGTTTTCTCTTCATATTTAAATAGTGTGATTCTTCTGCAGATTGAGTAGTTGGTTGTACTGACTCTAAATATTTTTATCCAACAGCTAATGAGGACACAATCTTGAAGTGAGCTGCCCAAAATGATGCCTGTATCGTTTATATTGTAAAGATATTGTTACCTGTCTGGATAAAGAATGCTTGTATTCTGCCACTTTGGTTTTACAGTGCCCGTTTCACACCTTTCGCTGTTTTCTAATAGATCATGTTAGATTAATGCCTCGTTTGTGAAATAATAACTGAAAACATGTATAAATTTCCTCTGATCTGACACGGTTTATTCTTTCATTGAAGAACCTCTGATTATAATGTGATGCAGATGTAAAACAAGCAATGTAATGTTCAATATACACTGAATCAGAGTTCCACTATGGTAAGCATCCACACCAATATTTATTAATAAACTGTTAATCCCTATTTCTTTTGTCATTTTGATATTTAAAAATAATTTTAATGTCCAGGCAGTTTAAAGTCTGACACAGCAGCATTTAATATTACAATTTATTCCGTTTTTTTAAAAAAAATCAATACAAGGAAATACTGTAAATAAAACTTCAGGTTGTTGTTCAAAAATTCATCATACAGTCTGTTCAATCTATTTTTATCTCAGATAAAATATGCCAGTGGACTGTCTTGTATGCATATCAGGGCTCGCAAAATCGCTAGCCCGACGTCCCGGGGCTATTGTGTTTTCCAGTCGGGCTACCAAAATGTATCACTGCCCTGCCCGACGGGCTACCTTAAATACAGAGCAGGGAGTTTTTAAGGCCTTAAAAAGTTTTAAATACGTTAAATGGTATAAGAAAAGTCTTAATTGTAATTTCAAGAGGTCTTACAGTTGGGGATGGAAAGGCAAGAATCATGATAAGGCTGGATTAAACTTCAAAAGACAATTATGTCATTGAATAAATATGAGCACTGCACATTTTAAAGTCAAAACACTGCACGGATGTCTTTATGTGAATGCATTTCTGAAGGGAACCGACTGTCCTCAGAAACGTGTCGTTGGCATTTTCATTTAATCTTGCTTATAAAACGCCTGATAAAACAGTGTTTATGAGCCTGGTGCTGCTTTGTTTACAGCCGTTACCGGGGGAACGGATTCAAAAGTGCCACCTCGTGGCAGAGAATGAATTTTAATTTCCAAAAAGCCTATCTTATGTTTAAATTGACCCATGTTTTTATGCAGCAAACACAGAGTTGTAAATGTGAAAGAAGTTAATGTGCCTTCTAAAAGTCTAAACAATTTAGACAGTAATATTTATGTTTTAAATTAATATAATAATTAATGTTTGACATCCCTTTTCATAAAAATTCATTTAAAGGCTGAAATACCTTTTTATAAGATTTTTGTTTTTGTGAAAATTCACAGGGAAACAAATTCATACGTCCTAGGACGTAACACCTGTATCTGAATTGTAAATCGTGTCATTTTATGGCTTAATATGTTACCATAGATACTGTCCAACCCCACTCATACGGTGTTCATTTTACTTGTGCAGCTCAATCATAAATTGCCTTAAATTGATTTTTAAAAATTCTGCAGATACCCTGTAAATAGTACAATAAAACTCTTTCCTTGATATTCGTTGATATTTGTGTATTGAAAATGTTTTTGATTGACATTTATGGCCTTTTTTTATTTGGGCTAGTTAAATTAATTTTCGGGCTACCAAAATCTGAATAGTACCTGCCCGAAGGGCTACCAGGGATTTTGAAATTTTGCGAGCCCTGCATATACAAATATGATAAGCAGAGGCTGCACAGACTTGCTGGTTAAAAATAATTGTGCTTTCAAGGTAAATTATTGCAGCATCAGATAACACCCCTAAATGACATTCAAAAATAAAATGGAACAGTTTGGACACTTGACATGTTGGTCAAACTAGTCTCATCCTGTTCTGGTGAGTGTTTTTGATCAAAGAGAACCATATTGCATGTGGACAGACAAAAGTTGGTCTAATCAAGACTACCAGTTCTCCGAATATTTCTCAGTGACAGAATATTCTCCATTTCTTCCCCAGTAATCCACGGCTCTGACTCTATAATAACCGCTCACCTCCAGACTCTCTGTGGAGAGAAAAACAAGCAGGTCAATATGGATCAGAGCTTGTAGTTAAATATTCTGAATCTAGCCAAAGTAATACCTGGAGAATAAGTGTAGTATGTGAAGATAGTGTCTCTGTGGTTAATCCTCTGGAAAGTCGTCTGATCTTTGGAAAGTTCCACTTCATATGTTTTTATACACCTAAAAATATCATGTTAGTTATGTTTAGAACTCTTGAATGAAGAACTAGTTTGTTTAATAGCTGTATTTAAGCAGGTCTTACTTTGTGCCGATGCAGTGATCTTTCCAAATGATCAGAATCTGTCCTTTGGTGATGGTGATGAAACGCACCCCGTTTACCTGCGGAATGATAACTGTGATATTAAGGTTATGGTTTCTCAATCTCTGCAAAGAATAACTTGCACAAGTTTTGCAATCACACTTTCAAATTAATTTCATGTACAGACACAAATAGATTTTTTTGGACGTAGAGAAACAGCAGATGCTATGAAATCACCCCACATCATGACTGATACTGAACTCAAGGGCTGTGTCCAAATCCTGAAACTTACTACGGTTTATGAGGTTCATGCTGGGATGCTTTTAAACAGTAGTTCATATATAGGTGCATCTCAATAAATTAGAATGTCGTGAAAAAGTTCATTTTTTCTTGTAAGTTATTTCAAAAAGTGAAACTTTCATATATTTTAGATTCATTGCATTTTTGTTTTAACTTTGATGATTAGAGCTTACAGCTCATGAAAGTCAAAAATCAGTATCTAAAAATATTAGAATATTTACATTTGAGTTTCAATTAATGACCATCCCTACAGTATAAATTCCGGGTATCTCTTGTTCTTTGAAACCACAATAATGGAGAAGACTGCTGACTTGGCAATGATCCAGAAGACGATCATTGACGCCCTCCACAAAGAGGGTACGTCACAGTAGGTCATTACTGAAAGGTGTGGCTGTTCACAGAGTGCTGTATCAAAGCATATTAAATGCAAAGTTGACTGGAAGGAAGAATTTGGGTAGGAAAAGGTGCACAAGCAACCGGGATGACTGCAAGCTTGAGAATACTGTCAAGCAAAGCTGATTCAAACACTTGGGAGAGGTTTACAAGGAGTGGACTGAAGCTGGAGTCAGTGCACCAAGAGTCACCACGCTCAGACGTCTTCAGGAAAAGGGCTACCAAGCCACTTCTGAACCAGAGACAACGTCAGAAGTGTCTTACCTGGGCTGTGGAGAAAAAGAACTCAGTGGTCCAAAGTCCTCTTTTCAGATGTAAGTAAATTTTGCATTTCATTTGGAAATCAAGGTCCCAGAGTCTGGAGGAAGAGTGGAGAGGCACAGAATCCATGTTGCTTGAAGTCCAGTGTGAAGTTTCCACAGTCAGTGATGATTTGGGCTGCCATGTCATCTGCTAGTGTTGGTCCACTGTGTTTTCTGAAGTCCACAGTCAACGCAGCCATCTACCAGGAGATTTTAGAGCACTCCATGCTTCCTTCTGCTGACAAGCTTTATGGAGATGCTGATTTCATTTTCCAGCAGGACTTGGCACCTGCCCACACTGCCAAAGGTACCAAAAGCTGGTTCAATGACCATGGTGTTACTGTGCTTGATTGGCCAGCAAACTTGCCTGACCTGAACCCCATAGAGAATCTATGGGGTATTGTCAAGAGGAAGATGAGAGACACCAGACCCAACAATGCAGATCCTGATCACCTCCATGCCACAAACTGATCACCTCCATGCCACGCCGAATTGAGGCAGTAATTAAAGCAAAAGGAGCCCCTACCAAGTATTGAGTACATATACAGTAAATGAACATACTTTCCAGAAGTCCAACAATTCACTAAAAATGTTTTTTTCTTATGAAGTATTCTAATTTGTTGAGATAGTGAATTGGTGGGTTTTTGTTAAATGTGAGCCTAAATCATCACAATTAAAATAACCAAAGACTTAAACTACTTCAGTCTGTGTGCATTGAATTAATTTAATACCCGAGTTTCACAATTTGAGTTGAATTACTGAAATAAATTAACTTTTCCACGACATTCTAATTTATTGAGATGCACCTGTATATGCTGGACACTTGTTTTGAAAATTCACACATCATTAGAGTTTGTCTAAAATAAGGAATAGTTCACCAACAATAAAAAAAAAAGAAATTGCAAAAACATTTACTCTCCCTCAGGTCATCCAAGATGTAGATGGATCCTCCGCAGTGAATGGGTGCCGTCAGAATGAGAGTCCAAACAGCTGATAAAAACATCACAATAATCCACAAGTAATCCACACCACTCCAGTTCATCATTTAATGTCTTGTGAAGTTAAAAGATGTGTTTGTAAGAAACAAATCCATCATTAAGGTGTTTTAACTTCAAACCGTCACTCCTGGCCAAAATATGAGTTCATAATCCATAATAACGCTTCCTGCAGTGAAAAAGTCTATCTCCTGTTGTCCTCTCAGTTCAAAATCCACCAACATATTTGTGACCCTGGACCACAAAACCAGTCTTAAGTCACTGGGGTATATTTGTAGCAATAACCAAAAATACATTGTATGGGTCAAAATTATTGATTTTTCTTTTATGCCAAAAAAATTGACTGGTTTTGTGGTCCAGGGTAACATTTGTTTAGACTTTTTTGCTTGCAAACAGCGATTGATCTGTGCATATTTCTCTCCTGATTCAGACGAGGCAACGTTTTCAATGGAGAAAGGAATAGGATAGAGTACTCATATTTTAGCTGAAAGCAACAGTCTGAACTTGTGGATTATTGTGATGTTTTTATCAGCTGTTTGGACTTTCATTCTGACGGCACCCATTCACTGCAGAGCATCCATTGGTGAGCAAGTGATGGAATGCTGACTTTCTCCAAAGAAACAAACTCATCTACACCTTGGATGGCCTGAGTAAATGTTCATGAACTATTCCTTGATGTATTTCAAAATCAGCCTTTTAGAGGTTTCTAAGATCATGAGAAACATAAATTCAGTCATGTGTGTCCAAATCTCTGATTGGTAATGTAACCTTTTGGTGCCACGCGCATCTAAAATGAGATGGCTGTAATGTTATTGTTACATCATATTACCACTAACCTGGTTGGGTACTTCCTTAGACTGAGCACAAACATGTACAAGCAGCACTGAGGGGACAGGAAGCACTGCCTTCAGCGTCAGAGAGCCATCGGATGGGACCGGCAGAGGTCCATCAGTCTGTGGATCCTACGGCATACACATTAAAGACTCATAACACAGAAAAAAAGTATTTTTCTTCTAGTTGTTTTGTAGATATTTATTCACTCTTAAGCTGAACAAAAACAACTCATGAGCTCATTAACATATTGACACCCATAAGAGAAACATACAGAAGTCTTAAAGGTATATTAGCAAAAAAGCATCCTGTTTAAAACTAAAACAGTCATAAAAAACTATTTTGGGCACAAGAAACCTTAAGTAACATTATAAAAAGTGAACGACGGAAAAAATTAAATGTTCATTATTTATAAAAGTGTGTTATGAAGAAGTATGAGTGAGTGTGTGTGTGTGTGTGTTGAACCTCTTGGCTCCGTAGCTGTGTGAACTGTTGTGCAGTGGGATAGTCAGGGCTGCCCATGTTCTCCCACAGTTTAAATGGGTTTGTCACATTATTATCCATGTAGTGTGTCACATACATCAGACCTACAAACACAGAGAGGATAGAACTGTAAATGCAAGCCTATTCTGTTCTATTCAATTCTGCATTCTTAAGCAAATATACCTAATATATGAATATAAAAATTTTCATTCCTTTCCGTTCTTTAATGTCTTTTTTTAAAACAAGTGTAGTGTTTTGTTTTTTTGCACAAGGTGCTGGTTTGTAGTTCCTGACCCTTTCGCTGAGGTATTCCAGTGAGGCGCAGAGTGATGATGTCAGCGGTGGAGTAGGTCTGGTTGTCTCTGCTGTTATACAGCAGGATGGTGGTCTGCCAGCTATCAGCTGTGTACGGCACCTGAGGCATGTGAACGGTGGCCAGTGCACCCACTGATGAATTCACTTCAGAGCCGTCAGTCAACACTTCGGCCTGCACCTGTGTCTCACCTAAATGAAAGAGAGGATATCACAAACAATACCTAACAATTATACACCAAGCGATCAAGTGGTAAGTGATATAAGATACACATTTTAATAAATATAATATTGAATTATATTAAATATTGAGATTTTGGTCAATATATTACAATATACACATTTTTATGGAAATTCATCAATAATACAAATAAAAAATATAATGAAATAAATTTTATTTATTTTATTCAATATAAAATTTTAATAATTTAAGATTTTGGTTAACATACATGTTAATGTAATAATAACTTTAAATATAATATTGAATTTTGGTTAAACTATCACAATATACACGTTTATCAAAAAGTAATTCAAAATTTAAGCCCATTTGACATATATTAAATTAAAATAACATTAAAATAAAACGTATAACAAAAATAATTATGTAAATAAACCTTTTAAATTATTTATTAAATACATAAATTATTTATTTATTTTTATTTAATTTTATCAAAGATAGTATTGAATTGTATTTATTTAATATAATATAGGATTTTGGTCAATATATCACAATATACACTTCTTTTTTTTGGATAAGTAATTCAAAGTTTCAACCCATTTGACTTAATATTTCTGAATACATCAAAAAAAGAGTTATAAGAAATAATCTCCCTGGGTTATACTGTATACAGTTGCCATTGAAAAGTGGGTAAATATAAAACATTGGGAAAAATAAGGCATTTTGTGTCTAGGATTAATGTTATACATATTGGGTAACAATTTTGTAACCATATTAATGTTCTTGTACTGTTATATTGACCAATGTATGCATTTTTCTTGTATAACAAAAAATGAAAAAAATAATATTAAATAAATATTATATTTAATAGTCATTTCTACTTGTTTTAATTGGTACATTGCCCACTAACTTTCATTACCTAACAATGCCAACAGGCCCATCACAGTCAGGACTGGTTTCCGTATTAACTGCACATGCGGCGGGTTTGTGTTGTTGATCTGGAATCGGGCGGTGAGAGTGCGCTGGGTAAATGGGTGCGGGTGGTAACTAAGGAAAGCGTTGTCGTTGCTAAGCAGCGTGTAGTTGACGGTACTGTTCTGGTCAGCGATGAGCAGGTTCTGATGCTGTGAGATGACCTACAACACACCAGAGACATGAAAGGAGACTGAAATATTGTGCCAAATATATCTGGTTCACTACATTAACAAGCCTCAATTAATTATTAAAGAATGCAGTTAATTTAAGAATGAAAAATATGAAAATAATGAAAGATCCCATTACAAGTCTAAATATGTCTGATAGCTTTGAGGTAGGGCTGCACAATTTTGGGAAAAAAAAATTATATCAATATATCAATGTCAATATAAATATAAAATAATAATTACTATTATTAATTACTAAATAAAAATATTAAACAAAATAAGAAATACTACTATTTGAATATTTCACTGTAAAATACAAAAAGATTATTTCAGAAAAATATAATAATAATAATGACAATAATATTTTGTTTTACAGTAACTGTAAAATTACAATAGTAATATTTGTCAACATTTTTATTTTTTAATATATTTATTTAATTAAATTGCAGCTTTTGTGATTCGACAATTGCACTAATCAATATTGTGATTTCGGTTTTGTTTTGATTAATCATGCAGCCCTATTTTGAGTCATGCAGTAGTTACTGGATACATTAAAAAAATGGCAATCCTTTTTATTTGTCTTGCCACAACTTTCTGTTTTAATAGGAAATACATCAGTTGAGGAAAAATCTATATATTTGCCAATATTTTTATATTTTTCACAGAGTTTTTGATATTAAGAAATGGGTTCAGGACAATGTGACTGACTGCAATTCTGCTCCAGGACCAAAAAAGCATGCTGAATAAGGAATATGACCTCATGTAAATCACATTTCGCTATGTCCTAATCACAAAAATCACCGCTGATGAAATGAGAACACAGAACCACACAACTGTCTACCTTAACCACCATGGCTGCATAGGTGACATCTGCTCTCCAGGTGAGTGGTTTGTTCCAGCCAACCAGCGGATCTGCCTCGTCATTGTAGATCGGCACAGAACGAAACTGTGGAAAGCGCTGCTGGATCTCCCGCACAGTGGCCACTTCCTGCTGCAGGATGGGTAATGAGCTGCCACCTCCCTGAAAAACAAATACATACATACTACAATAATCAAAAATATTTTTTTCCTTTATTTATGTGTGGAACATATGAAAGCTTGTGTCTGCTACATAATAAAAAATTTAATTACTTTATATCACAGTTCTTATTTTCAAAATAATGAGATATAAACAGAATTGCAAGATCAAAATTCAGAATTATAAGTCAATGCTGTCAAGATGTATATTTGATTTAAGAGATTCTCTGAAAAAAAGTCAAAATTAAAAAAATAAACAGAATTGCAGGATTTAAAGGGGACCTATTATGCAAAATTCACTTTTATAAGGTTTTGAACACAGTTGTGTGGCCGCAGTGTGTGAAAACAACCAGCCTATAATGTTAAAAATCCACCCACTCATTTATTTATAATCTAAATAATCATAAACAGCCTCTCAGAACGAGCTGTTTCAGATTCTCCCTCTGTTCACGTCACCGAGGGGAAAAAGTCCCGCCCATTTGTGACGCTGCCCTATAAGCACAGACACAGCCCTCAGTGAGAAGCTGTGGTCCGCTTCCGCCATTACTGATCACTTGCTGTAGCTGCTGGAGATATACAATGTCAGCACCAAAGAGGCATTTCAAGTGTTGTGTTTTGGGATGCACTAACAAACATAGGAGTCTCCATAGACTCCCTCCTTCTGAGCCGCTGAGGACACTATGGTTAAGTTTCATTGTCTAAGGAAATGTCCCGGAAAAAAATCTGTAAAGTCCCCAATACGTGTAGGGATCAATACCAACGCTTTGTGAGCAAACGTCAGCTCCAGACAAAGTAAGTATCACGCGTTTGTTTTCCAAATTGCCTTTCTGAAAGAGCTTCTTGGCACTCTGAAAGGCTAATGATGCTAAAGCTACCATCGTCTCTGTCTGTTTTCACTGGTGCTGTCTTCATGAATGATCGTGAATAGGAATGTGGTGGTTAAAAGTTGCACATGAAAGCAATGTGAGTCGATCGCTTGAGTTTGTTGAGCTCATAATCACGAGTGGGACTTATAAAGTTTGTGATAGCATGCCATGCACCATGAGACCAGCTATGTTGTTATTTTTATCCCGCCGTGCTCCCTGTCTGTGTAATTCATAAACGCGAGTTTATTATGCACAGTACAATCAGATGACTGACTTTTAAACAGAGTATGTTTTCTGTAAAGATAACAGGCTTGTACTAATCTTGAATCTCTTGAAGCGCCGCCCTCTTCTCCGGGAGCAACAGCTCATTTGCATTAAAGCAACATACTCAAAATCAGAGCATTTTGGCTCACAACCTAAAAGTGGCAATTTTAACAAGCTATAAAAAATTATCTGTCGGGTATTTTGAGCTAAAACTTCACATACACACTCTGGGGATATCAGAGACTTAATTTACATCTTGTAAAAAGGAGCATAATAGGTCTTCTTTAAAATCAGAAGTAAGAGATCTAAATTCAGAATTCTGAGGAAAAAGTCAGAATTGCGAGATATAAATACAGAATTATGAGATATAAACTCAGAATTATGAGAAAAAGTCAGAAAATTGAGATATAAACACAGAATTACAAATTATAATCTCAGAATTGTGAAATACAAATTCAGAATTTCGAGATATACTCATTTGCAATATATAAATTCAGAATTCTGATACAAAAGTCTTAATAGATATAAACTCAATTGTGAGATATAAGCTTAAAATTCTTAGAAAAAGTTATAATTACGAAATATGAACAGAATTGTGAGATATAAACTAAGAATTCTGAGAAAAAAGTCAGAACTGCAAGATATAAACTTAGAATTGTGAGACATAAATTCAGAATTCTGAGAAAAAGGTCAGAATTGCGAGACAAAGACTGCAAATATACATTTGCAATTTGGGGAAAAGGCGCAATTACCTTTCAAATTTTTTTATTGCATCTAGGTCAGGACTCAATTACACATGATATATTTGCATTTTAGTATCACTATAACCCTTATGCACCTTCTTATGTAGGGCGATGTAGTCTAGCCGTACGCCCGTCTCTCCAGTGAAGTAGTTTGTGCCGTTGTAACAATGCTGTAGCATTTCCCAGCAGTATGGTGAGTGGGGCGGAGAATGACAGGAGTCTCCCGGACCCCCGAACTTCAAAAGAGGACTCGCCGCACGAAGTCCCTCAGAGCAGGCATCATAATAGTTCAGAAACCCTGCAGGAGTGGAGACAGAAAAATTGATGTTCACAACATTGAGGCTGGTGGATTCCCCTCGGCAGAACTAATTCTTCCATGTGGTAGCATTAAATTAAAACTTGTCAGACACTTTCTTGTTTTGTCCACACCACAAAAAAACAAAAATGTAATGCAATACAAAACGCATGCTTGTCAGAACAATAATAAAAAGAAATGCTGCTTAAAATATCCAAACTTAAAAATATAAGAACAAAATATATAGTTGGCTAGTCAGTTTTACATTTTTATTTATGCATTTAGCAGATGCTTTTATCCAAAGCGACTTACAAAACAGGAACAAAAGCAATTTGTAAAGAAAGGTTTTAGAATTTTGAAACAGTAAGTTTAGACAAAAATCTAATTGTCAGAAAATATTGGTGCAATTAATTCAACATGATCCAAAGAATCTAGGAACATTTTGTTTCTAGTCGATTTTGGATAAAACCTAATAAGCACAAACTGCAAGATCAAGTTTGAGCTGTTGGTGGTGCTGGATGGTTTGAGACCACCAATAAAATAAATTCCAATCGATTAAGAAAGATTGACAGGATTTTGGCTCAGACAACAACAAATTATACTAGACTGTACCTTGTATTGACACAGTTATGTTGTCAAAATCATGGTTGTTGGGCTCATTCCATGTCTCAAAGTTCCACTGAGAGACAAAACCGAGTCCGTATTTCCCTGCACACATATAAAACAACAGGAACAAACACAGACAGAACTTCTGGAGCTTTGTGGTAAAGATCTGGCCTAGTAAACAAAACATTCAAACCCCACAAGAGGTAATTCATGATCACCATGTAAGAAATTATGACTTCAGACTCATACTCACATATGTATCTTTTGGCGATCAGATAGACCAAATTCCTCCATTCAGTAACTTGACTTTTGTCCTCAAAGTTGCTGAAGCTGTTGGACACGCTGCCCATTAGTTCAAACCCTTTAAAAAGAAGCAATCCTCTTTAATATAATGCAAAGTTGTGTTAAATTAACCCTTGTGGCAGAACCCTAATTCTACAGTACACAAGCATTTCAATGTGGATTTCGCTGTAATATTTAAAAAATGACCTGGCTGCAGTCCATTCTGCCAGAGAAGGTCAATCAGCTGGTCTACGTGAGTGAAGTTGTAGTGATATTCTCCACTGTAAACTCTAAATTAAATTCAGAGACAAAATCTTAGTAGCCTACTACAGTGCACTAGATTAGTGTAAGAGACGTATATAATATAAATAAAGCATTTAATTAAAGATTATTTGTTAATGCACAAACAGAAAAATAAAAAATGAGGCCTCATAAACAGTATGTCAAAAGCAGATCCAAAGAGAAAAAAATATTTTATGAGACATAAGTTTTTACAGTATTACGATTTTATGCATTTATGAATTTTTGCATTTTATGCATAAACTGTAGTTTACATGGTAATGAAAGTGTAAAACCGATGCATGAACAATCAGTAGACAATATAAGAGATGTATATAATAGTAACTCTATATGAATACTAAAGTCTAGGTATGATATTAAGAATATGAAGGTTACTAGGAAAACATAATCTTATGATAACAGCACTGCTTACTTGCAAGGTCACACAACAATCACAGATTTTTAAACAGATATACTGTATGCATATTAACATCAATATCAGAATATTAGAATGATTTCTAAAGGCTCACGTGACACTAAAGACTAGAGTAATGATGCTGAAAATTCAGCTTTGCATCACAGGAATAAATTAATTTTAAAATATATTAAAATAGAAACCAGTTAATTTGTGATAACATTTCACAATATTATTGTTTTTACTGTGTGAAAAAATCACGCTGACTCCAAACAGAACACACACAACACAACACATGCTCTTGGAAATAATATCTTATGGAAATAGCACTGCTTATTTGCAAGGTCAAACCACAATCAAAGAAAAAGCAGAGAGAGAAGCATAAGCATATTAATATAAATCCTATTAACATATGCAAAGTAAATTATATTTTAATAGTTCACATTCATTCAAACAGAAGAAGAGGAAGGCTGATTCTGGTAATATGGTGTAACTGACCGTGCGGACACCAGCTCCAGCATCCAGTGTATCCGCACCTGCTGGATTCCTCTGTGTGGCACAGAGCCGATCAAAGCCAGATTCATCTGCTGGTCTGGACTGAGATCATACAGGTGTGCATCACTGTGCGGCTGTGGAGGGCTGCAAAAACAGGACACAAAAGTCAATTGTGTGCTTAATGATTTTACCCACTAAAACAATTACAGTCAAAGTTTTCCTGGAAATGCTTGTAGATATATTACGATATTACCACACTTATATTTTTTATTTTTAATAAGGTAAGAATGTACACATTATTATAGTAGTGCTATTTTGAGTATTTAAACATGTACTATAGCATGGCAGATGTAAAGTAGCCTATACTGACTATAGTGTTATACATATACTGTGGTATTCTTTACTTGTAAAGACTGCGATATGTAATCATGCAGTGTTATGGTTTCCCTTAAAACAGTGTGGCTGTACAATGATACAGTGATTATATCAGAAAGTAATACTATATGGTAATGAAATTCACAAAAACAATAGTAGTGCCATGGTGCTTTTTGCGATATCATTTGATACTCGCTGTACCATGGTATAATGTTATGAAGGGGTCGTTGACAACCGTTTTACCAACCAGAATCCAGTGCTTCTCCAAAAGTGCTTCAAGTTTCGTAGTGGCTTGTCAACATTCACTTGAACCTCCACCGATGAAGCTATAACAGACTGCTGCTGTTTTATCATCAGGACTGAGAGAAGTAACGTGTACTGTCCATGTGAATGAACCGTGTTTACATCTATACATGCTGCTGGCGACACTTACAAACACTCACGTTCACTGTGTTACATGACTTACAGTTTCACTTAACAACTTCACAGATATATTATCTAATGTTTCGCGTTCCAGAAATCGTATTCGGTGACATTAAAACAGGGCTGCAACAAACGATTTTTTGATAATCGATTAATCTAACGATTATTAGCACGATTAATCGAACTTCTTATTTCACTGTTAATCAGTAGACTTTGATTGATTATTCATTTTTGCAAAGTTAGAATATTAAGTTATACATATTCTAACATAAATAAAGCACTTCAGCTTTAGAAAAGCTTTATGTAATTACAATTATTACCTTAATTGGTAACTTTACATTAAGGTTCATTAGTTAACATTAGTTAACAGTGACGTATTTTATGTATAATCATTTTCTATTCGACTTTTAAATTCATTTTAAATACATTTTTATATAATTTCCTTGTTTTTATTGTTGTTATTATTTTTTTTAATTCGTTTTTATTGTTGTGATTATTATTTTTAATGTCTATTTCACTTCCTTTTATGTAAAGTTTTGTGTTTTGAATTTTTTGTGTAAAATGTGCATATAAATAAACTTGCCTTGCCTAACATGAATTAATAATGAACAATCTTCTATAGCATTTGTTAATCTTAATGTTAATTTCCTTTACTAATGCTTATTAAAATCACAAGGTTTTTTTTTTTAATTGAAAATGCATGAAAACATGAAAACTGTATTTTTATTAACACTTAACAAAGATTTACAAATGTTAAATGTATTGCTTCATGTTAATTAATACATTAACTAATGTTAACAAATGATACTTATTGTTTTTAATTCTTATAAAAATAGATGGCACACAAAATGAGATGACAGACAGGGACACTTTACCATTTAATTAGTCATGAAAAAGTAACTGAATAAATTTTGCACTTGCCTAACATCTCCTTTTGTAGCTATAGATAAGAAACAAAATAAAGGTAAGTATAGATGCTTTGGATAAACTATTTTATTCACAACATAATGTCTTAAAATACCTTATAGTAAAATCAAAACAGCCCTATAGATCACTTTGATCTCTGCAAACCAAACTCATAATGAAATTATTTTTTCATAATAAAAATATTTTATCATTAGCGTAATAGAGCTTTTACGAAAATCTTGTAATTCTAAGAAAGCAAATTTTGTTTTTCATGTTTAATACCGTAAAGCTGCTTCAAAGCAATTGCATAAAGTCTATATAAATAAACATAATGAAACTCTACTGGAGTAATGTTACACTGATGCAGAGCTTGAAACATCCACATCGTTGTAATCAGATTTTTTAACTGTTGCTTTCACACTGCTGTCATTTTTGTTGTTTATTTCTTTGAGAGGAAAGCGCGCAATTATATTTACATATTCATCCAAAAGGCTCATCTGGATGCATTTGCTCTGAAGTGCTGTGTGTGTTCTTCTCTTGATCTGCATCCAGAGGGCTGATGTCTTGGAAGCGCCACATTCAAACCGCAGTTCAGGCTCTTACATTAGCATATGAGATCAAACGACTTCGACAACAAAAATTTTGTCGATTTTTTATTGTGACTTGTCGAATGTCGACTAATCGTTGCAGCCCTTTAAAACACATTTCCCCCAACTTCTGTGCTCATAAAACGCACGCGCTTCCCTCTGCGTGCAGTGACGTCATTGACTGGCGACTGGTGAATAACAGATGAATGTCGCGGCCTGCTGGTTTAAAAGTGAAATGAAAATGAAAAGTACACTTTTTACAGTTAGGCTGCCCTCTGTTTTTACTCATCTTTAGTCAGGTCATAGCTATTTTTATAGAATAGGTAAAATTATACACTCACTCATAACATACCGTAATATTTTACGTCTAAAAGCAAATTTTAAAGTCTAAAGCAAATATCTGAAGCAATTTGAAGCTTGCTTGATGCTTTTTAGGATAATAAAAGAGATGTGGAAGACATTTTCAAGCCCTTTTTATTGTGACTAATGAGCTTTATATAGACAATTGCATAAAAATGCATAATACAGAAGGGTCATTCTTCATTTGTGGTGGCAAGTGGTGTCCCTCTATTTTACAACAGTTGAAATAAACTTTAAATACCAATAAATCATAAAATGTTTGCATGTTTGTATTCTGTAGGGTAAACACAATTTGTGCACTGCTAATAGTTACATTTTTTGTTTTAAAATACATATTTAATTGAGTTTTAGAGATTGCATTTGTAACAAAATATGTTCCCGCCATACCTTAGAGAGGTATCATGGAATGTAATTGCAACAATATAACATTTTTAACACAAATAAAGTGGTTATATTGTGAATATAGATTTTATTTAACATGTACAATTTTATTAAATTGTTTTAAAGAATACATATTTTGCTATATTTAAGAAAAATGTTGTGTCCCCCAAATTCATATCTGTGGTGTTACAATAATGGATGTAGCCCCTTTAAGAAAAGGGAGAATTCTATTTGGACTACTTCCTGTGTGTAAATGGTCACTGCAGGTGCTGGTTGATCTGAGGGGTGCATGGGGAGTACATTCTTTCTTATTCATTTTCTTAAAAGTTAGCTAAATTTCTGAAAATTTCATGTGTCGCACTTTATTAGTGTATGTGGTGTTATGTTGATAACTTGCAGATCTGACATTTTAATCAAAATTTTGATAAATATATACTTATTAATATTTCCAAAATGTCTCCTGATCTTGACATCATCATGATGGCAGCCTCCATTTTAGAAAAGTCTAGATTTAGGCTGATTTGTCTGTGGTGTTACTGTCTTTTCTGGTAACACCACAGAGCCTATAGTAACTTGCAATATAAAGTCTGTGGTGTTACTTCAAAATGACATAGAGAATAAGTGGCTGTGTCACCAGTGTTTGATTGAAATTATTTAAAAATCAAAATGTTCTTAAGCTTTCATGTTAATGGATATATCATATTAAAATAATTTTAAATGCATAGCAATATATTTTATATATAAAAAAAGCATTTTTACAAATTCTGCTTCTCATTTGCCACCACAATTGAAGAATGACCCAGAAAGAAGAAATAGAAAATTATATAAAATCATACATTTTGGACTAAATGGACATAACATTTTAGAATGGACTCAAATGAAGTAATGAAACTGAATAACAAAACAAAGAAATTAAATATGATATGAAAGACAACAGACTGTTATACAGATTTCAACTACTATACAGCTAAAGCAAAATGCATTAAGATCACACATAAAACAATAACATAAAAAACGCTTAACGCTTTTTATCTACAGGTGCATCTCAATGAATTAGAATGTCGTGAAAAAGTTAATTTTTTCTTGTAAGTTATTTCAAAAAGTGAAACGTTCATATATTTTAGATTCATTGCATGTAAAGTAAAACATTTCAAAAGTTTTTTTGTTTTAATTTTGATGATTAGAGCTTACAGCTCATGAAAGTCAAAAATCAGTATCTCAAGAGGCATATTAGAATATTTACATTTGAGTTTTAATTAAATGACCAGTCTACAGTATAAATTCTGGGTATATCTTGTTCTTTGAAACCACAATAATGGAGAAGACTGCTGACTTGGCAATGATCCAGAAGATGAACAATGACACCCTCCACAAGAGAGGGTAAGTCACAGAAGGTCATTACTGAAAGGTGTTGGCTGTTTCACAGAGTGCTGTATCAAAGCATACTAAAATGCAAAGTTGACTGGAAGGAAGAATTTGGGTAGATGAAAGAGGTGCCAAGCAAGCAACAGGCAAGATGACTACAAAGCTTGAAGAATACTGTCAAGCAAAGCCGATTCAGAACACTTTCTGTGGAGGAAGCTTCTGTGTCACAAGGAGAGACACTGAACAGATGGAGTCAGTGCATCAAGAGTCACCAGTCTCAGAACGTCTCTCAGGAAAAGGGCTACCAAGCCACTTCTGAACCAGAGACAACGTCAGAAGCGTCTTACCTGTGGCTATGGAGAAAAAGAGACTCAAGTGGTCTAAAGTCCTCTTTTCAGAGTGAAAGTAAATTTTGCAGTTTCATTTGGAAATCAAGGTCCCAGTGTGAAGTCTGGAGGAAGAGTGGAGAGGCACAGAATCCATGTTGCTTGAAGGAGTCCAGTGTGGAAGTCTTTCACAGTCAGTGATGATTTGGGCTGCCATGTCATCTGCTGGTGTTGGTCCACTGTGTTTTCTGTGAAGTCCACAGTCAACGCAGTCCATCAGCTACCAGGAGATTTTAGAGCACTCCATGCTTCCTTCTGCTGACAAGCTTTATGGAGATGCTGATTTCATTTTCCAGCAGGACTTGGCATTTCCTGCCCACACTGCCCAGGGGGCAAGGTACCAAAAGCAAAAGTGGTTCAATGACCATGGTGTTACTGTGCTTGATTGGCCAGCAAACTCGCCTGAGGATAGGCCTGAACCCCATAGAGAATCTATGGGGTATTGTCAAGAGGAGAGATGAGAGACACCAGACCCAACAATGCAGATGAGCTGAAGGCCACTGTCAAAGAAACCTGGGCTTCTACACCCAGCAGTACCAGAAACTGGAGTACCTCCTCAGCCGAAAGTTGACAGTAATTAAAGCACAAACTGATCCCTCCAAGAAGTGCCACCCAGTTGACCTGGGGGACGCTAATTAAAGCAACTACAAAGTGGATTTTTACATATTGCATGAGATTCAAATGAACAAGAGATGGTACTTTCCAGAAATGGAGCCTAACAATTCACTAAAAAGTGTTAGTTTTTCAGTTGGTCTCAGTTATGAAGTTAGCAATCTAATTTGTTTACAGAGATAGTTTCAGAACCAATTGGTGAGTTTTTGTTAAATGTGAGCCTTAAAAAAATAAAATACGATATTAAAAGAACCAAAGACTTTAAACTACTATCAGTCTGTGTGCATTGAATTTATTTAATACACGATTTCACAATTTGAGTTGAATTACTGAAATAAATTAACTTTTCCACGACATTCTAATTTATTGAGATGCACCTGTACATAAGTCCCTTATCCATCTGCCTGGTGGTGTGATATACAGGCTACAATCTGGTTTCAAATTAAAATCACACCTGTGGTAGGCCCACACTCTCTGAATATGATGGGGGTGATACCACGACATTACATTTATATTTAGTCATTTTGCAGACGCTTTTATCCAAAGCGATTACGCCTTATTTTATTTGAGGATTCCGGTTGCATTCGCTTCCAGTTATCAGTACAAAAGCAGGCTGTTATGCTGCTTGATATCACAGACTGATATTTATCATAATATTTTAAGGTATTGTCGTAATTATAAACACACTGGTTTGTAGCGCAAATAGTGTTATCGTTTACTGCACTTTATTCTTCTAGTAATTTATCTAATGGAGATGTTCGCCAAATTCCGATATTAATCAGAATATTGTGTTTTCAGGACCAGGCTTTCCAGTTCATCAGCGCCTTCATTTTATTTTCTCGTGCCTGTGGGTCAGTTTGGTGGACTTTCCCCCTACAGGTTCCCGAGTCTCATACGCCCCTACAACCTGCTTTTTACCCATATCCACATCCACACTTCAGGCCGACAGTGGCTGTGTGCAGCCGCCCATCATTGTGCTGGAGAGAGTCCCCTCCACCGCAAGCACAGCCACTCCAGGTGGGACGAACAGTGTTTCCAACTAATTTTCAGGGGAAGTTGCTAAAGGAAGGTCGATTTGTTGCTAAAAGTTGCTAAATGACGTTGTGATGTCATTGCGCGATTACATCATTGCGTAATTACAATGCAAAAATGTGTCACTACATCAAATCTCAGCAAAAACATTTTATATATGTTAATTTAGATTTGTTTGTAAAATAATATAAATGCCTAATATAATATTAAAATATAAATAACTGTACTTTTAAAAACAACACTGAATTATTGAACACTTACAGTTTTGAACCTTTTTTTATTATTATTAGCTAGTGAACTTATAAAACTACACATTCTGAACAGTTATAGTTTTAAGCAGTGTATTAGTAGTTAGTTAGTGTGCTACAATCTAAGAAAAGTCTGTAAAAATAGGGCACAATCTACTATGTTAATATTAAGGATTTTTTTTTTTACCTGCATTTTTAATTACGCATTGTATTTTGTGTTTTCGGGTTTCAGGGTTACAACAGATAATGGATAACACAATGTCCTGAAAAATGACTAGTATCTTTTCCATTTTTCTAGATATTTTTCTTAAAGTGCACTAACTGATCAACGATCGCAGGTACAAGCTAAGGTGTATCATAAATGAACAATTATTCAATTATTATTATCAAATTGAACAATTGCAAATAGCAGCTAACTTAATTCACGTGATGTGTGTACTGCTATGCATCTTTGGTTTACTCATTTTGTGTAATTTAGATGGAAATTGTGTGCCTTTTTATCGCTTGAGTCATTTGTCATTTATCTAAAGTGGCTAAAAAATTGCCAAATAAATGTTAAAAATAGCTAAATTTGTTGCTAGGTGCTTTTGGAAGAAAAAGTTGCTAAGGTAGTGTGAAAAGTTGCTAAATTTAGCAACAAAATTGCTAAGTTGGCAACACTGGGGACGAAGACCGTCTATCAGCAGCCAAAAACAATCAGCTACGACATTAATCAGGAGAATCAGGTAAAACAGGTCATCTTTTAATAATATTTCTAAGATTATGGTATTGAACACACTCCAAGTACCATGTCTAGTCTAACAAAGTCCTGGAATTTTTTTAATATATATTTGTAAAATTAATAAATATATAAATATTATTTTTAAATTTTTCTGTAATTTCATATCTATTCACAATCTTCTCAGCCTTTGTCTAATCATTTACACTCAGTAGTTATACACTACTTCCACATACTCATGTGCATTCAGATCATTTTAGGTAATTTGTACTGAAACATTCATATTTCACATCATGTTATTGCTTGTTAAAGTTGAGCAGTATATTAAAATCTGTTGTATTTAAATTGCTGTGCAGAAGACACTGTTTCTGTTTGCAATATTGTTTTCTAAATGAATGTACAAATAAAAACTTCCTTTTGTCTATTTTCATGGGGACTTTTAATGACTTTCATATGAGGAGATGAGTAGTACTTGAATTGTCAAACATATGTAGTATTCACTATAAAGACTTATTTGTTGTTTGGGGTCACTAAGATTTGTATTTATTTATTGAAAGAAATTAACACTTTTATTCAGCTCGGGCACATTAAATTGATCAAAAGTAACAGTTAAGACATTTATATTGTACAAACGATTTCATTTTCAAATAAATGCTGTTCTTTTGAACTTCCTATTCCTACTCCACAAAAAATATGAAGCAGCACAACTGTTTAGGAAATGTTTCTTGAGCATCAAATCAGCATATTAGAATGATTTCTGAAGGATCATGTGACACTGAAGACTGGAGTAATGATGCTGAAAATTCAGCTTTGATCACAGGAATAAATTACATTTGAAAATAATAAATTGTTTTAATGTAAAACATTTGAATGGTAGTGTGTATGGTAATGGTATGCATCGACTATTATTTTTACTCCCCTTTGCAACTCCACCTTAACATGCAGAGATAATAAAGGCAATAACATTCCATATGAATAAACAAATCAAAAGCAAGTCATATGAATGAGTCTTGTTCTGATGAGATTTATTTAAAAGAAATTAACAGACTCAAAAAAAAAAAAGTTCCATTAAAATACAACTCAAATAGCATCGTTAAACACAGTCAGTTTTACATGTTTTCTTTATACTACCTGTACATTAGACTTCACAATTGCAACTATTTTCAAATAACTTAAGTAACTTGTTTTTAAAAGTGCAAATTCTTAATTCATACATGGGAATTCAAAGACGTGGGTACATGGGAAAGTTCACATTTCCATTGTGCAACGAGAGTGAGAAAGAATGAGTGAGTGAGCGTGAGCGAGTGATGAGTGAGTGAGTGAGTGTAGAAACGCAGTGTCTGACTATGATTTCTGCTCTGCTCCTGTGGACGACTGAGGCGTGCTGTCCGGCTTTAGTATCTGATAAGTGATGAGATACTCTGGGTAGGCCTGGAAAACAACAACAGCACCACACATTAACACACCAGTCGCACTAATACATCACAGCCTGCAGTCTCTTTCATAAGGGTGCTGTGCACTATTGGATGAGAACAAAACAAAACTTAAACTGAACTGAGCTGAGTCTTCTGTAGAGCTGCTAGCTGAATCAAATGTGTTCATAAGTGACAAATTTTGTTACATCAACACTGTTACTGAACTGAATTGAATCAACATTGAACTGACACAATTTGAATAACGACACTTATCTTTGTAGAGCTGCTTACACCTGAATTAAACTTGTTTAATAATTGTTGAACTTCACACATTGAACCAAATCGGAATCAACACTGAAGTGACTTAAGCTTAGGTCCCTATGATTTCCGCAGTGTAGTAAACACAGACAGAATCCAGTAAAAAAAAAAATATTTACTGTAAAACGCAGATTGTCAATGAAGTTGTTCAATTTGTTTATTTGTTAAATTGAATTTAAATTTAGATATGGGGGGGTAAAATAAATCACAAGGCCCTAATAATTTTTAAAATAAATTGTAGTTAAATTTATGATTTTAATTAATTAGACATGCTTTTTGATTACTTAAATTTAACCATTTAAAATGAAACTCATAAAAATTAAAACAGAAAAAACAAATAAGAAAAAAGAAAAACAATTCATTGGACCCTGCTTGAACTGAATAATGACACCACTGCTATTTTAGAGCAATTTAGAAATATCTGATGAATTTTGCATCACTAATTCTGTTACTTTCCTGTTTATTACTGTGAAGCTGCTTTGAAACTATCTGTATTGTATAAAGCGCTATATTAAATAAATGTGACGTGACCTGATTATAGCTGTATTTTAAGCAGCAGCTTTTCTTTTACAGTCGTACCTGTTCTCCGCGGTAGATCACGTACTCGGCGTAGGCCAGGCCGTTGACACTGGGACGGCCGATCACAGAATGATGTCCAGGGGGAGCGTGGGCCATCTTCATGGCGCTGAACTGCAGGAAGGACTTTCCCAATGTCACACGGCAAAACAACATTTGCCTGTGGGAAATCAACACAGAGGAAAATATGAAAACCGTCTAGTGCAGTAACGCTTAATGAACTGTTTATGTTGCATCTCTTATTGTGTCATGTGTGTTAATGTACCTGTGGCACACATAACAGGAGCGGTCTTTGTGAGTGGGGCAGCCTGTGCCGCCACCGATGCCATAGACGTATTGGTTACTCTTAGAGGAGTTCTCTGCAAAATATATGCCAGCTCCAAACATGCCACCGATATACGCATGACGCTCATCAAATCCTTTATGGATGATGGCATTTATGAACGGAGATCCTGAAAAAAATAACAATTGCAAAAAAAAAGGTTTATGATAAAAAAAATTATGATAATGAAAACTATTAAAATTAAACAAAAACTACAGTATGAACAAAACAAAATGCAATTTAGAGCTAAATATAGCAACAATGGCATTTTTTAGCACATTTATTTATTGACAAAAAGTACTGTGTAATGTTGTTGTGCATTTCATTAATAAAAGGTTGAGCTTAATCTTTGAAGGTCATTTGGTATTAATCATGATGCAGATTCATTTGTGTAGGTAGATGCTACAGGTTTGTGGGATGAAAACTAAAACAAGCTAAATAATTCAAAATAAGCATTAAGAATTACTGTATCTTGTGTGTTCACCAAGACTGCATTTATTTGATCAAAAATACAATAAAAACAGTAATATTGTTTAAAGTAACTGTTTTGTATTTGAATTAAGTTTTAAATGTAATTTATTCCTGTGATCAAAGCTGAATTTTCAGCATCATTACTCCAGTCTTCAGTGTCACATGATCCTTCACAAATCATTCTAATATGATGATTTGCTGCTCAAGAAACATTCTTATTATTCTCCTCAATGTTGAAAACAATTGTGCCGATTCATATTTTTGTAGAAACCATCATATTTTTTCAGGATTCTTTGAGGAATATAAAGTTCAAAGGAACAGCATAGGGTCTATACAGGGTTTCTGCAAAAGCTCAAATTTAAGACTTTATAGCCCTAAATTAATACCATATGATTCGGGGCAATTACTATTAAACTGTAAAATGACCACTTTTACAATTCATATACAAGTTTTCACAAAAACTATAAGTTTTATAAAACAATTTAGAGAAAATGGATAAGTCATCAGTTATTATCTTTATTATATAAATTAAATAACATGAATTAGGGTGTAAATTGACAAAACAATATATCTTGAATTTTCTGGGAAAAGTATACATTTTTGCTGATTAATTATTGTGCTGATATCTAAAAGATTATTGACAGCTATTGAATTTTTTTGATATTCATATTCTGTTTATTCACAGCAGTATAGAAAAAAAAATCAACAAGTATGGCCAGCATTTTCAAAAGTGTGCAATCTTTTGACAAATTATTTGGGCTGTTACCAAGCAGATGAAATCTTCAACAAAATCAAAATTAAGATGAACACACTGTTTAATGCAATCGGAAGGACACAGAATACACTGTAAATAATGGATATTTGAAACAAAAAAAAAATGAAATCATAGAACAGATAAAAAAGATTCTTAGTTTCTTTTCAAGTCCATGTTTAGAAGAGAAGCATCAGAGCGCTTACCATGAAACAGCATTCGTTCATTGGGGTGGTTGTGATTCTCGTCTGCGATCTCTTTCTGCCTGTGTGTGTATCGCTCTCTCAGTTTCTTATTCACCACCTTCTGGATCTACAGGACAATTTCCGTGAGATTTTGCTCAAGAGTAGAACGATATTTACGATATCAAATATGAGGCTAGATCATTTACCCACATCTATCAAAACAACGTGATCATACAGTATGTTTATGTAAACCTTTTTTGGACATCAATATCTATTTTAGAAGAGTCAAATATCGCTAATGTTGAATGCATTTGGTGTTTTACCTTGATGACATTGTATCGACTGAAAACGCCACCTGCGTTTCCTCCGTCCCTGTGCTCCCGAATTGTGCTTTGCATCTGTGACCAAAAAAACAAACAAACACTCATCACACAGCCAAAGCAGACGGGTGCATGATACAGCCAAGAGATCCAAGTGTTTATGTTTGTACCTCTTCTTCAACAGATTGAAACTCTTTATCATCCACGGCCAGGTCGATCAAAACTGTGCCCTGATTGGTGCAGTGGAACGTCAGGTATGGGTTGGCACCTGTGCGTACAGATAACAGGATTTAAATGGAATGAAAATATACAGATTCAAGCAGGAGCAGTTTTATGAGAAAGACACTCACCCTGCTGTCCTCCTAGCAGCCTCTCGATGCCTTTGATGAGTTTATGACGGTGTCCGTAAGCACTGATGCCGATCTCCTTGAGTTCCTCATGACCCATATCGGCCAACACGTCCAGAGTGATCTAATGGACACGGCATTAAAAACATGAGGAAATCTTGTAACATCCTTCCAGAAGATGTCTCTGTCAAAGATGTCTCTGTCTATCTCACCTGTTCTCTCTCAAAGATGTCCCTGAAATATTCAAGCCCAAGACTCTTCAGGAATTGTGAGATGTTCATATCCAAGACAGCTACAGGGCCAAAAAAACAAAACAAAACAAGTTTAACAAATTAAGATATGCTGGACAAGAAGACAATTGAAAAGAAACTCACCTTATCAGCTAAAAAAAAAAAAAAACACTCAAAAATAGTGTAGTCTGATTCCCAAACTTGTATTATTGTGGTTCTTTTAACTGAATCAAATTCATATTCAATCAGTGTAATCTGATTCCCAAACAAATGACGTGGTTCTTTTTGGAGAATCAAAACCATAGAGCGTTCAGTGGAGTCTGATTCCTGAATGGATGACTCTTACAAGGCATCGCTTTTTAGTGAATCAAAATCATACAATCAGTGTAGTAGGATTTCTGAGCAAATGACTCATGTGAGGCTGTTCTTTTAGTGAATTGATCATTGTAGCCCAATTACTTAACAAGTTACTCTTATGAACCAGTTCTTTTTAGTTAATCAAAGCCATATAGTCCGATCAGTGTATTCTGATTCCTGAATAGGTGACTCTTATGAGGCAGCTCTTTCTAGTGGAACAAAATCATACAGCGTAATCAGTGGTTTGATTCCCATAAAAATGACTTGTATGAGGGTGTTCTTTTAGTGAATCAATCAATCAATGTAGCCTGATTCCTGAACAAATGACTCTTATGAAGCAGTTCTTTATAGTGAATCAAAACCATATACCGCAATCAATATAGTCTGATCTGATTGCCAAACAAATAACTCTTATGAGAATGTTCTTTAAGTGAATCAAAGCCATACAGCATGATCAGTTGTAGTCTGACTCCCACACAAATGATTCTTATGAACCAGTTCTTTTAAGTGAATCAAAGCTACACAGCGTGATCAATGTTGCCTGATTCCTAAATCAACAACTCTGTGACGGTTCTTTTGTTTCTCACCATCTCCTTCCTTGCGCTCAGTTCCGGAGGCCCCATCAGCGGGTCCTGCAGCCCCTCCACAGGCCCCTTCGCTGAGGGGCCCGGCCAGGTTATCGATGCTGGAGGCAGCGGAGAGGCAGGAGGGTGTGGAGGCGGGTGATATGAGAGCAGCACTGAGCACGGTAGCCTGCGGTTTGAAACAGCTGGGCAGAGCATCAGGGGGCATGGCGTCCATCAGCAGAGCACGGATATCATCAGCCTGATAGACACAGAGAGCAGATGAAGGACAATGAACTACATACTAGTCTCCATAAAATCAAATTTGATTTAAAAAAAAAAAAAAACATTTAGATTTTTTTCTAAAGTTTCAATAAAAAGCTTCTAGTTTTTTTACTATTATTTCATGTCAGCTTTACATCTTTTCTTAACTACAGTATTATCAGCTGCTGTAATGGTGTTTACCGTGGCCAGGTCCAGAGCCGTCTGTCCCTCCTGGTTCTTCATGGTGGGGTCAGCACCGTGTGCCAGCAGCAGTGCACACAGCTGTGTGCGGCCCTTCTGTGCAGCTTCATGCAGCGGTGTGAAGGCCCACTTATCTGGTCGCGTTCACGCACGTGTTAAACTTGATCAGGAGGGCAGCGATATCCACATGCTGGACAGAACAGAGAAGGCAGTTACACATTATGCTACAATACTGCTGTTAATTACTGGGTACAAGTTCATGCACTACTGCTAGACAGTCCAATCACCCAATATTTAGGCATTTTGAGAATATGTGCATTTGCTAATAACAATATAGTTTAACACAATGAAAATTACAAAATATTGTGTAAAATCATTCACTGAGCAATTGTAAGCAATTCCATTTATTATCCTTAAATAAAAAAATTATATATATAGGTAATGTTTATGAAGGTAACATGCACTACTGCTATATATATCTCTACTGCTACCACAATTATTTTTAAAAATTCTTCTGAACTTTCCAGTCATCAAAGAATCCACAAAAATATTAAGCAGCACAAATGATAATGAACAGAAATGTTTCTTGAGCATCAAGCCAGCAAATTAGAATGATTTCTGAAGGATCATATGACTGAAGACTGGAATAATGATGCTAAAAATTCTGAGTTATATCACAAGAATAAGTTGCATTTTAAAATATATTCAAATAGTTATTTTAAATTGTAATAATAATATTTAATAATATTACTGGATGTTTGATCAAATAAATGCAGGTTTGGTGAGCATAAGAGACCTTTTAAATACATTTAATGTCTGGCAGCACTTTATTTTACAGTCCTGTTCCTCATGTACATACTATGTACTTATTATAGCAATTACAATAACTAGGTACTAACCCTGAACCTACCCCTAAAGCTAACCCTACCCCATGTAGTTAACTTATATTACCAGAACTTTCTTAGGTAGGTACACTGTAAGTACATTGTAAGTACACGTACTGTAAAATAAAGCACAACCAAAAGTCTTACTGACCCCAAACATTTGAACAGTAGTGTATAAATCTCTGGAATCCTTTCTGTAATTTTCTATTCTACAAAATCCTTCATAGATAGAGTCATTTATCAATACTAAGACCTCTGACCTTCCCGCATTCCCCATTCTCTTACCCCATATGAAGCAGCGTTATGCAGAGGGATCAGTCCTCCTTTATCCTGAGCGTTCACATCCGCTCCGTGCTCCAGGAGATACTCGGCCACCTCCAGGTTATTGTAACCAGCTGATCAAAAATGAACGATTTCATCATTAACCCACCAGAGAGATGAGATAAATGCATGTCGAATGATGAATGTGAGAATGTGGCTTATGGTATTTATTTATTTATTCACTTTTTAACGCCATGCCAGCATCAAGGCTATTTTCATGGCCATCTCTGAATAAATTATGGCTTATGGTAAGTTACCTGCAAGGTGCAGTGGTGTGGAGTTCCTGCCCTGTGTGTCTCTGCAGTTGATATTCTCAGGGCTGCAGAGTTTCTGCACTCGGGCCAAACAGCCCTTCTTAGCGGCATCCAGCAGGGCAGGCGTCTCCACGCAGAAGGTCCTGGATGTCTGTGTCTCCGTCCTTTACCATGTCCAGAGCCGTGTTGCCATCACGGTTCTTCTTAGACGGGTCTGCACCATGCTAAAGGGAGAGTAGAGGTGTTACTGCAAAAGGGCTGTGTTACACTCTTAATAATAATCATTAATCCTACATTAAGTACATTTAAGGCTGCAAAAATTTAATTTAGAAATACATTGTTTTGAAATCAAGTTGATGCGAAAGGCACAACTTCACCTTAAACTAAAGAGAGAGAAAAAATTGCATGTAAAGAAGCACACAAAATGACTCCGGTTTAACTGGATTTAATTTAACTTACTGGCAGCTGAAAAATCTGGATCTTATTATTTATTTTATTTTTAGGTCACTGTTTGTTTGTTTTTTTACATCAATAATAATATTAAATTTAAATTGCATAATATTTATAGATATTTAAATATTAATATAACATTTATATTTATAGAATTTATATATTCCAAAATTTATCGCTGGATTTTGGCCTTATGTATCTAGAATCTTAATCTATATATTAAACAATAAATGTAAATCTCAATCTCAGTTTCACTTTTTACTTTAGGATTTCAGCCCAATCTATCTAAAATTTTGGACAAGAATCAAAATTTTGGTGCATTAATAAATTATCAGTGCATAATGATAACTCATGATAACACTAAACATCACTGATATTTTAATTCCCACACAATCGTGATATTTATAATAAATATGCCAACATGTGCATGATTTCTCCATCTGATGTATCAAACCTTGAGCAGTAGTTTGCAGATCTCATATTTGCCCTTGGCTGCAGCCTCATGTAGTGGTGTGAACTTCCAAAGGTCCGCCACGTTCACAGATGCTCCATGTCTCACCAGCAACTCTGCCACCTCGTAGTGACCGTACGAACACGCATTGTGCAAAGGAACCAGACCGCTGACAAAGAAAGAGAACAAGTGAAAATCAGACAATTCAGACACAGTGCAACGATAGTCACGCTAATTCAGATGATCGTACCCTTTATCTTTAGCGTGCACGTCGGCCCCATGATGCAACAGGTATTCCACCACAGCCACACGGTTGTAGCCTGCAGCAAAATGCAGCGGGGTGGAGTGACGGCCCTCCAGGTCACGACAGTTCACGTTTTGAGGAGAGCACAGTTGCTATGGAAGATACACAGACAAATTGCCATCAAATGAATAAATATTTATTGATTTCCTGATTTGAAATCTTTAGAACAGATTTAGTCCCTTATCATCATTAAATGTCCTATTTTATGTCACATTGCAAAAGTGAAATAGATTTTGTCCACGCTAACTTTAAATGTGGTAAACTGAAACAGTTTTTTACCTTCACTGTATCGAGGTCTCCGGCTTTTGCAGCCTCGAGAAAGCGGTAATCCACATCAGAATTACGAGGAGGAATGTTCTCTGAAGAAATAAATGCAGAAAAATCATAAATTCAGGACATGGTGCTGTTTGGATAAATGGACAGTTAATTCATTAATCATACTGTAATAAGACTTAAGAGTAATGGATGTGACACTGTAATAGTACCATTGAGTATTTGCTGTACGGCTTCATTGCCCATCTGTGACGCAGTGAAGCCCTGCAGTGAAACGATTGACGGGTCGGCTCCGTAACTCAGCAATTGTCTGCAAGTCTGGATGTGACCGGCGAGGGCCGCCCTGTGCAGGGCTGTCTGTCCCAGTGTGTCCACAGCGTTCACCTAAACACACGCACAAAGGGGTTATTATAACGAGAACTTTGGGTTTAGTAAGAAGACCAAGAATATGAAGCAGCATCATGTTTTCAACACTGATAATTATAAGAATTTTTTCTTGAGCAGCAAATCGGCATATTAGAATGACTTCTGAAGGATCATGTGACACTGAAGACTGGAGTAATGATGCTGAAGATTCAGCTTTGCACCACAGGAATAAATTATATTTGAAAATATATTCAAATACAGTTTGTTTTAGTTAATTTTAATTTGTAATAATATTTCACAATATTACAGTTTTTATTGTATTTTGATTAAATCATTTTTTTCTTTATTTCTTTAACTTTTATTCAAATTATGGATTATGCACAAGAAAGCGCGCAAACAGCGCTCCCTTAAAAATCACTGAGCTGTCACTTGTTTCAGTTTATCGCGTTCTCAGAAAATTCCATTATAATCAATGAATATCTCTACACTGCACAATAAATATTTTATTTACATCATGTCTACACTTTGTTATAATCAGAGGATAAGCTTGCAGAATTCAGGACTGAAAAAAAAACCTGGCGTTTTGAGCGGTGAGTGAATTCTGAAACACCTCTGATTGGCTGCTGCGTTCAAGAAATCAACAGATTGGCTGTGATTGGCTACAACATCCGACACTACCTTTGATGATATCCAGAGCGCAAACACAGAGAGACAGATACGCACTGGAGTCTGTTGTGAGGTGGCAGCCGCTTACTTTCATTTTGTTGTTTAGGTTCATTTGTTTTAAGAAGTTACGTTTGCCGGTTCCCGGCTCCTCCTTCCCAGAGTCTTGAACTTTGTTAAATACATATATACATTTTCCTTAAATCATCCTGGTGACCCATCTTTAAGCCTCGGGTGGGTCGCAAGGCAGGGTTTAAAAACCACTAGTATAGCACAATATATAACAATTTGAATTGATCATTGTTTTATCATTTACAAATTGATATTTAAAAAAAAGAAGCCCTGGAGTCTGGCATAATATTCAATGTAGGGTACAAGAGATAATATAACAGGCTTTAAATATAGACAAAGATGAAGGTAGCTGCCCAAGTAGATGACACATAGCAAATTGGCTCATTATCTCCTAAAACAGAGCTCATAATGAATTAGTTCCATGCAGTGTGAGGATTCTTGTACCTTTGCTCCGTGTTTCTGAAGGACTTCGAGCACATCATTATGGCCTCGTTCAGACGCAACGTGGAACGGAGTCATAAAACTAGAAGGAAAAAGAATATGTGATAATGTGAGAATGTCTTACTTGCCATTTATTTGTAATTATTTGTGAAGTTTACTAACAATTTCGGAGTGAAAATTGTTTCAAATGAATTGTACAACATTTGAACACTCACTCCTTGTTCTTCTCGTGAATGTTGGCACCTTTCCGCAGCAGCAGCTCTGTGACCTGTTTGCGTTTGGGATGAGGAGAGGCTACGGCGCAGTGCTGCAAACATCATAAAGACATTTTAATAAACACATCATTAAAACCCTCAGGATTCAGAGGAGACCATGTAATGTGTTTACCAGAGCAGAGTCGTGCGAGTGAGGGTGTTTGAAGCTGATGATCTCTTGAGCAGTTTTCTTGACCTTTGCCATGTCCGCCTCGCGGGCCGCTTGCAAAAGCGTGTGTCCTTTGAACTCATCTGGATGAAGGAAATCACAAAAAAGTCAAACGATTACTAACGAACAGCCCTGCATCTTGAAAAAAAAAAAAAAATGTCCAAATATTACCCAATGTGATGAAGCGGAGTTAAAATTTTCCATAATTTTTTTTTTTTTTTTTTACAAAATAATAATGACTTTTTTTTTTGTTACATAGGAGCTTTAATGTACTTACCAAAATTTGTTTTAAGCACTTACAAAAGCAGTCAAATGTAAAAAGTTATGGCTTTAATGACAAAGCATTCAAAATTTATCATTTTACCTGCAAAGGCATGACAAAAAATACATTTTAGTTCAAAAACTGTCCATAATTCTAACCGTGAAACCAGCATTAAGCATAAAATAATGTCAAACGTGAATATCAGCTGAGAATTGAACAAATAGTTCATAGGAATCATTCAATAGAAATAATTTCTTTGTTGCAGTTTTTCTGCTTATTAAAAGATAGTACGAGTCTTCTTCACCTTACAAATGGTTGTTAAAATCAAAAATGCTATGAAATGCATTATTCCATAGCATATCAGATTGAGAAAGTGTGACTTCCTAGAGAAAAACTGGCAGTATTTTTGGAATCAATGACCCAAAATTAGTAAGAAACGAGTATTAGACATTCATCAAATACAATGCAGGGCGGTGATACTGAAAAGAAAGCAGCATGAATGTCACTTACAGGTGAGTCTCTCTTTCAGTTCAGGTGTGGGCGCCGCATCCACCGCGCTCTTGCCGTGGCAGTTGAGCAGTGTGGGATCAGCGCCGTGACTCAGCAGCAGTGAACACACCTCCACTCGATTCTTACTGGCCGCCTCGTGCAGCGGCGTGAACTGCCACAGGTCCATGGCGTTAACGCACGCCCCGTGCTGTGAGCGAGACAAACAGGAAAGCATCAATCATGTGTATTATTGTAACTAATAATCAAAACAATAAAGCACCTGTGGTTACATCAGTGCTGGGGGAGCTAACGTTAATACATTGTGATCAGTAAGTATTGGCTGGATTGTTTTCTTTACCTTCAGCAGGAGCTCTGTGACCTCATAGTGACCATAAGAGCAGGCATTATGCAGAGGAACTAGACCACTGATAGATAGAGAGAGAGTGAGAGAGCAAAACTTCAGAATTTCAGAATTATTCAAAAGGTCATGATTAAAGCATTTAAAGCCAACACGAAATCGAAAACGACCATCTTTCCTAATACATATACATTTCTGGTCTATAAATCTATACATTCCTATTATACACATCCATATCATTCTAATGTTCTGATTTGCTGCTCAAGAAACATTTCCTAGTATTATCAATGTTAAAAACAGTTAAAGTGCTGCTTCATATATTTATAGAAACCATGATTTTTCAGGATTCTTTTATGAACAGTAAGTTTAAAAAGAACAGCAATTACTTGAAAAAGAAATCTATTGTCACTAACATTTTTGATCAGTTTAATTAATTATTGCGGATTAAAAGTATTAATATCTTTAAAAAAAATCTTAATTACCTCAAATTTTAACAGTAGTGTATATATAATATTATATAACATTACATATAATATATGCATGCTATACAAAAAAAAGTTATTTATTATAATATCTTAATGGGTACCAGCCTATCATTTACTTCTTAGAATATAATTTTTGACTTAAAGTTATTATGGAAGTAAAACAATAGGTTGCATTCCATGTTGACTTCCATACTGGACACCACATGTTAAAGAGAGAGATGATAAATCGTAGATGTTTCTCACCCTTTGTCTTTGGCATGGACGTCAGCACCGTACTGCAGCAGCAGCTGCACTATACGCACTCGATTATACCCAGCGGCCAGGTGAAGAGGAGTGGACTGCAAAAGAACCAGAGAAATATTAATAACCTGTCTGAATACAATCAAGCTAAATAAGTGATCATCAATAATACAAGTGCTTGTTGCAAAAACCCAACCTTATGTAAACCTGCTTGTAACCCATCCCATCATTAGTTTAATCACTACAATGGCTAACTTTTTATGCAGTGTTTCGGTTTTGAAACTACGTTCTTGAGGTTTTTGTGATACAAATGAAGTGGTACCTGTTCTAGCATCCACACTAATTATAAATATATGGACTTAAAGGAACACTCCACTTTTTTTGGAAATAGGCTCATTTTACACCTCCCCAAGAGTTAAAAAGTTGAGTTTTACCGTTTTTGAATCCATTCAGCCGATCTCCGGGTCTGGCGGTAGCACTTTTAGCTTAGCTTAGCATAGATAATTGAATCTGATTAGACCATTAGCATCGCGCTCAAAAATGACCAAAGAGTTTCGATATTTTTCCTATTTAAGGCTTGACTCTTCTGTAGTTACATCGTGTAATAAGACCGACGGAAAATAGGCTGATATGGGGAACTACTTTCAGGCGCTGCTCATATCACTGCACCTGCACCTGCACAGATGGTACGGCAGCAAAGTTCCTTGATTATTACGCCGGAATGAGAGTATAGTTCCTAGCCATATCAGCCTAGAAAATCGCAACTTTTCATTTTCCGTCGGTCTTAGTACACAATGTAACTACAGAAGAGTCAAGCTTTAAATAGGAAAAATATCGAAACTCTTTGGTCATTTTTGATGACCAAATGCTAATGGTCTAATCCGATTCAATGAACTATGCTAAGCTAAGCTAAAACTGCTACCGCCAGACCCGGAGATCGGCTGAATGGATTCAAAAACGGTAAATCTCAACTTTTTAACTCTAGGGGAGGTGTAAAATGAGCCTATTTCCAAAAAAAGTGGAGTGTTCCTTTAAATAAACATCGTAAAGAACATGCAAAGGCCTACTCACACCAAAAACAAAGCAAAGATGGAACAAATTACAGAAGAAAGGTGTATTTGATTTTTTTCCACATGTACAGTTAATATATAGGATGTTTTAGGTGTATTGAATTTATTATACATTTAAATAAGGCTTTCAGCCTGCTTATTCGGAAGTGTTGTATATAGTCATAGAAAAATTAGATTCAGTATGTCATACTTGTTTAATTAGTTGCTTTCTTTCCTCATTTTTTAAGATTTTAATGCCACTCAGTTTTAAGTTATTTTATAGCTTCTCAATTGTTTCACATGCCTTAAAAGGTGAAAAGGTCAGTGTCTTTACCCATAATCCTTAAGACAGACCCACCAATCAGAGAAAATCAATGGTACCAAGGAAACAGAAATAGATGCAAAAGAGCGCAGCGCCAACCACAAACTCCCATAAAGCATTGCAAATGACATAAGAATCCAATGATATTTTGATATTTTGGTTTTACACGTACAATTGATGATTCTAAGCCAATAGGTTTATACTGTACCATCATTTTTAATTAAATGACATCATTTGCATTGCTTCAAGTACACAGACCAGCTAGTTTGTAATGCTCCTGTAAGAGTGGTTGGTTTTGTTTATGGCTTCAAATTCTTTATTGAAACATTAATTGAAATTCATTTGGAGAAAATTGAAAAAAAAAAAAATACTTTCTCTAAACACTAAAAACGGTCACTGTTGTGAACTATTGCCTCTTGGTGCAAGTAGGCCTTTATATCTGCGATCTCTCTGAACAACTGATGAATCTGGCTTGAGCTCGATCACTTAAGAAGAGATGATAAGTGACTCAAACCACTAGTAATTTAAAATAGCCTAAGCACAAAAAAGTTACAAATTCGTTCCCAGTTCATGCAGAGAAAAATGAAGAAATAATGGTGACATGCCTATATGAAAGTCTGAACACAACCACAGCAAAACAATCAGCATGACAACCAATCTCAACGCAGCCATTTAGCAATGAAGATCTGCCTCAAAAGAATGATGCATTGTCTGAGAGAATTATACTATTCAGTGCAGGATGGAAATGCAACATTCATGTTCAAATCACTATTATGAGGTCTGAAGTAGTACAGCACAAGCAATGGGCAACAGTGCAACGTTTCTAGCATACACACAATGGAACTAAACAGGACAGGATATCAAAGAGAAATCAGGAGTTAAACACCACGTTCGTGGAAAGCATGCGTGCTGATCACAACAAATCAAACAAACAGATTGAAGAACGTGAGGCGATGCATGGATGCGGAGGTGGGGTTTAGGGGTGGAAACATGGAGGAGTTCTTGCAGAGGCAGACAATTTAGAGAAGTATTGTAAAAAAGTTAAATAAAGACTTTAAAGAAAGAGGTAAATGAAAGCCTTGTTTTCAGAACCTGCAGGAGTCAACGAAACGTTAGCCGAGCTGTTGATTGATGGATTGTGACCAGCAGAAAATAAGGCAGGTTTCTGTGCATTTTAAGTGTAAACCAGCATATGGATGGATTTTTTTAAGGACAAAAATTGAAAACAAATCGAAAGGAAAAATAAACAATAAAATCACAGAAGACCAAATAAAACTAATTTCTGTTTCACAAAATAAACTTACCAGCATTTTTTGAGATGTTGACTGAATGTCGCCAGAACAAAAAACAAAACAAAACAAAAAATTAGCTATTAACTAACATATCAATCAAAGCCCACTGTGGTGCTTAAAACCTAATAATTCAACAGCTACAGCATCCTATCTTAATACTAAAAATATTTAGCTACTTTATGTCTGTGAAAGACTGTATATTATTTTTTAGGAATCAGTTCACACAGGATGATAAATGCTACAGCCGATTTGACATTTTAAATGGCCAATATAACACTAATATGAAATACTACTGTTCAAAAGTCTGAGATTTTTTACATTTCTTTTACGCTCACCAAGGCTGCAAGAAGTTGATCAAAATGCAGTAAAAAAAAAAAAAAGCAATATTACAATTTAAAATAACTATTTTGTAGTTTAATAGATTTCAAAACGTAATTTATTACTGTGATGTATGCTGAAGTTAACATCTTTCAGGCTTCAATGTCACATGAATCATTTTTTTTATTATTAATCAGCATTGAAAAAGTTGTGCTGCTTAATATTTTTGTAGATACATTGTGTTATCTTTCACTTTGATGAATAGAAAGTTGCAAAGAACAGAATTTATTTGAAATCGAAATCTTTTGTAACATTAGAAATATCTTTACTGTCACTTTTGATCAATTTAATGCATCTTCGTCGAATAAAAGTATTAATTTCTTTAAAATCCCAAACTTTTGAATGGTACATATACACACAATTTCATTTTCAACATCATTTTATACAATATTCTATACAAAGCAAATTACAACATATATGTTTATTATCATATCAGTGCATCCCTTAGGCCTATAAACATTTTCTATGCTCATGTACTCTGCTCAAAAACAATACCACGCAGCATATATACAATTTTTGTTTCATAAACAAACACTGCCACGCAAATAAAATCTGGCTGCAGAACAAAACGTCAGCAGATCAGGGATATTTCTAGGTTTACAATGTCCTCGGTATGACATGACTGCCAATAATCTATGTAAAGTACATTCAAGTGTGCATTATGCTCAGTGATCAACTATTTACATTTACACGTTTAGCGAACGCTTTTATCCAAAGCATCCTACAAAAGAGGAAAAAAGCAATTTATCAAACTAGTGTGCGCTGTATTCCACTTAAAATTCTACTCTCAAAATTCCAGTCAAAATTGCATCATTACACAAATCACCAGCATCAACATCAGTATCGGACTGTACAAAAATGAAAGTAGCAATAATACTCAGCCTCTAAAAAAATAATAATAATAGCCTACATCACTATACTACAGCATGAGTTACAGTAACTAACTCAAAATCCATTACAAGACAAACAGCAGACAATCCCACAATTAACTCATTCCTAAAAAGCCCTTCTGATATAAAGACACAGAGGTCTGGAGGGAGGGAGTGACCTGAAATGTTCAGGGATGACAGAGGATTTGAGGGGAAATCAAGGTACTGTTATTATGTTGTGACTAGAGGAAGAAATGGATCAAAAAAGCTTTGGCCTAAAACTTCATGAAGGTCAGACGTGCATCCAATAGGAATCAAAGATCAACTGAAATCCCTCATAAAAATGACTGACATCCAAAAGCAGGCCAGACTGAACAAAGGGGCAGTGTAACCTCGAAACAAACATTATAAAACGACATCAACCATATGTCCAAACTTAAACTCATCATGGGTAAAACTAGGTCAGCGCTGTTTACTCTAAACACAGTATTACTGAAAGAAAAAACTCAAACAAGGGGATTTGGGATTGTCTTGACCAGGGCTGGGTATCGTTCAAACATTTTCAATATCGATACCGATACCTTGAGTTCGATACCTGAACGATACTTTTTTCGACACAAATTTTATGAAATCAGTTTTAACAAGATTACATTATCTCAAAAAACTTTGGTTTTATTTTTTTCAGCTTGTTGACATTTATACAGACTCAAAGACTCATCTCCTGAGCCACTGCACAAAGGAACTAAATATATCCAACACAATAAATCAGTGCAAATAATTTTAATAAAGCTCAAATAGTTTTCAGTTTACACTAGTGCGTGTTCGTTTTAAAACGCATAGCTCAAACAGAATCATCATTTCTATTCATTTATTCTAGGTTAAAGACTTCAAGAAATTGAAAATCTTTCACCATATATGTTTTATTGTTATTAAATTATGTGTTGTAGTATGTCTAATTATTTGAATGCATAAAAACTACTTAGTTTATTCAAATTTATTCTCAAAATAGCCTTATGAAATGTTTTATTTTTCCTCAGAAATTCTGTATTCTGTATCTGGTTTTCAAAAATGAAGGCATAAAACATTAATTTAATTTATCTTTTAAATTATTGAAAATCAAACTTTATTTATTTATTTTGGCAAACAAAATTGTACTATTAAAATTAAAACATGGAAAAATGTTGTGTGATCATTACTTTAAAAAAAATAAAGTTTTAATAATTTTAATAGTAGCAGTATGCACTGTCTGCTGAACAATATTAATATATTTCTGCCGCAGTGTCTTCCAAATTAAACCAAACTTTTATTTTGACGGGTTGCCGTGAATACCTTTACAGTTCTGTGTGTATATGATATGATGCTAGTTTCACTCAAATCAAATGGTAAAATGCTCATGGAGTGACTCTCAGAGCAGTTCTGGAGATGTTCATGTGTTTATGTCCTCATTTAGACGGCAGACGCTGAAATCACCGCGCGTGCACTTCAGTCTGTGTGTAGTAAACGAAACGCGTGATGTGGTGAGCAGATCCGTCCGCTTTTGAATCGCTCTCGCGGATGTCAAACACTGATCAATCTGCGGCGCGCTGCTTCTAGTCGAACACATCTAGTGCTGCAGGCTTATTGCCTCACTGACGTTGATGAGATTAACCCCTTAGGTATCGAAATTTGGTACCGAACGACAAGACGTTTTTCGATACTCGGTGGTATCGAGGAAATTTGGTCGGTGCCTAAAAAGTATCGAACTCGATACCCAGCCCTAGTCTTGACCTGCATCTATTTATTCAACCAATGAAATACATGAAATCACATCCTGTGTTTGAATAGAGCTTGAGTTTAGAAACAACATCAGTCATACTATCTAAAACAGTCATACTTGGCATTTACAGATATGTCAAATGTTAAAGCCAACATTATTGAACATTTTGAAGATTAAATGAAGTAATTCTGATCTGTGTTACCTTGCGCCCATCGCTGGCATGACAGTTGACGTTAAGTGGAGTCAAAAGTGCCATCAACTTTTCCTCATTTCCGCTCCTAAGAAGGTTTTCCAAACAGAGGGAGTAAAACACTGTTAGGGACGGCAACTTTCATCAACATTTCTGGATGAGTGACAAGTCAAAAAGATTCAAATGTACTTAAAGAAACAGCACCATCTTTTAAAATAAAAGAGTTCAATGCACCATGTAAAGTTAATGTAAGTTTAAATATATAACCTTCCTTTTTACTCTATTTATTGCTAGCAGCAATACAAGGGACTGTTTTGTGAGCAGCTATTAAAGGATGGTGCAGTACTGCTACTCATTCCTGAATTTTATTCAGAGGTGCAAAGGTATCAAATATATATAATTTGGTGCAGTTGCAGATATTTATATGGCCAAAAGGTAAGATGAAATTCTGCAATGTAAATCAATATAACAGATAGCTTACATAAAATATTATGTCTTTGTAAGATTACATTTATTTTTTTTGTTTTATTTTCCAAGTGCTGTAGTTTGTTTTAAGAGACAAAACAATGCAATGCAATACAATGAAGGCTGAGAGATGAACAAGTAAACATTCCTCAAAATCTGATGATCACAATTGGTACTCACATTTTAACATGATTTTTCCAAAAATTGATGTATGGATAATCAAGTAAACCTAAGTTAGTTCAGTCCAGTAAGTGTTCATCTTGAAATATTACTAACAGTATAAACGTTTTTCTTACATTTACTTTAAAAAAATACTTCCCCTGTCCAATACACATTTATATACCAAGTGGCAAACATGTCTCATTCTGATATTCTTGGATTTCAGTTCTGTTCCGATGTCAGAGTTTTCTAAACATTAATATATAACTATTCCAGGTTGTGTGTAGCACCTACAGCTCTGCACATTCTTCCCAAAGGACTCCAGCATAAGAAACAAGCAGCTGAGGGGATTCAAACAAACATCCAAAAGCCCCTCAAAACTGTGTTTATTTTAGCAATACATTGATATTAAATTATTATAGTATTCCAAAAGCTCACCTCGCTGCCTCCAACAGTTCATCCTTCTTATATTCACCTGATAAATAAAAATACAGCAGGTGTCAGACAGACTTGATTTGCAAGATTCATTAATGTGTGTGTGGATATTTTTAGTGTTACAGTGGCTGTGTTCAGACTGGAATACTAACTTTCTGCTTACCATGCAGTACCTCTTTTAAATAGTATGTGAAATGGTATGCAGGATGCAACGTTTCAAACAGAAGGCTGTTACATTAACCTCACTACATTTAATTTGGTGAGTGGCATTGAGTTGGCATTTTAATCCAACTTTGTGTGCAAATATTTAAACATGTAGCTGTCCAATCAATTAATGTACTATGGAAATGTGGCTGTAAATGGCCTTAGGTTCATTTTTCAGACCGGAGTGCAGTGCATTGTGGTAAACAGCACTCACACATCATGCTGTGGCTGTACTGGCATACTGCATACTACAAAAACATACTCAGTGTGCCTTTACATGTCTGCTCATCAGATGTGTGTGTTGGTAATGACTGTAAAGCAGGTGTGTGTGTGTGTGTCTTACCGGTGAGGACGGTTTTAGCAGAAGGGTCTGCCAGGTCCAGAGCTGATTTGCCATCAGTGTTTCTGATGTTCGGATCAGCGCCGTGCTGGAGCAACACTGTAAGAAACAGAAGCAAGCAATACAGTCACCGATACTGAAACTGACCGATACCAAAAGTTATAAGTTGTGGTTGATAAGTATAATTATCAACACTGTTTTTCCACCTAAAGTGTTCATACTAGCTCTGCAGTTTTAGTACACTCAGCCATCAAAACACTTACATGCATAGCAGAAAAGATGGAAAACTGTTTATTTAATGCATTCACCAATGTTAACAACGTACAATGTTTAATTTTAAATGCTGAAATTTACAAATTAACTTAAATTAACAAATGCTGCAGGAGTATTTTTCAATGTTTGTTCATGTTTACTAGTGTAGTTAACTATTATATAGGCCTACCTATTATAACCAAAGTGTTAGTTTAAATTAAAAAAAAAGTTTCCAGCATCAGCATGTTATAAAAAAAATGACAATACTGACTAATATAGAAATTTTCTACAATTTTCTACAATATATTGCGCATCCTTAATAGTTACTTGCCAAATAACTCTAAAGAAAAAGTTTTACACAAAACAATTACAATTTTCAAGACACATTTTTCAAAACACTTTAAACCGGTTTGAAATTCTTTCATTAAACACAAAACAAGATGTTTAGCAGAATGTTAATGATAGTCATAAAATACACCACTCTACATCAGCTTTAATAACTATCTGTCATTATTAGTTAGCTAATCTAAATGGTCCTGAAGCTTGACAGATACATTTTTTAAGTGTGAATAATTCACACAGTCTCTCAATTAATATGAGATCAAGAAAATTGCGTGCTTATGATTACTAATGCTGAAAACCTCTTGTTATGTGGGAAGGTACCACACCGCCGGACTGAACATGGGTAATGTTTATGTGAATTGACCGGTTTAATTATTAGCAGGAGCTAAAATTTATCAACTTAACTTTTTAAGCTTATAAAGGTCTTATTTACTTGTTTTTTCAGGCTCCTAGTTTATATTAAAATACAAATACATATTTTTAAAAAAAATCTGATAAAAATAATAATACGGACCAATAATGATATATCACCAATATACTGCACATCCCTAACAGTCACTCTCCACACTCACCAAATAACTCTGAAGAAATAGTTTTAAACAAAGTAACACACCGAACTCAGACAAACCCATTCATCATTTTACTAATGCAAGCTTCAGAGATTCTGTCAGTTTTCTCACTCAGACTCACACACAGTGTGCTGTCTCAGCACAGGGGTATTCAGCAGCGCTCTATGACATCAGGGTGCAGGAGAAAAATACTGCAGGACAACAACATTACTATCACAACACAGCAATACTGCAACACGCTGGAACGCCACATCAGCTCTCTAGACAACGGCTGTGGACTGAGACTCATTAGACCTGATTCACTGCCTCACTGCTAGGGATGAACGATATATCGGTGACCATCAGAATTTGTCTTTATTAAAGCTGTTTTAATGATCAGAATTGGACTATAATTGGAAACGGATGAAATGATAACATTTCTCAATCTCAAATGAATCCATACCAATGCAAACGTCTATTTTGCCCTTGATGGCGGCCTCATGCAGAGGTGTGTAGTTCCAGTTGTCTCGTGCGTTGGGGTCCGCGCCGCTACACAGCAGCAGGCTGACCACCTCCGCGTGCCCGAACGAGCAGGCGTTATGGAGCGGGATCAGACCGCCGTCGTCGCGGGAATGGACGTTTGCTCCGGTCTGCAGGAGATGCTCCACCACGTCCTTTCTGCCAAAGCCTGTCAAACATTACATAGGACAAGCCGTTTAAAATGCAATACATCTAATATGATACATTGAATAAAAAAGACATATCAGATCTTATGCATATCAGATCTAAAAATGCTCTATTTGTTAAAGTGTACGTTTTTTAAATGCCACAACTGACATTTCTTTTAAAGGCATAGTTCACCCAAAAATGAGTGAACAATTTGCATGACATTTCAAACCTGTTTGATTTTCTTTTTTGGTGAGACACAAAACAAAATATGTTAATGATATTCATCAACGTCTTTTATTCATCAACTTTAATAGCTAGCTGTCTTTACTTAGCTAATTTCATGGTCCTGCAATGTGACAGACACATTTTAAGTGCAAATAATCCATATAGTCCCTCAATCATTATGAGATAATGATAATGTTTATGCTTGCTAATGCTGAAAATCTCTCATTATGCAGAGATTCCACACTGTAGGACTGAACATGGCTAATGTTTATTTGGAATGACGTCCATTTCATTGACAGCAGGAGACAAAATGCTTACATTTTTAAGCTTATAAATGTCTTTATTTAATTTTCTTTGAACTCCTGGTTAGCAAATCTTCAGATATTCTGAAATAGTAATGGATTTAGTCAGCTCATATGACTCACAGAATGCAGACTTATATTCTAGGTTTTAAAAGCACACCCTAATTAGATAACACCAACATTTAATTTGTTTTCCTATCCACAATGTTCATCTTAAATTTGATTTATGACTTATGATTTATGAAATTTAAAGAGTTTGAATAGATATTATCGTGTTTACAGACAGTCTATGAGGGAAATTTTGTACTGTACAATTAACTTACGTGTCAGCTTCGCATGAAAAAATATTTTACTCATGTTGATTTGAACCAAATGAAACATGACGTAATGATATTCCATGACACATAACCACTGTGAACAGTCAACTTAAAATACATAATTTCTGTATGAAAACAACAAACTGTATATATGAATATATTCGTATACCTCCACTGAAAAATCTCATGCCTGTATAAATAAACTCCAAATCTAGTGGAACCAAAATCCACAAAGGAGACGTTTTGTTCTTTTATAAGGTCAAAAACAAAGCAAGATTCTTACAAACACGGATTATATTTAGCAAATACATAAATACAGACCTGCAGCGAAATGCAGAGGGGTTGATTTTCGTCCGGCCATGTCTTTGGCGTTCACGTTCACCGAGTCCACCAGCCTCTTCACCCGCGACACATCTCCGTTCCGACAGGCCTCGAACAGCTCTCTGAACGCCCCGCCGGCCCCGCACACTCCGTCCTCGGGACTGGCCGCACCTGAGCCGGGGCTCTGGCTGCCTGCGGTCGCGCCGGAGCTAATGCTGCTGCAGCTGCCGAGCACGGCCTCTGCTGTTGCGGGCCGGTCTGGGGAAGAGGCGGATGAGGAGGAGGAGGCCGCTGCGGACTCCATCGTCGCTCCGCCGCATTCCGCTGCGCCAGAGGCCGAGGGGCTCAATAAAGTCGTCGATTCGGGAATAATCGCGGACGGCGATTCCGGTGGGGGGGATGCGATCACGGCGTTCCGCGGAGATGGCTGCAGGCTGCTTTGTTGGTGCTGTGAGGATCGACGGGACACCGCCATTTTCCCCCCAAAGCTCCGTCTGTCAACAATAACAGCTGGAGCCGCTGCGCTTCCGCTCAGTGCGAGAAGGCTTCCGGTTGGAGGCTATGCGCTACTGATTCTGTTAAATATTTCAGTTTCTTTTACTCCACGTTTAAATAGATTTTAATGTCATTAAAGTATGCTACACAACTTCAAATTTATGAAATTATAGGGACCATGAATGAATACCATCTATCTATCTATCTATCTATCTATCTATCTATCTATCTGTCTGTCTGTCTGTCTGTCAGTCTGTCTATCTATCTATCTGTCTGTCTGTCTGTCTGTCAATCTATCTATCTATCTATCTATCTGTCTGTCTGTCTGTCTGTCAGTCTGTCTATCTATCTATCTATCTATCTATCTGTCTGTCTGTCTGTCTGTCTGTCTGTCAGTCTGTCTGTCTATCTGTCTGTCTGTCTGTCTGTCTGTCAATCTATCTATCTATCTATCTGTCTGTCTGTCTGTCTGTCTGTCTGTCTGTCAGTCTGTCTATCTATCTATCTGTCTGTCTGTCTGTCTGTCTGTCAATCTATCTATCTATCTATCTATCTATCTATCTATCTGTCTGTCTGTCTGTCTGTGTCTGTCTATCTATCTATCTTTCTATATCTATCTGTCTGTCTGTCTGTCTATCTATCTATCTGTCTGTGTCTGTCTATCTATCATCTATCTATCTATCTATCTATCTATCTATCTATCTATCTATCTATCTATCTATCTGTCTGTCTATCTATCTATCTATCTATCTGTCTGTCTGTCTGTCTGTCTGTCTGTCTGTCTGTCTGTCTGTCTGTCTGTCTGTCTATCTATCTATCTGTCTGTCTGTCTGTGTCTGTCTATCTATCTATCTATCTATCTATATCTATCTGTCTGTCTGTCTGTCTGTCTATCTATCTATCTGTGTCTGTCTATCTATCATCTATCTATCTATCTATCTATCTATCTATCTATCTATCTATCTATCTATCTATCTATCTATCTATCTGTCTGTCTGTCTGTCTGTCTGTCTGTCTGTCTGTCTGTCTGTCTGTCTGTCTATCTATCTATCTATCTGTCTGTCTGTCTGTGTCTGTCTATCTATCTATCTATCTATCTATATCTATCTGTCTGTCTGTCTGTGTCTGTCTATCTATCTATCTATCTGTCTGTGTCTGTCTATCTATCATCTATCTATCTATCTATCTATCTATCTATATCTATGTCTGTCTGTCTGTCTGTCTGTCTGTCTGTCTGTCTATCTATCTATCTATCTATCTATCTGTCTGTCTATCATTGAGATACTGTTACAGTTTTTTATAATTTTAATTAAAGTTAGTGGTTTTGTCATTTGTATCAGGCTAGTTATTGTTTTTAATAGTGTTTTCAAACTAATTTTTATTTCAGTTTCAGTTATTAACTAAATAGCTAGTTAAACTAAATAAAACTAGCCTAATTATTCAGTTTTACTTATTGACTTGTTACAATAAAAGAAAATGAGAAGTGCTTTGGCACTAAGTTTAAGGGATCTATCTATCTATCTATATTTAGACCAGGTGTCTGACTTCACATTGAAACTGAAAACAATGTTACACCCAAAAGTCTGGCCCAGGGTGAGATGATCTGCTCCTCCACCTCTTTATGACACACCTCTTTGTGGACATTCAAACTGTTCTGGTATATGGGGCCCTGTTGCTACGGAAACAACAACAAAAACCTCCACTGGCACTATAGGACAAGGACCAGCAGGTTGTTTGGGTGGACAGAAATGATATCTATGACATTTTAACAATACATATATTACTTCAGGGCCTGCTTGTGCTCTCTTGGTTGTTTTGGGTGTAAATGAACTTAAAGATTGTGAGTATTTTAGTGCAATGTGCTGTTAATATGTAGCTGGAGAGATGTCTAGTTCCTCTCGTGCTACAGAGACGGATGGGAATCAAGACTCCTATCTGAAGAGGTACGTTAAGCTATATATATATTACATTTCTAATACATTAAACAAAACCAGTTTTTATTCTAATGAAATATGTCAGACTGGCTGGTATCTGTAAATGAAAGTTGGGTTACTGTGTTATAAATGATATAATTTGAGTATCCATTCACAGGTATTACAGAACCCTTCCAGAAGAGAAAAGATTGATGCTTGAAAAGTCTCTGATGGTATTTTACATACATTAAGGAAATAGTTCACACAATTTTTTTTTTATTGTTATTATTTGAATTGGATGAAAGTAGAAAGGAACTGAGACTGTCAAGTTGAGTTCTTAGGCATTTTTATGAAAGTTTGTTCATTTTTGGAGAATAAATGAAGAGATTTTCATTTTTGGATGAACTATTCTGATAACATTTTTTAAAAATAGGTATTGCAAATCATTTGAGAAATTATAACAACCATGTTTTCTTCATGCAGAATGCAAATAATGACCAAGCGCATGTCAGTGGTCTTGGGAAGGGACGTGTTGGTGGTTCCAGACAAGGTAAGACGTCCAAAACATTGAGAGTCAAATAAATTACTAATCCAACTTTAACTGATCAGATGTGTGTAATGTTTATGTATTTTTCTGTGTGTGCAGTTCCTGGTCCAAAAAAAGGTACTAAACACAGGACTGGGGCAGATGCTGAAGACAATGAAGGCACAGAATCCAAAAAATCCTCCACGTGCGTTATGTTATAACATACAGAAAACCATTAAGACTTGCCTCACTGATAAACACTTGCCAGTCATAATCATTTCAGTGGATTGAACAAATTTAAATGCCATATTGATTAACAGTATTATTTTTATTCCTTAACATTGTTTAGTAGCAATGTGTTTTTTCCCCCTCTATTTATTAAGACGTTATGTGACAACTGATGATGACACTGTGTCACTTCATAAGTTCAGGTTTGAAAATAAACATTAGGCATGGAAAAAAGTATCTATATTGTGGCCAATTCAAAGCAATACTAAATGAGCATATTGTTAAATTTCTGTGAAACAGGGGTTTGCAATAAACTTAAAACAGCACTAGCAGATTCAATGTAGACCACAGTCTGTATACTGAAATATGCTGCTTGTTTCACAGCGCACAGGCAGAAAAACTATTTTACCCATAGTGCCTTGTGCGTTTTTGACTGTTCACACAGAGAAAGTGTGACAAGTATGAGCAAATGGTTCGGTTCAGTTTAGTGCTGTAAAACACAGCTAGGCAGCAACACCTCTAAAACAGATGTGAAGATAATAAAATGTGAAGCAAACACGCTACAACTTCAGTTTCTGAACAATGTTTAGCCTGCCAAGATCAAATAAAAGATTTCAGATATTGAACTTATAATAAGATGTATTTGGTTAGTCATTACTTGCTTGTAATCAGTTTTACTGTTTGCTCACAGATACACAGATGTGATAGACCTGATCACAAGTGAAAAAACAACTGGGCAGTAGTTAAAGCATACGGTCACTGACATGTTACAGGGTTCCCACACCTTTTGAGAGGCATTTCCACAAATTCTCCAGTAATTTGTGATTATTTAGGTATTAAAAAGTTTTTGCAGAGATTGCTATCACAAAGAACAACTTTTAGCTAATTAAATAATTTAGATCTGAGCATAAATAGCATTAATTTATTCTTTAACATTGTTTATTTAAAAGTATGTTTGTTTTTGTTTTTTTATATTTTCCTCTATTTAATAAGATGTTTTGTGATAATTGATGATAAAATTTAAATCTGCATGCCCTACTGGGACATTTTCTATTGCATTAACCAACACTTAAAAAAAACAAACAAAAAAAAAACAATAGAAACTAGAAAAATTTAAATAGAAAAAGATCTATTGACTATAGAAATTGCTTCTAAAGTTTTCACTTTTTCCTGAATATCATAATTTAACCCTGATATTTCCAGGTTTCATGGCTGTTGGAACCCTGAGTTTAAAAAAGAAGTACATTTTGTCAGTAATTATTCACACTAGACATATCTGACAAGAAACAAATGTTAAAAAAGCACAAAAGTTTATTTGCTCTGAGAAATAAATTAGCATGTCCTGAACTCAATATTATCCCAGTCACGCTTTTATAATTTTGTCCTTTTTATACATTTTAAATTCAAAAACTCTCAAAAAATGGAATCATTTAAACGAAAAAGCTTTTTCACCCAATTAATATTCTGGCAAATATAACTCTTCATGGAAAAGCAGGACAGCCCATATGAAACTGGGATCTATAGCATTTGCAATGCATATTTATCTTTATTTATCCCCCATTTATAAATATCTTTAAAATGTATTTTAGCAGCAGTAGTATAAATAGGCCCTCCTGTACTTTTGTCAACAGGCTGACGTATTTCCAGTGATTGGTGTAAGAGAAGATCTTTGATCATTGGTGTTTGTGTTCAGTCACTGCTATCATCACCCACCACCATGTGGCTGTACTTCTTCTGCTGTTGCTCCTTAAGCGAATCCTTCACCTTTGCCCTCTTCAGACCCCCATCCCTGTGAGACACACAGTAATAAACCTTTAACTTAAATCCAATCATTAGCAGGACAGCTAAAGACAAACTCTTTTACACACCAGGCCAAGTCCACTAAACCTCCTTGTTGTGCAATGGTTGATTTCACCCTGTTGGCAAACTGCACAGCATCCTCTTCTTCCTGTGCGCACAGGAAATGAGTCAGTGAGGGCGTAATCAATCACATCAACATCGTGCTACAAAAAGCTACAGCTATTTTACACTTTACAGCTTGAGCTCTCACCTTCTGCGCCATTGGAGGCAGATACCAGACGTTGCAGACTATGGCCCAGCTCGTCATCATCCGCAGCAGATAGCTCACCATGCTATATTTGCTGCTGTTCCAGAAAGCATCTCCAAACTGTGGGTCATACTATATATAACACACACAAACACACACACATAGACACTGCATGAGGGTCATATTAGGTCAATATACACACACACACACACACACACACACACACACACACACACACACACACACACACACACACACACACACACACACACACACACACACACACACACACACACACACACACACACACAGACACTGCATGAGGGTCATAGTAGGTCAGTACACACACACACACACACACACACACACTATAAAGATCATTGCAACATGGGACCAAAACACAGTACTCTGTATATTACTGCTTTATTTTAAATTGTATGTGAAACAGTAATTTAATGATAATTATTTAATTAATTTGATTTATTTTTTATAATTATTTTTATTATTTATCAAATTAAACAGCTGCTACAGGAAATATTTTTTAGAATAATTTTATATATAAAATAATTTAAAGGATAGGCTATATTACAAATATAATATAAAGTTTGGAGTAATCAAGATTTTTGACAGAAAATAGCTATCTTATGCTCACCAAAGCTGCATTTATTTGATCAAACAGTATAGTAAAAATAGTAATATTGTGAAATATTATTACAATTTCAAAGAACTGTTTTCTATTCGAAAATATTTTAAAATGTAATTTATTCCTGTGATGTAAAGCTGAATTTTCAGCATCATTACTGCAGTCTTCAGTGTCACATGATCCTTCAGAAATCATTCTAATATGATGATTTACTGCTCAAGAAACATTTCCTAATTTTAACAATGCTGAAAACTGTTTTTTTTACATATTAATATTTTTTATAGAAACTATACAATACACTACCATTCAAAAGTTTTGGGTAACTTCTTTATTTATTTAAGTAATTTATACTTTTATTCAGCAAGGATGCAATAAATTGATTAAAAGTGACAGTAAAGACACTTATATTGTTACAAAAAAATACATTTCAAATAAGTGCTGTTCAATTAACTTTCTATTCATCAAAAAAATCTTGAAAAATGTGTCATGTGGTTTCCAGAAAAATATTCAGCATCAACATTATTAATTGACAATCAACATAGAGTAATCAATATTAATAACTGAGCACCAATTTGAGCAGAAAATCAGCATATTAGAATGATGAGTGAAAGATCATGGAATAAATGACATTATAAAATATATTCAAATTAAATAAAAATATTATAAATATTACTACTGTATTTTTGATCAAATAAATGCAGCGCAACAGAGAATCATTATTATATTCACATTGTAACTTACTACAATGCATTTTTCAAGTCAACAAAAACAGTAAATATGACCCTGTCTCCTTACAGCAGGTAATGTGCATAAAAGACAAGTACTGATATTTTACCTTTATAGCCACGGGGTATATAGTTCCTCCAATTTCAAAACTTCCCTTTTTAAACATCATTACTGATGTATTATTGATGCAAGTTCCTGCAGGGGCAACCAGGTGCAAGTATTAAACTTCAACCGCTGAGCTTTAGAAACAATGCTGTCGAGCAGGACCTGAAATATGACTGACACTGGATCTCAGTGTGTTTCTCGTTGTTATTATGCACTTACCCTCAGGGAAGATGAGTATTGGCAGCTTTGTTTTGTCATTTGCGTGATCTCTCAACCTGGGAAGGAAGAGATGAATAGACCAGCATGTTAAGAAAGGCAGTATGAGGAATAGATAGAATAATTGATAAAGTAAACGAATCACAACATGAAATTATATAGATTAAATTTACAGGCAGAATAGAACAGAAATTAATAGGAAGTGAGGGATAAATTCTGGATTTACTCGGACAAAAAAAACTACATAATGAAAACTTAATATTTTAATTCATTTTCTTTATTATTCTAGATTAAAATATAGTGGTGATGAATGACAAATGGATTATATTTAGACAAAAAATATAATATAAATATATTAAAATGAATTTTTAAACATTATCCTAACATTTCCTACACCTACATTTTTTTTTATATTAATCTTTAGATTTAATTTTAGACAGAAGAGTACTGAAATTAATAGAAAGCGAGGGATAAATTCTGGATTTCTTCTGGAAATAAAACTTGCATTACAAACCTTGATATTTTAAAGAATTTTCTTTATTATTCCAGATTAAAACGTAATGGTGATGAATGGCAAATGGTCGGATGATATTCTGTTAAAAACCCAAATATGTTAAAATTAATTTTTAAACGTTATTTTAACATTTACATAAGTCTATAATAATATATTTTTTACATTAATCTTTAGATTTAATTTGGATTAAATTTACAGGCAGAATAGCACTGAAATTAATAGAAAAAGAGAGCTCAATTCTGGATTTTGTCAAAAAAAAACATACATAAGGAAAACTTGATATTTTAATACATTTTCTTTTTTATTTTAGAATAAAATATAATGGTGATGAATGGCAGACAGATGATAACCAGGCAAAAAAAATTCTTGTATTACAAAGAGAACAAAGTTAAACCTGCCTTGTAAACTGACTAAGATTGAATTGGCTACTTAAAATATGTTATTGAAACGGCAAATAGTTTTGGAAATGTTAAAATGTTAAATATTATCTAGTTGCTTATTAGCATGCATATTATTAGCATATTGGCTGTTTATTAGTACTTATAAAGCACATATTATTGCCTTATTCTGCATGACCATATTTTAGATCCCTTAATCCTACCCCATACCTAAACTAAACAACTACACTAACTATTAATAAGCTGCAAATTGGGAGTTTATTGAGGCAAAAGTAGTAATAGTTAGTTAATAGTGGGAACTTGTCCACAAAATAAAGTGTGACCAGTACGGAAAGGAAACAGACTGACAATAAACCAAAATGTAGTATTGCAGAGATCGTCTGCGCATGAAATGATATTAAACTGCGGCCTACATTTCAAATTGTAACTATGTATGAAACATGACTTATATTTTGGATGTACAAGTACTTGTGCGTCTGTGCAATGTAATTCTCAAGTCCTCAGTGCATGTCAGAACACTGCGTGTTGTTTTTAAATAAACGTGTTTCTGTTGTGCTGTGAGGAACATAGAAGCTGACTCAGACAGACATGACCCAGCATGCAACAGGGAGGTATTTTGTCTAAGAAAATATGCAGAGAAATATATGCATGCATATATGCAGCTTTATACTGTAGAAAGATTAACTGAAATAAATGTAAAAAATCATGAAACATATTTTATTACAAAAATGTAAAATCATGAAAATATTTTTTGTAGTGATTTGCTTGATTAACAATAATAGAACATCATTACTGTTGTTTTACCTTTGTGTCACTAGGTGGCGGTCTCTCATCTCCGCTCTCTCAAACCAGATATGAGGGCAGGATCGCTCCATGGCACGCTGGAGGACTCCCATTAAACCACCATGAACCTGTCCTACCTGTTCACAGAAAAGGGTTTGTTTAAATGTGAGCAATTATTTTCAACTAAGTGTTAATAAGCAGAGAATGAATCAGCAGTGGGTTTTTAATGTTTTTGGTGTTGCCAAAATTCATTAAATAAACCCACATCATTTACGTGTATTAATTTAGCTTATACTTACAAATGAAACAAAAAGAGTAGCCCACAATATTAGCAGTTATGTTATTATTATTGAAAAAAAATCTGCATTTTCTTTCAGCTTTATATATATTTTTAATGTTGAATAACAAAAAAATATATATATACTGGATAAATTATGTTTGTTGAAGAAACACCGAACAAAATATTTTAAGTATTCAAATATGGCTCTTAAAATATTCAAAAATAAATCAATTAATTGTATATGAATATTAATATTATTGAAATACATACAGAAAGACAAAGTTTCAGTATTTTCACTGGCTCTATTTTTTACATGATGAATAACGAAAAATTATATGAGATAAATAATTTTTGTAAAAAAAAAAATACAGAACAAAACAGTTTAGGTATTCAAATATGGCTCTTAAAACTAAAATAAAATAAGATTAAAAATAATTTAATTGTATACAAATTTTACTGAAAAATATTTTGTTTTTCGGATCTATATATTTTTATAGGCTAAATAACAATAAAATTATACCAAATAAATTTTAAAGAACAAACAAAAACAAATAAAAAGAACAAAAACATTTTAAAGTATCCAAATACGGCTCTTAAAATATCTCCAAAATAAATTAAATCTGTATCAATATTAATATTACTGAACAACATTAATTATCTGCATTTTCCTTCAGTTTCTATTTATTTATTTCATTTATTTATTTATTTATTTAATGATGAATAATTAAAAAATTACACTGGTAAAAAAATACAGAACAAAGAAATTTAAATATTCTAATATGATTTTCAGGAGCAATATTAAATGCTTAAAATACCAATTGTTTCTCTCCAAACCTGTATGACAATTTTCATCCATTAAACACAAGAATTAGAGGTTAGCAATGGTAAATGGCAACTGTAAACGTAAAGGTGACATATCATGAAAATCTGACTTTTTCCATGTTTAAGTGCTATAATCGGGGCCCCGGTGCATCTACCAACCCAGAAAACTTGAAAAAGTACATCCCAGTAAATTTTGTTTTGTAAGCCTTTCTCTGCAAGCTTGTGAAAAAACGAGCGCGTCAGATTTTGCTCCCCCTGTGATGTAGAAAGGGGATCTTATAATAAAATCAAGCTCCTTAATCTGCAAGTTTCCACCCACGGCGTCGCCATTGTTTTTGTAACTCATGTGTGTTTTTAACATAAACTTGTGTGTATTTGACAGTTTAAGTGCAACAAGACATGAAAGAGAACTTAGTTTAGTACTCACAAGCTGTGTGACAGCCGCTTTCTGTGTGCGTGCTTCGGATGTGTGCGCTCAGAAAACCCTATATCAGAAGTTTAAACTAATATGGTTTAAAACACATCATTTCAGTGTGATAGACACCATAATCAAAACCAAACAGCTATTTTTTAACAAAGTATCTGAGGAAAGAGCAGTAAAGGCACAGCCCTATTCTGGAAAAGGGGGCGGGGAGAAGCAGCTCATTTGCATTTAAAGAGACATGCACGAAAACAGCGTGTTTCTGGCTGCATACACTCAAAATAGGCATTTTTCTTAAAGGGGTCATTGGATGCAAAATTCACTTTTCAAGTTGTTTGAACATAAATGTGTGTTGGAAGTGTGTGTACACATCCACCCTATAATGATAAAAATCCACCCAGTGTTTTTTTTAAATCCCTATTTTAAAATCCCCTTTCTCAAATCAGGCTGTTCTGAGATTCCTGTCAGAATGACGTAGTTCTGCACAGGCCGCTCCCACGATAGTTGATTGACCAGGCCGACTTACCTTAGACCCGCCCTGAGTGAGCTGAGAGCTGTCCGCCATTGTGTCGACTCCGGTGCAGGGGAAGACAAGAATGTCTCCGATTAAGCGATTGAGCGATTGTTGTTGGATGTAATAATGATTATAGCAGTCGTCAGTTACTCCCGACATCTGAGCCGCTGAAGACGCAGAGGATTAACATAAATTTCATTTTTGAAGTGAATGCGACGATCCCCAATCTGCCTAAATGTGTCTACAGTATGTTCGTGCAAATCATCCGTGATCCAGCCTCACCTACAGAAGAAGTGAGTATAAGGGTTTTTTATGAATCTTTGCAAATCGCCTTTCCTAATAATGTGCTAGTTAGCCAGTTTCGCGGCTGAAGTTAGTCTGCTCGTCACCACACGGAAGAGAGGGGCGGGGTCAGCAGAGCTCATTAGCATTAAAACAGAGCTGATTTTGACAGGTTTAAAAAGGTGTTTTTTACACTATCATTGAGAAAACCAAAGTATGCTATAGACTTTTAATTAAGACCCTAAAGAATCATATCAACTTGTGCAAAATGGGCATCCGATGACCCCTTTAAAATGATATAATAAATTATCTGTTGGGTATTTTGAGCTGAAACTTCACAGACACATTCTGGGGACAGCTGAGACTTATATTACATATTGTAAAAAGGGGCATAATAGTTCGCTTTTAATTCCAAAAAAAGCACACATAATGTACCATCAAAGTAGTCTATATGCTTTATATATGCCATTCCTAATGTTCTGAAATTATTTGTTTGCTTAATATGAAAACGATTGTAATTGAAGTCATATTCACTCGTATCAATCATATTGTATAAATCATATCAAGTAAAGCTGCAGACCTGCTGAGCACAACATACAATTAAAAGAGAAGATAAAAGTGCATACAAGCCTGTACAAACCTGTATAAAAAGTGCAAATACCAAGATTTGAGAACCACTGTACTGAAGAGTTATTTCTGTCTCACTCACCATTGCATAACAGCCGTCATTAGCCAGAATAACGATGTCAATTGGAGAAGTGTGATTAGCTACACAGATGCCTCCTCTCTTAGGCCTGTTCTGTCTGTAAGAAGAATTAGTATTGCACAATTAGACTCATTTAACACACAACTTGCACATTTACCACAGATGTTTGTCTGTAAGCCCTGCTGGTAGAAAAGCTGACAGCCACAGGGTTGTTGTCTATGTTGAGTGCTTCAAACTTGCCACTTAGGGGGTGTCATTTCAGTTCGGATACTGCCTCAGAAGGCAACTGCCTAGAAAGACAGCTCACTGGGTTTTGGAACAGAGCCACAGTGTCTGTACAAGTCTAAACCATTTTATTGTTCCTTGATTAGACCAGTTGTTGTTGTTAAATGGAGCCTTGAACTCACTTGTTGTGATAGTGAATCGTAGCTGAAAGGCCTCTTGCACAGATCCTGTAGCACATCAAGTGGACCAGATCACTCAACCAACCCTTCACTCTGAAACAACAGAGCATTGGAATGAATATGATTAGGATTAAACAACACTTTAATGGACACACCCAGAAAACTGAACATTACGAGATGTCCATTGTTAAAATGGTTGAAGTGCATTCTTTAGCATTCAACATCGATTCAAAATAATTCTGCAAATAAAGGGCTTTCCTTTGCAAAAAAAACTCTTTTGATGTAAATCTTAAGACTTAATTGTTACTAGGAATTAAACTTGAATAACATGCAATTAGCCATTACTGACATCATGTTATTAGGAAATAATGTTAAAAATAATACCTATTTGAACAACATATCTAAAAGTAAAGCTATTAAAAATATTTATATAGTTTTTGTTGATTGAATTAAATCTGAAATAAAAGAAAATTTAAATAGTAGATACAAAATTTAAACTTAAATGGAAGCTGAATAAAAATATTTAAAAATAGAAATATTTAAAAAAATATATGAAAAATTACAAGAGCACATGACAAACTATATATATATATATACACTAAAATAGTACTGCCTATATTATATAGACTAAATTATGTTGAAGGAATAGGCTTGGCTTTGAAAAATTATTTAAAATTATCCCACGTTATGATGGATTTCATCACCTTTTTCCCCCAAAATATTTCTGGTGAAAATGTGAAGTCTTGAAAACTGAATTTACAACTAGAGACATTTTTTGTACTTAACATACAATATAAAGCAGCAGAGATGCAAAAACATTGCCATCAGAATATCTCATACATAATAAGTTAAAGAAGATTATGGTGATGATTATGCTGCTGCATAGTAAGCCTATGGTGCAAATGGTTTCTACAATCTACTCAGGCTTATACGATGCTTTTGGGAAATGCAGCCCATGGTTAGTGCTGGTACCAGAAAAAATTAGGGAGAAACTGGTTATTTAAGTTGCATAGTCATTGCTGATTATTGATGGTCTTTTTGGTTTAGACATGTGGGCAAACGAAGACGCTTTGGTTAGGAAGCCTAGTGTAGACCAACCAGCACTAGTGTCCAAAAAATAATATGCTGGTGCTCAGCAGTCTTGGTCTCTTCAAGTATAGAAAGAGACGGACTGGAATTGATGGGCAATCATGAATTATTCTTGTATTTGTAAAGCTGATAACATCACTAAAGCATTACCTGAAATTGGGGAGGAAACCCACCATCGTTGTGCCAATCACCAACCAGCTCAGCCCTATAGCTGTAAGTGTAATCCTACAGACAGTGACAATAACAGAAGGACAGGTGCATGACTTTCAGTGAAAAACATTACTAGACTCATTTTTATTTTTAGAATCCAAATAATGACTTATTTCATGTAATATACTGCCAAGACAAGAACAGAGCAATGCATCTCACCAATATACTAATGTACTGTTCAAATGTTTTTGAAAGAGGTCTCTTCTGTTCACCAAGGTTGCATTTATTTGATCAAAATTGCAGTAAAAACAGTAATTTTGCTAAATATAATTAGAATTTAAAATAACTGTTCTCTATTTGAATAGTGATGCAAAGCTGAATTTTCAGCATCATTACTCCAGTCTTCAGTGTCACGTGAAGATGCTGCTCAAGAAACATTATTATTATTATTATTATCAACATTATGTTGAAAACGGTTGTGCTGCTTAATATTTTTGTGAAAACCGGTATACATAATTTATTAGAACAGCATTTATTTGAAATAGAAATAACATTATAACAAAACGTTTTTACAGTCACTTTTGATGAATTTAATGCATTCCACTCTAAAAAATACTGGGTTCAACCCAACTTTGGGTCAAATATGGACTAACCCAACTTTTGGGTTAAAAATTGAATGTAAAAATTTAACCCAACAGCTGGGTTAGTCCATATTTGACCCAAAGTTGGGTTGAAACAACCCAGTATTTTTTAGTGTATACTGAATAAAAGTATTAATTTCCTAAAGAATGAAATATTCATTTTCTAAAGAATGAAATAGTACTCTACCGTAGAGGAAGCAGTATGCAGTATCTCACGACCACACCAACTCCCCACAGTACAGTGAGCCTGAGAGAGATGTACTGGAAGTTGTTGTTGGTTCGGGTGAGGAGGTTCCAGGACACCAGCTCCTCTGAGGTGAACCTCTGCGTGACATCGTCTTCCACAATGCTCTCAATGCCTCTCCTGGTGAAGTACAGGATGTCGCTCAGAGTGAAATCTCCACGCTCGGCTGACTTTGGCCTGTTCTGACGCAACTCCTCGATCTCCTGCTCCAAAGACGAATCATCCCGCTGAATTAAACCTGAGTCACACAGACAAAAGTGCTGGTTAATTATTAGTTATAATGAATAATGAAAGTCTCTTCTGCTCACCAAGGCTGCATTTATTTGATCAAAAATACAGTAATATTGTGAAACATTATTACAATTTGAAAGAACTGTTTTGTATTTGAATATATTTTCAAATGTAATTTATTCCTGTGATGCAAAGCTGAATTTTCAGCATCATTACTCCAGTCACACGATCCTTCAGAAATCAATTTACATTTATAGGATTCTTTAAATAAGTTCAAAGGAACTGCATTTATTCAAAACAGAAATCTTTTGTAACAAAATGTTAGGCTATTATTGTTTTTTATATTGTTTTATATTGTTTTTTATTGTCTTTTGATAAATTTAATGGGTCCTTGCTGAATAAAAGTATTAATTTCTTTAAAAAAAACAATGAGTAAAGCAGTGTATTTCAATGAAAGTGTTTTTTTGAGCTTGAAGGTGTCTATGCCCAATCACTTCCATTACAGTATATGGGGAAAAAAAATTATGTAAACATTAGTAAATGATGAAGGACTTCTCAGTTTTGGGTGAACTAGTGCTTTAATGTGATGCAAGCACACAGAAGACACTGCCCCTTCTGTGCCATCTTAAGAAACATTCAAACAATACACACTTTAGTATAATCAGTAACGCTTTCATCAGCTAAGATGTTGATTAATCAGTGAAGATCAGTGAGGTATTGATAAAGAGCGTTTATAAATCTAATGCAGGGTGTAACTGATAAAGACAGGTTAAAGTCCACTGTGAGCGTATGAGAGAGCGAGAGAAACTGTAGTCATTGTGTAACGTGTGATTACTTGAGTAGACAGATACGCTGAGAGATCTCAGAACACTGCTTGTGTCTTGTCAGATCACTGATCATATCTAGAGGGAAACCATCGTGCAGCAAAACTAAAAATGCTGTTTACTTTTACAAGAACCAGAGGAACGATATAGAAATGTCCAGCTCTTTTTCCATTGAACTCAAAAACTGAAATCCTGAGTAATCCTTGAACAGTGAGGAACAGACTGAGGTTTAAGACATTATTCACTGATAATCTTCCACAATCTCATTTGCATTCAGCTTAAAAAATTATCCATCGACTTGTCACTCTAAGTTTGATATTGTCAATAATGACTGTTCCTCACACAAAGTTATGATATGACTTCAAATTACTTAATATAAAGCGAACAAGGCATATGTACCACTTTCATGGTGATTTATGGTGTTTTTTTGTACTTTTTGGAGATTGACAGTCACTGGACTGGAACAGAGCAGCATGGAAATGAAAAACGGTATAGACTACCATTTAAAAGTTTGCGGTCATTAATTTTTATTTTTAAAGAAATTAATATTTGTATTCATCAAGGATGCATTCAATTGATCAACAGTGACAGTAAAGCATTTATAATGTCACAAAAGATCTCTGTTTTAAATAAATGCCATTCTATTGATCCATTAATCAAAGAATTCTGAAAAAAATGTATCAAATATAAAGCTAAACTGATTTCAATAATAATAAGAAATGTTTCTTGAGCAGCAAATCAGCAATTTACAATGATTTCTGAAGGATGTGACACCGAAGACTGGAGTAATGCTGAAAATTCAGCTTTGCATCACAAAAATTAATTACATTTTAAAATATATTACAATAGAAAACATTGATTTTAAACTAATCATTTTTCACAATTTTAAGGTTTTTACTGTAATTTTAATCAAATAAATGCAGCCTTGGTGAACAGAAGAGATGTGTAAAAGGTGACAGAATTTAAATTGGGGGGGGCTATAAATCCTTTTTTGTTGTTGTTGTTATTATAAAACACCTGGATCCAGATGTGTTTGTGACTGTAGGTGTGTAAACTCACCATTTGATTCTGAATGTTTCAGTATCTCCTCTGCTCTACTCGCCCTTTGGATTCTGTGTGTTGCCCACTGCAAAAACACCAGGCAAAGCTTAATATATACTGTATGATTCCATTTGTTCCTGACACTAGGCTTTAAACTTGCATAATCAATCACAATTAAGACCAAAGGGCACTTAACAATGTGATGACACAGCACATTTCAGTTTGAGAAATATATACCATCTGATTATGCCACAATGTTCATTGGTCAACAAAACTGTTTCATTTCCCCTTGGTGACAGTGTGCAATAGCCTAGTGTCCTGGAGACTTAGCATGTCAAGTAGTGTTCTGGAGTGTGCATGCTGTACTTCTTAAACCTTTCCAAACCATATGTCTAAATCATGTGTAATTAATATAAACGCAGTTTTTATGAGCTCATATCAACTGAGAGACTACATGAAGTATTTATGCTCTTACAAATTTATTACTACAAGTCTACTATTTGCAGCCACAGAGTGCTTAAAAACGGTGGGAAGCGAAGTCAAAGTGAATTGAATCTGTAACTAGATCTGCAAAACGATTAGTCACGATTAATCGATTCAAAATAAGAGTTTATGTTTACATACTATATGAGTGTGTACTGTGTATATTTATTATGTATATATAAATACACACACATACATGTATATATTAAGGAAAAATATGTTAGATTTATATGTAAAATATAAATTTTTATAAATATAATATAAATTACATACAAGTGTTTACATACAAATATATACAATACATACAAATATTTTTTTAATATATACATCTATGTGTGTGTATTTAAATATACATAATAAATATACACAGTACACACACATATAGTATGTAAACATGAACTTTTATTTTGAATCGATTAATCGTGATTAATCGTTTTGCAGCTCTAACACATTTTACTTCTGTAATGAAAAAAAAATGTAGGCATGACTTGATTTGATCTTTTAGGAGCTGATAGGAAGACAACTGGGTGTTAAAAAGTAGAATGGAGCAAGACAACATGTGAAATAGCTATTTGACTATTGGTTAATATTATCGTTAAGTGACATTAGTGACAGAAAGGAAAGTTGTCTCATTTGTGGAGGAAGTTACATTTTGATAAAACTTGATGAAAAAAGGTCATGGTCATAATATATACTTTATTTTTATGCCTGTAAATATGTAAATATAATTATTTATATACTTTATAGTTTGATTAACATTTTGATTATTTTATATTTAATATTTCATTTTAGCTTTTTTTTGTAATTTTGTTGCGCTTTTGCCATTTTATTAGTTTTTGTTTTTTAAAAATATTTCTAAATGGTTACATTTTTTCTTTTAGTTATTTGTAATTTAGTATGTCAACTTACGTATTTCAGTTATTTGCTAAGGTAACTGATTTTTATCTCTAATTTTAAAGTTTTTCAGAAAATATATATTTTTTTATTTCAGCTTTATTTCAATAAACAATTTTTTACCATCTCACCTACCTCTAAGGTTTTGATAAGGATCGTCATGTAGGTCTCAGTGATGCCTAGCGAGATCCCAAACATGGCAGGCAGCATGATCAGGACCACCAAACTGATGAACCAGACCCTCAGCACAGGGAAAATCACAGCCCAAAACCCCTCCATAACCACAAGGACCAGACCACTTCCACTACATACACTACACAACTGGGGGAAATGGAATATAATAACCTTTAAACAGAAATGTTTATTTATTATAAGACACTTACAATAATAATAAAACTTGATTGGAACAACAATACATTTAACTTTGATGATGTGACACACCATAAACCTTTAACCTGTATTTCACTTTAAACCTTCTATCAGTTGAGACAACATGGAGTTTAAGCCATGAAGCAATACATGACACAAACAAATCAGTCCAATAAAAACTATCTTTTGTTTTCTCAATGAATTAAGCTGGAACTCACCTGGTCTCATGAAATGCCAGCAGCTCTTACAGGACAGAAAGCAGAGAATGTTCCTCGCGGTCATACTCCTCTGACCCTTAACATGATGGAGCCTGGAACTTAAGGTGTTAGAAGTCCGTTTAAGGAACTTCTGCAGCCTTTACACAGAGTGATTGGGAAATAGCAATGCTGGAAGACATCCTAGACCTGTAAAATGTAGAACAAAGTTCAACAGCAACAATATAAAACTGCGCCATCGTGAGGAGAAGTTGTGCAGTGCGCTAATGCACAGACATTTGATTTAATCTACAATGCCAAAAATTTACTATAATTTCTGTTTAAATAATGCTTTCAATCCTAAACTTACAAAGCCTACAAAGTCATAAAACTGCATGCATAATAATTATCCGAGAATTAGACTTGTTTAAACTAGTTTTACTTGAAGTTTAGCATGACACACTTCTGTCTACTAAATATATAGTTAAAATATATGCAAAAAAATGCAAAGGATTTCCCCCCCAGTCTTTCACAGCATTTAATGAAGAATTTAAGAAAAAATGTAAATGAAAGGGTATATAAAGTTAAACATTTTAGTTTTCTTGATCAGAAATGAAATCTCTTGCAACAACAGAGCAATCTTGGCTTTGTGATTGTGTGTGGGAGCATGCGTTGTCCATATGAATATGAAATCTTCTCTAACATTAGGAAGTCTTTACTTACATAACCATTTCAAGACCAGACACATGAACTAGTACCAAATAGTTTTGTTCTGGTAAAAAGATGTGGTTTAACAGGATAAAGTGGGTTTGCATTAGCATGTTTCATAATGTCATAACTCAGTATTCTCAAACAGCAAAATGCATTGCTTTAATCAGTGGGTTTTTGTCACACGGTCCTCTGGAATACTAGATTCATTGGTCAATAGCGCCACCCAGCGATCGGATATTTCCTTACACTTGTCAAACGAGGTGTATCTTCTCATTCGTGTAATTGAAAGACTGCGGATTGACGCTCTTTTGTTTTATACAAACAGAATTTTTAGTAAAACTTTCCCAGAGAACTTTTTAATATTGTTAAAGATTTTTACATTGTACGCGGCCGTTTATACAGAACGCATTTTGCAATCAGTTGTGTAGCGTTTCTATTGTTTTTCCAATACAACACACGATAGACTGACTATTGACTTTTGCGCTCGTGCCTCGTGCGTAAAACGGGATTCTATCATCACGTTAAAAGAAGTTCAACTTAATAAAAACATGTGTCACTGGTGATGGGAGAAAATAACAGTAAGAAGCTGCAAAACTTTGAATCAATTACACTGCTTCACAAAATTATTCACTTTTTCGAAACGCTCGAAACGCCTGAACGGTGTCATGCAACAAAAACTTCAGGCCAAAAATCCATTAAAACATCTTTTACAAACCAATTACAAATGTTTTATTGAAATATAATCTATTAAATGCAATTAAAGCAGGTTTGATTTTTTTTCTTCCTTATCACTCTGTATTTACAGCAATGTCACTGTCCATGTCCACTCTGTTCAAATGTGGATGAATGACTGAGAGCTGTGTGAGATCACTACCATCCTGCTTTTGTGGGGAGGGGAGGGGTGCTAAATCATTTCTTGTTTTGTTTTTTCCCCATAGGTTTTTAACATTCTAAAAGCTCTTTATTCCAGAGATACTATAAACTAGTCAGTGTATTCAGTAGGTGTAATATTGTAAGTTGCTTCAGAGGTATAGCAAGTATTACGTACAACAATAATAAAAGCATTGACATAAAAAAGGAAATTTACTTTTGATACTTTTAAAAGCAAGTACTTCTGTACTTTTACTTAAGTAAAAATCTCTTTTCAACTTTTACTTGTGGTGGAAATGGCCAAAATTCACTGGGGGGACTCTAGCTTGGGGGGGGGGGGTAATTTTAGATGACCTTTCGGAAGTAGCCTATTTAATTATCTATAATAACATTAAACTTATTTCATATTTTCTCTAAACCTTCTTGGATATTAAGACAGACACCTGCAATTCTGGCCAAATTACAGATATAGTTTTTATTAGATAACTTTACATTCAATTAGTTTTTAAAAGGTAACTTACATTCTTATGGACTCTACGCCGCTTACATTTCTTTTCAGGAGCACTTGTGATTAGGAACACCTTCTGATCATTGAGAAAAATTAACCTTCCCAAAGATGATATTTGACTCCTTAAAGTTTATTTTTCACCTTATAATGCCTCTAACTTTATTATTTCATCTTTTGTGCCAAAAAAAATTTGATTTATAAACTTTTATAAAAAAATAATAATTAAACAATAAATTCAGTTAAAATAATAAGATACATTCAGGAAGAATAAGTTACTAGTCAAATGAAATCAGCATCAACAATTCATATCTGCAAGGTACAGAAGAGCACAAATGTGGCATTAAGGAATATTTACAGGCTTTTTGACAAGACTCAGAGGTGGTATTAATGCATTTCATAATAACAATGTTATGAAATTAATGTTTTAAATATAAAGTTTTGAATTTAGAAACATTAAAGGATTTAAATGACTCAATTTATACTTTAAAATGAAACTGAAACCGCCAGTAGGTGGCAGCAAGTCACTATCTTTGTCACTGAATCATTCATTCAGTCGATTCGATCAAACGGCTGATTCATTTAGGAATGAAGCAAATGACTCTCTTTATGAATGGGTCATTGAATCATTGACTCACTAGATTTGTTCAAAAGCAAAGATTTATTCATAAATGAAACAGCGCTGTGTTTGCTTGGAGATGTGCAGCGGTTAATCTGTGATTTATTTGGAACTATTTTCGTTGATGAAACAGAGCACAATCAGACAATAGTGTTCCTAAAATGTAAGTCACTTAATATTTACTTTTGTATAAAATCAAAAATGTTTAAAACTGTAGTATAAATTTAATTTCATATTTGCAAACTCCCTTTAAAAGCTGTCACACGTCTTAGCTCACAAACGTCCATTTTAATGAATGAAGCGCTCAACACTGCACACTAAATCTATTATTTACATCCTCTCTACACTTTGTTTGTTATAATGAATGACAAAAACTGCAGTCTGCTTTCACAATCTGTGCTGTGAGGAGCAGCACGCGCACCGATAGAGAAGCATTCTGTTGGCTGCAGTCTGCAGGTATTATGGCCAATCACCAGGGCCGGCCCAAGCCTTTATGGGGCCCTAAGCAGATTTTTATTTGGGGGCCCCTCGGTGCCACCAGTATGACTGGTTATTGTCAAAGCTTGATTATTCGCACACTATAAATCTTAACACACCCATTATCAGTTTTGTTGGTTGTAGCTGTGTTGCTTACATTTTATCATTGCCTGGCATGATTTTACCCTTCTGTGATTTTGAATTGTAACAGTTGCAAACTTACAAGAGTGGTCAGGTGTTAATTTGCACTTTAACATTCAAAGTCTTAAAGTATTAAGTGGCATACTTAATGTGGTGTGCTGAAAAGTAGTTAAATAAACCAGCAAATAAACAATGCATTTACAGAACAGAATGTTATTTTAACAACAAGAATATTAATCGAAGTTGTACTTTTATTACAAGTCATACTTTTTTATAATAAATATTAAACACAGCAGAGAGCGTCTTTACATATAAAACAACAACTCTTAATTATATCTAGCTAATTGAGGCATAATGATATTGGAATAATAGCAAACACCCAAAATGTAGGCTAAGATAATGTTAAGCTGTTATCAGTTTATGAAACAGAAGCTTATTTTTATTACAAAAATATATACCCAGGACAGTTATTTTTATGCAGAAGACAAAAACTTTAATCTAAAACTAAGTAAAATGTTATATTATAATATATTAAGATGTCTATTTGTTGATGTTTTGATGTGCAAACACGAACTTCCTTAAAACAAAAAGATACCCTACTAGGCTACCCCCATGTTTAAATTGTCCCCCCTCCACCCCCAAAACACGATCGATTTTAACCCTTTGACGCGCCACGTTTTGGCTGGCACTGAGCCAGAGAGAGACGAGCTCAGAAAAAAAGAAAGACGCGCTCAGTGCTTTTCATATTTCATAACTGTTCAGTGTTTTCAACCGAATAAAGTTTATTTTTAGGTTTCAGACATTTAAATACACTTCAATTAAGTAAAAAAAAGACATTTAGTTTGTTAAGGCACTGATTTCTATGGAAAGCGGCAATAATAATCCTTTCAAATAATGGATGACGTGTTTTATTCCTATCAAATAGTAGGCTTTACTATAAAGTTTACTCTGTTTTTCTCCCAGCTAACTGGCCACTTACTTTCATGTATTTCGGGAGAAATAGGTGAATGTACGTGATGTTAATCCGACAGATCCACAGGGCGGCGTCCAGCGCATATTATCAACATTATTGTGCCTGCATGACATGAAATGATAGGTGTAGATTATTTAATTATTTAATATTGCGCTTTCGTATAATTACCACTGTTTTACTGTATAATTGACATAATATAACACGGATTAAAATAAAATAAACTGTCATTTAATTTAGGCTACTCTTGGGGGCCCTCTGGTGGCCACGGGGGCCCTAAGCAGCCGCTTAGTTCGCTTATACCTTGGGCCGGCAACGAAAAATGCTACCTGTTAAATTATGATTTATTAATGTCTACACCTACCACAACCCTAAACCTACCCTTACAGTAATGCAAATACAGTAATTATGTGTTATATTCGCGGTGGGATACAGCTACAGGAAACCAACAATAAATATTTTTTTCTACCTATTAGATTGTGTTTTATTAACGTCTACACCTACCCCAACCCTAAACCTACCCCTTACAGTAATGCAGATGCATTAAATATTGTTGTTCAGTGTGAGAAAAAGAACGAAATATTGATGTGCGCATGCGTAGTAAGCCACAGTAGGAAAATCTGAGGGTAGGATAAAATGTCAGGACACCGGCTCTGCCAATCACAAAAGACGGCATTTGCAGCTAACCATAGACACAAACATATCGCGCTAGGTTTATATGCAGAACTGGGATCGCTTTTGTAGTCTTTTGAATGGATAAAATATAGAAATCACTTTAATTTGCAAATAAACCTAACCAGTTGGAAATTAGACTCCGTCCCCCCACGAAATTCACTCCCCGGACTCCCCCCCCCCCCCATTTCCAGCCCAATATTTGACCAGCAGTATCTGTACTTTTCTTTCACTCAAGTAATGGAGTTGTGTACTTTGTCCGCGTCAGAATACCATTAAATATGAATATGTAAATGTGGGCTATATATTTTTTTCTGGCTTATCAGGCCAATAAGAGATAAATGACTACAATTCTTCTTTTTTATTATGTGTCATTAAAATGATCCTAGCCACCAACCACTGGAATTTCGAAACAGTTACAATAACGAAGCCTCTACTGAAGCCACTTAACTCTGGCAGCAGGGTGCCTTAAGATAAGCAGAGGCCCCTGGCCTACAGCATTACGGCAGGCCCCCCTACCCCAGAAACCCCCCCCCCCCTTTTTTTTTTTAAAGCTTCCTGACAATTATTTGTAAAATTTCGTTTTTTTCTTCTTGTTAATATGCCAGTTAACATTCACAACACTGTTCTGCATGAAATGTGAATATAAGTGAATATGCAAATTCACTCTTTGCCACAAGGTGGCGCTTAAGAACAGCAGAATATAGCCTTTACATAAAGTAAACACTACGTTATTACAGGCTTTCTACGGAGGTAATATGAAAAGAAAATGCCATCAAAACTTTCCTGGCTGAAATGTGAGTTTACAGGTTGATTTAAACAACTATTTAAACACCATAAATCACACAAAATATTTATTATTCATCATCAGTAGAACGAAACAACACGACATGTTGGCATAAATGTGGGCTGTTTGGTGATTGCTAACTGCGTTTTTATTTTGAAACATGTCGTGCTTGCGTTTAATTAATTAAATCACAGCCGTATTAACTTTAATGATCACATTTAAGCAATAGGAAGATTTCTATTTTTCCATCCCTGTATTTAAAATTGAGACTTTGAAGCAGCACCTTAATCTAAAACCTTCAACTGACACAAAGATTACATCCACGCAAATTACTGAACTCACACTGTATGATGTTACAGAAAGTTGTCTGGTCCAGTTTCCTTTCACACAGCAGTGTTGTTTCTCTTGTTAATCTGCACTTTAACATAAAGACACTCTTGTGCTGGGCTAACGTTACTTTACTAGTGAAATAAGCGAATGCATTGATTGTGCATTCCGCTTATATCATATAAAATACAGTATATCGGTGGAACACGTGGAACATACCAACTACACAAACTGTGTGGGGGGAACCTAAACTGAACCATTCACTATATAGGCTACTACAACCAGGGCGTCGCTGAAAATTTGCTTACAGAATGCTGTTGTCACTGCTGCAAATTCCCATATAAATAATTATTATAAAAATATAATTTCCCTGCAGCCAGTGGGCCCCCTTTCCAGTGTAGGCCCCTGGGCTTCAGCCCCTTGAAGCCCCTTGAAGCCCGTGCATTAATGCACCCCTGTCTGGCAGTGATTCGCGTTGGTTTCAAGTAATTTTCACGAAGCAGTGGAACGCGAAAAACGTGAGCTTTGGAGCGGAAAAAAACCGAGGCATTTTTAAAAGATGAACTTATTTTACTTGCCGCGATTTTAGAACGCCGCACTATGTTTTTGTTTTTAAAGATAGGCTACAATATGGCTACAGGTAAAAATATAAAATAACTTAAAATCAAATGAACGTTTCATACTGATGCATTTATTTATTTGGTGAGTAGCAGTGCAGTAAATAAACTCCATAATGACCGGCTGACCGCACATTATCCCTTTTAAGACACGTCCCAAATTCTGGGTTGCATCAACATTTTCTGAAGGATAAGCAGCTTTTACGGTCTATTTTTGAAAAATAATTAAAGAAAGACTTTCAGGCGATTTTGTGCCCTGTTTGTGCAAAGTGCCATTTACGCGTGTAATGCATCCCTGACTCCTGCAGCTCGTTGTTTTTCGACTCTCTCCTCCTGCGCGTGGAAACACTGGAATCTCTCCTCCCACTCCACATCATATTCCTTCACTCTCCGCTCACTTTCTTTCTCCGTCTCTCTGACCCCAGATGTCTCCTGCTTTCACCAGAAACTGCCCTCAGGACTGATTTAACCAGTTCTTCAGCGTCAATGCAGCAGAGCGTTTATTTGCTCCGTTCGTTTTGCGTTGCAGAAACATGCCAAGTCGGGTCAGCGTTGCGATTTTGCGGTTCAACTGTGTTTTCTTTCTGGCTGTGAGCCACGTCAAGAGCTCTGAACCAGACTACCTCTTTCCAGACTCAGAACAAGGTTTGTGTTTCCATGCATAAAAATCATACAGTTGTGTTCATATCTTATGTACAATATTTAGGTTGTGTCCACTGAAGGAGCTGGTAAGTCCCTCTGATATGCCAAGCGTTTCAGGCGAGCGGTCAGCTGCAGTAAAGTCCATATTTCTGTTTATGGAGTTCTGAACTTTATGCAATCTCATTTTATAAAAGCACATTTAACCCTTTAATGCTTGAATGGTTCAATTTCAAAGGCAAAGTCTTAATGTGTCTTTTTAACTTCAATATAATCACACTCAATTTTGTATACCATGCATTTTGGGAGACTTACAGCTGCTCGTTGTTATACAATGTCTCTAGGCTATTTGGTGCATCAATACATTCATCAGTCATTTTGACTGTTTTATGTTGTCTAACATGAAAATGACCATGATATATAATTATGTTTAAGGATCAAAGGTAATCATTCAAGGTGGTTTAGATGTAACATCTCTCTCTGAATGGTTAAAATGACTTGATAAATCTCATGAATGAACACCTGGGTTATATTTTACTATATCAAAAGAACAGGAAAAGTTGTAAATACAAAATAAAGTATAAAGCATTACAATTTGCCTTTTTTTTCTATATTTTCAAGGCATGTAAACACAATTTCCATCTCAAATATTGTGAAAATATTTATGAAATATGAAATATATATAATTTTGAGAAATTATATATATATATATATATATATATATATATAAATAAACAATAAAAAGTTTGTTCTAAAGGTCCTATAGCCTTGATTAAATGAGAACATAGATAAATAATATAGGTAAAATATAGGAATTTAGGGTGAAATATGACAATATTTATTTATTTATTTATTTCACCCCAGAAGATGTGTAGCTCCAAAAAAGATTGTTGTGTTTTCAAAGGAGAATTGTCTTATTTTCATTTCTAGAGCTCTTCATCAAGCAGCACTCTGAGTTTTATGTGGATCATCCTGAAAAAGTGGACGGAGATGGGAATTTCATCTCATACTCTTTATCACATCACTTCTCTGACAGGCGACATAAGAGGGACCTGAATTCAGCAGAGAGGCGAGTGTATTACAAACTCAACTACAAAGGTCAGGAGTTCACTCTCAGTCTAACCACCAATGACAATCTGCTCTCCAATGAATATGTGTTGGAGAAACACAACGGGAGTTTAACAGAAAAGCAGTCACAAACGTCTGGGAGCGGCACCTGCCACCTTATTGGCACAGTAACTGATGGTAACGTGCAGGGAACCGCCGCCATCAGCACCTGTGAGGGACTGGTGAGAAATATCTGATTTAATCTGTCAGTTCTTTTACATATCATGCAATTCATTTCTGGTGTGAATTCACTTACTGTACTTGCAATAGTGCCGATGCTGTCATTGGCTGTTAAAGGAATAATTCATCCAAGAATAAAAATGTACTCACCCTCAGGCCAGTCAAGATGTAGATGAGTTTGATTCTTCATCGGAACAGATTTATTTTTACAAACCCTCAGCTTTTCACATCACAAGACATTAACTGATGGACTGGAGTGGTGTGGGTTACTTGTGGATCATTGTGATGTTTTTATCAGCTGTTTGGACTCTTATTCTGACGGCACCCATTCACTGCAGAGGATCCATTGCTGAGCAAGTGATGTAATGCTACATTTCAACAAATCTGTTCTGATGAAGAAACAAACTATTTACATCTTAGATGGCCTGAGGGTGAGGACATTTTCATTTTGGGGTGAACTATTCAGCCAATGACAATATCTGCACTACATCAACATTTATGGAAGCATAAAATTCACCTTATTTACTTTCTTAATGCATGTTCCTGATTTAATTCTGAATCTGAACGATTCATTAGTGCACATTAAAGAAAACAATATTTTTCTCTGAAAAAAATCATCTATTGGTTAATATCGACATGCAGTAATGTGAACATAACATTGATTAATGTCATTAATGTTGAAATTTGTTTCACTCTGAAATGCATCAAATTTCATATGTTTTACTGTAAATTGATCTATATGTCTTTCTTTGAGAAGCCCCTATTAAACAATGCTATTTTAGAATTATTTATATGCTATTATATTAGTTAATATTTTGAACTGGCTTTTATTATTATATTTTCAGTGTTCAGTTTCATTTTAGTTTATGTTTAAGTAATTTGTGTGCTTTTTAAATATATATTACTATTATTAAATATTATCTATAATAATTATTATTAAATATATAAATATTCTTTTTTAAATATTTGTATGTAGCTTTGATTTAATTTTATTTTAATGTTAGTTCATCTTTTTGCTTTATTTCAGCTTCATTTCAGTAATAGAAAGTTTATTAGATTTTAGTATTTGTTAACGATAATAACACTGCTAGTGATAAGCTCTCATAAACCTGGTGGTCCCAGACTGAACAAATGCCTGTCTGGAGCGACATCGACTGGCCTGTTAGACTCTTAACTCTTTGGCCCCTGTTTTGTTTGCAAAAAGTAGTCAGTGTTTGGCCCTCAGAGTGACTCTACAATGAAACATCAGTGTGTGGGCCGACTGTATCCTGTGTCCGCAGAGCAGATCTGAAAGAGTATATTTTCCCGATAGTGACCGTATGACATTAAATTATCCCAGTTATTACATGGCTACCTACCAAATAATCATACAAATGAACATGAAATATTGATCTGAGTTCAAATGATTTTATAATCCAGAAACAAAGAGAGCTGGAAATGAGTTGTGTGGGAAAACAATCAATTATTCTATTTAACATTATTATACAACAATATTTAACTGCAGAAAGCCATGATTGATCAGAATAGAGAGCCGTGTAATCAGATCCAATAGTAGCCTGTTATTCGGAGTGGATGCTCACCAACAGCAGGGAACTTGAGAAGAACTGTAACCAGGTCAGTGTGTCAGCACATAACATGACTCATTCTAACTTGGCAATTCAACAAAAAGTAGCAAAGGGGGAAAAGAGGAGAGGCAGAGTGAATCGGTTGTTAGTGAAAGCACAGGAAAGAGTTTTGGACTTTAAAATGAGCTTTGATTTATTAGGCGCATGCATAATTTGCAAAAGTATGCATGCAGTACCTGCACTAAATGCTCCTTCTGTCTGTCAGTCATTGCCTGAGCATGCATGCTCCTCCTGTAAGGTCATGTTTATGTCAATCAACAGCGTTTCATTCCGTTCTCATGTTATCTTTCCTTCCAAACATTTGCTTTCAGTCTCTGGTGCTATTACACTCACATTCCATTAACTTTTATGTATTCACTCCTCAGAGACTCAGGTGTTTAATGTAGGGGAGAAGCAGAAAATAACAGACAGATAGTCTTCTGTAATATTATTCTGCAGGATGTCGAGATGATGCCAGGTGCTTTTGCTTTTAAAGTGGACAAAGTCAGGATTCTTTGCCATGTGTGTGACCAAAAGAAAGTGTAATGAGGTGCAGCTGATTAGCTTAGCACATTTATGCACTGCCAACTTGCACGAATTAAAAAAAACAATGTGCAAATGTTTTGTGCAGTGCATTTAGTGGTGGAGCAGTGGCCAAAAGATACACTTTGCAGAGCTTGTGGAACATTTCCTGTAGTTTTAAAGGAATAGTTTACCCAAAAATAAAAATTCTGTCATCATATGTTTGAATTTTAAATTTTTACTCCTATTTTTCCATACAATGAGAATTTATAGTGATCACCACTATTTTGCACACGTTGACTGTGTTAAATATTTTCCCATCTTCTGTTTTTGTCCAATCACGTTGTTCCGCCCCAAACTCACACCATCGGTTAAGCAAAGTTAACATTTCAAAATGCTTGAACAAATCAAACACTACTGTTCAAAAGTTTGGGGTCAGTAAGATTTTTTATAATGTTTTTGAAAGAAGTATATGCTCACCAAGGCTGCATATATTTGATCAAAAATGCAGTAAATATTTGAATAAAATTTAAAATGTAATTTATACCTGTGATGCAAAGCTGAATTTTCAGCATCATTACTCTTACCTCTTCAGTGTCACATGATCCTTCAGAAATCATTCTAATATGCTGATTTGCTGCTCAAGAAACATTATTATCAATGTTGAAAACAGCTGTGCTGCTTAATATTTTTTTGGAAACTGATACAGTACAGTTTCTCTATACTTTGATGAATAGAAAGTTCAAAAGAACAGCATTTATTCAAAATAAAATCTTTTGTAAAATGATATGTCTTTACTGTCTCTTTTGATCCATTTAATGCATCCTTTCTGAAAAGTATTGATCTCTTTCAACAAAAAAACCTTACCATCTCCAAACTTTTAAACAGTGAATGATCTTGACAGCAGTACAGAACCATTGTGTTTATTATGGTCATCTCTACACATTAAACTATGGGAGAAAATATTTTAGTAATGTGGTGCATTTCACTGCACAATAAACTGAACTTTAGGATTGTTTACTGTTTGGTTTACGGTCCTTGTGAAAAACTCATTTGCACTGAACTCTGTTGACTCCATTCCTGTTCAACTTTTGTTTTAAACCAGAGCAGTTACAGATAAAAAACTACCCATCGCTGACCCGCTCTGCATTAGTCATTAGATCCATATAAATTCTTCCTGCCCTCCAGAGGATGTACGGCTGGTTTACTGTAGTTTGAAGTCCTTTACATGAGATGGAAGTCCTATATATCCTGTTTGAAGTCCTACCAAAACCTGCAGGAACTCTGGAAGTCCAGCAACACACACATGGCTTCTGTATTTAGCAGTTCAGCTTCTGTTTTTATAATGCCCCCTGACACCAAAGCTCACGTTTCTGCTGTGAGGAGCAGATGAGGAGAGAAAGAGAGGACAGGCCCACAAAAGACAGAGATGAATTAAATATCTTATTTGCTTGTGTAAACAGTATTTTGGCAGTAAAATGACAGTTTTTAGTATGATCAGATTTAGTATGATCACTTTTTCTGTTATATATTTGAATAAGTACAGGTCAAAATAAGTATGTTGTCCATATTGTCATCAATACTTTGACATTTTATTTTCACAAGCATTATTTGAAATCTTCAATTAGACACTTTGTTTGCATTTAATAGCCCTATGAATAAAAATATACATTAAAAAAACTAGATATAGACACCAAAATGAGACATTTTATCATATATATATATAAAGAATTGTAATATTTGTAATATTTTGTTATATATTTACTGAATGATTACAACATTTATATACCATGGTTCTAATATGGTACATTTATTTTATTTCCTTTAAATTATATTTTAGTATTTCATTCAGTAGCATTCATATATCATGGTATTTTGTGTGCAGTGGTGCAGTTACAGCATCAGATAATAATACCATGGTACTTTCATATTCATATACCATAGTATTTTAATGTTGGTTCAAGATACTTCAATGAATATTATAAAACGTATAGTTCCGGTCCTTGATTCTGATTGGTTGAGCCGCGTTCGAAGCCGTTGTAAATTACACTACAAACCTACACCGTTGTTTACTTTGTGTGTTGCTTGGCAACCACTTTGTTCCAACCAACCACAACTGTTTCTGAGGAACTACTGTAACGACACGTGAGTCATGGGGATCCATTTGCAAGGCTTTATTAACAGGAGTGGTCGGAAACAAGCATGGGTCAAACATTGGCGAACAGGAATATATATGGCAAGACAAAGAGTAGTCCTAGGGCAAGCGTGGGTCTTCGATCGGCGAACAATATCCAACAGGGGCAGGGCAAAGAGAGATAATCCAGGTACACAGCAATAATCCAAACAAGGTGCAAACAAAGTCTGAACGGCAAGGCAAAGGGTTAATCCAGGAAACACGGGCAGGTATCAAACACGAGAAAACTAGCAAGGAAAGACTAACAACTGAGTGGGCTCCGTAGAGTAGCTATTGCTAGGATATACGCTAAACAATACTCGGCAATCACAGAGAGGAAGTCCAAGGCTTATAAAGCGTGTGTGATTGTGTGATCAGCTGTGTAATCAGAGCAATGTGAGATTGGTGACAGCTGTGTGTCGTCAGTGCAATGGATGATGGGAAATGCAGTCCAGTGTGCTGTGTGACAGTAGTGTAGTGCAAGAGTCCATGTGGTGAGCGAGTGACCTCTGGTGGTGAGTTAACGTAAGTTCATAGACCAGATTCATGACAACTACATTATTTGGTGGAAGAGTACTGTTTTTATTAATATCATTACACTTTATTTGCTCTGTTTTATTTTGTGAAACCTTACTAAGTATATGGAATAACCGTTTTATAAAAGCAATAAGCCCCGTGAAGCCGTGGTTTACAGTGAATTTATAACAGCTAAGGGGGTACTCCGCTTCGCGTCGTGCCTAACAACGCTCCTTAGCTTATAAATTCACTGTAAACCACGGCTTCTTGGGGCTTATTGCTTTATTATAGTGTTATCATTATAAGTGCCCTAAAATATGGGATTGCTATGGTGCCTGTTCAAAAGACGTTTAAAATTTTTAATAATTTAAAATAATTATTTTCGCTAGGACTTGAAGAACTCTACTGCTGCTCTTTCAAGATAAATAATGTTTTAAGGATTTCTCAGATGTTAGGAGAAACAAAAAATAGTACGGTGGATGAGAAGTGCAAAACAAATCACGATTCTGAAAACAAAATAACAAATTACAAATGCAAATGCAAATCTAAAAACAAAATAACAATTCAGAAAACACAACAACAATCCCGAAAACATTATAACAAGTCAGAAAACACAACGACAAATCAGACAAACCGGAAGAGGTAGGTATAGTTTGAGAGAGCGCCATTGGTTTGGAAATAGATTACTCACCGCTGACTGGACGAGACATCTGTCAATCAAGGTGTACAGAAACAGAAGAAGAACAGCAGAGTCTATTAAAACTTCAGCTCCAGTGGCGCAGATGGTAAATCTTTATTTTCAATAAAAATTAAGGAAATAATCAAAAGTCTTTTTGATGTCGACCAGTGGTTTCCCGCCTTTTGATTTGCGTTTGTAAACTTTTTTTTCCTCCCTTTTCAAATCTCGTATCGCATCGTAAAGGCATTTATTTTCAATAAAAATTAAGGAAATAATCAAAAGGTTGAAAATATTTGTTATTTTGTTTTTTTAGATTTGCATTTGCGTTTGTAATTTGTTATTTTGTTTTCAGAATCGTGATTTGTTTTGCACTTCTCATCCACCGTAAAATAGACACAAATGAGAAACTTACAGTAAGAGTGTAGCAACTCAGATCATTTGTTTTTGAAGTTTTCAATTAGATTTTTATTTTTTTTTAAGTTATAAATAAAACAAAGATACTGGAGTATGTTTTTCAAGAACATACTGTCTTTATACTTCAGTGTGTTTTTGTTTTTTTCTAGGGGAAGCAATTGAAGCACTAAAGAGATCTCATTTGTGATGTTTCTTTCATTTGAGGACATATGTGTGAGTGCTTTTAGAGCCTCATGCCATAGCCGTGTATCACAGACATGCATGTTGCAGTGGTTAGTATTGTTTAGACTCTGGATGATCGACTCGGCTGAGTCAATATTATGACTGTGTCTCCGACCCCCTGGAGAATTCATGGTGTATTCCTCTGCTTTCCACAAATCCTAGTATCTGTTTCGTGTTACGTGTAGCCCAGTTTCGAAACATTTGGAATGTTTTTTCTGGTTACGGTTTATTTAGTTTGTTCTGAACACACACACACACACACACACCTGTTTTTGGCCTGTGGGACTGATTCATTCAGCAGGGCGGTGAACGAGTGCATGAAGTGCATCATGAGAGTCGTTCTCATTCCCATAAAGCTGGGAGTTCACTGCATCTCCAAGAAAACATGGTGATAAGAGAAAAATGGCACGTTTCAGAGATGTTTCGTTTGCCAAATAAAATCTCATGGGTTGAAACGCTCCAAGAGAGTCCAAGACATATGGACACACACTTTAAGAAGACTGTAAAGAGTGACGTGAACCTGATTTGACCCTTGAAATGTGAGGCTCACACATGAGTTATAAGTTTGTCCAAAACCCTAACCTTAAGAAACACCAATGATGCTTAGGATTGAATTCATTTGATCAAAAATGACAGTAAAGACTTAACATTACAAAGGATTTCTTCAATAAAATATAAATAAATGCTGTTCTACTGAACTCCATTCATCAAAGAATCCTGAAAAAAAATATCACAGTTTCCACAAAAAATATTAAGCAGCACAACTGTTTTCAACATTGATGATAATAAGAAATTTTGATTTCTGAAGGATCATGTGGCACTGATAATATATTAAAAAATATATTAAAATAGAAAACAATTACTAGAAATTGCAATAATATTTTTAATATAGTTGTTTTTACTGTATTTTTGAGCAAATAAATGCAGCCTTGGTGAGCAGAAGAGACTTGGGGAAAATTTGGGGAACCATCTAAGAACATTTAAAAAAAATCAAAATAACCATTTTCGATATAGAACCTTTTGTTGAATGGAAAGGTTCCATGGATGTTAAAGGTCCTTCATGGATCTATAGATGCCAAATTATCTTTATTTAAGAGTGAAACAATTGCATTTCAAATTGCATGGATGTTTGCCATTTAATGGATGCATTGAATGTATTATGTATTTGTTTTGTGTTTAAGCTTGTTCAGGCACACTGGATAAACTTGCTAAGGCCCTGCAGTGTGGAGGAAATGCCAGGACTGGCAAGCTCTTGCAGGGAAAAGTGACAGGAAAAATACCTTCCCTGAATTCACTGGAATTCCAACAGATCTAAATAATGAGCCTTGACACCTGAAGTGTTATTACAGTACAAACTACTTTAAACGATTTGAACAAACCCTAATCTCTAAGCATTCCTCTAATGCACAACACTGTTTGAGCTACAGATATGAATGATACTACAAATTGTGTGGCTTCAGGAGTAGTCGGGCTGTTATTTTTATAGGTTGATGGATGTGCTATTTTCAACTGGGGCATGATAAAATAGGTGAACAATTACTATAGACTTAAACTGACAAAGTGAGAACCCATGGGTCCCCCCACATCATAGATACATGAGGGTGGGCTCTTTTGATTTTGAGCCGTGTACACAGACCAGCCATTTCATAGAGACAGAAAATCATAAAACATTTGCTACTAAAGAAATAACTTTAGAATTTGATGAAAAACAGTAATTTTGTGAAATATTATAATTGAATATGTGTTTTCTATTTGAATATATTGAATAAAAGCTGAATTTTCAGCATCATTACTCCAGTCTTCAGTGTCACATGATCCTTCAGAAATAATTCTAAAATGCTGATTTGCTGCTCAAGAAACATTTATGATTATTATCATTACTGAAAACAGTCATGCTGCATAAATGTTTTTATGGAAACCATAACACTTTTTTCAGGATTGTTTAAATTGTTTGTAATAAATAGAAAGTTCAAAAGAACAACATTTATTTAAAATACTTTTGTAACTTTATAGATGTCTTTAATGCCACTTTTAAATCATTTAAATCATCATTGCTGAATAAAATAATATATTTTTTTCAGTTTGCTCTCAAACTTTTAAACGGTATTGTTTTTTCTTATAGAGAGGGCTGTTAAATTTAGCGCAGGGGCCGCTATTGATTGAGCCGGTCCGGGGCCACACCTCAAACGTCACTCATCCACGACACCCACATGTGATCTACCGGAGTTCAACCTGGAGTGGACTCAGGCGGCGACGCAGCACTGATGCACACAGCATTCATCATAGTCCCTGTGGGGTCAAAGGTCAGATATGTTAGAGATGTATTAAAAATTCTTAATAAAATGATACTTCACCAAAATAATTACTTTAGGGAACTCATTTTGTGTGTGTGTGTGTCTCCGGTGCAGATGGCTCTCAGTTTTCCCAACAGGTGGAGCAGGAGAGAGAGCACTGGGAGCGGGAGCAGGGCCAGCAGGGTGGGGAGCGTAATCATGATCCGGATCGAGAGTGGGAACGACCACGGAGGATCTCCCCTCGCTCCATCAGCAAAGAGCGCTGGGTGGAGACCATGGTGGTGGGCGACTCCAAACTCGTGGACTACCACGGAAGTGGAAACGTTGAGTCCTACATCTTTACCATCATGAACATGGTAAGTACATTCAAGTACTTCTAGTATGTTCAAGCACTTATGGGAAATTCATTTTTACAAGTTAATTACGACTTTGGTCAGAGACGGCAATGTACCTTTTCTGCATAAAATTCTGCAAGATTTGTAAGCTTCTACAGAATGATAATAAAGAATGTGCATCACTGTGTTTTTGCTTTATGTTGTTCAATTTATGAAGGTGCTGTAAATTGAATTGTTATATATTGTAAATGTACAATATTATCATAGATGCAATTTAGATGCAATTTCAACAAATTTATTGTCAATACAGATGCTGCTTCAAATATATATCCGTCATATTTTTTCATGCTCCCAACTTGAAAACTCACATCTTAAAGAAAGTACAGTTACACTTCATTTTGATGGCCCCCTTTAGACATTCTGTTGACTATAAGTAACTTTGCAGCTAAACTTCAACTAAGGGTCAGATGTACTTAACATTGAGAGCACAATCCCATAAAAGCACTGACAGGACTGTACGTTCTGCTGGCGATTTACTGTCAGTGTGCAAATTAAAGAACACAGATGCAGCTAAATCATTTCCATAGTGAACAACACAACCTAGCAACACAAATTAGCGTAGGGTCGCAAACAAGCTAAACCAATGATAATCCGGTGTGTGTAATCCACTAGCAACACAGGTGCAAACTGGCTTAAGAAATGCTTTTTGGGGATGTTAATGGTGCAAAAACCAGAAAACTGACCATCACAAACCTTAGTAAATCTCTTTGCATGATCTATTTAAATACTTGTTGTATGTGATAGGAAACTCCTTCAAATGCATTTGCAATAAATGGTCAGCCAAAAAAATCGCTGTGTCCAAGTCTTTTCAGCACTATTGTTTCATTGTGTGTATTTTTGTTTCATTCCGTATCTTTTTTTAATGCCAAAAGAGGGTTTGCAAGCTGTTAATAAATCTGGCCCTTACTCTTAGTAGAGTATTCGTGGACTGTAAGGTTATGGTTAGGGTTAGTAAGTTGACATGAACTTGCAAAGTTACTTATAGTCAGTAGAATGTTGGAGGACCATCAAAATAAAGTGTTAGCAGATATTAAGCAGACAGTCTACTAATACTTTAAAGACTGCTAGTTGACATACAGTAGTTGCTGCTTTGTTACTTATAGTCACTCAGCAGGGGACCATCAAAATAAAATGTTACAGAAAGTTTCTCACTCATAATTATGACTTTGTGGTGGTGTTTATGTGTGTTCAACTCGTAAATGCATCATTCTGACATGATTTGAACGCAACATATGACTTTCATTGTATAGAAACGACTAAAATTGTATTTTTGACTTTCATAAGTAGATATTTTGTATTACTTTTTTGTAGGTGGCTGGAATTTTTCACGATGCCAGCATCGGTAATGCTATCCATATCGTATTGGTCCGGCTCATTCTGCTACACGGAGAGGAGGTACATATGAATCAAGGCATAATTTGCTTTACATCCAGTCCTTCCCAACTGAAAAAAAAATCAGCTTAGACCAACATGAGTTCTCAGGGGGGTCCTGATCTATGCTGGTTAGTGCTGGTTAAACATGGACAACTTGCTGGTTATGTTTGTTAACATGTGCACAAACCACAACACATGCTGTTTTTTTTAGTAGGGTTAGTGGACACTGTTACTACTTTTACTTTACTGCTACTTTTGTGTTTTCAGAAAGGGCTGAAGATCATTCACCACGCCGATACGACTCTCAACAGCTTCTGTACCTGGCAAAAAAACCTCAATCCTCAAAGTGACACTCATCCTGCACACCATGATGTCGCTATCCTCATCACACGGTAAAAACACCTTAGCCAATCATTTTAGTAAATTGTATTAATATTTCACAATACTGTCAAGTATATGCATTCCTATGGTTATAATTATAATATGGTTATAAAATCAGTTGTCTGTTGACAAAACATTATCTAAATGCTCTAACTAATAATATCTAAATATCTTTATCTAAATTAGCTACATTTATTCAAGTCCATTGAATTATTTAATATTGCTGAATGAACCTCAGTACCCTGGAGTAAACGTCTGAAACAACTGCACATTTATTAGTGCTGTCAAACACACACGTGAACCCGCTGACTCTCATTTATTATCATAAATGTCAGTTTCTTGGTTGCAGTAATGGAGCTGTTTGTCTCTGAGCATTTAACAGACCCTAAACGCTCTCGTTTTAACCCAGAGCACCACAGACTGAATGACTTCACCGTGTTCTGTGTCCAAGGCTTGAGATTCTCCAGAGCTCATTCATGCTGAACACAGCCAAATAAATGACAAAGAATTCAACCCCTGCCATAACTCTTCTTCAGCAGTTTTAGCCCTGCAGCATGACTTTAGTAGTCTATAAACGAATCAAAGCAGCTGTTGTGTCCTGTTGTGTCTGACCTGATGTGATCTCTCCTCTCAGGAAGGATATCTGCGCAGGCAAGAATCAGCCGTGTGAGACGCTGGGCTTGTCTCACCTGTCAGGCTTGTGCCAGCCACATCGCTCCTGTAATATCAACGAGGACTCAGGGCTACCTGTCGCTTTCACCATTGCTCATGAACTCGGACACAGGTACATTTGTATGGGTCATTTTCATAAAACTGTGCCATTAGTGCCTAAGTATGGCATTCATTTTTCAGGTCACATTTTTCCCACCTCTGGCTCAATTTTCATGCTAAGAATATTTTTTCTTTAAAAACTGATTAGAATTTGTTGTAATTTAGTTTTACAAGACACTTAAATAATAGTAATGATAATATTTTTTAATTAAAAAAGATAATTGGTGGTTTAACGGTGTGGTACACAGCCTTATGTGGTTGAACAGAAATTGAAAAACAAATGCATTTTCTGATAAAAGTATTTTAGAAAATAATACATATAGAAAAATACATCTTTTAAAAATGTTATGTAACTCGTAATAATATAATGGAATGCAAACTGGGTGACATTCCTATGCAACATTTATTTTTTTATTTTTTTAATAACAATCACATTTAAAATTTGTAAAATAAAATTTTACATTGCACACCAAACAATGTTAAATCTATCAAATAATGTGACTACATTAATTTACTTATGCATTCCTGTGTTATATTGCATGATTCTTTGATTAATGTTATTCCAAAAAAAAAAAAAAGTTTATTTTCAAGTTTGGCGTCAGTAAGATCTTTTTTTTTTAAAGAAATTAATAATTTTATTCTGCAAGGGTGCATTAAAGTGACAGTAAATACATTTATAATGTTACAAAAGATTTATTTTTTAAGTAAATGCTGTTCTTTTAAACTTTCAATTCATCAAAGAATCCTGACAAAAAATGTATCATGGTTTCCATCAAAATATTAAGCAGCATGTTTTCAACATTGATAATAATAAGAATGTTTATTAAGCAGCACATCAGTATATTAGAGTGATTTCTGAAGGATCATGTGACTGGAGTAATGATGCTGATAATTCAGCTTTGCATCACAGGAATAAATTATATTTTAAATATATATAAAAATAGAAAACTGTTATTTTAAATTGTAGTGATATTTCGCAATATTACTGTTTTTACTGTAATTTTTATCAAATTAATGTAGCCTTGATGAGCAGAAGACACTTCTTTCAAACAATTGTAAAAATCTTGCTGACCCCAAACTTTTAAATGGTACTGTATGTTTAAAAAGATAAAAAGGTGATGTGACCTTGTTTTGTGCTGTAGTTTCGGAATCCATCATGATGGTCAAGGGAATGACTGTGAGTTAATAGGGAGGCATCCCTTCATCATGTCCCGCCAGCTTCACTACGACTCCTCTCCTCTCACCTGGTCCTCCTGCAGCAAGGAGTACATAACACGCTTTCTCGAGTGAGAACACGCACTCATGCACAGGAACATGTAATTGCATGCTTTATATCTTACGTCTTACTGCTAATTTTTAAATATTCCAGACTATGATCTTCATTCATAAAGCTCTGTTATCCTCTCAGTCGTGGTTGGGGTTTCTGTCTGGATGACCGGCCGTCTAAGAGGGACCTCAGCTCACCGATGGCGGCACCAGGAGTGCGATACACCCCTCAGCACCAGTGCCAGCTGCAGTACGGACCCAACGCCACCTTCTGCTCAGAAGTGGAAGTAAGGAGTGCATTCATTCAAAAATCAAGATGAATAAAATACAGCTCTAAAACATTTTTTGTCTCTAATAATGAAAGGGGGTCTTCAGGTTGTCAAACCATTAATTCAGGCTCTATTGGTTCCAGAATGTGTGTCAGATTCTGTGGTGCTCTGTAAATGGATCATGCCGCTCCAAACTGGACTCGCCGATAGATGGAACCAAGTGTGGGCCTGAGAAAGTATAAGAGATTGACATACATAAAGTATTTTGTATTATTGTATACTGTATTTAATTCTGTGTGTGTGTGTGTGTGTCAGTGGTGTATCTCTGGTGAGTGTGTGATTGTAGGGAAGTTACCAGAAACAGTGCATGGAGGCTGGGGTCCCTGGAGCACCTGGTCTCACTGCTCTCGCACCTGTGGAGCCGGCGTCCAGTCAGCAGACAGGGAATGCAACCAGCCCAAGTACACATCACTCTCTACTGCTGCTTCTATATATTATTTCTCAGTGCTTTTCTTTCATTCATTCATTTTTGTGGTCAGTAAGGTTTTATTTTTAAGAAATAAATACTTGTATTCAGCGAGGATGCATTAAATTGATCAAAAGTGACAGCAAAAACATTTATAATGTTATAAAAGATTTCTATTTCAACTAAATTCTGTTATTTTGAACTTTCTATTCATCTAAGGATTCTGAAAAAAAAATCATGGTTTCCAGAAAACGATTAAGCAACACAACTGTTTATTTTTATTTTATTTATGTATTGTTTTTATTTTTTTTAGCAGAAATCAGCATTTTAGAATGATTTCTGAAGGATCATGTGACACTGAAGACTGAAGTAATGATGCTGAAAATACAGCTTTGATCACAGGAATAAATTACATTTGAAAATATATTCAAATGGTTACTGTTTCTATGTTTTTGATCAAATAAATGCAGCCTTGGTGATCATAAGAGATTTCATTTAAAACATTAACAAATCTTACAGACCACAGTTTTTTAAACATCAATGTGCTTTTATACATATACTGTATATACTGTAGCTACAAGGTATGTTTTTTAAGGAAATTAATATTTTATATATAAAGTATGTTTTTGTGTGTATATATACATTTACTATATATATATATATACACACACACACACACACACATGCACACAATTTAAACACAAATAAAAATATAATTAAAAATGCATTATGTGCCAAGAAGATTAACAAATTGAAAGATTAGAAAATCAAATTATTCAATTGTCACACATCAAAATGAATGATTCTGGGATATAGTATTCAGTGCAGTGTGAATGGTAGGTGGATATTCTATGCATGCAGAACAGTGTTGTGATAGCATGCTGTTCTGTTCATGTATTTCCACCCATTATCTGCTGTACTACCAGCAGAATACACTAGAGGGCACACCTGCATCTATTTTACAAACCGTTGCCTTTTGGTGTGTAGTTTGTGCTCTGTCATAAATTGAGTAGCATCTTAAAACCACATCATTTTGAGTCTTTAAGTAACCGCTTTTTTTCCCATTTCAATTCCTCCACCTTCTGTCTTTTCTTGTACATTTTTCTGAACATGATCTGTATCATGATTTGTGTTTCTATGTACAGACCTGAGTTTGGAGGCAAATATTGTACAGGCGAGCGGAAGCGCTACAGAATTTGCAACACAAAACCTTGTGCCAGAAAACATCCCTCCTTCAGAGAGATGCAGTGCAGTGAATTTAACACTGTGCCGTACCACAATGAACTCTACGAGTGGATACCTGTTGCAAGCTCATGTAAGAGCACTTTGCATCACATGCATGAAAATATTGCATTCAGATTTTTATATATGCATGAAACAAAATCAATATTTGTAGTATAACATTTTAATATTGTAATATAATATTTTACCAGAAGAGAAAGACTGTACATTCTAAACATGTACACTACTGTACAAAAATGTTTTTTAAAACAAAGGTCTCTTATGCTCACCAAAGCTGCATTTACTGTATGTGATCAAAAATACAAAAAAATAATGTGAAATATTATTTCAGTTTAAAATAACTGTTTTCTATTTGAATATATTTTAAAATGTGATTTATTTCTGTGATCAAAGCTGAATTTTCAGCATCATTAAAAGAACTGAATAAACACAACTGGATACACAACTGTAAAGCATGTAATGTTTTTTGCTCTGAAGACTTGAAAAAAGAAAACATGTGCTTTCTACAACTGAACAGCTGAGCCAAGATACTGTGTTAATACACGCTGCGGCGGGTCGAGGCCTGTTGACATTAACATAAAACTTCTTACACGTGGCTGCTTACAATTTTATAGAGTTTGTTGGTTCACATTCAAGAATGCCCCACTTTTATTAGCCAGCTTTAGAGGCGTGTGGATTCCTGACACAAGTGTTTAGTCATTGTTGTTTGCTCTGTTTAAGCCGTCGGAGTTTTGGATTGTAGATTATAGCCTAAATACTATTTGATGTTTGCATGGTAACAATACCAATTAATTATAAATTATGTGATTATTTTTTGGGGGGGGTCTGATTTTGTTAACTTAGAGTAACAAACAGTTATTTTGGGGTCTCTTAACTAGTTGCTTATTAGCATGCATATTACTAGAATATTAGCCATTTATTAGTACTAATTAAGCACATATTAATGCCTTATTCTTCATGACCTTATTCTACATCCCTAATCCTACCCAATACCTAAACTTAACAACTACCTTACTAACTATTAATAAGCAGCAAATTAGGAATTTATTGAGGGAAAAGTCGTAGTTAATAGTGAATAAGTGTTCCCTATTCTAAAGTATTACCAAAGTTAGACTACTGAACAAAAGTTTGGAGTCGGTACGTTTTTTTTTTTTAAAGAAATTAATACTTTTATTCAGTAAGGACGCATTAAATTGATCAAAAGTGTCAGTAAAGACATTTATAATGTTAAAAGATTTCTATTTCAAATAAATGCCACTCTTATTCATCAAAGAATCCTGAATTTCCACAAAAAATATGAAGCAGCACCATTGTTTTCAACATTGATAATAATAAGAAATGTTTCTTGAGCATCAAATCATCATATTAGAATGATTTCTGAAGGATCATGTGACACTGAAGACTGGAGTAATGATGCTGAAAATTCAGCTTTGATCACAGGAATAAATTACAATTTAAAATATATTAAAACAGTTATTTTTAATTGTAGTAATATTTCACAATATTACTGTGTTTAATGTATTTTGGCTTAATTAAATGCAGCGTTGGTTAGCATAAGAGACTTCTTTCAAAAACATAACAAATCCTACAGACCCCAAACTTTTGGTATACCAAATGTTTTAGTAAAATGCTTTTGCTATGTTCAAATGTTTGACTATATAATACAGTAAGTAGCACGTCTCTCTCTCGTTCTGTCTCTCACAGCACGTCCATGCGAGCTGCACTGCAAGCCTGTGGATGAGAACTTTTCTGAGAAGATGTTGGATGCGGTTACAGACGGAACGCCCTGCTTTATGAACAACAGCAGAAACATCTGTGTCAATGGTGTGTGCAAGGTAGTGTGGCTGGGTATGTCTTACTTTCAACCCATTTGTGTTCATGTGTGCGCTGGTGTATTGATGTTTTTTCTGTGCTCTGTAGCTGTACAGTGATGTCTACAAAGTGCACTTAAGTGACACTTTTACATCATTTTCTTACCTATCAGAATATCAAAGGAACGCCTGTGCTTCACGAGCTTCACTAACATAACGTTTCTTCATTATTGTTGCTCAATGTCTTTTAATCAGCTAGTGTTCTGGTCATTTTTAGTGGCTGTATGAAATCATTTCTCCTCAAGTAAACACGGGTCTAGTTCATCACATTAACTAGAAACATGTTTCACTAATGTTTCACAAACACAAAGTGGTGCAATACTTTTAGCTTCATTTTGAAACTCATGCTAACATTCAAAGGTTTGGGGTCGGTGAGATTTTCTGATGAAGTCTCTCATGCTCACCAAAACTGCTTTTATTTGACCAAAAACACTGTAAAAACTGTAATATTGTGAAAAATTATTTCTATTTAAAATAACTGTTTTCTATTTGAATATATTTTAAAATGTAATTTATTCCTGTGATGGAAAAGCATCATTACTCCAGTCTTCAGTGTCACATGATCAGAAATGATCAGAAATCATTAGAATATTCTGATTTGCATTTATTATTATTGTAAATGTTGGAAGCAGTAGGGCTAATAATATTTTATGGAAACTGAAATGCATTTTTTGAAGCTTCAAAAGAACAGCATTTATTTGAAATATAATTTTTTATAACATTATAAATGTCTTTATTGTCACTTTTGCTCAATTTAATTCATCCTTGCTAAATATAAGTATTTATTTCTTTAAAAAAAAATCATTTTTGAGTGAACTATCCATTTTGGTCAACAGAATGTACAGTAGGTGCATATTTTGCCACCTCCTAATATTCATCTTTCATGTTATAAGAGAAGTAAATTGTGAGTTATGTTTTAGTGCCATAGAGAAAAACTGTATTTTGTGCTTTTATATATATATCTGTGATGTATGTGTTTGTGTGTAATCTTTCTCCAGGAGGTGGGTTGTGATTTTGGCATTAATTCTAATGCTAAAGAGGACAGCTGTGGTGTTTGTCTCGGTGATGGATCCACTTGTGAGACGGTGAAGGAGAACTTTGTGGCTCAAGATGGAGTTGGTGTGTAATCTCTAGTCCTGTGGCTGAGTAGCACACATGACTCACATGTTTATATATATTTATATTATATTATATACTAAATTAGATTTCACAAATGATAAAAAACATTATATACGTCTAGATGAATGTCTATGTGTTGAAACAGCAATGTTTTAAATGGTTTATAAGTGAGATTATGTGATTTAGGTTACACGGACCTGGTTTTGATCCCTGAGGGAGCTCGGGATATCTTCATACAGGAAGTGGAAGAGGCTGGGAATTTCCTTGTGATCCGAGCGGCTGATTCAGATGAGTATTACCTCAACGGGAATTACATAATTCAGTGGAACGGAGAGTACGAGGCAGGGGGCACAAAGTTTTACTACGATCGGACGGGTAATATGGAGAATCTCACCTCAGCAGGACCAACAACTGAACCTGTCATGATCCAGGTACTGAACCTCACGCACGTAAACATATTAATATTCTAGGTTCAATATCAATTAAACTCTATAGACACCATGAGGTATATAAAAACAAGCACAGGGGTTACTGTGCACTAACACTGGAAATCTATAGGCTGTAGTAGTGTTGTAGTAAATAAATGTAAAGCCTAAAAAATCGTACAGTAATGATTAAAATATCTTTTTATGGGTCGTTGCATCACATCCCTTTCTGACACAGGTAGAATTTCTATTGAGAACAGAAAAGGTCAGCAAGTGAATTTATTCTTCTTATTAAGTGGCTTTTATTCTTATGCTTTGACTGAAAAGGTGATTTTTGTTTGCTTTGACATATTGAGTAAAGAGTCAACGTTATACAGCCCATTGTGTTGAACCTGAATATTTCTTTAATGAACCAATGGACAATTTGCCCAGAAAGCATTTTTGTTAGAATATTGAATTTTGATTTAATTCAATTCTCTTGTGAAAAATCATTGTAGCAGACACAGTTATTTTGATTTATCCCTCTTCTTTACATTATTTATGTGAGAAAGCATGAAAATAAAGTTGTTGCCTCTAACTGGCGGCACATGCAAAACAAGATGATTTGTCATTAAATGATACATGCTTTTGTTTCAATGTGAAATGTTCAGCTGTTGTTCCAAGAAGCAAACCCTGGTGTCAAATGTGAGTACACCATTAAGAGGAGTCGCCCGCTGGGGAATGAAATTCTGGAACCAGAGTACATCTGGAAATATGGAGCCTGGACTGACTGCAGCACCACCTGTGGGCTTGGTACAGAGCAAGATTTTTCTTGTTTGGTGTGTTTATACTGATGAAGTCTATTCCAGCAGGGTTTTGAAAGCATGTGATCTTCTGTCTCTGTACAGGTGAGCAGTATCAGCCTGTGCGTTGTTTTGAGCCAGAGGTTGGTGTGGTGGAGGAATCCATGTGTGACCCCAGCACACGTCCTGATGACAGGCATCGCAAGTGTAAGAACATGGACTGCCCTGCAAGGTATGCTACTGTATAAATCAGAATAGCACACCACCGTACTGGTCTTATTTATTATCTCTATATAATTTATTCCTGTCATGGCAATCAGCATTGTTACTCCAGTCTTCAGTGTCACAAGATCCTTCAGAAATCTGCTCAAGAAACACTTCTGATTGTTGTCAATGTTGAAAACAGTTGTGCTGCTTAATACTCTTGTGGAAACAGTACACTATTACAGTACACACTTTTTTCAGGATTCTTTGATGAACAGAGCATTCAAAAGAACAGCATTTATTTGAAATAGAAATCTTTTGTAAAATGCACCTCAGGTGGTGGGTGGGAGGATGGCAGACATGCTCGGCTACATGCGGTCCAGATGGAGTGAGAAAGCGCACCATTCTGTGTGTGCGTACGGTGGCTGGAGAGGAGCGTGTTTTGCACCCTGGAGACTGTAAGCAGCTGCTCAAACCTAAACCTGTGGTACCCTGCAACCGAGACCTACCGTGTGGGTTCGAATGGATGGTGGGGAACTGGAGCGAGGTGGGTACTTGTATTATAAATTAACCTGGTTAATGTTCTTTAGGTCCTTTATTTACTTTTGTGTCCACTCGCAAAAGTTTTGTATTTCGGACGCTCACAAAACTTTTGCGTTCCTTCAAGAAATGTTGCATTCACTCACATTTTTGCTTCCTTGCAAATTTTTGTTTTTTGCATTTTCTTGAGGAACTTTTTTTTTGTAAAACTTTTGTGATGGAAATAATGAGGTGTCTATATTTCAGTGATTTTGCGAGCAAATGGGAACACAAATGTTTGGTGAGAGAATGCAAATGTAAAAGTGAAGTGACGTGTGGTCAAGTATGGTGGCCCATACTCGGAATTTGTGATCTGCATTTAACCCATCCAAGTGCACACACACAGTAGTGAACACACACACAGAGCAGTGGGCGGTCATATTGCTGCGGCACCTGGGGAGCAGTTTGGGGGTTCGGTGCCTTGCTCAAGGGTCTCACCTCAGTCATGGTATTGTGGGTGGAAGAGTTCTATGGGTCTAAAACAGTTCTATAGGAACTACCAGTGACGTAAGTGTTTGTTGATTGGCCAAAAACATACGAAACACCGGATACCCGGCATTTTTAAAAAGCCATGTAAAATGTTTACTCCACAAACATGGAAAACAGGAATAACGGCATTTAGCTACCTGTTGTCTGCAGCATTGTGTTCTTTTCTCAGCCTCGATGATATGTAACACTGCAAGTTGTCACAGGAGATTTAATCAGATTCTCATGTTGTTTCAATCGCGTAAATTGTGCATTTACATTCCATCTCACATTATCACGAAACCCATAACACACAATAAAAACAGCTCCAATCACAGCTTTCTCCATTCACCGGTTGTTAAGGTTTGTAAATTCCACGCAAAGACGTTGCTGTCGGCCGCTTCAGAGTTCCTGCTGCCGGTGCGAATGTAACCAGGAAAATGGCCCATGGGAGAAATTGGTTCTCTAGGAACCACCATGCTGTCAAGTTCCTAGAACTGAATTCCTAGAACTACGTGGTGCGAAAGCCCCTCATGTCCCCTTAGGGGCTCCATATCAGTTTCATGTTTTGGGGATTATTTTGAATTGTTCAGGTTTTTAAAAAATTGTAAACGCACTGAAAATTTAAATTCTGTCATTTTCTCACCCTCATTTTGTTCCATATGACTCTTTTCTTTCACTTTGACTTTCTAGATCTATTAGGGTTGTCAAAAGTACTGACTTTGGTACCAAGTCAGAACTGAATTTTTTTTTTATTTTTTTTTTAAATGAGAAGATACCAGCATTTCCCCCTGGGCACGTAAAATGTTCACATGCTGAACAGATATGTCTGTGATGGGCTACAATGATCATTGCTTCAAAAACATGTTGTAAATACACATCTTTCACACTCTTCACTGAGGGCTTCCACAGATGTACACCGGAGAATTGGAAAGCCGCGTCTGTAAGCGCATCTCTAATATATCTGATCATAGACGGATCTGCTGATAGACGCCTATTTTCGAACTCTCCAAATTTTCACCAAATTGTGCACCCCTGATTCATGGGGCATTTTTGCATAGTAATTAGTTGCATTGTCATATAATTTAATTTTTGTGTTACCCAAACTCATGATTGTGTGTCATCCCGCAGTGCTCTCTGTCTTGCGATGGAGGGATGAAGTCCAGAGTTGTCAAGTGCGTGGCAAAACAACCTGGCCAGTGCAACCCTGCTAATCGACCTCGATCCACGATCCTCTGTAACCTCCAGAGCTGCTCGTCCACTAACAGATGGACAGGTTCTCCATTCCGACCACGATTCCGACCTAGAGTCCCTCCTAAAATCCCAACGCAGGCCCCCGGGACCCAAACACCAGGACACAGCACCACTATCATGCCTCCAAACACCTCTTCTACCATTACGACCTACACCTCTCCAACATCCACAATATCTGACATCATCCATGAAGACGACCAAGACTTTATCTTGGTGAGGGACGATCACAAAGGCAGTGATGGTCCTGGAACGGTTCCCACAAATACTGAGGATGAGGAGGGAAGCGCAGACCTGCGGCCTCTGGATAAAAGCTACACGCCAGGTTATGATTATATAGTAGAAGATCCAACCGGAGAAGAAAGGGCACATGAGGATAATATGTTTACCAGCACGCCTGAAGAAGTCCCCACATCCACTGTCCAATCATTGCATACTAACATCTCCACAACAAAGCCAGCCACTACTAGTAGAACCCAATACAATGATTATTTGACAACATCTCCAGTGTTGCAGAAAGCAACAAGCTCATATGAACCACATACCTCCCCAAACCCAACAGTGCCACATTTGAATACTCAAAGTCCACAAGCAACTGTTCCTACAGTGAAGATACTGAGAAAAGCCTCACAAACACCAAACAGTCCCAGCAAAGGCAATGCTCCTAAAGCAGTCAGGCAGAAGCCAGAGACAGCGACCACCACTGATGACTATGGGAACCGGAATGCACAAGATCCCATCAGTAGGAATGCATTTTGGAAAGTGGGCAACTGGAGTGATGTAAGAATGCAAACCTAAGGCAATTACAGTATATTATATTACATGCATTGAATTATGATTAGATTTGCATTCCCAGAAGGAAATACTCATGCTTGCATGGCAGCAAAATAATAGTGTTAAATGTTTGTTAAAAGTTTAGACTTTAAGTGACATGATGCTTAAGAGTCGCTGTTGTCAAGACACTGCAAAATATGAATTTCTTCTTCAGTATGTTTGCCTTGTTTTCCTGTACAAATATCTAAACGTTCTTAAATCAAGATACATTAACTTGAAAAGCAAAATAACTTCTGATGTTAAAGTCGTGTTTTCTGATACATATATATCAAAATTATGTGAGTTTATGCTTAAAATGAGAAAATCTATTTGCCAATGGAGTAAGAAAAATTATCTTATTTTCCTATTGAATTAAATAGATTTTTCTGAACCCATTGGTGGATATTTTACCTGTTTTAAGCATAAACTCACTTACATTTATCGGAAAATAAGACTTTTTGCATAATTTTTCTTCTCAAGTAAATGTATTTTGCTTTAAAAATGTTTAGATATTTGTACTGACAAAAATACAGAGGATGAAACTGACACTTTTACACGTTTTGCAGTGTAAATATTACAACATTATGATATTTTAAAATGAACATTTAATCATTTAAATAAATGGGAGATTTTCGAGCTTTATTCTTAAATATCTATGAAAACTACAGTGTTTATATATAAAAAGAAAGGTTTTAATGAGTCTGTACGTTAAGTGGTTCAAGCTAAATTAATTGCAAAATTATGTGTAAAAGAAGAGCATTTTCTGATGAAAATGAGAGGAGTTTTGCTGTATTGTTGTTGGTTGTCAGAGCATTACTATGGAGCTGAATGTTTTTTTTAGTATGTTTCATGTTGCTTGCTGAATAAAAGTATTAATTTCTTGCACAAAAATCTTACTGATCCATGCATGCCTAATATGTATTTTTGGTCCCAGTGCTCCACTTCGTGTGGTCTTGGTGCAGTGTGGCGGTCAGTAGCCTGCAGCTCAGAGCGTGAGGAAGACTGTGCCAGTGTGAAGAAGCCAGAACCTGCCCGCCGATGCAACCTGCGACCCTGTGCCATCTGGAAGACTGGAAACTGGTCCAAGGTAAAGCCACGATTTCAAAACAAACCTAAACGACTGTATCCTGCAATGAACCGTGATGCCCTCCTCTCTTTAGTGTCCTGAAGGCTGTGTGACTGATATGAAGCATCGAGAAGTGCAGTGCATCGACACTCAGAGCAGACGTCCACTGAGGCCTTTTCACTGTCAGGCTCTTTCATACAAACCACACAGCAGTTTGCCCTGCAACACCCGGCCCTGCCTGCAGTGGAGGTCCTCACCCTGGGGAGAGGTGCTGATACTAATGTCACATCGCAGAAAATAGTCTAGTCTAAGATAAATTGTCCAGAGCAGTGTTATTTTAGTGTCATTGACATACTATTATTGTTTTAGTTATTATTTTAAAATAGTAATGTAATAAGGTTTTAGTAATTTTGTTTCCTGTTTTGTAATTTTTATTGGTTTTAGTTTTTAGTATCATTGAGATACTATTAGTTTTTGTTAATATTTTACTTTTTTTTTACTTTTATATTTTCACTTTAATTTGAAAGTTTTAGTAATTGTGTGTTTTTGTCATTTTTATCAGTTTTTGTTTTTAGTATCATTAATATACTATTATAGTTTTTGTTAGTTTTGAATTTGTTTCTTATATTTTCTCTTCAAATTTTAAAGTTTTTCTTTTTTCTTTTTGTTTTTAGTATCACTGATCTACTATTATAGTTTTTGCTAATCTTTTAAATTAGTTTTTCTTATATTTTCTGTTTTCATTTTACTTTTAGCTAAAGATTTAGTAATTTTGTTGTCTGTTTTTGTCATTTTTATTAGTTTTTGTTTTTAATATTACTGATATACTATTATAAGTGTTGAATTGTTTTTAATTTTTATACTTTGTTTTCACTTTAATTTTAGTTAAAGTTTTATTCATTTGTGTGTTTTTGTCATTTTAAATAATTAAAAAAATGTCTATATAGTTTTAGTTATTTTACTTTAAACTAAAAAAAAATGAGAAATGCTGCTCTGGCAACTAGCTGAAATAAATTTGTATTTATTTATTTATTTTTATTTCAGTTCAAATAAATTTTATTTCAAGGAACTGTTTTAGTTAGTTTAATAACCCTGGCCCAGAGTAGTTCTGACTGTGTTTTTATGTATATATCTGTGATTGACAGTGCTCTAGAAGCTGTGGGTGCGGAGTGAAAGAGAGACGTGTGTACTGCCCTGAGTACCAGCGCTGCAACGTCACGCTCAAACCCAACAGCACTGAGTCCTGCAATCTGCAGCCCTGCACCAGCTGGGCGACTGAAGCCTGGGGTCAGGTAACGCACCGCAAAAATCTCAGTCTTCATTTATAGAAAGGAGTAAATATGTGTGTGACTCGATATTGTGGCAAATGCAATGTGATGATACACTGCAGGGTGATATGGCCAAGACTGGTTGCCCACTGAAGCTAAGCAGGGTTGAGCCTGGTCAGTACCAGGATGGGAGACCTCCTGGGAAAACTAGGTTGCTGTTGGAAGAGGTGTTAGTGAGGCCAGCAGGGGGTGCTCACCCTGTGGTCTGTGTGGGTGTAGACTGTGTGGTCTATACTCTAAAAAGCACCGTCCTTCGGATGAGACGTTAAACCGAGGTCCTGACTCTCTGTGGTCATTAAAAAAAAATCCCAGGATGTCTTTCGAAAAGAACAGAGGTGTGACCTCGGCATCCTGACCAAATTTGCACATTGGCCTCTGACCATCATGGCCTCCTAATCATCCCCATATACTGATTGGCTTCATCACTCTGTCTCCTCTCCACCAATAAGCTGGTGTGTGGTGAGCGGTCTGGCACACTATGGCTGCCGTCGCATCATCCAGGTGGATGCTGCACACTGGTGGTGGACGAGGAGACACCCCCCTCACAATGTAGAGTGCTTTGAGTGCTTAGAAAAAGCAGAAAAGTGCTATATAAATGTAATGAATTATTATTATTATTATTATTATTACACTACTTTTCAAAAGTTCAGGCTTAGATTAAGACTGTCAAAAGTGACAGTAAAGTCATTTATAATATTATAATTGAATTACCTCCACAAATCTTTTGAACTGTAGTTTACCTTTTATAACAAAAAGTCGGGGTGTTTTTTTTTAAAAGCCTAATCAGCTGTAGTTTACAATCGATGATTTGTGACTGTAGTATTTATAATCAAGTGGGCAGGACGTTCCCATTCCAAAGAGCATTTTATTGGACGAAAATTGGTATAGGCTCCTCCCTGATCATCTATTATATCATCATGGTTTTTATTGATTGACAGTGCTCCAGAAGCTGTGGTGGAGGGGTGCAGAAGCGAGCCGTGTGGTGCATAAATGAGGAATCCGGCGAGGAAGAAAAGATGTCACTGTGTGCAAAAAACAATATACCTGACAGTGTGCAGGACTGCAACCCAAAGGAGTGTAAACCTGATTTAGGTAAACTGGATTGTATAATATTGTATTCTGTTTGTTTCAGTGGTCCCAAAATGTATTTGGACACTTAAAAATACCTGAATGTCATTGCATTTCATAAAAAACTAATTTAAAATATGAATAAAATCTAGTATCTTGATGATATTATAATTACACAGATTTTTAATGAATGTATTAAGTCCGTTCTCCTCAAGTTTACACAGGTGACCTAGCAGAGAAACCACAGGTGTATTTCATTACATTAACAATCAACATGATCCACTTACATCCTGATCCACTATCAACTGGTTATTTCACTCAAACCCAACTAACTTCTTTTTGAGCTGTCTTTGAGCTTAATAAAAGTTATTTGGTTATATTTTGTTATTTAATGCAATGACAATGCATACATTTTAAGCGTGGCTTGCACGTGCCAGAGTATTCAATGTTTATCCATGAAAAATGTTTTTCCCCAAGCACATACAAGTTGTGCCTACATAGATCATTTTAATATAGCATCCCATGGCTTTATAGTTTATTTTTAATGTTAAAGACCTTTAATAGTTTTTGTTCCTTTCTTTGCAGGTCTAGTTTGTAAGAAAAACAGCATGTCGACACGTTTCTGTGAGAAACTCAAGCTGCTGGGTCGCTGCTCGCTGCGCTCGATCCTCAAGCAGTGTTGTGTCACTTGCATGATGTAACACTGCAGAGGTCAGGCTTGGGTCATCGACCAAAAGCACAAACTACTGGACACACAGACGTCCCTCTCAAATATATGAAAAATAGGTGGTTTTTACTTGAACAAAGGAATCCTAGGTGTTTGACCATGTGTTCCCTCCATTTGTCTCAAATTGCATCTTGAAATGCTTCCAAAAACATCAAGCTTTAGTTACAGGATTCAACATCAGTTAGACAGTTAACATGTATGTTATTTTTTGCACTCATTTTGGACTTTTTATTGTTGTTATTCTGCTTTTTTAACCCAAAAAGGTGTGTTTTTGACAGGATTACCAGTCAACATGTTGAACACGCAGCAAGACACCTGTCTTTACAAACCCACTTTTTTATATCATGGATCAGTCGGAAACTGCCATGAAGCAAGCAAACGTTTTTGCACGCACAGGCTGATATTCAGGTTATTCATTAAAAACACTAGTTGTTATTATCTGAAGTGTCATGTGACCACTGTCTGATGAACATTATGCGACGCTTTAACAGTCAAAATGTGCAGTTCCTAAATTAATGTAGTTTTACTAACTTATTTTGCACAAAGCTGAGGTTAGCTCAATAATTTGTGGATATGTGTGCAAAATTATTAACTAATTAACCCAAGTTGTTATTAGACAGTATATTAATAGGCTGCATGAGAAATTGAGGGCATCAATTTGATTTTAGATAGTTACAGTCTCAGGTTGTTTTATTTTCTTTGCTATGAAAGATGCTTTGATAATTTGCATAGACAAAGCAAATAACATCACTAACATTTCAACATAACTTAAGAATTTGAATGATTTTTTTTATTTGCCACATTTGTTGATTATTTATTTAAAAATTAAAACAGAAAATGACTGTAAAGTACGGAAAATACAAAACTGTGAAGTAACAGGCTGTTTTACATTATTAAGAGATGAGAAATGGTACTTTATAAGCAGTACGTATTTGTAACTTCATTGAACAACTTATTTAGTCATTCAGTGAATCATATTTAGTGTTGTGATGAAAATGCAGGTACGAATATTTCAGGTACAAAAAAATCCAAAGCAGCCAGAATCAGACTTTTTGAGCTTACAAAAGATCTGGCTAGTTTAGTTTCCATTTATCTATTGTTGTTTTAATAAAAATCACATTTCTTCCCACTTAACAAATTATAATCGTAAATAGTTTTTAATCAATCTTTACACATGATCTTATAAATGTTTTACTTAAAGTGTATTCCCCCTCAGGCCATCCAAGATGAACTGTAGATGAGTTTGTTTCTTCATCAGAACATTATTACATCAAAGATATATTATGAATGGAGGACTCATATTTTGGCCAAACTATGGTTTAATGTTAAAACACCATGGACTTGTTTCTTACAAAACCTACTCAAAACCTTCTCAAAATATTAATTGATGGACTGGAGTGGTGTGGATTATTGTGATGTTTTTATCATCTGTTTGGACTCTCATTCTGACGGCACCCATTCACTGCAGAGGATCCATTGATGAGCAAGTGATGTAATGCTACATTTCTCCAAAACTGATGAAGAAACAAACTCATCTACATATTGGATGGCCTGAGGGGAATACATTTTCAGCAAATTTTCATTTTTTGTGTGAACTGTTCCTTTATCTGCACTGTATTTGTGTTTTTTCTAGTTAACGTGCTTTTGTTAACGTGATTTGAGAATATGGATCCAGCTGTGTGAATGTTGTATTGGTGCTGTTATGGTGCTGTAGACTGTTGGTGCTCTATGCTTATGAGGCATTATCAAGGTGCTCAAACGGTTAAGACATTGTTAACCAGTTAAATGCACATTGTCACTGAGGATGGAGGTGTTGCAGGTCAATCCTCTCTGGCCTTTAAAACAGGCCTGAACATTTTATACTGCTCATCTGTACTGCTGATATGATTATAAATAAATGCAGTCATGATGTGTGCAAGAGCTTCTGTCTGCTGTTTGATTTGCTTGATTGCTTTCAGATCATTCTGAGAACATGAGATCCGAGCACTGTTTCAGTTTGGGCTTCAGTTAAATTATTATTTCATTTTTGAAGAAAATAATACTTTTATTCAGAAATAGTTGCATTAAATTGATCAAAAAGTGACAGTTAAGACATTTATGATGTTACAAAAGATGTTTATTTTAAATAAATGCTGTTTTGAACTTTTTATTCATCAGAGAATCCTGAAATAAAATGTTTCACAGTTTTATCAAAAATATTATACAGCAAAAACTGTTTTTTTTTTTAATTGATAATAAGAATTGTTTCTTGAGCATCAAATCAGTGTATTAGAATATTTTTTTGAAGGATCATGTGACACTGAAGACTGGAGTAATGTCTGATGCTAAAAAAATTAGCTTTGAGTCACAGGAATAATTTACATTTTAAAATACATTACAATAAAAAACTGTTATTTTAAATTGTAATTATATTTCAAAATATTAGTTTTTACTGCATTTTGTTCAAATAAATGCAGCCTTGGTGAGCAGAAGAGATTTCTTTCAAAAACATAAAACTTACCAACCCCAAAACTTTGAACAGTATTTTTTCTGTTTTGCTTATTAGAACATCATGTCCTTAGCTTAACATAAACTGGATTCAGTCTTCGCATACTGAAAACCAATATTGCATTTAGGAAACCAAACCAAATATTATTTGTTTTTTAATATTATTTGTATAATATTTGTTTTTCTCTCAATCAATTGTGACCTTGGACCACAAAACCAGCCATTTTTCAAAATTGAGATTTATAAGCTGAATAAATAAGCTTTCCATTGATGTATTGTTTGTTATGATATGAAAATATTTGGCCGAGATACAACTATTTGAAAATCTGGAATCTGAGGGTGCAAAAAAAATCAAAATATTGAGCAAATTGCCTTTTAAGTTGTCCAAATGAAGTTATTAGCAATGCATATTACTGATCAAAAATTAAGTTTTGATATATTTACAGTAGGAAATTTACAAAATATCTTCATGGAATATGATCTTTACTTAATGTCCTAATGATGTTTGGCATAAAATAAAAATCAATAATTTTGACCCGTACAATGTGTTTTTGGCTATTGCTACAAATATACCCCAGCGACTTAAGACTGCTTTTGTGGTCCAGGGTCACAATTTTGTGTTAATGACAGCAGCACTGTTGGCATGCACAAAACCAGATGATCATGTTCTGATCATGAAGATGTTTGAAGGAGCATCTTAAGCTTCAGTGCAAGTAAGAACATCCTAAATCATATTTTTTTCCATATTTTAAAATGTAATTTATTCCTGTGATGCAAAGCTGAATCAGCATATTTACGCCAGTCTTCAGTGTCACATGATCCTTCAGAAATCATTCTGAAATCATTCAATATGCTGATATGTTTAAATAAAATTATATTTAAAAAAATATATATATTTTTTAAGATTTTGAAGTGGCTTCAGACCTTTGGATGCTGTTTTAAGTACTGTTAACTGTTTGTTAATTGTTAAGGGTTTGGACAGGACATGCAGAAATACTGATGTTTGTGGAGACTTTAAAGCTCCAAATGTACTATAATGTAGCCTGTCACTCACCCATTGTTTGTTCTTTACTAGCCACACTTTTTCAGGTCATTGTAAAATGGGAAGAGGTGACTCTGCAATCCAAACCGTGCCGATTCAGGCTCCATTACAGAGGTCGGGTTAAATTAGGCCAGATTTGGCTGGTTTTTCTATCCCTTATAACTTGAAACCCACTTGGCACCGCAGCGCTGTCAGCTAGGTCACAGAACGACCACATTTGTCAGCAGTGTCAATCCATGTTAGCGCCCTAGATTTTGTGTGTTTCATGACAAAGCGCATTACTCAACCTTGATTTTAGCTCAGTTATATAATCACACATTACTGTAATGTGCATCCAGCAAAGGAGGGCCACATACGCAGTGTGATTCTTAAATGGCAGCGAGGCGACTTCCCTTTCCTGTGTACCACTAAATAATTCAGACATCCAGTCAGAGCAGATTCAATGGTCCTGATTAAACTAAAAGCAGATCACTTCATAATATTACTTAACTGGAACAACTTGTCTAGCTTTACACCTCGGACCGAATGGCGGCACGTCAGTGATATCATGAGCACACAGCGCCTTGTGGAGTGAACAAGTTCAAATAAATGTTCAATTAAACAGCTAACAGGATATAGCTTGGGTTATGAGGTGTTTATATTATATCCATTGGTTTACATATGATGTAAGGTCAGGTCACCTGATCAATGCATTCATGACAAGCATGTCCAGAAGCCGGAAAACAAGAAACCATCGCTGCAAGCGGACACCCCGACACCTTCAATGGACACTTGCCTCATCAAATATTTACTTTTAGTGACTGGCAAAACTGCTCACGGCCAGAATGGACGAAAACGAATAACATTCAAAGAGACAGAGATTTCTGAGCTAGCTTCAAATCTACTGAATATAAATATAAAGCATCACTAATCACAAATACTCAGGTTTATAATTTGAACAAACCCAAAACTCTAAGTATTAACTTGAATGTGTGTTTTTTGAGGGATGCACCAGTGTATCGGACAATAATCGGTATCGGCTGATAAAAGCATTTGTCTTCAATTATCGGCCATTGACCGATTGTTTAAAAACACATGATAATCAGGGCCGATTATATCCTGTCAAACAAACATGTCAGACAGCAACTTGTGTGAAGAAATGTATCTTGTGTTGAAATTTAGGGCTTTCCAAGTTCAAGCAGTAACGCATTAACACAGCGCCATTAACGCGGGATCTGTTTGACCCTAAAAATCACCCAAACCAGGGATGCCAGGTCTGTGGTTTTTCCATTCACAAAACATTATTTGTAATGTGCCTCCCATCCAACAATTGCAAAGAGCTTTGTGCTTTGTTACTTCTGATAAAAAAACAGTCTCAGCTTTCAAATTCTGTTCATTTTATCACAAAATTCAAACATTAAATGCCATTTTGACGCTCTTAAATGTGACATGACAGATCGCTGTAGCCACCTCGGTTTTAGTGGCAGCTAGCATGAGTCTTTTCCTATTTAATACAAGTTGTAGCACGAAATAAACATGAATGAACACCAGAGGGTGTATTGAAAGATACAGTACAGCTTACCGAAATGTCTCATGTCTCATGGAATCACTCAATCAGTGTTTCAACTGAAAGAACGACATCAAATAATTGTTAATATATGTCACTTAATGTTGAATTTACCTCAGGAAAGCCATCCAGTGTTCACGGTTGGTAGCTATAAAAACTCTAGGGGGAGCTTATTATATGTTTGACCAAATCTGTCAAGAATTTTTTTATGAAAACTACCGTATGTGCAATTGAGTTGTTTTTGAGTGCACTTATATTAAGTAAATGCATAAATAAATAGCAATGACTATAATAAATACTGTAATAATAATTATTTACATTTATATAGTGCTTTTCTAAGCACTCAAAGCACTTTACACAGTGAGGGGGGATCTCCTCATCCACCACCAGGCTATTGTTGTTCATTTTAACCTCTAATTTTATGTAATATTTATGGATCTAGTTTTTTTTTCCCCTTCAGGAAACTACTGGTATCGGCATCTGCAGATGTCATTCTGAATAATCGGCTATTGTTATCGGCTAAGAAATTTCGTATTGTGCATTTCAACTAGTGACTGTTAAAAACATGTTTTAAAAAAATCACCCCAGAGATTTCAGTTTTAGAAATATTTCATTTAAAAATATATATTTTTGGTACATGTAGGCTATACATGCACTGAAAAAAATGATTCATTGAATTGACTAAAATTTTTAAGGTAAGTGGTTGCAATCAATTTATTTTAGCTACATTTAAATAAACAAATTTAGTTGAGTAACTTTCAACATTTTTTATTTATATAAATGTAGCTAAAATAAATTGTTTGCAACCACTTACCTTTAAAAAAACAAACCAAACAAACCAAACAAACAATAAACTGTACCTGTACTTGTATTCAATGTTCTCGGTAAGCATGCTGTTATTTGATGCAAGTCTTTCGTTGGAAGTCGGGTAACTGTGCTGTTTCTAACTGGATTTGAGGAGTATTACTGAGAGATAGATCTATTGAGATAAAACTAACAGTTAAACCCCAGATCACAGAGAAAGATGGACCTCTAGCTTCTGCATAAGTCCTCTAAATCTTTCTTATATTACATGTGGCCCGAAAAAGGAGATGGAAAGGCCACATTTCAATTGCGTTGACTATTGCATGTTTTTCAAATAAAATCTACGACCGTGAGATCACATACGGGGTGGTTGTTGGCTACCACAGCATTTAATTTTATTTGAGCTTTATCCATGGGTTACAAAAAATAAAGCCTCACAGAAAGCAAAGCATGTTGCACACTCGCAGCATGGTGAAATGCAGGAATGTGTGACTAGGACTGGATAAGGTCTACGCACTATGATTTTTTATGATTGCATATTTCAAGAAAAAATAAACAGATAATTGGTGTGATCGTAAGAGGGGCAACAAGCCTCACTTCCGGTGAAGAATCCAGAAAAGGCTTTTAGGGGGATAACAAAGCAGGAAATGCAGATAAGATAGTGATGTTTGAGGAGGCAGATAAACCAAACCACAAAAGCCATTGGTCACTGGAAACACATTTCAGTTCATCAATACACCATAAAACTGTGTGAGATCAATGATCTTTGTAGAAGTCAACTTTTCCACTGGGTTTTGAGGGCTGAAATGGAGGCGTATTATGTGTATTATGGACTACTTTTATGCTGTTTTATGTCTTTTTGATGGACAAGAGTAGTGTGGTCATTCTTAAAAACATCTCTTTTTGTGTTCAACTGAAGAACAAAAGTGGTTTGGAGCAGCAAGAGGTCGAGTAACTATACCTTTAACTAAAATTAATGGTCTTATTACTGGAAAATCATGCAACATTATCTGTTACAGGACATTTCCTATTACCCTGAAACACAACACAATGCAATGCATAATTCAAAATATGGGTAAAATACATGAAAATTACTTCATATTAACATTATACATTGTGCATTGTTTTTACTGACTTTTCCGCAGTGAAGAATCTTCTTTAAACAGAAAAATAAGCTTTTATTTAGAATCTTTCTGTGATTTGAATTTCTTGTTTTGGTGCCAATTTAGAATTTTCGTAAATTTGACTAATAGATCTTTTGATTGTTTTCTTCATTGAAATGTTAATTAAACGCCTGTGGTTCTAATAAAATAATCAATTCATAAACACGCTCCACAGAATAACAATGACATGTAATGTGTAACAGACAAAACCAATGTCTTGTCTTTTCAAGCAGTGTTGATTTAGACCTCAGGATATTGTATGAGGTGAAAGGGACGTGATCCGCGACGAAAAGAAAAGACAAAACATGATGATTCTGAAATTTGATCAAACTAAAAGCTTCTTATCATCAGATGGGACCAATCAAGAGTGGCCTCTGGTTAGGTTTGTTCATCTTCTCAAGCGTCTGTGCTCTTTTCCTATAGTCCACTATCAAAGAGCTCCAGATAACAGCCATTCACAAAAGACCTATCAGACAAACCCCGCACCTACAGACCCCAAACAGAGGGAATTCTGGGGGGGGCACGACAAGGAGGAGCAAATGCTGCGTGTGAGTGTGAGAATAGAGGAAGGGACCAAGTGACAGACAAGGAGTAGGGAGGGGTGAGGACAGCAGCATTTCTGTGAACCTCCTGGAGGTAGGACATCACATCAGAGGACAGGATGCCACGAACAGGGTCGTTTTGACACACATTCCCAGAAAACGCAGGAGGAATAAGTGCTGCCATGATAATCATTCCCAAATGGGATTAACAAAGCGCTTTATCTCAGCATCAGAAGCTTCACAGACTCGCTCCTCAGCCTAGTTCCACAACTTCATGCTTTCTTCACCGGTCTTAAGTGGAGTTCTCTGGAGCGAGAGGCATTCATGCACATTCACTGAGCAGCATGTTCCATGAGGAGTACCATGAGGAGATGGACAGTGAGTAACAGTGTGTCTGCATGCTGGTCGGTGTGTGTCGTCTATCTTCTCGCCGTCTCCGTGATCTTCGCGTCCAGCGTCACCTGCCGCAGCGCATGTTCCGTGCATCGGGCGCTCAGGGTCGCCAACTCCTCATCCGCCTCCGCCTCCACCTCCACCTCCGGCCGGCATGTGCGCAGCTACGTGCACCTCCAGGGAGACGTGCGCCAGAGGAAACTCTTCTCCTTCCAGAAGTTCTTCCTTAGGATCGGGAAAGACGGGAGAGTCAACGGCACCAAGAGCAAAGACGATCCCTACAGTGAGTCACCTCATAATAAATAACTACACTGCGTTTATTCAGAATCACTTCAGTTGTGGCCAAACAAAATCATCGCGATTGCGAGTGTGTGGAAACGTTATCACGTGCACATCACCTTGTCTGTTTAGAAAATGCATTCATCAGGTAAGGCACAAAAAATGTACAATTTAGAGTTTTATTAATCCCGATTAAAATTTGACAATTGACTTGTTTGGATGTAGCCTAGGCTACAAATCATGCAATAATATTGGTAATGTTAAAGTTATGAACTGAATTGTGTCATTTAGATTTAAATCAGGTAAAAAAATAAATAAATAATAAAAAAAAATATTCCGATGTGAATAATAATAATAAGAAAAATTATAGGCTATTAATTTGGTTTAATTAGTTTTAAACTCTATTAATTGCCTATCATATGCTTAACATGTCAACAGTTGATGTAGCTATTGATGCATTGTTAATATTTCTGAAAATATCTAAAGTTTAATGAAGCGTCTAATAGTTTGAAAGTACTTTAATGCTTTTTAATTGATTAGATAGATAGATAGATAGATAGATAGATAGATAGATAGATAGATAGATTCAGTATATTTTATTTATGGATTATTTTTCTGGATTATGTCATTATAGGCAAAAATATTGATTATTGTGACATGAAATTAAATTTGATTGCGAAATTGTGAATTGCAAATTAATGAAATTCTAATTATATTTATTGATTAATTAAATTAATAGGCTACATTTATTAATTAATTTAAATTTAAATCCAGAAAATAATTTAGAAATATTATTACTTTTACAGGTAAACTTTACTTTTATAATTAAAGGAATTACTTTTATAACTTTTTCATAATAAAATTGTTAATAATAGGTAATTTTTACATTTATATGTGCATATAAATCAAATGTTTTATGGCATTTCTATTATATAGGCTTTCTATTCTATTCACAACATTTCTATAGCCTGAAATATTTGTTAAAAAACATTTGCAAATGGAAAATTATTGCAAATTATATCTAAGCAAAACACCTGATGTGAAACTAAATTCAGTCTGGTCTGTCTTAATGAACCACACTGGAATAATATTACTAATATTTAAACCCCATAAATGAAATTAGCCGCTCTAATAAAACAAACAAAATTAATGGGCCGTTAAGGAATGGCGCTGTTGGCTGCAATATCCTTTTAAATGCATAATTGTGTCCTGACACCCAGAAACCTGAGAGCAATTAACCCACATATTGCCATAAATGTTTCCCCTGACACAGCAAAGAAGGAAACACATCATTTATAATGTGATCAAAGGTTAAGCTTTTGTTTGCAATGGCTGTATATACCTAACAGAGTCATGGATCTCTTATTAGATTGTCTCTGGTTTGTTTTCAAGTATTATGAGCCCATCAGGGAGATGCACAATGTGTTTTCGGTGTTTTACACAGAACAAGTTAATTAGCCATTACTCATATGGAGCCCATGTGCAGATAAGGGTCTTCCTGTTTCCTCTGCGTGTGTGTGTGTGTGTTTGTCTGGTGTCTCGCACTTACATCCCTTCCTTTTTAACGCCACGGGGCATCTTGATTTAGGCGTGTGTGGTTGTTTGTGTCTGGTGCTTTTTTAAATCAAACTTTCTTTTTAATGTCTCAGTTGTTTCTCCTGGACAGCAGTGAGATGTCTAAGGTTTCTCAGATTGTCCCCTGACAAAAAGTATGTCTCCTCTTGGGTTTCAAAAGAGATCTCAACAACGTCTCAAACCAAACTGTGCTTAGATACAGTATGCCAAGATATCTCAAAGCTGTCACTGGGGTGGTACCTTTTCAAAAGGTACACCTTTGTACCTAAAGGATCCATTAGGGTACCTTAAAGTTACATATTAGTACCCAGATTGTGCATATTAGTACCTAAAGTGTACTTATTAGTACCTAAAATGTGCATAACAGTATCTACAGTGTACATAATAGTACCTAAAATGTGCATATACCTCAAATGTGCATATTAGTACTTAAAGTGTACATATTAGTACTTCAAGTGTACATATTAGTACCTAAAGTGTGCATATTAGTGCCTAAAATGTCCATATTGGTACCTCAAGTGTACATATTAGTACTTCAAGTGTACATATTTGTACCTAAAGTGAACATATTAGTACCACAAGTGTGCGTATTAGTACTTAAAGTGTGCATATTAGTACCTCGAGTGTACATATTAATACTTCAAGTGTGCATATTAGTAACTAATATTTTAAAAAGTTACTGTCCCAGTGACAACTTCTGAACCTTTTTTCAGAGTGTAGGACAACTATTCACTCATTTGGTTTTATTTATGTTTCTTCTTTTAGGTGAAAAATCTTTAATGAAACCCAATGTAAAATATTTTGAGCTATAAAAGAGCAACCTCTGAGCAATAAAAGTTTGATCCGACCTCCTTAGCTTCTGTTTTGAACAATCTTTTTGTAAAAAAAAAAAAAATAAAAAAAAATTAAGAAAGTGCACACTCTATTTGTAATATTTTTTAGTTAATTTGAGATCATCATGGAAATGTACTGGGCACCATTGAGTTGTCCCTGTTAGGGGGCAATGTGTGTTTGTGTAGCATCAGACATCACTGTGACATCTGCCTGTGTAAACGTAATCAAGTCCGCAGAGGTGATCAGGCATTGAGAGGAAATGTCTGTCAGATCTGTGCGTGTGTGTGTGTAGTTTCCTCCTGATAGTCTCATCTGTGATAAAACAACAGACACACAACACTCAACCAGACTACGCAAACTACACCCAGCTAAAGTCAAACATCATCAGCAATCATCATCAGGTGATCAGACCATTTCCGCCTGCTTGATGACAAAACAGACATGAGGGATCATTTGACTTAGGCCAGTAAACAACCACCCAGAACACCCAAGCAAACACATAACTATGCATTATCAGCCATATAGAATACCTTAGTATTGTGTCGATGTGTTTTGCATTGGTATGTTAGTTTTATGTGCTTTTATTAGCAAAGATGCCACTAAACATACATGGATCTCTCTATAGCTCTGTGCCATTTTAACCCTGTCTTTATGAATTTCACAAGTCATTTATTCACAAGTGAGTAGCTAATTTAAGAGGTGTACAGCACAGCTGGTTGCTCTTATGTCTATAGGAGTGAGCTTACAGTGTGTGTGTGTGTGTGTGTGTGTGTGTGTGTGTCAGGAACAGCAGCAGTAATACACGTTCTCACTTAACTGCTCTCAACTTTAACCAGCCCTAAAGAGCCTCCTGAGAGACTCAAACATCACATTTGGTTAAAGTTCCTGACAGTGAGAACGAGCAAAACAAATGTGTCAGTGATCAACATGTGATCCCAGAGGAACATGTTACTGCTCCACCATATCCACTTTATCTCAGATGTTTATCCTGAAAGAAGTAAAAATAGGCACAAATTAGACAATTGTTGACACACGGTACTGTAAAACGAATGTGGAGCAGCTGAATTTGATGAGAAATGTTTGAGTTCATATTGAGGTCTTTGAGTTTTGATTGCAGGTTCAGTATCTTGAGCAATTCTGATCACAAAAAAGTTGAGTCATTGTTGAGATCTCTTCTGAAACAGGATTTCTGTAGGTTTGGGCTCAGAAAGTTTTTTTAATGGTTTTGAAAGTTTTTTACGCTCACCAAAGCTGCGTATATTGATTAAAAATACAGTAAAAACAGTAATATTGTGAAATATTATTACAATTTAAAATAACTGCTTTCTATTGTAATGTATTTTTAAAATGTAATTAGTTTCTGTGAAGTAAAGCTGAATTTTCAGCATCATTACTCCAGTCTTCAGTGTCACATGATCCTTCAGAAATCATTCTCATATGCTGATTTACTGCTCAAAAAAATATTTCTGATTATTGTCAATTTTGAAAATAGTTTCTTTGATGAATAGAAAGTTCAAAAGAACTACATTTATTTGAAATAGAAATATTTTGCATATAAAATGTCTTTACTGTCAGTTTGGATCGATTTAATGCATCCTTGCTGAACAAATTAATTAATTTCTTTGGGAAAAAAAAAACATTTACTGACTCCAAGCTCGGTTTAATTTTGAAAATGCTGTCTTTGAGAAACAATTGAGATATTAAAGAGACTTCATTAATTAACCTATATAATTGTCTTTTGACCAATGCATTTTTAACCAATATGCAATTTGCAATATTCAACCAATATGCAATTAAATGGTTGAAAAAGGCTTGGATTTTTCTTTTTCTCCTGTAAGATTATACATGTCTACATATCTTAAACATATTTGCGTGTAGTGCATCACACCCTGTGCGTGATTTCCACCATTACGGATACATCCGAGTTAGAAACAGAGCAGCTACTGTTAGTCTGCAGGCAGAGTTTCATGAATGGCGTGATGTGAATATCTCCAGAGACACATCAAAGGTGAGCGTCTTTCACGTTCAGCAATGGCCTCCCACAAAAGAATAATCCTCGGCGGGTGAAATTACACTAGTCTTTATAGCGCAGCTCCAGTGTTGCTGGAAATGGATACTGCAGTAGTGATGCTGTCCTTAGGCAAGACATGATTTGGGAAAAACTGGCCTTTGTGCTGCTGAATGATGTCACGCGTTTGAAAAGACACGGCTGGCTGGGAAAAACACAAACAATGGGCCTGTGAGGGGCGTGACATCATTCTGAGGACCATGATGCACTACTTCAGCAGCTCATGTCACAAATGCATCAATGAATATGTTTTTTTTGGATAATGTTAGATGCAGGTCATTATGTTAATGTAATGCTGCAAGAAATTGTCTAATATCATGACAAAAATGTAAAAAAAGAAAAAAAAACATACTTGATGTACACTACCATTCAGAAAGATTTATTTATTTTTCAAGAAATGAATACTTATTTATTAAGCAAGTATGCATTAAATTGATCAAATGTGACAGTAAAGACATTTCTCATTTTAATGTTCTATTTCAAATGAAAGTTCACAAAAATATTAAGCAGCACAACTGTTTTCAACATTGATAATAATAAGAAATGTTTCTTGAACAGCAAATCATCATATTAGAATGATATTATATTCTGAAGATCATGTGACACTGAACACTGGAGTAATGATGCTGAAAATTCAGCTCTGCATCACAGGAATAAATTACATTTTAAAATGAATTCAAATAGAAAACAGTTATTTGAAATTGTAAAAATATTTCACAATATTATGGATTTTACTGTATTTTTATCAATTACATGAAACCTTGTGAGCCTAAGAGATTTCTTTCATTAAAATAACATTAAAAACTGACCCCACACTTTTAAACGGTAGTCCGCATTGAAATAAAATGCTATTTAATATAATTCTGTATACTTTAGTTTATGAAAAGCAATTGTTAAGGGTTCCATCAGGTAGAAACAAATCCTTAAAGTCAACACGAAATCAAAATTGAGTTTTATTTTTAGTGTTCTTTCATCAGTGCAGAATATTCCAATGAAAACTTGGTTTGCCTTTTTAATCTTTTATTGAAATATATAACGTTGCCGCCAACTTCAAAATGACTTGTTCAGATGAACACCAATAACTGTTACTTTTCCAAATTGTGTCAATCAATTTTTTATTGCCAATTATTCACTTATTTATTCACTCCTGTTTACATTACTTAAGTAAAATAAGTCAAATGTTTCTTGTTGACTTTAGCAACAGCAACTTTTATTTAAAGTTTTTTACACAGCTGTAACACCAAATGTAATTTTATTAGATTTAAACTGGATGGATATGAACGTCTCGCAGTGGATTTTAACATTATTTGTTCTACACTAAAACAGTCAGACGTTGAAAAGCTTTGCTGGTGTTCTACATTGAGTATGGCAGATTGAATTGTATGTAAAAGTTTTAAGGAATTGAATCAGACTAATGATTATAGCGCAGTGGGGGTGTTTAACGCAGCGTCTGGTCTGTCCTTGAGAGAGACTCCAACAGATTTATGAGCTTTTATGGGGATTCCAGTGTAAAGCTGTCCCACGTGCATCCTGATGCTGTTTGATAAAGCAAGGTCTGCTGTCTGTCTGACTGCACTGGTGTTTGATGCTTTTAGGGGGAAGTCGTGGCCTAATTGTTAGAGAGTCGGACTCATAACCCAAAGGTTGCGAGTTCGAGTCTCAGGTCCGGCAGGAATTGTAGGTGGGGGGAGTGAATGTACAGCGCTCTCTCCACCCTCAATACCACGACTGAGGTGCCCTTGAGCAAGGCACCGAACCCCCAACTGCTCCCCGGGCACCGCAGCATAAATGGCTGCCCACTGCTCCGGGTGTGTGTGTCACGGTGTGTGTGTGTGTTCGCTGCTGTGTGTGTGCACTTGGATGGGTTAAATGCAGAGCACAAATTCAATAAAGACAAAAAATAAATAAAAATGTTTTTTTTTTTTTCAACATATGCTAAGGTCAATTATACATTTTGTGTACAGCGGCAATACCATGTTTTTATAACATATACAGTGGTAATAACATGTTTTTATTGATGTTGTTGTTGTTTTTCTAAGGTAAATCACATTTTTTACAGTTGTAATACCATGATTTCCCCCCAATATATAGTAAAATAAATCATATTTTTTTAACATGTACATTGGTAATACAATGTTTTTCCCCCACATATACAAGATTTTAACGTACAGTGGTAATACCATCTTTTTGCTGCACCATATAGTTTGGTAAATCACATTTATAATGTGTATTTTTCCAACATATACTCATTTTTTAACGTGTACAGAGGTAATACCATGTTTTTTTGTTGTTGTTTTTTTCCCATCATATACTAAGGTAAATTATTTTTTAGCATGAAACATAGTAATACCATGTTTTTGTTGTTTTTCAACATATACTAAGGTCAAATGTTTAAAAAAACATGCACAGTGGTAACACCATGTTTTTGTCCCAACATATACTAAGGTAAATCATTTTTTTTACATGAAACATGGTAATACCATGTTTTTGTTGTTTCTGAACATATACTAAGGTAAAATGTTTAAAAACACATGCACAGTGGTAATGCCATATCGTAATGTAAATCATATTCTATAACGTACAGTGGTAATACCATGTTTTGGTTGGTTTTTCCTAGCATATACTAACGTATATTATATTTTTAACAGTGGTAATACCATGTTTTTTCTTTTTCTTTTTGGGACAGTGGCTTCTTTGATGTACTTATTTTTGCTTATTTGTGTATACTCTGATTCCTTTATACGGAAGGAAAGACTAAATATCAGCTATGACAGAATGGTTTTTTTGTTGCATCTGAACCATGGCCCACTATCATGTCTTCAAACATCCTCTTTGTAGTTGTCGCAGGAAGCAGTCAGGACGCTTCAGGCATGAGCCGGACGTTCAGGAGACCACCAGTACGGTGCGAGATCGCTGCCATGTGTGCCACAGATGGCTTCACAGCTCCACCAACACAATAAAATGAATGCAAGCGCCTCAATATCAGTGACAACAAGGCATGATGCAATGATTTGCGCAATGCTGTTTTCCTCAGTCTCAAAAAACTACAACTGTTTATTTTGCATTTTCTAGGCACCAGACATAATGCCAGCACACAAAAAATCAGTGGATTTTGGCAGAGGGCTGTGGAAAATGCACGTCTGTGCAAACAACTGCAAGCCAACGACGCAGCGTTTAGTAACGTGCAGCAGAGCATGACATGCTCGAGAAAACAAGGCATTATGTAAAGAAAACCCAGCAAATAGGCCCAGTTTAAACTTGACCTCCTGGTGCGCTGCTCGACATCTGCTGAGGTTTTTCTCCGTTTCGGTCGCTCTCGCAGGTGTTTGGCTTGTATGTGTTAAATGGAGGTGGGATTACAAACACATTTACTGTAATGGCTTGGCTTGTTCTCCGAGCTCTCTTTTGTGGTTAGTTAAGTGTGGCCTCACTGACATGCAACTTCAAAGCAAGGCTCAGTGTAGAAATTAGCACTATTTTTGTCATTTTAGAATAATAGTAACATCATCAAAACTATGAAATAACACAAATAGATGTGTGTGGGAATTGTGTAGCAACTAAAAAGAAGAATGAATGCAAGAACTTATATTTAAGCTTCATCAACCAACTCTATGGGGTGCATCCTCCCTATCGAGGGAGAAATATACATTATAAAAAATATTTTTCGAATTTGTAAGTCAAACAAAGGCTATTAGAGTATGTTTTATAAGAAAATACTATTTCAGTCTTTCTCCCCTAAAAATGTCATGTTTAATTCAATGTGTTACTTGCCATTTCACTGCATTATTTGTCAAATTTACTAACAGTTTCTGAGTGAAAATAGTTTCTACACCAATTGTTTCAGGGTAATGCAATGTTAGCTTAGATACTATTATAGTTTTTAATAATAGTTTAAGTTACTTTTTTATATTTTCTCTGTTCATTAAAATTTTATTTAAAGTTTTAGTTATTTTAGTACATTAAGTTAAGCTAAATGAAAAAGAGTCATGTTGCCTTGGCAGTTAGCTGAAATAAGTTACTTATTTTTTATATTTAATTTTATTTCAATTATAACATTTACTGTATTTTAAGTAACATAAATGTTTTTATGGTTTTAATTTTAGTTAACTATAAATCTGATATGTTAGACTCTTACTGGCTGCTTTTTCTTCTGCTCCAAATCATCTATAAAAAAATAGTTTTGTAAAGTAATTTCACAATTTATAGCATCTTCCTTTAGATTAAAATGATTTCTGTCAACTTTTGAGTAGTAGAGCACCTGGGATGTACCTGGTTCTGGTTCCTGTGTATTGTATGTGTGTGGTACAAACATATGGTAGACGGACATGCGTGTACGTCAGTCTTGCTTCACGTGAACATGTTGGTGGTTTGTGTCTGAATGGATGTGTGTGTGTGTGTGTGTGTGTGTGTGTGTGTGTGTGGGAGCTTCATTGAGGTTTTTGCAGTGGGCTCCACTCTTCTGTCGTCTCTCTCGTCTTTGATCACTGATCATTGAAGCTTCTCTAATCCGTCTCACTGTCATCCTGTCTGTGTTGTTCCTTCCTTTCATGCTTTCATCCCAGCGCTGAGAGGACACAGAGCACTCAGATAGTTTTACCGTCTCACTTGATACCTGCAACCTGAGACCCCAATGGAGCCACTTCACACACGCACACACACACACACACACACACACACACACACACACACGCACACACACACACACACGTACACGGATAGATGAGTGCACACGTTACCTGCGCATACATTCGCTCGCTCACATTCACACATAATGTCGGCTGATACAGTACAGATATATATTTATGTGATGGCCCAAAACCGTTTTGATTGCCAAATCAGACAATGTACTGTAGAAAATGTGGATAACTTTAGTAATTTTGAAACCTGGTATTGAAAAAAAAGAGGTATGAAATAATCATAAATCAGTTTTAGTAATTTAGTTGTGTGTACTGTTTTTATTATTATTTTCTAAATATTTTATATGGATTTTATTCAGTTTATTTCAGTTTTATTTTAAGTTACTTTAGTAGATTTTTATATTTTATTTCATGTAACAATTATATATATATATATATATATATATATACTATATATATACAGTATATATGTATATATATACTGTATATGCAAAGAAAAAAACAGGCAGTTTTAACCTCTTCAATATAATGTATTTAATATTATGTATCTTCATAATCATTCATCTTTTTTCATATAATTATAGTAATAAAAATATATATATTCAATTTTTCTTTTAGGAAAAAACATTTGAGACTTTCCACAGCAGCTAATTATCTTCATCCATTATCAGCCTAATCAGACTAATACAGATAATCTGATACAGATCATTAAAAGAAATATTGACTGATAGTGATGTGCTCACTGATATAAAGTATCACATATAAAGAAATGCACACACACACATTTAACCTAACCAACTGACACACAGACTCTATCAAATCACAAAGCAGCCACAGTATACAGAAGTGATTTCCAGACAGATCTGTGAGTAGCTGTGCAGAGAAAGCATCCAGAGCATCTTCCTCTTCGTAGGGGGCAGCAGAACTGTTTTGAGTGGTGACTTTAGCTGTCATGATAGAAGCATCTTTCGACACTTCTGCACTGATCAAAGGACAGCCGCAGCAAACCCCCCACAACTCCAGCCGCAGAGTTCACACCCGCAGCCGCTGGGGTTATCAGACTCCGATAGCCAGGCGTCACATGCTCCCATGTGTGAGAGAGAGAGAGTGTGTGTGTGTGTTCGCTGTTTTAGGAGCTGAATTAAAATGTGCAGGTGAGCAAAGGTCAACCAAAACTGTAATTTCACCTCTGACCTCTGCACACAAACACACACATTGTTTGTTTTGTTCCCCAGAAATGTTATTCCTTGTTTAGTTTTAAAGGGGTCATCGGATGCAAAACTCACTTTGTTGTTTGAACATAAATGTGTGTTGGCAGTGTGTGTACATAACCACCCTATAATGATAAAAATCTCTATATCTCTATAATCTCTATAAATAATATCCCCTTTTTCAAATAAAGCCATTTGCAGCTTCTTGGCTGTGTGACATCACACAGACCCAGGCCCCTCCCACGATTGTTCAGACCCCGCCCCTCCACAGAAGAGAGCAGAGCTCATTAGCATTTAAAGGGAAAAAAAAAAAAAAAAATATACAACTAACAAAAATGACAAACGCGCAAACTTACTAGACATTAAATGAAAATTAAAATATTAAAATGAAATCTGAAAATATATATTTAAACAAATATATTTAATCACTCTGTTTCAAATGAAAGCCTCTATATTCTTCCATTAATAGATAATATGTTGTATTTTTCAGGTATTCTGGAAATCACATCAGTGGATGTTGGGATCGTTGCCATCAGAGGAATCAGCAGTAACCTTTACCTGGCTATCAGTAAGAAGGGAGAACTGTATGGAGCGGTGAGTATCCTGCACCAAACCTTAAAACCATAAAAATATAAAAACTTAAAGCCATAAAAATATAGATATGACTGTGCAATTTAATCCAGAGGTTTTCATCAGGGATTATAGGGATCTCTAGGGGGCCACAAAGGGGAATATAAAAAATAAAACCACAAGGGGATGCTGGTGAAAAAATAAAATAAAATGTAAAAAAAAAATTAAATAAACCTTAATATAATCAATCAATCAATCAACCAATTAATTAATAAGGGGGTGATGGTGAAAAAGAATAGACAAAAAATATATATACAAATAAATAAATAAAGGAAAGGTTCACCAGTTTGACATTCCAGTTTAATGCTGCTATTAGTTTGTAGTTTATATTTCTCTTACTTAATATAAAGATAATTTTTTCACATATTTATATTATTGTTATTTTTCACAGTATAAGTAGGACTTTATACACAGAAATATATAGCTTATATTTTAGGTGCCCCACAATGAAATCACCAAAAAAATTGAAAACCACTTTTTTAGCTATACCTGCTGAAAAAAAGGTAATGTGTGTAATTTATGCTGCACTGTTTGTTACAAAAACATAGCCCCACCCCACACTCATGCCATTGGTTGATCTGGGAAAACATACAAATAGCTTACTTGTTTCAGCATCCAATACAATATATGCATTACTTTTAACATTGTGTCAAAGCAACAAGTGAACCCATAAATGGTTTCTGTCTGGTCCAAGATTAGATTAGATCTAGCAGGTCTAGATGAATAATCAGATGCCTAGCCTGTGTTTAGATCTGGTTAAAGCTGACAAACCTCAGACCAGAAGAAAACTGCTGCCATGTTAAAAACCAGCATGACTAGGTATGCATAAATGTAATAACTCTTCATTTCATGCATTTCAGAGAAACTACGGTATAAACTGCCGTCTGAAGGAGCGCATCGAGGAGAACGGGTATAACACATACGCATCTGCTGAGTGGAGGAACAAGAAGCGCCAGATGTTTGTAGGTCTGAGCGCTCATGGAAGAGCTCTGCGAGGGAGAAAAACCCGCAGGAAGAACACAGCTACACACTTCTTACCCATACTGGTGTGACTCATTCATAATGCTGACGGGACGGAGAGAGATCGGTGATAAAGACTGTCCACACACGACTCTCTGTAGCGGCTGCGCTCCTTTGAGATTGTTCAGCGTTTGCTCTTTCATTCATGGCACTATGAAATTTTATCTTCATGCCAGCTGAATGCAGGCTTTCATTTCCATTGTACATCATTCCAGTAATCTAAAATTATGGATTATGTGTGAAAGACTTTTCTTCAAGCTCTCTTTAATAGGATCATGTGCTTAAAGAACGTCTGCTTTCATTTCTTTCTGATGGACATGATTATCTTGTAGGATCATGCATGGCACAGAGAAAGAGATAGTGGGCATGTATATGGGAAATTTGTATCCTCTGAAAACTGTTTTGGACTGCTTTGAAATAAATAAATTATTTATTTGTATTGTATTTAAGTCAAATACTCTAAAAAACATATTAAAAGCATATTAAATGGATAACCTCTAATCCTGTGAAATAAAATCTATTTTGTTATCCTCCTGCAGAGCAGCTTGTGATGTGTTTCATGTTCACAACAAGCAAAACTGAATCTCACAAAATGTTCAGGTCAACCCAAAATCAAAAGAAAAAGAAGTGATATATAAACAAATATATATATATATATTTTAGTTATTTATTGCTTAGGAGCAGTCATTATTTTCATAAGAAATAAGCACGTCTCACTACCATAATGTATTTTTTTTGTAATTTCTTTATTATTTGTGATTCTATCTATCTATCTATCTATCTGTCTGTCTGTCTGTCTATCTGTCTATATATCGTTTCTATAATAATTTATCCATTAACGGTAAACATATTATTAGGGGAATTATATGAACTTCCCACAACCCGGATGCTGGTTACAACACTTACAACAGCCCAAACTGAGTGTGATCTGAAGTTCAGCTTAACTGACACCCTCACAAACTCACACATAAAATGATGTTAAACATAGGCTACAAACAATTTCTCTCATTAACTTTTCCACTCGCTCACTGACTCCATCAAATCATTTGTTTAGTTTCACACCTTTTGCATCCACCGGTAATCATAGTTGTTCCATTTCCTTCACACTCGGCCATTTACAGAATAAAAACATTCAGTAACGGGAACTAAATCCTGCTATCTGTTATCTAAATAGTTCTAGAAAATTTGGGGAGCAAAAGGCGCTCACTCAAATAATGTGATCCAGCTTGAAGAAACAAGTGGAAAAAGACTTGAGGCGAGTTTTCTAATGAGTGCTTGTTTGGAGGGCTGACTCTGACACACAGACTGTTAATGGCAGGGGTGGGGAGGCCTTATGGGGGGTCAGGCCTGGTTTATACAGGTCCTTCATTATTAGTGACTGTCATGCTGGTTCAGTCTGGGCATTTCTAGAAAGAGTTTAGAGCGTGTGTGTGCTGCTCTGAATCATTGCTGCTTTTCAGTTAAAAAAGCTGATCTTCTGTCAGCAGTCACTAATGAAAATGTAAAGAGGGAAGGAGTTAGACTCAGTAATGCTTTTAAGTGCATTAAAAGTGAGTGATATTTTTAAGGTAATTTATATTTATATAAAATATATATTTATATATGGATTAAAATATATTAAATTAGAATAAGAATAATTTAAAAGTATTTAAAGTATTAAAGCATGTTAAATCTTACATAAATTCTGCCTAATTCTTTATATTATTAATTTTATATTAATACAATTTATATTATTATTAATAATAAATAATAATAATAATAATAATACAAAGATATTACAATTGGTCTGGAGATTTTTTATAAATAATTATTTTATTTTTTTATTTTAAACTTTATTTATAATATTACTACATTCAAACTTTTATATTGAACAAAGTCACTTGTCCATGAGATTCTCATTACAGATTGATGGCAACACATTCATATATACAAATATATTAATAGAAACAAAAATAAAATACTACGTGTATGGGTTATATTACATAAAATGGATAACAATGTATTAATACACAAGAACAGCTTTGTTTTAAAGATATGCAGCTGAGGTAATCTTTTTATATTTATTTATATAAAATAGAATTAAAAGAATTAAAAATAATTTAATTATTTATAACAAAAGTTTCCAATTCCACAGCTTTATTATAATGTTGGTAACCAAACCAGTAGCCATTGAATTCCATAGCAGTGATGTAGAATCAACATAGTGTGATGTTGATTCGATGACACTGATTATTTTATTTTTCTTCATTTCAACATTGTTTCACCGTTAACTATAGCTAACTAACTAAATTTATTCTAGGAGCATTTGCCTCTCTCCGTCTTCCCTGATATTCTCTGGCCACTCCAGTGGATTTTTATTTATTTAACAATCATGTGCAAGCCATTGTAGTGACATGACGTAAATAAGCAAAGTTAAAATATACTTTAAAGTACCTGATTCATAAACATAAATTTAAAAATCTAATATAAAGAGTTCTCTCTATATTTACATGCATAGACAAGAAGCAGTAATGTCCAGAAGTCTCCAGTAGAGCACACCATTCCTTCACAATGACTGCTGTTAGCACACACCTGGTCTTGTGGTTGTCTGTGTTTCTTGAATGAATGAAACATTCATTCGCACTGATTTTAAACACATGACAAGAAGTTATTGTTATTCATGCTGTTAGTCACAGATTTATTACCATAATTTAATTTTCATGTTGGCTATCAATTGAAAAAGAATTTGTCTTAATTTGTGATGCAGCCTGGAATCATAAATCACTCATAGCTAAATCAAATTCATTTATAACTGATGAACTTTGCAACACTGACACTGTTATTTAACTGAATTGAATCAACACTGAACTAAGCTGAATAAAGACACTAAAATGCAAATCAATTTATAACTTTTTTGAAATGTGTTTTCCTGGATTTTTTTGTTGTTATTCTGTCTCACTGTTCAAATAAACCTACCATTAAAATTATAGACTGATCATTTCTTTGTCTGTGGGCAAACGTACAAAATCAGCAGGGGATCAAATTAATTTTGATCAAATACATTTTTCCCTCACTGTAAATCGGACTTGTTTGATAATTGATGAACTTTATCAAACAAACTGAACTGACTGGAGCTGAATAATGACATTATTGTCATTTTAGAGAAGAATTTGAATTCATATTTGAAGTTTACATCACTGATTCGGTTATTCTCCTGTTTATTACTGTGAAGCTGCTTTACAGTATTGTTTAATATCTATATTGTATAAAGCACTATATAAATAATGATGACTTGACTCTCTTCATTGTGTTGTTTTATTTTGTCTTATATCTTGTGTCTGTCCATATAGTGGAATGACAATAAACAACAACTCGACTTATTTACATTTAACATTTTAGCATATTTGATAACAATATATTCACTTACTTTGTGTAGAAACACAAAAATATTTAATCTAATAATATTTCATCTAATATTTCATTTTAGTGGTGTAAATTCATTTACTGTAATTGACAGGTGTGATGATCAGTGGGGCTGAGTTTTCACCTTCATCGTTTAATTCCGGGCTTAAATATGGATAGAGTTTGTCAGTGAACGACTGACCAGTGTAAGAGTAGATATGAGAGCTGGACTCCACATCATAAAAAGAGACCAGACCCTCCTCATAATCCGCAAACACACCGACCCGCTGCGGCTGCACTCTCAGAGACAGAGAGACAGAGGGATCGTCACAGGCTGCATATTCATCATCATTCCTCAGAATCACAATCCAGTATCCATCACTGGGACTCAGTGTGATCTTCCCCTTCCTGTTACTGGATTCTGTGACCACTCCTAAATCCCATCCAGTCTTTCCCTTCACCTGCACCTCAAAATAAAATCTCCCTGAGGAGAATCCCTCCTTTCCAAGGACATTTTCACAGTAATCAAATCTCTCTGGATTGTCTGGGAGGTCCTGATTAATGTCTCCAAGTCTCACTTGTTTTCCATCATCAGACAGGATGAGGTTTGGATGAGCTGTATCAGAATCCAGAGTCACATCCACTAAGAAAACAGAGAACATGAATCACAACTACACAATACAAAGATTCTGTGATGATGATGTTCTTAATATTAATAGTTATAATCAGATTGTAGTGCAGTAATGAAGCTGTGAGTATCTGAATGTACACTAGTGTAATACAGACAGCTCAATGTACCTGCATACTGCTGCATCCTCTTCAGCTCTGTAGAGACACATGACAATAAAATATCAGAAGAACTTTGAGACTCATTCTTCATTACTGATATAAGATGATAAATGTGTGTATCTGTATGGTGTATTTGATATTGTTGTACCAGTTTTTGTGAGTTTCTCATCTAGAGTGTGCTGCAGTTGAGTCAGAGCTCTCCTCAGAGTCTCCAGACTCACACGAGTCTTCACACTGATCTCAGGCCAGTTCCTGGTGTTTGAAGGGCTGCACAGGGATGAGTAACTCTACAGCAGGAGAGAGGAGAAATCCTTCAGCATGAGGAGTGTTATATACGGCACTGATCAGAGAGGTGTTGACTGACCTGTAGGAGGTGGAGGTGATCTTCAGTATGTGAGAGCTGCTCCAGCTCAGTGTTTCTCATCTTTAGCTCAGTGATATCCTGCTCCAGCTCTTCAATGACCTCTTTCTCCTCTTCCTCTGCTGCTTTCTGCTGCTCTTCCATCATCTCCAGCAGTTCAGTCTGACATCTCTCAATGGAGTGGATGAGATCAGTGAAGAACTCAACACGGGCTGCTTTCTCCTCCTCTGTGTTTCTCTGCTCAACCAGTCAGTCAACAAATTAATAGTAGTGTTTAAGGCAAAAATCAGTGTTATTTTCAAGGGTTTCAGGGTTTTCAGAATCCCTCAAATAAAGTGTTAAATTTCATGATTGCAAGTGTGATATTGCTTTTAAACAACAATTCAAAGATGTTATTTGAATAAATTAGAGTATAATAAGTTTCAAACAAAGCCACAACACACTTTAGTAATGATTCGTTCCTGAATGAATCAGTGTTTTTGAACAAATCAGTTGAACAAATTAATCAAAAGCAGTGACTCACTAAAGACAGTCACTTGTCGCCACCTATTGGTATAACAATGTAACCTGCAGAAAGAGTCATTGCAACTCTCTGTGGACTCTTGGAGGACTGGAACTAAATTATGTATAATAATAATAATAAATATGTATATCTTAGTCTTAGGTTCTCATGTGCAGGTTTGCGCATTGGGCAACAACATCCCTCCAGTGACCGTTATCCGCTGCTATTGCCTCCGCATCTTCCCACATGATGTTAATACTCTGCAGATCTTAAATTTTAATTCTTTAATTAAATTATTTTAAACTCACCTTTCTAACCTCTGCTGAGTGTCTGATGTCTTGAATCTTCTTGATTCTCTCCTGGATCATCTGCTGTACATCTTTCTGTGTCTTCGTCAGTTGAGTCTACAGACACAGACACATTTATCATAACATTTTTTTACAAGATCAAAGATAATTTGATTCTGCTTGATATGATAGTTGTTTAAAAGCATTTTTGTAATTAACTTCTACCTTCTTCTCTTCACTCTCCTCTTCTAGAGGAACAGTCTTGTGATTCTTGTGGTCTGTCAGAGCACACATCGGACACAGACATGTCTGATCATCTCTACAGAACAGCTCCAGAGGTCTCTCATGTGTCTGACATATATAGTCCTCCAGATTACTCACAGGCTCCATCAGTTTGTGTTTCTTTAAACCTGCCACTCTCAAATGACGCTCCAGATGAGTTTCACAGTAAGAGCTCTGACACACCACACATGACTTTAGGGCTTTCAGCTTTCTTTCCTCACAGATGTCACACAGAACTTCAGTTTTTTTCTCAGGTGATTTCTTCTTATAGTGATCTACAACCTCTCTGAGTGTGGTATTAATCTTGAGATCAGGTCTTTGTTTGAATGTTTCTTTACAGTAAGGACAGTTGCAGGTCTGGCAGTTATCCCAGCATTTATTCAGACAGGTCTTGCAGAAGTTGTGTCCACATGGAGTGCTGACTGGATCAGTGAACACATCCAGACATATAGAGCATTGAAGCTCCTCAGTCAGTGGACCACTGGAGGATGACATGTCTGGAAAGAGAAATGATGAAGATAAATCACCTACACTACTACTGGTCTAAATTTTGGACACACTGTTGTAGACCAATTTAAATTGTGCCTATGCCTATTCATTACAAAATCATCAGTTAGATTAGGATCAGTTAGACTTTGTCTCCTGGTTTCTCTTCTTTTTGGTGATGTTGGTGACGATTTTGCCATTGCTCTTCCCTTCTTCAAAGCCTTTACAAGAACAAAATAGATTTCACAGTATAAATTATGATCAATGGATTGATATGAATCAACCAGCTAAGCCTATTTTCTTCTTGTAATAATTTTTGGTCACTTGGGTTTAAATTATATTGTTAAATAAAAGGTCAAGTTAAAGTGATCTATTTTGTTTTCTCTTTTTAAACTTCATATTAGAATCATATCAATTTATGTTTGTAATCAATAGGTAGCCTATCATCTATATTTTGTGGGGAAAGAAATGAAGACGAAAATTCATTTATTTTCCCACAAACATATACTTCCATGAAATAAACATTGATAAAGATACAGATGTTGTAAAACCAAGTATAATTTGATTTACCAAGTATAATATAAAGTATAATCTTGTCTATCTACATTTTTATGTAGATTTTCACCTGCAGTGTAGCAGGTTTGTCTTCAGTCTGTCTGCAGGTTAATTTACTTTCACTTTCTTTTCTTTACTTCTTGTGACAGAATGACAGAAACATCTAACATGATTATCAACCAATCAAACGACAAATTAATATAATTCAAATACCATTTCAGTCTATTAGACAACCAACGTAGTTGACATGCTTAAACCTGGTTTTGTTCAACTTATTCCAGTTTGACATAAAAACTAAACCAGGCCACCTCCTTTAGAAACTGTTCAGGACAATCTCTATTTTTCTATCACTTACCTCTTTGTATCAGATGTATCCACCAGAGGGTCTTTGAACGACTCAATAAATAAACACCTTGGTAAGTAATAAAATAATCAGTAAATGACCATTTAATTCGGGAGTCGAACAGAATTTCCTTGAAAGGGACTTTGATAAAACTTTTGCAGTTCAGACTATGACTTGGGACTCTTATTTTGAAATCACAGCGCGGAAGTAACCCTGGAAGAAATCGTCCTCGCGATTCCCCCACGTGTGTGCGCCACACTCTCATGGTTGCTGTGATGCAGACAAACATGGGAGAGATCGAGGACAGCAGCGTGAGACCCAAAGTCACCGATGCTAAAGGCATTCTCAAACAGAACCGACAGTTCCTGGATTACTTCTGGGACATCGCGAAACCCGACCGAGAAATCCGCCTCAAAGCGATAGAGGACTTGATTGAACACTTGAAGCAGAGCGAGAAGGTATGGAGTGTCAGTTCTGATCATTCTAATATTGGCTGATCACTGTTGATCAGTATTCTTAGCTGGAGTTGGTTGTTATAGTTATTAGTGCTGTTTTATCACCCGCTGTAATAAGCTGTCGTTATCTGAACAGTGATCCAGTCGGCTTTGGTTGTTGATATAAACACGTGGGTTGAATGGAGCTGTGGTACTGTATATGGGTTCTTCAGATATGGAAACTTTTCTGTCCATAGGATGAGAGAAAAAGGTCGAATTTTAAGTTTTAACAACTTAATTATGCTTTACTAACATATATTAACAAATAGTTAAAATCAATTCTATCATGTATTTTCCTATGAACTGTATTGAATTGTGGAAATCACATTTTAAGTTAATTTGACATTACCAAAGAGAGAGACCACCACAGCAAATGATTTCCAATGCTTTAACACAATAGTACAAAAAAATGCCGTTACTTGAAGAATCAAGCATGAAAGATGTGACCTTGTATGATAGTCAGTGGATTCAGATTCATGTCAGAAATGTATGTTTGCTTACTTTATGTTTATGTTTTTCATCTAGCCGGATGAGTTGAAGTATTCACTGAAGAGACTAGTGGACGGTCTTTCTCACACAAGAGAAGATGCTCGGTCAGGATACAGTGTTGCACTCGCTCAGGTATTTTAACCAGTCAAGCTGTTTCTTCACATCTTTTTGTAGCAGCCGTTATTAGATATTTATTTGATTAATATTTGTTTCTGTATGAAGCTGCTGAGTGTATTTGAGGATATCTCACTGAAATCCACACTAGACAGCGTCAAAGAAAAGCACAACCTCCGGACAACCAAAAAGGTGAGGATTTCTGATGTGGCCTTAATACTTTATTATCCTAATCATCGTTCTGTCATAATCATGGTTTCATAATCAAACTCATAGGTTTTTCATGTGATGCTTCAATTCTTTTGACAGAAATTCATCAGAAATGCAGCGTTTGGGAATTTCTTCGGGGTGCTCGCCCTGTCTCAGTCCACACGTCTGCATAACGTAAGAGAATCAGATTCACAGTGTTGTGTTGTTGCTTTTATATGGGCAAAAATAGCTGGAATAGATTTTGGAAGCACTTATTATCTTGTATATTATTTGGGATTCAGATAAACTGTGATTTGTGTTGATGATCTTTTACTGCATGTTGTTTCTCAGGAGCCGCAGGTCATGTTGGAGTGTGTGAAGCTTCTGCAGAGTCTGTCCCGTTACAGAGAACACCTGAGAGACCTGCCCAGAAAAACCATGGTCGACATCCTGTCAGAGGTCATTACTAATGTATTATTCCTGTTATAATTTTGTTGTATAGAGATTAAAAGAGGTGTTTGAATAGGTGCTTGTGTAACAATAGTATGCATATATTATGTAACATAGTAGTAATAATAACATAGCAGTAACATAGTAGTAAAATAACTTATTAGAACTATTATATTATATTATATTACATGAATTAATTATTATATTACACTACCAGTAAAAAGTTAGCATTTTTAATGTTTTTGTAAGAAGTCTCTTATGCTCACCATTTATTTGACCATAAATATGGTAAAAACAGTAATATTTTGAAATATTATTACAATTTAAAATAGTTGTTTTCTATTTGAATATATTTAAAAAAGTAATTTATTCCTGTGATCAAAGCTGAATTTTCAGCATCATTACTCCAGTCCTCTGTCACATGATCCTTCAGATATTATTCTGTTTTCTTTCAATTTGGTGCTGAATTATTATTATCAGTTATTATCAGTGCTCATTTTTTATGAATGGATCTTTTATTATTGTTAATGTCAAACATTTTTCCCAGGATCCTTTGAATGGTAGTCTATTGTGGTTTCCATAAATTATTAAGCAGCACAACTGTTTTTCAACACGTTATAATAAGATTGTATAACATTATATAATAATAAGAAGAAATGTTTCTTGAGCAGTAAATCAGCATCTAAGAATGATTTGTGAAGGATCATGTGACACAGATTACTGGAGTTTGGGATTCAGATAAACTCTCATTTGTGTTGATGATCTTTTACTGTCTCTCGTTTCTATAATGTTTCATATGCACTGTGTTTTGTTGTATAGACGTCGAAGGAGGTGTTTGAAGAGGTGCTCCTGAGCGCCCTGCAGTCTGACCTGACCTCTGCCCTCAACACTCCCGAGCAGCTAGAGCTCCTCCTGGTGGCCATGCAGAAGTTTCCCTCTGTACTCAAACCCAAAAAACTCAAGAAACTATTGGGAACCACAGAAGTCATTACTAAAGAGAACATGCCAAAGTGAGTGTGTCTGACTCCCTTTTCTGCTTAAATTACTTTATGTATGCATGTATCTGTTTCAGTTTATTTTAGTTAATTATTTTAATTGATTAAATTCATTTAAATTTAGACAGTTTAAGTCTATTTATTTATTTTAATGGCTTTAAAATGTATTTTAAATTTTAAAATGGTTTATAAATTATGTAAATATAAACTATGATTTTTTTTTAATAAAATGTATTAATTCATAATATGAAATAATCTAATTATGTAATTATTAATTTTATAATGTAAAATGTAATTAATTATTATTTATTTTCCTATTTTGTGTTGATTTTATTTGAAAAAACGAAATGTATTTTTACACGTGGTAGGTTAAGAACATGCTTGTATTTTGTGTGCTTCATTGTTTTATTAACTCTTTTGATGTGTACTTCCAGGCTGGTGGAGGTTTTGAAGACAGCTGCTCGCTCTGTGAAGAAGGACAACATTCTGCCTCCAGTCGCGTTTGACTTGTTACAGGCGTCTCTGCGGGAGGACAACTTCGAGATGTTCTGGAATGAAGCCATTATCAAAGGCATGCTGTCAGAGATGCCTGGTCCCACACAGTGAGTTTAAAATGTTTAACCAAACCTTTACCTGATAATTTATCTGTCTGATATTCAGCCAGATATGGGCATGCCTGGATATTACTTCACTGTCTTTGATTTTTTGATTTTATTTTGCACATAGTAACATCAGACTTCTTTTTAAGTAGCATTTAAGTAACATCTTTTTTTTATTGTAATTGTGAATATAACTCTTAGCAGTTAGAAAGCAATACAAAAAACAAACATTTTTGTATGTATGCATTTATTTGTTTAAAATGTAATTTAATATATTGTAAGTTGTATAAATTGTATTTATTTATTTAAAATGTTATGTTATTAAATTACAATTCATTCCTGATGTTATTTAACTTTATTAAAAAGTTTTTTTAAATGTATTCTTAAATTTATTTTATTCTTAATGTTATTTAATTTTTAGTTAAGTTTGTTTAATTTTATTTCATTTAAGATTTATTTATTTAATACATATTTTATAATAAAAAAACAAATATTGTTAAAATGTTAAAATGACATTGTTAAATGTTATTTATTTTATTGCCTAGAGAAATCCATGCGAGTTAAAATGGAATCATGTGTAAATATTTACTGTTTTCAATTTAAGAATAGTTTCAATACCAATTATAATATGATGAGCGAAACACATGCTTTTCTCTTTCTTTATGATCAGTTATTTGAGTTTCCGGTTGTTGGGAGCATCTCTGCCGCTGCTGTCAGTCCCTCAGCTTGAGTTTGTCCTGTCCGGTGATGTGATAAGATACTACGGTCAACACATGCTGTCCGCACAGGTCTGTCTTTATATTTGGTAATGTGTATATTTCACGTGATGGCTGTCAATGTTGACATTCATTATTTTTTAGTTTTAAAATGGTTTATTTAACACAAATCTAGTGATCTGTAATTTCTGTAATTTACCATTTAATCCTGCAGTAAATTACGGATCTTAAATGTGCAATAAGCTAGTATTCCATTCTGAATTTAGTCTGTGCCATAATATTGTATGTTTATTGTGCGTGTCTCCCGTCAGTTGGCAGACCGATTCAAGTTTGCTCCAGAAATGGAGAAGTACGTGAGTGAGTTCATGCAGGGCTGCGCTGACGCTGACAAACAGCTCGCCGTGGCGCTCAGCTTCACTCAGCTCACTAACCAGGGCTACCCCGTGGTCCCGTCCTCCTGGAAGGATCTGGAGCACATGGATCTGTCAGCGCTGCAGCAGTACGTGGAGTGGCTGATGGAGGCCTTCTGCAAGCCACAGCTGGAGAAGTGCCTGGACTTCAGCACCCGCAGACAGAAAGGAAACCAGGAGTCTGAAGTAGAGTGAGTTCACACTGGATTTTCCCAGAATTGACTGTTTTAAAATCATTAAGAATAGAGGTTTAAAAAAAAAAAAGTTTTAGAATTTTCACTTGAGTAAAACCATATGATGGTACAGTAATATTAACAAAAATTTGTCTATTAAAAATGTATATTACTATTATATAAAAATAGTTATTGCTATTATTAATAATTATTATATACAGTACACTAATAATGGTAATAATATTTATACATAATACAACAACATAATACAAATTTTATATATTATTTTATACTTTGTGTGTGTATATATATATATATATATATATATATATATATATATATATATATATATATATATAGATCGTATAAATACAAAAATGATTAATATACACAATAAATACAATAATAATATTTCTTTATTAATTTATACATTAATAATAATTATTATTTTTAGTAATAATTGTTGTAGTAGTAGTAATAATAATATATTAATGAATGTTAAGAATTATTTTATATCAAACAATAAATACAATAATAATTTAGCATTTACATAAAATATAATTTTTTATATAAATAAGTTTTCATTAAATTATATGACAAGATTTATATGACGAGATTAATTTGTAATTCAGATAATTTGTAATTTGTTTAGTAATTAATAATTTATACAAATTACAAATGTGATGACAAATTACAGTGTTAATTATTTTATTATCATCTGCAGGTATTTTCCCTCTCATGTCAATTTCACATTTATTCTGTATTTGTTTCTTGCTGTAGGAGTGACAGCTGTGTTGCCAGGTTTCGTAAATGGATCATTCCACGTCTCTCTTTCATTGTGGAAAACCATCAGATTAAGAAAGAGGAGGGTCTTGTCATGAAAATGTCTAGGTAACTCATATTTAGATTTCATTAAAGGTCTCTACGTGACTCCTCTGTTATGAATCGATGCTATTGTGATGCTTTATCCTTCTTCTGTAGGTTTATTTTCTTCCACGCCTTCTTTGATGTGAAGAAACCCACTCCAGAAATCCCTGAGACGGTGCAGGCGCTCTCAGTGCCCATAGATCAACAAACACGAGCCTCCATCTCTTCATCCTTCTACGGGTCAATAAATCTTATCAGTCAAATTTTGTCATTTAAAATAAAATTGAAATCTGTCATAAATGATTTGATTTGATTTGAATGAAACAAGTTAAATGAAGTTATTAAATGAAAAGTAATTAATAATAAATATAATTCAATGAAGTGTATACTTCATCTCCTCCAGTCTTCTGCAGGGCCTGAACTCAATGGCTGTGTTGGGAGATTCTCCTGAGGCGGAGAGGCTGAACTCCAGGAGGATTCTGGGTGTTAAAGCTGATGGAAGCATGTGGATCTACTGTGTGGTCCAGTACGCCACCATGCTGCTCAACCAGAGCAAATACGTCCAGAGCGTTCAGACCCTCAGTTCAGAGCAGAGGCAGGGCTGGGACAGGTGACGTATCCTGCAAAACACTACTCTTAAAGTTAAAGCTGTTTTCCACATTATGATCTTTTAAATGTAAATAAGAGGTGAGGGAGATGGACTGCAGCTCAAATGCTCTTTTTAGTGATTTTGTGTTTTGTGTTTAGTATGCTGGAGTCAGTGGAGGCCTTGAGGAAAAAAGCAAAGAAGTCTTCTTCACCTGAACACATGGCATTTCAGCACCTCTTCCTTCTCGTTGGGATTCAGATGTTCAAGGTTTGATTCTTCTAAGATTTTTTTAGTTCTTATTTTTTCAAAAAGCAGAAATAATCAAATTAATTATCAGGGCCCGTGTTCTTAAAGATTCTAAGAATCCTTTTAGAGAGCTCCTAATGTAGCTTAAACATTTCTAACTAGTCTTAGCTTAAAAGTGATTCAGGACCAATCTGAGAGCAACTCTGAGAGAAGAAAAGACAAAAACTTTTATCTTAGTGAGGAGGCGGGGCTGACCCCGTTGCTAGCTATGACACAGTCTTTTGAAGACTGTGATTGGTTGGTTGTCCAAGAAGGAGATAAAAGAGTGCTTTTAAGAGTAGGGTATAAGCTTTCACTTCGAAATTACAGGTGTAACTTATCCTGTTTTACTGTAAACTACAGAGTTACTCTCTCACACACACATTATATATGTAGCCTATATATATATTCTTTATTTTTTATTTACCATGCTGTCTTATTTAACATATTTTATAGGAAATGAACAGGTTCTGAAAGTGCTGTAATTGTTTGTGTGATCACTTTGCTTATAGAAGGTTGTGACAGACCCAAATCATCACTGTTGCATTTTTCCAGTTGCCAAATATGTTAATGTAGTTAATGTAGTGTTTACTTCCATTTCTGGTGCTATGGCATTTCTGCGCGGTGTTGGAGATGTTAGCGTGTCTCTAATAAGATCTGTCACAAACATGATCCCTGCACGAGCTAATGTGTAGCGTCTTATTAACTCACTGTCATGCATTGTGTTGTGTGCAACGCATTTCTTCTCCCTCTTCATGTTTCGTCCATTTTCTCCACTGCTAAAGAAACTCTTAAGCCTCTTAAAAGTCCTCGTTTGTACTCCTAACAATTTTGGACCTTAAGACCTCTTTTAAGGGTTAAGATGCGTTCTGAATGACTTTTTTCTTGACTAGGATCTTTTCTTTAATTTGAATAGGAAACACCCACATTTCTAAGAATTTTCTTAGAATTTTGTTATAGGAGCAACTCTTAGCACTACGATTTTTCATGAATACGGGCCCAGATCTTCATAATGATTATCAGTTAAGCATTCCTGAAGCTCTTAAAGTAGAGCAGGTGCTGGAAACACCAAGGTCAAGGGTTCGATTCCCAGGGAATGCATGAACCGTAAAATGTGTACTTTGAATGAAAAGCAAGTAGCTTTGGATAAAAGCATCTACCAAATGCATGAATTAAAAAAAAAATATCTGGTGATTACACAAAAAAATATTATTATTATTATTATTAGATTAAAACTACTTATTGTTCATATTATAAATTATTGTTCATTTATTTTAAAATAAAATAAAGTGGTGAGGTCTAGCCTGAAGTATTTGAATCACTGTATTATTTGTTTGTGTATCTAATATCTTTTTTAGATAGCTTACCCTGCTTGTGCATGGGGAGGACTTTGTTTTAATGCCTGTTAATTTTGCTGTTTGAACATTTTTGTTGGAAATAAGGTACAAGAAAAAATCACATGCTTTACTTTCCTATTCCAAATAAAATTGATTAAATAAGATTGATTGAAATAATTTCAGAAAGTGCTGCAGACTTTTGTGATCTTAACATAAATGTTGTTTTTTCTTTCCTCGCTCCAGGCTCCAGATGAAAGTTTGGAGCTGTTGGGTGATTTGCGGACCTGTGTGGAGAAAGCTCAGGCTAAGAAATCTAAAAAGAAGAAAGCAAGTAAGTTGGAGCAGTTCAGTGCAGTTAATGGATTTAATGTTTTTTTATTTGTAGTCTATTATTCCAGCTCGATGATGCACTAAATGGTGTGTGTGTGTTACAGATGGCAAGAGCTGTGATGAGGAGCCGCACTGGGTGGAGGTGGTTGTTGAGATCCTGCTGTCGCTCCTGTCTCAGCCCAGTCGACTCTTTCGCAGTGTGTGTAAAGCTGTGTTTAGTCGTATCTGTCCTCACCTCACACAAGAAGCTCTCAGCTCCATCCTGAACGTAAGAGACTGCTGACTAATTAACAGTGCTGTTTTAGTATTTATTTATTTATTTTAATATTAGATTGTCTTAGTACATGTGCATTTTAATATTTCTATTTAGTGTTTATTTACATTTATTTCGTTTTAGTTCTTCAACTTTTTTCAGTTATTTGCCAAGGCAGCATTTAAAATCTATACCCTTTTTAAGCTATTCATCTAAAATATATATATATCATTTTAGCTTTATTTCAGTATGCAAAAACATATCTTTATACTTTCTAACAAGTTTAAATTGTAAGATTTTGTTTTAAAACAGCTTCTTCTTCATTGCCTTACTAGTGCAATTTATTATAAATTGTTGTCATAACTGCACGTTCAATTTTATCCAGCTTCCATAATGTGACATTTCTGAGTAAAACTGAATAATCTAAAGGCAATAATGTAGCTTGGGCTTTATTTTATTAGGATTTGATTAGATCGTGGATGTTAAGCTGTGATATTATTGGTTAATTTTCATTTCGCTGCCCACATAGGTGTGATTTATTTACTTTTTTTAAAAGAATGTACAAGTGATTATTCATGCGTAATAAGACACGGATCATTTATTCAAAAAGCACATAGGGTCTGTTTTGATTTCTTGTTGATTTTTAGGTACTAGACCCCAACAAGGATGAGGATGAAAGCGGCGTTATGGTGACTGATGAGAAGGTGAAAGAGAAAAAGAGAAAACATAAAGAGGAGGAAGAGCGAGATGATGAAGAAGGTGATGAGGAGGTGAGACTGACCTTTATGAATAATCATGCCATCAAACTGAATAAATTCTGTTGATTTGTTTTTGCATCTAATTCTGTAAATTTCAAATGTTTCCCTTCTCTCTTTTATAATTTCATCAGGATGAAGAGGGTTCTGATTCCTCTGATGATGATGATGAGGAGGAGGAGGATGAAGCCATGGAGGAAGGAGAAGAGGTGGATCAGAACTTCCGGTTGGATTTGATGAAGGTTCTGCAGGGTCAGAAAACTCTGGTATGAACAAAGAAATGAATTTTCACCTAGAACCTAGAATGTTCCTTTCATTCCAGTGTGAAATCTACAGGATGACTTGAGACTTACTTCCAGAAAACTCTGATAACACAAAGTGTGAGTCAGTAGTAGCTGATGTTCTGTTGTTCTTGTTTAGGCCACTGAAGAGGATGGCAGTGATGAAGAGGAACTGGATGATGCAGCCATGATGAAGCTGGACGGAAGCCTGGCTACTCTCTTCCTGGAGCAGAAGAAAAAGATCCAGGCCAAAAAAAACGAGAAGGACAGAATGCGCAAAGAAAAGGTCCTCGTTCGGGACTTCAAGATTAAAGTATGGGGCTGTTTCTCATTTATTTTTATCTCGTATTATCTATAAGTTTTGAAGAGATGTATTGTTTTAAGTTAATTGTAGTTGTTCTCATATTGAACAAATTATTTGATAGTTAATAAAAATAAAGATAGTAAAATAAAATATTTTATTGTAAAGTATCAAATGAAGTAGAACTTCCAGGGTGTTTGTGTGTATGTAAATGTATTTAATATTTTTTATAGTACTTTATATTATAATATTTTATATCATTACTAATATATGTTTGATGTTGCTAGGTAAATTAGGGAGGCTGAGTTGTTCATCTAGTTTATTAGTTATTTTTAGACTATTATTTTAACTAGACTATTTATTTTTTTATTTGTTGTTTATTTATTTAATATTCAATTTTCTTTATTTCTATTTTAAAATCTTGGTATATTATTAATTCTAAATAAATGGTGTGCTTTTTGACAGTTTGCACAGTAAAACTCCGTCGCTACAGCCATATACAGTCACACAGATGACTTTGGCTGTTGCAGTGCATCTTGCAATGTTTTTTTGAGAAGTTTATTTGTGTAAAAAATTGTCCAACATTTACATATTTTGTAAGCATGTCCAATTGCGGTCAGGTGACAGTCTGAAACCTGTCTAATTATTCAGGGCTTCCTTAAAACTGACTAGTGACTCATGGATTTTGGAATAAAATATGCAGGTTTTGTCTCAGAGGCTGATGTAAGTAATTTGGTGTGTTGTTGTCAGGTACTGGACATGGTGGAGATGTTCTTGAGCAAACAGGGGAGCAGCGCTCTGGTTCTTGGGATGGTGGAACCGCTGCTCAGCGTGATCGAGAGCGGGATGAGCTCCGAAACCAGCCAACAGGAGCAGGACTTCCTGCGCAGGGCTGCAGACATCTTCAGGTGAGTTATTTATATACTTTTAAAGTATGTATTGAGATTTCTAATTAGCTTTTATATATTTTAATATTTCAGTATACAGTGAGGTAAACAATTATTTGATCCCCTGCTGATTTTGTACGTTTGCCCACTGACAAAGAAATGATCAGTCTATAATTTTAATAGTAGGTTTATTTGAACAGTGAGAGACAGAATAAATCCAGAAAAATGCATTTCAAAAAGTTATAAATTGATTTGCATTTTAAGGAGTCAAATAAGTATTTGATCCCCTATCAATCAGCAAGATTTCTGGCTCCCAAGTGTCTTTTATACAGGTAAGGATCTGAGATTAGGAGCACTCTCTTAAAGGGAGTCTCAGCTTGTTACCTGTAGAAAAGACAACCTGTCCACAGAATCAATCAATCAATCAGATTCCAAACTCTCCACCATGGCCAAGACCAAAGAGCTGTCCAAGGATGTCAGGGACAAGATTGTAGACCTACACAAGTCTGGAATGGGCTACAAGACCATCGCCAAGCAGCTTGGTGAGAAGGTGACAACAGTTGGTGCGATTAATCTCGATTTGAAGAAACACTAAATAACTGTCAATCTCCCTCGGACTGGGGCTCCATGCAAGATCTCACCTCGTGGAGTTTCAATGATCATGTGAACGGTAAGGAATCAGCCCAGAACTACACGGGAGGATCTCGTCAATGATCTCAAGGCAGCTACCAATATATTACTTTATATTATAATATTTTATATCATTACTAAATTAATATATGTTTGTGATGGTGCTAGGTAAATTAGGGAGGCTGAGTTGTTCATCTAGTTATTTTTAGACTATTATTTTAACTAGACTATTTCTTTTTTTATTTGTTGTTTATTTTAAACCTGACTGCTGACCTCTGTGATTGCCATCAAGGGTTTTGCCACCAAGTACTAAGTCATGTTTTGTGTGGGGGTCAAATACTTACTTGACTCATTAAAATGCAAACCAATTTATAACGTTTTTGAAATGTGTTTTTCTGGATTTGTTTGTTATTTTGTCTCTCACTGTTCAAATAAACCTACCATTAAAACTATAGATTGATCATTTCTTTATCAGTGGACAAACGTACAAAATCAGCAGGGGATCAAATAATGTTTTCCCTCACTGTAGCTCTTATTTAAATTTTAGTTTTAATAATTTTAGTACTAAAACATTTTATTCTTTCATCTAATGTTTTATTTTAATTACAGGAAACTTAACATTTTTAGTTAATATTAACAAAACACTTTCAATTTCAGTTTTCATTGGAGTTTCAGCTCTCAGAAAACATGCTGCTAATTCGACCTTTTCTTTATGAATAAAGATAGTTTTGTTTATTTAATTGCATTTAATTCTCATAGTTTGTCACTCGGTCTCTGATTGGCAGGAATCGACTCTGTCGTGCGAAGTATTACTGCAGGGAAATCGACGGACGAGAGGCGGAGCTTCATGAAATGCTTGAGCGTCTGATTGGTCGAGCCAAGAAACTGACAGACTCATCTGTGTCTCTGTACTACTTCAGGTGAGGACTTCTGCGATTATGTTGCAGGAAAAAATACAAAACATCTACTTGTAGTATACAAACTCGTTTATGATTATATCTGTTTTTGATGTGTTTGTGTCTTTAAATCACATTGTTATTGTTTTGTAGTGCTGCTCTCTATGTGCTGAAGGTGTTAAGAGGTGTTGTGAGTGAACAGGACTCAGCAAACGCACCGTCAACACCGGCAGAGGTAAACTACCATCTTAAATAGACACACTGTTGATAATCTCTAAGTGCTGAGGTTGATAAAGTAACTTTTCTGTTGATCACAGCTGAGGCTTATGGGTAAAGTGGATGTTGAGAGGGTCACGACTTGCTTCAGAAATGCGTTGACATCTTTCATGACGAAGAGGAAAAGCCCTCTCACTGGAGCCATGTTCATCGACCTCTTCAGCAGATTCCCTGTGAGTCAAAACAACTTCAGTAGTGAATAATATCAGTACTATTTTAAAGGTATTGGATTGAATGATTAGGGGAAAAATCTAATTGAGTTTTTTTCTGATGGCAATTGCAATCCAGGTTCTCCAGGTTTGTTGGGCTTGTTTGTAGGGCTGCACAGTTTGGCCCAAAAATCATATTGTTAATAAATATTAATATGACTTCAAAATAATATTAATGATTATTAAATTATTATTAAATAAAATATTAAACAAAATAAGAAATATTATTGTTGTAATAATACAGTTTTATTGTAAAAAGTAAATACTAATAATTGTATTTAATAATAACAATAACATTTGATAATTATTCAGTACAACTGTAAAATTACAATTCTAATATTAGTTAATGTCCTTATTTTGTTTTCCCAAATGCATGTAATAAGCAACCCAGACTAACTTAGTTACATGAATCACTGCTTTTATGATTTGGTAATCGCACAAAGTCATATTGCCATATTATTTTTATTTAGATTAATCGTTCAGCTCTATATAAAGGTAGGCAGTTTTGATATGGCCAATATCACTATTACTATTGCTCACACTTGGTTAGGGAATTATATTAGTACAGGGAAAAGTATTAGTACCATAGATTAAACCTCAAATAAATGTCCTGTCATGGTACTGGCGAGTCGTGCACTGGAAAACACTGGAAAATGTAAAAATGTCTCTATCTCATGAAAGCAGTTAATGGGTTATAATTGGTCCGTTTGTGTTGTGTTTGAAGGTGTTCTGTGTGAACCTCCTGGACACGGCTGTGGAGAACATCACTGCTGGAGTGAGGGAACATCAGCAGGTAAATGAAGCTGAGCCATCTGTGTCATAGTGTATTGGAGCAGCTCATGAATATTTTGGATGTATAATCAGTTAACAGGATACTTGAATTATAATGTACTGTCTTAAGTGTGTGTTTTTTGTCTGGCTGTTTCAGGGTCAAGCATGTCTCATGGTGCTCAGGGCCCTGCAGTCTAAAGATGTGAAGAACCTGATGTCTGATGCCCAGGGAACTGAGCTGCTTCAGAAAGTTGTGGACCAACTCGCCAAGGTAGACTTTTCACCATTTAATGGTCAGCGCTGTTGAAACATCAATAGTTGGCACCAATTCTAGTGAAATTAATTTGCAAATAATTTTAATATTACAAATAGATACAAATTGATAGTTATTTTTAAATTGAGTTATTTTTTAGTAATGTAAACAAAGTATATATATATATATATATATATATATATATAAGTAAATGTATATATTTGTATATTATTTACAATGCGTGTGTGTGTGTGTGTGTGTATAAAATAATATATAATATTTATGCTAAAATATATCCCTTTCTTCCAGAGCTTTGAAGATGTACAGTGTAAGAATAAAACGGTTCGTGAGAAGATAGTCAAGGCGCTAGAGCTCTGTCAGCATCTTGTCAGATCCGTTCACAATCAGGTAATGAATCAATGTTTTTACTAAATCTTCTGCTTTTCCAAGATATTCTCAAGTGTGAGTGTTAAAAACCCCACTTTGATTCTTTCTGAGCAGAAGATGCCGGTTAATCTGGAGCTCCTTCAGAAAGTTCTCAAGTCCATGAACACTGAAGGAAGCCTGCAGAAACCAGGACAGCTGGAGGACACGTACTGGAGCGTGATGAAGTTATTTGGCATTCTGTGAGTCACGTTATTCAAATCTGATTTGATTATAATTTTAAATATGTATGTGTATGCAGGGGCGGATTTAGTGAATTGGGGGCCCCAGGCAAATATAGAAATGGGGCCCTATACATTTGCACACATTTACCTAGATCAACCTTGAAGTTTATTTTTTGTCGTGATGCTTGCTGCTGCACAATGGTGCCCATAGTTGTGTCCAATGTTTCTACTTGTACATTTTTCATGTACATGTTGATTCTTTCATTTACATTTACATTTATTCATTTAGCAGACACTTTTATTCTTTCATGTTGTAGACCATGAAATAGCAATTGATTTACCATTGAGATACAAGTTTTAACAAATAAATAAAAAAATATATATAAAACGATAAACCTCACAATTGAACCTTTAAACCATTTTATTTAAGAAAAGGGATGAGTCAGAAGTATAAATTATTATATTATTTAAAACGGGTTTATGTGGGTGGATTTTCGCATTGGTCTGAACGAAAACTGCAGACTGGATTATTGAAAATGCACATTCATTCTCTGCCAGTAGGAGGCGCTTTTGGAATGTCAGAAATATAGCGGTTTCCCCGGTAACGGCTGTAAACAAAGCAGAGCTCGGCTCATAAATGATACTTTATCAGGTAAAAAGAAAATGCCATCGAAACTTTTCTGAAGAGAATCGTTTCCCTTCAGAGGTTCATTCATATGAAAAATAAGTGTGAAAAATATAGCCTATATTGACGAGGAAAGTCCACTGATGAGTTACCAGCTTAAGCCTACATTTAATTTTAGTCATTGTAATTTAGGGCTGTCAATCGATTAAAATATTTAATCGCATGATTGTCATGAGTTAACTTGCAAATAATCACAACTTAATCGCACATTTTTATCTGTTCTAAATGTACCTTATTAATACTTTTCAAGTTTTTAATACTCTAATCAACATGGGCATGGATAAATATGGATGCTTTATGCAATATATGTTTATTATTAGTGAAACCATAGTCAACATAGAGCATGAAGAGACATGTTTCATAGGTCATTGATGTTTTTCAAAGAACTTGTTCATGTTTATTAGACACATGAAAAAAAAGAACATAGAAATACCAGGTTCCTATTACTTCTCTTTCTTTGTACTGAGCAATTTACTGACATTTTCGCAAGACAGGGCAGCTCACTTCTTCTGAACATGCAAAATGTACATTTATTATTTATTATTACATTTGTTTGGTTCTCTGTGCCACATACTGTATTTTGATGCAGCTAAATTCTCAATACATTTTCATTAATATATTTTACTGTTTCTGTTGTCAGACTACGGAATGAATATGAAATAGTGACTGAAACACGACCCATTAAGACTACATAACCAGCTCTCCCTTCCAAGATGTTAATCTGCACAAAAATCCTGATTTATAATCGCACCGTCGTCTGATAAAATCAAATAGGCTACACATAAGATAAAGACCATAGCTGTGCTGTGATTTCGGCTATACTTACATGTAAAATTAGAGAAGCAACATATCTGTGTTTTAACTGAAAGCGCAGATCCTTTCAGAACAGAGCAGACGCAGAGAGAGAGAGAGAGAGAGAGAGAGAGAGGTGTGCGCGCGCTGGGAAAGAGAGACCTCGCGCTCGCGCGGCAGTCATCTTCAGATGCATTATATTTATATTTGCTACAAGCAGGATACACAAGAAGCACGTTCAACTCAGACACGCAGACGGTTGTCGTGGTAATAAACACCGTAAACAGCAACCGTTCGCGTGTCCGCGGCCGCGCATCTGGTATATGAAAAGCTTTTTAGGGGGCCCTTGGCTTTTGGGGGCCCAAGGCGGTCGCCTACCTTTGCCTAATGGGTAAGTCCGCCCCTGTGTGTATGCTTAACTACCAATCAGAAATTTGGGGGAAAGTCTCTCATGCTTACCAAGGCTGCATTTATTTGATATAAAATACAGTAAAAACATTAATACTGTGAAATATTATTGCAATTTCAAACAACTGTTTTCTGTTGCAATATATTTTAAAATGTAGTTTATTCCTGTGAAATAAAGCTCAAAGTTCAGCATCATTACTCACATGATCCTTCAGAAATCATTCTAATATGCTGATTTACTGCTCAAGAAACATTTCTGATTATTATCAAACAGTTGTGCTGCTTAAATTTTTGTTGAAAATGTGATATATTTTTTCAGGATTATTTGATGAATATGAAGTTCAAAAGAACAACGTTTATTTGAAATAAAAATCTGTTGTAATCTTTACTGTCAGATTTAATCAATTTAATAAATGAATAAACGTTAATTTCCTAAATCCCCAAAATGAGCAGTAATGTGTATATAACATGTTTTATTATGTGAGACTCATAATTTGTTTATGAATAATCATATTTTGGATTGTGTTCATCATGTTCCAAATAAAAATAGACAAAAATAGTGAAATGCGTGGACATACTAAAAGTAGTTTTTTTTTAATTAGAAGTATTAAACAATTTCCAGCAAATTTAACTAATAATGAACCTGTCTTTAATGTCTCTATTCCTTTGCTTTATTTTAGAAAGCCAAAGATTGAAAAGGTGAAGAAAGTTGTAGAGGCAGAGCAGACAGAAGAGACCACAAAGAAGAAGAAGAAGAAGGGGTTCCTTCCCGAGACGAAGAAACGCAAGAACCGTAAGAAGCCCACGGTCCTGGAGGGAAAAGAGATGTCAGCCTCCACCAAAACCCCTGAAGGAGCATCAGGAGAGGAGGGAAAGAAGAAGAACAAGAAGAGGAAACAGCAGGGAGGAGAAGAAGAGACACAAAATCAGACAGCCACGAAGAAAGCCAAAACACAGCAGCAACTAAACAAGAAGAAAAAGAAAGGAGGACAGCAGGAAGCTGATGGGAAATAATTGGACAATATGATAACTGAATACAGGACTGATTACAGAAGTTATTCTGTAGATGGTTGCTGATTGTCCTCTGCAGCCCAAACTCTGGGCCTGGCCTTCAGATTCTGCTGATTTCAAGAAGAGCAATTTTGTTCAGAGAAATTAGCCGATGTGAAGAGAGAAACTGTTATTGTTTCAGAGATCTGTATTATTTGCCTGTTTGTGATTACTTGCATGATACAATTTTTGTAAAAGCAATAGATGAAATACTAAAAGGTGTTTTATTCGTTATGTGTGGTTTCAGTGTTTTTTACTGTGCAAAGTACAATGTGTGCTGCAGTCATGAAAATGACTTGAAGAGGTGTGTTCCAGTTACACTGTACAACTATACAAATAACACATGGGAATTAACAACCAATATTACATTTCAGTATTCAACATATTATATAATAATATATACAAACGAAATTGAAGGAAAAATAGTAGGAGGATTATTTATAAATATGACTGATCATCTTCCAGTTTTTGCAATCTTTCAAAGATTATTTGATAAAACAAAAGGAAGTAGGATAAATAGTTTTAAATTAATTCAATATAGAACAATATAGAGATTGCTGCTCTTAGTGAGGAATTAAAGAATCAAACTTGGAGCGAGGGTTATGTAAGTAAAGATCCTAATAGTGCTTATGATGCTTTTTTGTCCATATTAATCGAAAAATACGAAAAACATTGTTTAAAAGGACTGTAAAGAAGCAAAAAAATGAGGACAAACCATGGATTACTAAGGGAATGAATAGAGAAAGCATGTAAAAAGAAGAATGCATTATACAGGAAATTTATAGCAACTAGAACTATACAAGCGGAAAATAAATATAAGATATATAAAAATAAATTAAGTATTATAAGATTTAGTAAAAAGGACTATTATAAGTTATTGGACAAGCATAAGAATAACATACAAACAACATGGAAAGTACTTAATAGTATAATACTGGCAAAGTAGATTACCCAAATTATTTTGTTAATGATGATAAATTAAGTATAAATAAAATGAATGACATTTTCAATGAATTTAATGAGTATTTTGTAAACATTGGGAGTAATTTAGCAAAAGTGATCGTGGAGCAGAGATCTGGGGATAGGATAGATGAAATGAATATTTCCAGTAATGATTATTCAATGTTTATAAGGGGAGTTGACGAAAAGGAAATACTTGACATTGTAAGAATAAATATTCCACTGATTGTAATGATATTGACGTGTCGTTAATAAAAAATATTATAGAACATATAGTAAAACCATTTACACACATTTGTAATTAGTCCTTTTTAACAGGAATATTCCCAAGTAATATGAAAAAAGCTAAAGTTATTCCTATTTTTAAAAATGGAGATTGGCACAGTTTTACCAACTACAGACCAATTTCTCTTCTTTCCCAGTTTTCGAAAATTTTAGAGAAAATATTTGTGCACAGGCTTGATAATTTTATTGATAAACACAAATTATTGAGTGATCATCAGTATGGTTTTAGAACAAACAGGTCGACCTCAATGGCTGTGATGGAACTGGTAGAAGAGATTTCTTCTTCAATGGATAATAATTAATATACTGTGGGGGTGTTCCTAGATTTAAAAAAAGCTTTTGACACTATTGATTATGGATTATTAATGATGAAACTGGAGAGATATGGTATAAGAGGAAAAGCTTTTGCTTGGATAAAAAGTTACCTCGATGACAGATATCAATTTGTACAAATAAATAATGTTAAATCTGATTTAATGAAAGTTACTTGTGGTGTTCCGCATGGTTCGGTGCTAGGTCCTAAGTTGTTTGTACTGTACATAAATGATATTTGTAAAGTGTCTAAAGTATCAAATGGTTTTGTTTGCTGATGATACACATTTATATTGTTCCGGGAAAAGTTTGGAACAGCTTCTGAATACAGTGGAAATCGAACTGATGGTTTTCAAAAAATGGTTTGATGATAACAGACTTTCACTGAATTTAAGTAAAACAAAGTTTATAATATTTAGTAATTGACAAAGTAACAGTAAAGTGAAATTAATGATTAATGAATAAAATTTTGTGTTATAATTGACCATAAATTATGTTGTAAATCGCATATTAATCATGTAAAAACAAAGATGTCCAAATCCATTGCAATATTAAATAGAATAAAACATATTTTGAATGAGAAAACTTTATATATATTGTATTATTTGCTCATAGTTCCATACATTACTTATTGTGTGGAGGTGTGGGGTCACACATATAAAACCAATTTAAATTCAATATATATGTTACAAAAGAAAGCTATTGTTAAAGGGGTTGATTATTACGAACCAACAAATACATTGTTTATTAATTTACATGCATTAAAATTTGTAGATTTAGTTGATTTATATACATCACAGTTAATGTACAAAGTTTATAATAATTTACTTCCAAATTGTATTCAGAGGCTGTTCAAAATAAGAGAAAGTCAGTATAATCTAAGAGGATTGTATATGTTTAAAAAATTAAGGGCAAGAACTAATGTAAAAAGTAGGTGTTTATCTGTGAATAAATGTGATAAGGAATTAAAAGTATGTAATTCACTTTGCAAATTTAAGAAAATGTATAAAAATAAGGTGATAAATAATTATATGATTCAGTATCAATAAATTGTGAATGTATTGTTAAAATATTGAAGTAATAGCTGAAATGTGTATTTTTGTTACGTTTGTTTTGAATTATGCATGTACATTTTGGGAAATGTTTTTGTAATATTGTTTATTTTGTATTATTTAACTTAGTGAAAAGTGTCGCCCATTCAGTTAACTATGTATAAACGGTAGGCATAATAAGCAAGGCTTCGGCCTACGCCTTTTTCGGTAACTATGTATTTTTAATTATTTTGTGAAAAGTTGTCTGTGAGGACCGGAATAAAATTATTATTGAATTGAATTATTGAATTGAACATGTTGTGTGCTGCCCTGTTAGCACATGATTTTGCATTCAAAAACGCATTCATTAAAATTGTGACCCCCAAGAGATCACATTATTTGGACCCTTTCTACAGCATGATGAGAACAATTTTGTTGCATTTTATTTATTTAAATTTATTTTGTTTAAATTGTATTAAAATTTATTTTATTTTATTTGTTATTATTTTGTTGCATTGTTTTTCAATTTTAACATAAATCAATTTGCCAGCTTTGCTCAATTTTTAATTTATGGGAAATACATATTAGATATTGTCTTAACTAATAAGACATGTTAGTTGAGAGTCTAGGTCATCTGAAATCTTGTTACTATTTTTTACAGTAGTTTTGTTTATGTAAAATGTTATAAACGTTTAATTTTGATGTTTGTTTCTAAAAAAAAAAAGTCAAATCAAAGTTTTAAATTGTGCTCATGTCTAAGCCTCAAATGAAATCAAGGTTAAGCAATTTTTTTCATTGACCATTTGAATTTATTTATGATGTTATTTTTTGTACTCTATTTATGTAAAATACATAATAACTGTACTATTTGTGGTATTTTTAGTTTCAAACTATAGTTTCAATGCCAAATTCCTGCCAAAGTAAAGCTTAAAATATCCCACATCTGTTTGCGAAGCCATGATTTACTGCATTTCTCCTCTAGGATGACAATTATTTCCAATAGATGGCAGTGCTCCTCTGATCATCTGGTATTTCTGGAGAATGACTGAGGAAGTGATTAGTGCTTTAACAGAGGGACAGATGCCAGAAACAGAAATAGTAAAGATGAAAGTGAGAAGCAGACTGTAGAGTGAAGCTGTCTGTGTAGTGTACAGCGGCCCACTGAGATCTGATCCGTGTGTTTATTCGCGTCTGACGGCAGACAGTTGTGATCAGACGGGGGAGATCAGCGAGACGAAGATCATGTACAACAACAGCAGCAGCAGCACACCATCCTCCTCCTCATCCGAGGCTGGAGACATCAGAAGTTCAGTGTTTAGCCCGGGCGAGCCGCTCAGACAGCCGCGCACGTCTCCTCCGGTGTCTGACAGCAGCGCAGGTGAAGTAAAGTTCACTGCTAGCTGACATGCTAGTCCGCTAATAACTGTCTCTGCGAAGTAGCTAATGGTGTCAGAGGCTTTTGAGGGGGATATACACATAATTCCTAGTCTTTTTTTTTGTCTAGTCCTCCATTTGTGACACCCTCGGTTATAAAAAGCAGAACATTTGGGTTAATTAGCCTGTGGAGGAGTGACTTCAGTCGATGACCGTTAATGCTAGTCACTGTTTAGATGCAAGTTATCACGATATGCATACACGCATTTATGTTTATGTGTGTGTAAATATGTTTGTATACAAGCATAAAATATAGAGAAAGATGTTAATGTTTGGGTAAGGCAAAAATATCCTTTTTAACAATGGCAGTAGAAATGGCTGAACACATACATGGGGTCCATGTTTATGTGCAAATATATGAAGTTACTAAAGCTTTGACCATGTGAAACTTGTTTTTAACATTTCAGTAAAGTTGATTATAGATATATAGACAGCTACAGACAAACAGACAGACAGCAGATAGATAGATAGATAGATAGATGCAAAGATGGATGGATTGATGCATGAATGGATAGATAACGTTAGAGTACAAAGCACATCGACCATTTTAACCATAGTTTCCACCACACCTGGCTATTTTAGGTATATTTTATAGATTTTTAACATTTCAGTAAAGTTGACTATAGATATATAGGCAGCTAGAGACAAACAGACAGCCAGATAGATAGATAGATAGATGCAAAGATGGATGGATTGATGCATGGGTGGATAGATGCATGGATGGATAGAGTACAAAGCACATCAACCATTTTAACAGTTTCCACCACATCTTGCTATTTTAGATGTATTTTGTTATTAGATAGATGGATGCAAAGATGGTTGGAAGATAGATGGATAGATATATGGATGTAAAGATGGGTAGATATATGATAGATGCATGAATGAATGGATGTATGGATAGATGCATGCATGAATAGATAGATAAATGGGTTGACAGATGGGTTGACTTACTGGAATGCATGAATTAGAGCTGGTTTAATTGTAACCAGCAGTTAGTGGGCGAGATTGCTAATTTGGCCAAATCTGTCATGTGATCTGAGTGGAGAAGTCAAGTCATCTTAACAGGTTGCTTCTGTATCTACACTACAAGTCTAATGTGTGGACATAGCTGCTTGTTCTTTATTATTACCGTTTCTCCCATTTTCGACTACTAGTAAAGTCATCAAAACTATGCAATAACAAAAAACATTAATGTCAATCATCACTCCATCTTCCAGAGAGCAGATCCCCTATTCCTTCAGGGCACAATAGTAGCAGTGCTGCAGATTCACTTGTGAAAAACTCCAAACTGTCTGCCGCTGCACCTGAGTTTGTCCCGGGCTGTTATGCATCCGTCCAGGTGAGTCCATGTGGCTCTTTTTTGACACTTTTTGTGAATTTGCTGTGGTATTAGTCTAACGTTCTCTCTTTTTAGGATGATGTATACTCTGATGAATCTGAAGGATACTATGCCGAGCCCTCATTGGCTGATTTTGTTCAGGATTTTGCAAGCCATCTGAACTCATCTCCAGGGTCCTTCGAGTCAGAAATCGATTATATTACAGATACGCTGAACAGCTATGTCACTACAGAGGAGATTCTACAGGAGCTGGTAGAGCTCATCTACGTACAGGTGTGCTTCTGACGAGTCTCTAATAATGCATCTGTGTGGGAACCAGGGCCATCCTTTGGGTGGTGCAACTGGTGCGGACACACCGGGCCCCACGCTTTGAGGGGGCCCTGCGGCGAACAGACCGAGAATGTTTGATATATTTTTTTTATTCACACTTGATTCTTTTCACTTATTACTACAATTATGATTATTTCAGTCTAATAGCAAATATAAATAAATAATTTCCTACATAAGTCATCTGATCCTGTATTTATTTATAGCTGTCTAACTAACTAACAATGTACAGTCCATATTATAAATTCATGTATTTATTATTATTTTATTTCTAAATAATATTATGCATATTACTCTATTTATTCATTCCTTAAGTGGACATACACAAATGTGGATAATCTGAAATATAAATCATGACACAAAGCTGAATTCAGCAGCATGAACTGTAATCTAATTATAAATTGTGGCTTTTTTTTAAAAGTTTTGCATGCTCATTGTCTGTTGTGAAAGCATGCATGTAACCTGAGACAGCCTGTGTAACACCTTGGGTATTATTATTTTAAAAAGTAAATTTTATAGTTGATCAATTAATGGTTCATTTTCAAATAATGCATCTGTGCTGTATTGATTTTCAAACCAAATAGCAGAACTGAACTTTGCAAAATATTACTGTGGTACCGTTTTTAATCTGGTTGTCTGCACAACCCTAATCAAAACGTAATACTTTTAGCAGTTATTATTAAGATGAATGCAATGAAAGCCATCCCACATTTGTTTTCCACAGTCCACGTCTATCCTTAACTTTGCCTACACGGGAGCGCGGCTCTGTAACCATCTGTCACATCACATCCGTCTCAGTCCAGCTAGCGGTAACTTCAGACAGCTGATGCTGAAGAGGTACATTTACAAGTACTCATTTCTGGATGTTTCATAAAAGTGGCTTGACATTTGGTTCTTAAAGTCAACAGTTTCTTCCCTTTTCCATCTTAACCTTTACTTTCAGTTTAATTTAGTCTCATTTTTGTTAGTTTCATTTATCTTTTAACTCCATTCTGTGTGTTTGTGTAGGTGTCAAACTGAGTATGAGCAGAGGGAGCAGGCCGTGAGAGGAGATCCAGACACCCAGAAAAGGTTTCACTCTTATGTGCTGTTTCTGGGGGAGATTTACCTTAACCTGGAGGTCAGTTCACTACCAGTGCTTTTCACTTAATACCACAAAATATAACAAATGATTACACAGCTCTCTGGAATACAGTCTAATAACCAATATAAATCAATATTTATATCCATCTAATCCTTTACTTATTTATTTGTAAAGCTGTCTGTTGAACTAAGTAATGTACAGTCTTATTTTAGTAATATTTATATATGTGGCCCAGGACCACAAAACCAGTCACAAGGGTCAATTTCGAAATTGAGATTTATACACCACATGAAAGCTGAATAAATAAGCTTTCCATTGATGTATGGTTTGTTAGGATAGGACAATATTTGGCTGAGATACAACTATTTGAAAATCTGGAATCTGAGGGTGCAAAAAAATAATATTGAGAAAAACGCCTTTAAAGTTGTCCAAATGAAGTTCTTAGTAATGCATATTACTAATCAAAAATTATATTTTTATATATTTACAGTATGAAATTTACAAAATATCTTCATGGAACATGATCTTTACTTAATGTCCTAATGATTTTTGGCATAAAAGTAAAATAAATAAATTTTACCCATACAATGTATTTTTGGCTATTGCTACAAATATACCCCAGCGACTTAAGACTGGTTTTGTGGTCCAGGGTCATATATTATGGTTTTGATATCTTGATCTTTTCAGTTTTCGTTTTAACTTGTTCATTTTTTAGTTCACTTTTTAGTTTGTAGTTTTGTGCTTTTTTGTTCATTGTAATTATTACTTTTTAGATTTAATTTATTTATTTTAATTTATTATAAGTTTTAGTTTTTTATTTATTTCCAAATTCATTTCAGTTTGGCCAAGTCAAAATTTGTATTTATTTGGTTAGTTAAATTCTTTTATTTCATATTTTTTAAATTAGCAAAAATAATTAGTTTTAGTAGTTGTTTTTTATTTGAGTGAATTTTTATTAACATATACAGGTGCATCTCAATAAATTAGAATGTCGTGGAAAAGTTCATTTATTTCAGTAATTCAACTAAAATAAATTCAGTGCACACAGACTGAAGTAGTTTAAGTCTTTGGTTCTTTTAATTGTGATGAGTTAGACTCCCATTTAACAAACACCCACCAATTCACTATCTCAACAAATTAGAATATGGTGACATGCCAATCAGCTAATCAACTCAAAACACCTGCAAAGGTTTCCTGAGCCTTCAAAATGGTCTCTCAGTTTGGTTCACTAGGCTACACAATCATGGGGAAGACTGCTGATCTGACAGTTGTCCAGAAGACAATCATTGACACCCTTCACAAGGAGGGTAAGCCACAAACATTCATTGCCAAAGAAGCTGGCTGTTCACAGAGTGCTGTATCCAAGCATGTTAACAGAAAGTTGAGTGGAAGGAAAAAGTGTGGAAGAAAAAGATGCACAACCAACCGAGAGAACCGCAGCCTTATGAGGATTGTCAAGCAAAATCGGTTCAAGAATTTGGGTGAACTTCACAAGGAATGGACTGAGGCTGGGGTCAAGGCATCAAGAGCCACCACACACAGACGTGTCAAGGAATTTGGCTACAGTTGTCGTATTCCTCTTGTTAAGCCACTCCTGAACCACAGACAACGTCAGAGGCGTCTTACCTGGTCTAAGCAGAAGAAGAACTGGACTGTTGCCCAGTGGTCCAAAGTCCTCTTTTCAGATGAGAGCAAGTTTTGTATTTCATTTGGAAACCAAGGTCCTAGAGTCTGGAGGAAGGGTGGAGAAGCTCATAGCCCAAGTTGCATGAAGTCCAGTGTTAAGTTTCCACAGTCTGTGATGATTTGGGGTGCAATGTCATCTGCTGGTGTTGGTCCATTGTGTTTTTTGAAAACCAACGTCACTGCACCCGTTTACCAAGAAATTTTGGAGCACTTCATGCTTCCTTCTGCTGACCGGCTTTTTAAAGATGCTGATTTCATTTTCCAGCAGGATTTGTCACCTGCCCACACTGCCAAAAGCACCAAAAGTTGATTAAATGACCATGGTGTTGGTGTGCTTGACTGGCCAGCAAACTCACCAGACCTGAACCCGTATTGTCAAGATGAAAATGAGAAACAAGAAGAGACCAAAAAATGCAGATGAGCTGAAGGCCACTGTCAAAGAAACCTCAGCTTCCATACCACCTCAGCAGTGCCACAAACTGATCACCTCCATGCCACGCCGAATTGAGGCAGTAATTAAAGCAAAAGGAGCCCCTACCAAGTATTGAGTACATATACAGTAAATGAACATACTTTCCAGAAGGCCAACAATTCACTAAAAATGTTTTTTTTTATTGGTCTTATGAAGTATTCTAATTTGTTGAGATAGTGAATTGGTGGGTTTTGTTAAATGTGAGCCTAAATCATCACAATTAAAAGAACCAAAGACTTAAACTACTTCAGTCTGTGTGCATTGAATTTATTTAATACACGAGTTTCACAATTTGAGTTGAATTACTGAAATAAATGAACTTTTCCACGACATTCTAATTTATTGAGATGCACCTGTATTGTCAGCCAGTCATGATTACAAAATGAACCCAACAGCAGAGCTTGACCTGCTATGTTTGAGCAAATTATGTAATGCTAAAGTCTAAACCAATTAGAACCCTGTATATCTATTCCTTTGTATAATCTAGTGTATAAATTCTAACATATGTATCTGCTTGAATTCAAATGTCAGAGCTCTATATTTATTGTTTCCAAAAAATATGAGCTACTACAATTCTTCATTCTTTCAATTATCTTTCAGATAAAAAGTGGAAAGGACACACCCGGGCGAGCTAATGTGTTACTGGGAGCGCTAAAGGATCTTTTGAATGCATTATTCTCTCACCCAGATGACCCCAACCTAATGTGTGCTGTCAAATTACTCAAGGTTTGAAGTATTCCTCTTCTTACACACTGAAATACACTAAATGGTACTGTTTCAGAGCAAATGTCAGAGCAAGTTTGTAGGAGTTATCAAGTGACCTCAGGACTCAACTTAAGATCATTAGTGACAGTTATCCTGACATAAACAAAGACTTTAAAATTGCCAGGCAACTCAAAGCACTGAAATGAAATTAATCTTCAGATATAATGCAGTACTACACTGTTGGTGTTGACTAGCATTGTTTTGCTGTACTGATTTGACAAGCTGAGTGGTTCCATTCTGGAAGACACATGGAAGGAGAAAGGCCAGTCAGACATGGATGAGGTAATCAAGAGGATTGAAGACATTGTGCTGGATGCCAAATGTAGCCGGTGAGTGAGTCAGGCAACGGTTCGGTAACTTTTGATTTTGAACTTTTGTTCAGGATGTAGTATATCAAGGTAATTATAGATACCTAAAACTATACCTAAAATGGCAAAACACAACAAAATAATTTGTTGCAAAACACACACAAAAAAAGTGAAATTAAAACACAATTTTAAAATAAAAACTCGTTTAAAACTATAATAGTATTTCAGTGATACTGAAATACACTGGTTCAGTGTAATTGAGCACTCCTACTGTTTATTATTGTACTTTTGCATAAAGATGAGCTGGCAACATTTGTTTTTGTTCATGACGCTGGAAATCGTTGCTTTGTTGCTGAATATCACTGTCAGTGTGAACGGCTCTTAGATTGTTGATCTGTACTGTATCTGTGTTTATTGATGTTTACTGTATATGTGCGTTTGTAGAGATGTCAAGCAGATGCTGTTGAAACTGGTGGAGCTGCGGTCCAGTAACTGGGGTCGAGTTCACACAGCCGCTGTGAGCAGTGACGCTACACCTGACAATGACCCCAACTACTTTATGGTGCGCAATGCCAAAGAAATCAAATTTATTTAATGAGGTTTGGATTAAAATATGTAATCTGTGACTGTATTATTGTTTTTAATGTTTCTGTCATGGTTTTGCTCCTCAGAATGAACCAACCTTCTACACAGCAGATGGGACGCCTTTCACAGCAGCGGATCCTGGTGAGTATCGGCAGCGTCTTCAGTCTGCAGTGACCCACATACAGACTTACTTGTGTTTTATTAAGCGGGCGAATGTCGCAAAACCATTATCAGGTTCAAAATCAAAAGAAAATCAGAAACTACATTTTAAGGTAAAGAAAGAAAGCATGTTTTAGGACTGTTGAGAATTGCATTATTTTTTATTTATTTTAATAAAATGAAGTATATTTTAATTAATTTATTTATTTTTACCATTTATTTATTCTCATTACGATAACGTCAGGACTATTTATTTATCTTTAATATGAATAATTACTGTATTACTGTATTTATTACTAATCTACTATTCTGCTTATCGATCCTCTGTTTTTTCCCCACCACAGAATACTCCGAAAAATACCAGGAGATTCTAGACAGAGAAGACTACTTCCCTGATGCATATGAAGAGAATGGAAATGATTCGTAAGTATTCGTAAGAATATCCAAAGTTTTGTTTGCTTGCTGTGCAACTGAGATACTATATCATTTTTAATTCATATTTTGAATTAATTTTATTTAAAGTTTTAATAATTGTTATTATTTTTTTCATTTTTATTAGTTTTTGGTTTTTAATTATAGCTATGTAGTTTTCATTCATTTTTAGTTTAGTTTTATTTTAGTACGTCAATTAAATATGACACATATATATATATATATATATTATTATTATTATTATTTTTTTTCCGATTTATTTCAAGTAACAATGTTATTTATTGATTTAGTTAACTTTAATAACCCTGGTGTGACCGTCCCCTCTGTAATTGTCCTCCTCACAATGATGCTGGGGGAGTCAGAGCACATTTTAGTGAAGTCAGCAGTCCAGGGAGAGAGGGGGGCTTAGCAAGACCTGTCTTATTCAGCAGTCTTCAGCCCATTGGATGGGCCGTGAGCAGTTAACAAAGACCAGCCAACAGGGGGAGACTGTAAAATAACTTTCTGTATTCAATACAGTATGCAGTATGAGAAACACAGTTTAAATAAGCCACTTAAAATAAAGGAATGCATGAACATAATCAGAAATTCATAGTTTATTCATAATGTTGATGATTTAGACAAATGCACAGATTCAAGGAAAAGTTAATGTAAATATACAAGCTTTTGCTTATATACATTTTTCATATATTTAAAAGGACTCTCTTATGCTCACCATGGCTGCATTTATTTGATTAAAAATACAGTAAATACTGTAATATTGGGAATTATTATTGTAATTTTAAAGTAAGAATAGCTGAATTTTCAGAAGCTATAATTACTTTAATGCATCCTTGCTGAATAGAAGTACTTTCTGTAATCAATATAAGATGACAGAAAAAGTCAGAATTGTGACATAAAAAGTCATACTTACTGTTTTTAATTTGCAACTGTGTTTTTTTAATACAGTTGCAAATTTGAAAAAGGTAAATGTGACTGTCACAATTCAGACTTTTTTCTTGCAACTCTGACATAAACCAATTTTTTTACTCTTTTCTTGCAGTTCTGAGTTCATATCTCACAATTCTGACTTTTTTTGTCATAATTTTAATTTTATATCTCAATGTCGAGTTGATCTTTCACAGTTTTGACTTCAAATTCAAAATTGTGATATATATACATATACATACATACTCGGATTTGCAAGGAGAAAAAAATGCCAGAATTGTGAGCTATAAACTTAGAACGGTGTGGAAACAAAAGTTAGAATTGTAAGATAAAAAGTGGCAATGACTTTTTTCATCCTGTGGTGGGAAACAAGCTTCCATACACTTATAATGAAAGAATGCCTTTATGTTGCTGCAGCTGCAGTGATGAAGATGAAATGGATCCGGAGATCGAGGAGGCGTTTGAGAGGTTTTGCATGGAGTCAGGACGCAAAAAGAAAGAAATGAGAGACTGTGAGATGGTCATGTTGACGCCACACCCGACCAGCTGGAATGTTTCAGAGCAGGAAAAACCAAGAACATTTCGGTTGATTTTCGTTTGATTTCTCAAGCACCTCTTGGCTACAATGTCACTGGATTTAATGGCTGGGATTACAGTTTAGTTGTAATGCAGCATAATTGGCAAGTCCTTCAGGCCATCGAGTTGCCATTGGTTTGGCATTTGGGTTGTGAGGTTTATTTTATGCGTGTTCTGATTTGTCAAAAATCCCCAAAAAAGTTTGCAGTGAGATTTTAATGTGAGCTGAAGAGTAGCATCATCAAGTGCAAGTGTGGTTTGTTTGTAAACTAACTGCTCAATATCCAACTAAATGTTGGAGAAACTGGGTTTTGTATTTTACTCCTCAAGGCTTTGCCATGTAGAGTTGAAGAGCACAGGGAGAAAGACAAAAACATTTTAAGAAAATACACTGTTTTTTTTCTGTTCTTCCTTTATTCAGATTCTCCTCAAGCCTTTTTAGATTTTCAATTTATCCACATGTTTGAAGAAAAAGGAACCCTGACTTTAGTCCGTTTGTTTTTGGAATGCAGGAATAAAGTTTCCACATATGTTAAGTGTATCAATTTGGAGGAAAAGCTCAGAACAGGTTTGGGAGTTTATACAGATTCATCCACCACTGTGATTTACAGAACTTTTCTCATCACCAACATCTCATGGATCCCATATAAAGGAATGTTTATTTTACTATAGTTGTAAATATTATTTACTGCATTGTTTGCCTGCAATAAATCTTTATAAAAACATGGTCTCTTTGCACTTCATAGGAATCCAAGTGATCTGAGCTGTTTGTTAGTCCTGATTTTATTTTTTTTCATTTAATAAATTGTTAGATGAGATGCTGTCCAACTTGTTCTGCAATCTGTTAACCCTTTCAAGCATAGAATCCCCTGTTGACCAGCAGTGTTGGGCAGTAGTTATACTGTAACTTAATTACTGTAATATTACTTTTTTGCAGTAACTAGTAGTGTAACTAATTACTAATAAGATTTCAGTAATAATATTACAGTTACCATCCATAAAACAGCTTAGTTACTTTTGATGCCTCAACCCCCGCTGATTTAAAATCCAACAATCAAATAATTCCTAGATTTATGTTCATAATTTTCACGACTCGCACATGCATGTGATGTCCCCAGTGCAGCAGGCAAGCTTGGAATATGGAAAAGATTAGATTCAGCAGATATAAATATTGCATTATATTGATTTTGTCAAGAAAAAATATGATCTGAACACTGTTGTGTAAATTGTGGCTGTATTTACTCTGGCATTACATCCCTCTGATCAGCATGTGCTACATTATATTACTATAATTAAACATCTTTTTGGAAAATTAAACAGCTTCTTACAAACTTATATGATTTGATAAAATACATAATGAAATGTGTAATGGAGAAATTACAATTAGCTTCAAGCTACACGTGATAATTAATGAGATTAATACAACACTTCTACTTGAATGTCACTATCAATCACTTGAGTGTTTGTAATAACTTCTGACTGTGATCCAATGTGGATTTTGGTCAAATGATAAAGCAGAAATACGTTATTAGTAACATTCAAGAATAATTTTATGTGGAAGATACACAGTTACAACTTCTGTGGGGCGTGAAGAAAAAGTAATGTAACTAGTAGTGTAACTAATTACTGTTGCCAGAAAGTAATAAGTAAAGTAACAATATTACTTTTGAAAGGAGTAACTAGTAATGAGTAATATATTACATTCTTTGAGTAACTAGCCCAACACTGTTGACCAGTGAACTGATATTCGGTAAACATTTGTTTATATGCAAGGGTAATAAAGGGTTGAACATCCCTGTAACTTACTCCAAAATAATAAAAAAGAAAGACAAAGTGAATCATATTTAGCATAAAGTAAAAATAAAATAAATAATAGAATAAAGTAATAAACCGGCGTCATTTTAATTAATTGTATGTGAAATAAAAGAAGAAATTAAGTATATTTCTTCGTGATATGAACTCAAAAACCATCTGAATCAAATCTTGATCCAGAGTCGAATCTTTGCAGCAAGGGGGCGATGAGAGAACGCACAGTACTGCAGAAGAAGTGATTCATCCAATCAGCGTCGTTCTTTTCATCACCCGCGAAAATTTGCACCATGGCAACTAGAGACGGGAAGTCCGAGTCATTTCTGCAAATCGGTTCTTTTGAACAGTCCTTTCAAAGAAACGGATCACCTGGACACTGACATCCCTACGTTTTTATCTACATACACGTATTGTTTATTATGTATTATTTTCCAGAGTAAGTTTAATTAATAAAGACGTTCGTGATAATATTGTACAGTTTGATTCAGCTTATAAAAATCATTACAATCTACATAAAATTCAGTTTTCGAGGAGGTTTTTTCCACGTTATGATGTAATGCTTTTTACTAAAACAAACAATCAAATCGTAAATGTTCCACTACGTTTCATTTTTGCTATTTTTCGTCCCTCCCGGTTTTGTAAACAAGTTCAATCGAATTCATTCAAAAGATCCGACTCGCAAGAACGATGCATTCACGAATCGCTCGACTCTATCAACAACGAGGAGTTTGTGTTGCTTCAGTGATTTTAGTTTATACGGTTTAGACAGTCGCAGTCAAAGGACGATGTTTGAGTTGTGTCTGTCTCGTGTGAAGTGAATCATGTGTTCGCTCAGGTTTATGGTCATGTATGTGGATGAGTCTGTGGATGTGTTTTACTCAGACGGACGCAGACTGCAGCTCTCGCCCTGCGGATCTGAGTTCATGATAGAGAAACTCATGTCACCCTCTGCACACCCGCTACAGACCAGAGAGACAGTCAGACAGAGAACAAGATTCTCCATCAGCGAGTATAAGGTACATATCACCTTGTTCACCCCCATAAATGTGTTAAAATATATCAATATTGTATCTGTATTGCAATTTCATGGAACATATGATCTTACATATCTATCTACCTGTATATATAGGCTGTGTGTGTGTCTTTCTGTCTATTATATGTCATTTATCTATCTATCTATCTATCTATCTATCTGTCTATCTGTCTGTCTAAAGTAGTTTACTGCAGTAAATATGTATACAGTATAAAAAATACATAATTTATTTGTTTTCTCTCTTGTTTAGACACTGGTACTGAATGCTTTGGCCTTTAGAAACAAGTATGCAACTCATCCATATTTGCCTGAGGAGCTCATAACTGTGGAATTCAACAAGGTTAGACTGTCTTAAAGCAGTAGTTAGGTTTGCTTTTATTACTGAAATCATGTCAGTCCAGCTTCATTTCTCACTTATGCTGTTTTGCTTAACCAAATGCTGATTTGCAGCCGTTCTCCAGTGCCATAACTGAGGTGGAGTGGCCCGGGCCTGACTCCTGCACCGCTGGGCCGCATGGAGAGATCACAGTTTGCTCTGTAGATGGACATGCCACACTCGTCCTTTCCTCTTCCGGAGAAGAGTTCACAGTGGACTTTTTCTGTCGGTCCAGCCAAAATGAAGTAGAGTCGCAGTATCTGCAAGGTCAACACCACAAAAGCACATGTTCATTAAGTAGCTTGTCGTGGAAATCTGCCACGGTTAAGGGTTTAAACCTCTCTGAAGCCTCAGTGGGTGCTCGGATGGACCATCCTGGGTCAGTCGTAAAAGCCCCCAATACGGAAAGACCGGAATCAACAAGTTTGAAGTCTGGGAAGGTGGATGCATACACCAGAGTAATCCAGCAGTATTCCCGAGTGCTTTACCCACAGATGTGGAGCTATCCTCTGTCATTAGCATTCAAGCATTGGGAATCACAAAAAACTAAAGTAAATACTGTCAATGGTCAAAATGGAAGAGGTCCCACAAATGGAGAAGAAACTTGTAAAACAGTGCTGAAAACTCAGCTTCCCAAACCTTTGCCTCTAAAGTGTCCCTCTCCTCATCAGCACAGGTGAGGAACGCCAAACAATCACAAAATACAGTCTCGTGTCATCTCTTTCTTTATGCCTTCACCTGTATGAATATCAGTCTGTCAAGAACAGGTCATATTTCATTCCCAAATAAAAATCAAACAAACAAAGATATGTATTTTCTCTCAAAGAATATATTTTATTAATTTGTTTATTTTGGAGTGACATGTGACCTGGCTTTAAGGAGATTCACCCCTCGTATTTATTCTCAAAGAAAAACTACAATTACAACCAGTGTTTGATGTTAGTATGTTGTCGACACTCACAGTATGTTAATGTGATGTTAAGGTGGCGTTATGACACTGTGAATCCTGATTTGCTGGAACAGGAAGAGGAAGTCACAGCTGAGCTGGTGAAAGTGGTCTGGTGCAAAGGCATCATATACCGGTGAGTGCTGATTCATTTCATGATCATACATTAGCAGCACTACCCATTACATAATCTTAAATACCATTAATAGTCTTATAACTTTTTGAAGTCAAAGATAGGTGGTTAAAAACAGATTTAGCACATTAAGTAAATGATCTAGTCAAAAACCACCAAAAGGAATGGATAATTATTTTAGAACCACTTTTTAGGAACACAGCAGGGCTCCAGACTGCGACTAAAACGTTCACATTTGCGACCAAAAATATTAATTTGCGAGTGAAGTTTTTGCTGAGGTCGCCATTGGCAACTATTTACATGTTATGATTTAAACATTTGTACAAAAATATTTTATGTTCACGTACTAAACTGAGAAGATGCACATCAAAGTTTTAGTGGAAAAAAGAGTTTCAAACAGTGCTCATCTCTGCAGCACAGCAGCATTGACGCACACCTGTTAAACACAGCTCAGTTGTACAGCGCGAGAGAGATCGAAATGACGGAGACGTGCAAGTAAAAGTGCACAAAAGCAGTGTTTATTTCCTGCACAATTTGAACAAACTGCAACAGGTAAAGCTGCCAGCTGTGTGGATATTGGCAATATCCTTAACAATTCTCAATTATAATCATTACTAATATGGCTTCTTCTTATCAAGATCTTAGTCTATATGCTGTGTTCTGTTAATGCGTGAACTTCATATTATTTGAAGCACACTTGCCATCCAGTAATCGCAAAAAGCTTTATGCTTTGTTACTTTTTAATAAACAAAGTATCAGCTTTAATATTATGCCAAATTCACAATGAAATTCAAACAATAAATACGTTTTTGGCGCTCTTTAATGCGGCAGGTGCGATCGGTTCAAGCGACACGTGAACCCATCATCTTTCTCTTTACTACTGAAGTACATAATGAACATGAATTAACATCAAAAGGTAGGCTATTTTATAAGAGAGCCTACAGTACAACTTACTGAAATGTTTCATGTAAAAGCTCATTCAGTGTTTCAAACTGAGGAAAACGTGTAAAGCTTGTAAACATTGCATTGTAATAATACATTTACCTCAGAATAACCACTCAGTGTCCATAAGCTTATCAATCAGCTAGAAAAATAACTATAAAGAGAATAACTATAAAACTATATATTTATGCGCTACTGCATATTAATATTTTTACTTAACCTGTTGTCTACATGATTCAACTCCTATAAAATTGCATTTTACTAATGAAGAAAAAAAGACAATGTGTGAAAGACACGACAACATTTATAGGATGCACTGAGGAGAAGCCCAAACTACACTCAGTGGCCAAGAGATGCTTATGGTCCATGATATTGGTACAGATTCTGTGTAACGAACAATTCTTTGTGACTGTATATTTCAAGTTGGAAAAGACATTTAGTTCCCACTTTAAGTGAACCTTAGTTCCCAGGTCATCTACAAGATGGATTAAAATGCTGATAAAGTCAAGAAAAGATGAGACATAACACATGACAGTATGATTGAAATGTTTTAAAAATAAATAAATAAAACACGTTTATTCTGTGGCACCTAAAAAAATAATTTGGCGCCTAAGTTTGTTTCTTATAGGAGCCAATGGCTCCTTACTCGATTTTTTTGTCTGGAGCCCTGCACAGGTTCAAATAAATCCTCTAAGAATCTAGAATAAGAAAAATATTAGTACTATATCTTACGTAAGTATTATATTATATTATAATATTATAATATATTATTATTCTAATAATAAAATTCTGTAATCTTTACTTAAGAATTTGTTGTTGATTAATTAGTTACTTTGTCATTTATTGTCAGTTTTGTCAGTTCACCCAAATAAAAATTGCGTCATCATTTATTCACCCTTGTGACTTATTCATAAGACTATTATGACTATCTTTCAAATTCTGTGGAACATAAAAGAGAAATATCAGAATTATTTATCCAATGAAATTCAATGGAGTCAAATGTTGTTTGCTTACTAATGTTCTTCAAAATATCTTCTTTTGTGTTCCACAGAAGAGCATCTTTCAGAAAAGTGTAGAATGACATAAGGTTGAATAAATTATTTTCATTTTCTATTTTTTTGAATGTTGGTAACCAAACAGTTGCTGGTAGCCATTGACTTCCATAGTATTTTTTCCCCATACTGTGTAAGTCAATGGCTACCGGCAACTGTTTGGTTGCCAACATTCTTCAAAATATCTTTGTTTGTGTTGAGCAGAAAAAGGAAAATTCATACAAATTTGGAAAAACTTGAGGGTATAAATGACAACAGAATTTTCAATTTTTGGGTGAGCTATCCCTTTAAGGACTGAGTATCAAACAAATCAAGTCTATTTGGGACCTAACACTAATGATGTTTTCATTTCATCTCTCAGTATAGTAGATGGATTGATACCGATGGTAGAGATCTCACCTGGTGATGGTTCAGTCATCAGATCTAATGGAGTTCTAGCCAATTACTTCACACATTACAAAGCTGGAGCTGCTCACAGAGATGTAAGACAACTCTCTGTAATGTGTTCACTTTGACATTCGATGAATTAAAGGTAGAGTGTATACATTTACTGTCTGATTCAGAAGATGAGTTGATTTCTGTGTGTTCTCAGGCTGTGGAGTGTGTGTATTACCTGTGTGGTCTTCCACCTGATGTACCGGGTCAGCTGTATTCTGTCCAATCTGTCGTCACACGGGCCAGCAGGTGAGATGAGAGGTTTACAAGCAAACAGCTCACGTCAAAGCCAAAATCAAACACCAGCAGACAGGATTCACAGGATAGCTGATGTAAAACTATTCCTAAAACACTGAGTGTCCTGTCTGTTTATATCTTTCAGCACCCCCCCACTGAACATCAATCTTGAGCCATGATTCACTAAATGAATATAAAGAGTTCAATCACTAGGGGGTGATAATGACACCCAAATTGTCGCTCTGCAATATATTACGTCAAGCATCACTGTTACTATTGCTCATTCTGAGGGATTTGAACAGAGTTACTGTATTTTTTTAGTTTCTAAAAAATAGTGCTGGGCAATGATTAATCTCAATTAATCGCATTCAAAATAAAAGTTTTTGTGTACATAATATATGTGTGTACGGTGTATATTTATTATGTATATATAAAGACATACGCACACAGTATATATTTAGAAAATGTTTACATGTATATATTTATATTCACATAATTTATATTATATATAAATATATTTAATATATAAACAACATATTTTTCTTAAATATATACATGTATGTGTGTGTATTTTTTATATATATATATACATATATATATATATATATATACATACATACATAATAAATATACACAGTACACACACATATATTATGCACACAAAAACCTTTATTTTGGATGTGATTAATCGTTGCCCAGCACTACTAAAAAAGAAAGAAATTAAGACTTTTATTCAGTAAGGATGGATTGAATTGATCAAAATTTTTAATGTTACAAACAATTACTATTTCAATTAAATGCTATTCTTTTTAACTTTCTATTCATCAAGGAATCCTGGTCTCCACAGAAATATTAAGCAACACAACTGTTTTCAACATTGATAATAAGAAATGTTTCTTGAGCAGCAAATCAGTATATTAGAATGATTTCTGAAGGATCATGTGACACTGAAGACTGGAGTAATGATGCTGAACATTCAACTTTGCATCACAGGAATAAATTACATTTTAAAATATATTACAGTAGAAAACAGTTATTTGAAATTGTAATAATATTTCACAATATTAAAGTTTTTACCGTATTTTTGATCAAATAGATAAAGTCTTGGAGAGCATAAGAGACTTCTCTCAAAAACATAAAAAAAACTTACCAACCCCAAGTTTTGAACAGTAGTGTATATTTTGTGTATTCCACAAACTTGCATATATTAATATTTTTGTATTATTTCATTAGGATTCTGAAATGCTTCATCCAGGCCAGAAGCTCCCTGAGGTCCCCGCTCTCTCTCTACTGCTGGAACGAGGTGCGTGTTATACTCGCTCTATCCGCTGTGTCCAGTGTATATGGATGTGTTTGACGGTAACGGTTCTGTCTTCAGCAGGCTGCGCTGTGTGATTGTGTGCGTGTGGTTCAGGAGGTGACGGTGGCAGGTACAGGATATTTTAAAGCTCTCTCAGACGGGACTGTCGAGGTCTTGTTTCTGGATGGAGTTAGAGCGCAGATGATGTGGAAGTCCCACACACATACACCTGCACAGGTACATCACGCATGTACTTCATTAAAATACACGGGAGACAATATCCTATTCCTGATAATGTATCAACTCACCAAACTGCTTGTTTACTTGCACATTTTATCAGGAGTTGAAACATTTTGAAATGTTTACAATCATTAAAATCCTAAGTTTTAAGGTGAATTAGGTTCCATTTATTTAAATATTCAAACTAAATTTCAACTATTTGTTTGCAACATTGTGCAAGCATGTTCACAGAAGTGCAGTGCTGCATGGTGTTTTTCATAATATAAAATTTGTATAATTATTATGTAATTTATAAAATGATATTAATAATAATGATTGAATATTGTTGATTTATTGCCATGTATGGTTGTTTTGTTGCACATAATAAATTAAATATAATTTTTCCTTGTGATAATTTAGTGAAAAACTGTCTTTTTAAAAACTTTTTTTCTATTTTACGTTTATATAATTTACTTTAATTTTCCTGCATGTCAAATATTTTATTTATTTTATTTTATTTTTTGCTAAATGTCCCAGTCCTAATTGTTCAGCATGTCACATTTTTAGTTTATGTATTTGTGATGGCAGTTTGGAGAAATGGAACAGAGACTCAAGACAGAAACCAGATCGCCTCACAGGTGGTGCCAGCTCAGTTTGCCAGATGGGCACCAAACTCTTGTCCAAGTTGAGACAGACCAAACTTATCAAAGGTAAAGAGATGATGTAATATTCAATACACCAATTGTTTATGAAAATCCTTAATTTCTCATTTTTTCCCTCTCTGTCTCAGGTATGTGTCTGCAGTAGTGCAGTGGTGTGACTGGGTAAAACAGACAGATCAGAGCATGAGTGCAGTGTGTGTGTCTCTCTCAGACTCCGCCCATTCTGACACACCTCAACCAATAACACGCAGGTATTAAGGAACTCTTATTCCCTGCATCGTTATTTTGTGTTATTATTATAGTCATTTGCATCACTTGACCTGGAAGATGCATGTCAGTCACTCTTAAAGGGATAGTTCACCTAGAAATGTCATTCAAAACAAGTATGTTTTTCAATGGAATGCAAAGATTAATGTCCAGGTTTTGTGAAATGGATAGAGGTTGGTAACAACAATCATGTTTGTTGGTATACAAAGTTTTACACAGAAAACTTGATTATTTATGGTAGAATACAACATTTCTGATTCCATCCTGATTTCCTACACAGATCAGTTGTTTCTGAACTGGAAAAGATCAAGAGGTTTAACTGTATCCTTTTTTGTGAGATTATGTGACTCTGTTGGTGTGGAAGCTGATTATTGAGAGCAGGATGACTTTGGGTAGATATTTCTTTAACATAATCCACCAGTTTTGTTGGAGAACAGCCCCGTCCTGCGTCCTACAGGAAGATCTTTGAGCTGTGAACGTTCTACTGACCGACCTGAGATCAAACTCACAGAGAACTGCATCTCTGAGGCTCTGCAGAAAACCTCCAAAGCCATACAGGAGATTGACACACTCTTATCAGACAGACTGTAGGATTGTATGTGGACATATTATTCAGGGAAATGAAAGATGTGGCTGTAAGGGCCAGACATACACAAATCTCACTAAACCTGTCAAGAACATGCCTGGATCGTATTTCACACCAAAACTTAGCAAGATTATTATTGTACATGAAATAAAAAAAGGCTTGTGCACATTTGCCCCAATTCCCATTTTTATAATGAATGAATGAGTGAATGATGCATTTATATAGCGCTTTTATTGTGTATTGTTGTACACCCAAAGTGCTTTACAATCATGTGGGGGGGGGGGGGGTCTCTCCTCAACCACCACCAGTGTGCAGCATCCACTTGGATGATGCGATGGCAGCCACAGGACAACGGTGCCAGTGCACTCACCACACACCAGCTACAGGTGGAGAGGAGCGAGAGAGAGACAGAGCCAATCAAGTGGATGGGGATTATTGGGAGGCCATGATTGACAAGGACCAGTGGAGGGAAATTGGCCAGGACACTGGGGTTACACCCCTACTCTTTACGAGATGTGCCATGGGATTTTTAATGACCACAGAGAGTCAGGACCTCGGTTTAACGTCTCATCCGAAGGACGGTGCTTTTTACAGTATAGTGTCCCCGTCGCTATACTGGGGCGTTAGGACCCACACAGACCACAGGGTGAGCGCCCCCTGCTGGCCTCACTAACACCTCTTCCAGCAGCATCCTAGTTTTCCCAGGAGGTCTCCCATCCAGGTACTGACCAGGCTCAACCCTGCTTAGCTTCAGTGGGCAACCAGTCTTGGGCTGCAGGGTGATATGGCTGTGGCTACTCTATAATAAAGTCTTTAGAAAATACACACACACATACACATATTGGAAAAGTGTGCTTAATTGTTATGAAAATTATCTGTCGGAGAAAAGAGCAGGCTTAATTTTCTTGCAAAATATGATTTATAATTATATAGTAATATAATGTATAATTATAATCTAATTTATAGAATAATTATATAATATGATTTATATTTTGTAATATTCTTTTGATTTTGAAGTAAAAACCTATATTTTTGAAAGATTCACCCCTTAAGGTCAGTGGTTAATTGTCCTTATTTTAGGGTGTATTCACACCAGGAAAGTCCACTAGTTCACTTGCTTTGTTCCGGACCAAATACAATGTTGATTTATTATTTTTTTGGTGCGGTTCGCTTTCACACTGCCCTTTTTGCAAGTGAACCAGAAACTGTAAACAAAACCACACGTGTGCTTAAGGTCATCCATTCATTGGTTCATCTATTCAACCATAGCAGAGTTCGTTTGGAAGCGGACCGAGACCACCTCTTCAGCTGGGTCTCGGTATGCTTGTTTGGTCCGCACCCGAGTGCGATTGCTGTATTCACACCTGCCCAAAAGATCAGCACCAAGGGGGGAAACAAACTTGAGTTCGATTCAATCGAACCAAACAAGACAGGTGTGAATAATACACCCTTAGTTTCCATTATGACTGACTTTCATACAAACACACGTTTTCCTTCGTATTATCATAGTTAAATGGCATTTTGTTTAACAACATACTATCCAAAGTCATATCAGATTGCAATTGAAATTAATTAAATTATTGAAGTTTTCTTTGCCCTATAAATCCATATTTTTCAAATGAATGTGTTTTGCTCAAACGTTTATGCCATTTAGGAGGAAGAAAAAAGTTTTGGTAAAAGTTTGTTTTTGTTTATTCATCAGTTTTCCCGTTCTTTCAACCGCACTCCTTGAAAAGACTCTACAGACAGACTAATAAGCTAGTGACGGTAGTTCCAGCGCATGCCATCATCATCATGGTGAGTCTGTTCGTTTGCTTTAACAGTGCTATTTGTGAAACGCTTTTGTGCTGTACTAAATTCTGACCTTCATATGCTGCTCAACTAAACGCCAGAGATGATATTGTTATTATTATTCTGTTTTTATCACTGGTATTTGACCACATGACCAGAGTTTGTGTTGTTTCTCGCTCTGAAAGTCCAAAGAATAAGAGTGTGGTTTTGAGCTGATGTTAAACCTGACCCCAGATCAGGGTCATGATGCTCGATAGTGAAACCCTGGTTACACTTCTTCCTTATTAAAGTAATGGAAACATGCATTTCCTCTGGGTGTATTTGTGATTCTCACCATTTTCAGAGTCACTGTACTCTTGTACGCACACTTATGTGCTGGCTGGGTGAGTTTGCAGGGAAATTTTGCTGATTTATTTAAATGAATGTCATTTATTATGATTTTTCAGTTTGCTGTTGATGATTTAGTTCTTGATTATCTTGATTGTACTTGAGTTAGCAGATGCAATAATAGTGATTTGATGCTTGTGGATTTTCTTATTAGGATTGATAATTATATGATGTGATTGATTAAGAATGCAATAATATCGATCATATAGCTGCATTGTGAAGAAGTAGACAGCAGTGTTTTTAATGCTTGTGAACGTAAAGAGTGACTAGTGTAAAGGCGGAACCCTAAAGGTGTGAATATGCACAGTTTCACAGCTTTTTAAAATACTCAACATGTTTTTATCAGCAGCCTGCTTAAGAGGGGTTTGTATATTGCTGCCTTAATTATAATATTAGTGATTATAGTTAATGAATATAGTAATTTTTTTATTTTGTGTTTTTATATATTTTATATACCACAGTGCTAGGATTTTGTGTTTGGTTGTGTTCAGAGTGGCTTTTAGCATTGCTACACGCTTAAAAATGAAAGTTCTTTGTTGTCATCTTTGGTAGTTCCATGAAGAAACTTTAACATCCATCCATCCATTTAAAAAAAAAAAAATTGAGAACTGATTGCCGAAAGGTTTTGGGGGGAATTACTGTCTGCAGTTTATGCAACTGGTCATGGTCTAACAACTGAGACTTTGTCCAAATTTGTTTTTTTGGCTTTTTTTATTTTTTATTACACTGTTTTGACTAGCTATATCACAATTGCAATTTTATACTTTAAACTAATCTCAATTATTATTTTTTTACCTAAAACTATAGGGTTGTTTTTTAAACAGAATCAGGTTTCCATAGGCCCCTCATTTACTGTAAGTTTATGTGATTATTTTGCTCCATTTTATTGGCCACCATATAAGTCTAATTGCATATTAAAGTCATAGCATACGTCTCCTCAACAAGCCACATGATTTGACGTGTCATTGACATGTGGCTTCAAACGTGGGGTGAGTTACTAAGTTATGTAGTACCTAGTGTTAAAGGATTAATTTATATTTTTTAAAGTTGTAAATAAAACAATGATTATTGGAGTACATTTTACTAGAAATTTATTTAATTCAAAGTGTTACTTGCGTTTCCTCGTAATTATTTGTGAAATTTACTAGCAATTTCTGAGTTAAAATTGTTTCTACACTAAATCTTTTTCAGCATATTTAAAACCAAAATTGTATCTCTTACCATTAGTTAATTCACCGTGAACTAACATGAACACCGTACGATTGTATTTTCGTTAACATTAGCAAAGGTTAATGATGCTGTAAAACTATATTGCTCAGTTAGTTCATGAATTAACTGATGTTAACAAATGAGACCTTATTGTTACTAATGTTTATGTTTGACATTTTTAGGCCAGTGTCACTAATGTACAATCCCTGATGTCTCGTTTTAATTCACTGGCTGGTGAAAGTCCGTTTTCCCAACCTGCTCAGAACAATCAATTCGGCAGCGCCGGGAATCATGAGCAGAATCCAGTGTTGATCCCCAAGCCGGCGAAACTCAAACCTGTGGACATGAATAAAGGTGCAGGCTCCAAGCCTTTGCCTAAACCTCTCATGGTCAAACCCAACTTCACGGTTAAATCTATGGAGGCTAGATTCAATCCTCCAGTTTCTAACAACAGGACCAGTAGTGACTCGAGAAGTGATGCTGTTGGAGTGAAGCTGCCCAACAGAGGGAAACTGGAGAACGCTTATACACAAGCCCCCGATGGAGCTGGATCCCAGAGTCCTGCCAGACCACCTATTATACAGAAATCCCTTCTCCATGAAAAGATCTCTACAGCACCGGAAACCACTACTGGTGATTTGTCAGTGCCGAAAAAGAAGCCTCTTCCCGGTTTGTTTGTTTTAGGAAAGTGTCCCGCCAAACCACAGAGACCTCCGCTAGTTAACCTCAACACGTTCAGAGGGAACGGTAAGATACAGACCTCCATGATGAAGCTTATTTAAGCTAAACTGATGTGTTTTTATTCAGATGAGAAAGATTCAGTTCATTATTTTTAAATGACTGGAATAATGTAAGTATACACCCCAAATACCAGTAAGATTTTGGACACATTACTGTTCAAAAATTTTGGGTCAGAAAGATTTTTTAGTTCAAGGCTGCATTTATTTGCATTTATTTGGTAAAAAGTACAGTAAAAACAGTAATGTGAAATATTACAATTTATAATGTTTTTTTTATTTGAATATATTTTAAAATATAACTTATTCCTGTGATGCAAAGCTGAATTTTCAGCAACATTACTCCAGTCTTCAGTGTCACAATCACAATCATTCTGATATGCTGATTTGATGCTCAAGATACATTTCTGATTATTACCAATGTTGAAAACGGTTTTGCTTCTTAATATTTTTGTGGAAACTGTGACAATTCTTTAATGAATGAAAAGTTCAAATGAACAGCATTTATTTAAAACATAAATCATTTGCAACATTAATGTCTTTATCTATACAATTTTTTATCTATACATTGCATCCTTCCTGAATAGAAATATTAATTTGTTAAAAAAAATAAAATCTTACTGACCTCAAACTTTTGAATGGTAGTTTAAATCACTTAAAATTGTTGAAAAGTCATTGCATTATATAACTATAGGTGCATCTCAAAAAATTTGAATATCGTGAAAAAGTGAATTTTGTTTTGTAACTTATTTAATAAAATGTGAAACTTTCATATATTTTAGATTCATTACATGTAAAGTAAAACATGTCAAGTTTTTTTGTTTTAATTTTGATGCTTACAGCTCATGAAAATCAAGAAATCCAGTATCTCAAAATATTAGAATATTTACATTTGAGTTTCATTAAATGACCATCCATACAGTATAAATTCTGGGTATCTCTTGTTCTTTGAAACCACAATAATGGGGAAGACTGCTGACTTGGCAATAGTTCAGAAGACAAATATTGACACCCTCCACAAAGAGGGTAAGTCACAGAGGGTCATTACTGAAAGGTGTGGCTGTTTACAGAGTGCTGTATCAAAGCATATTAAATGCAAAGTTGACTGGAAGGAAGAAATTGGGTAGAAAAAGGTGCACAAGCAACAGGGATGACCGCAAGCTTGATAATACTGTCAAGCAAAGCCGATTCAAACACTTGGGAGAGCTTCACAAGGAGTGGACTGAAGCTGGAGTCAGTGCATCAAGAGTCACCACGCTCAGACGTCTTCAGGAAAAGGGCTACCAAGCCACTTCTGAACCAGAGACAACGTCAGAAGCATCTTACCTGGGCTGTGGAGAAAAAGAACTCAGTGGTCCAAAGTCCTCTTTTCAGATAAAAGTAAATTTTGCATTTCATTTGGAAATCAAGGTCTGGAGGAAGACTGGAGAGGAACAGAATCCAAGCTGCTTGAAGTCCAGTGTGAAGTTTCTGCAGTCAGTGATGATTTGGGGTGTCGTGACGTCTGCTGGTGTTGGGCCATTGTGTTTTATCAAGTCCAAAGTCAATGCAGCCGTCCACCAGGAGATTTTAGAGCACTTTATGCTTCCATCTGCTGACAAGCTTTATGGAAATGCTGATTTCCTTTTCCAGCATGACTTTAGCACCTGCTCACACTGCCAAAACCACTTCCAAGTGGTTTGCTGACCATGATATTACTGTGCTTGATTGGCCTGCCAACATTCCTGACCTGAACCCCATAGAGAATCTATGGGATATTTTCAAGAGAAAGATGAGAAACAGTCGATCTGAGCTGAAGGCTCAATAGTGCCTCAGCAGAGCCACAGGCTGATCGCTTCCATGCCACACCTCACTGATGCTGGAGTTTGTACTAAAGGATCCCCGACCAAGTATTGAGTGCATAGATGAACATACTTTAAAGAACTTGAACCTCTCTGTTTTACAAATCCTTTTTTTGATTGATCTTAGGAAGTATTCTAATATTTTGAGAGACTGGATTTTTGACTTTCATGAGCTGCAAGCTCTAATCATCAAAATTAAAACAAAGAAACTTTTGAAATATTTTACTTTATATGCAACGAATCTAATATATGAAGTTTCACTTCTTGAAATAAGATACCTTTTTTTTTTTTTTTTACGATATTCAAATTTTTTGAGATGCACCTGTATATATCAAAACAAGTATAATTTATCTAAAAAAAAAAATGCATTCCACAAAATATTTAAAATGATTTAAGGAGATGAAACAATAAAAATAAACAACATTTGAGATCACATCACAATAAAAAAGACAAATTATATTTTGCATAAAGAAAATTAATCCTATAGTAGGACCATTCATTATTTTCACAATAATTAAGCACGTTTTTTTCTGGTTCTGGTGGTTTGATGTGTTGTTATGAGGTGTATTCTTGTCTAAAAATCCAAAAGCTATTTCCCTAAATTGTGAACTATAACCAAAAATAAATAAATAAATACATATACACACTTGTTGCTTCATGTTCTGTTTCCATCTGCTGGTTCATCAGTATCCAACACCAGCAACCCTGAGGAAAATTTCTCCCTCCCACCTCCACCACCTCCTGAACGCCTGTCAATCACATCTGCGACTCCACCCCCACCACCACCACCAGACTTCACATTTCCACCTGCTCCCCCTCCGATGTGAGTGCTCCCTTTATGAGACACGTTTAAAAACGGATTTGCATGTCATTACAATACAATAAAAATATAGAAATATAAAATACTTTACAAAAAAGTAGTAGTAGTACAATGGGGGTTTACTAATGAAGTACCTTGGAGTGGCACATGAGTAAAAAATACACAAATGCTGTACATGAATATGGTAATAGTTCAGTACAATGGTAAAATAACAATATATTATAAAAGACCCAGTAATATTTGCATTGCCACAATGCTAAGCTCATTGTATAAGTACATAAGTTCATACTATTACCAACCTGATATTGTACACCGTTGCACAGTTTATTTTTTTGCGAGGGAATGCAATGGTACAATTGAATGTTTTACTATTTAGAAAAAGATGTGAAGTTGCAATTTAAAAGTAAGCTTGTATTTACTGTGAAACCTGTTTCTTCTGTTGTGAACAGGGATGAGGAGGGTTATTATGATGATACGGACATCATGAGCCGGACAGAGACTTCACTAGGTGCCATTCACAGAGAAGTTATTTAATATTAATGTTTGACACATACAGTGACCCCAATAAATATCTGGATACCTAATGTCTGAATGCCATTATCTTACAAAATATCAAAGCTGGTGACCTAAATTTAAAGAAAGAACACGTGCAATCATCACATGCAATCATATTTAGACATTAGGTGTGACTTCCTCTATCATTAGTGCTGAGGTTTTGCTTATGAAGTCTCTTTTCTGTTTTAGGTAAAAGCAGCCATGACCCTCAGGTAAAGATGAAATGTTCATTGTGTTTACTTGCACCGTATAAACTGACATCTCTTTAGGTGTTTTAAATTGCATAACATATCCCTGCTGAGACACTTCTGCAAAAGAATCAGCATCTCAAAAGGAAATGAGATCATTAACAACACAGTCTGATTATTATGGACTGAAGAAAACTGTAGTGAGCAGAAGGACACTATTTACAGTTCATTGGTTTTGATGCAGTAACTTTTACAAAGCCGATGATGATGTTGTTTGTTTCTTGTGTAGGAGTCAGATGAGGACATGTACGAGGATCTTGATCACAACTGGTAAGAATATTAATTTAATGTATGAGTATTAATTACTTTACTGTTGCTCTCAATGTTTAGTGATTTGAGCAAACCCATGAACCAAAGTATTAATTTTCATTTGTTCTTCACCGTTACTTTAAGTAATTTCAACAAACTTGTGAAGCAGCACCCTAGCATCGTAATAGCACGTTTTGCACAGGCAAATGCTGCTCACATTTTCTTCAGAAAATGTAGTTGGTTAGTCTTTAGCAAAGTCTGCAAATCAATTGGGCTCAAATTTTAAGATGATTAATGAAAAAAAAAATTACGAAAAGAAGGAAAACTCACTCAAAATTCTGCTAATGGAAAACCCTCCTCCACAGGCCAGAAAACAACAAAGAACCGAAAGAAGAAAAGACAACAAAAGAATCAAAAGAACTAAAGAAAAAGCTGGAAAAAGAAGAGAAGAAACACTTGGAGCAGGAGAAGAAAGAGAAGAAAGAGAGAGAGAAAAAGGAGCAGGAGGCCAGGAAAAAGTTTAAAGTAATTACAAACAGCTCAGTTTAATTTTGTGAATCTCCACAAAACCTGTGAAAAACACGCCTTGAGACATATTCTACCTTAAAATCAAAATTGATATTTTATTTCACATAAATTAAATATATATATATATATATATAATATACATACAGTGGGGAAAAAATGTATTTGATCCCCTGCTGATTTTGTACGTTTGCCCACTGACAAAGAAATGATCAGTCTATAATTTTAATGGTAGGTTTATTTGAACAGTGAGAGACAAAACAAAACAGAAAAACGCATTTCAAAAAAGTTATAAATTGATTTGGATTTTAAAGAGTCAAATAATTATTTGACCCCTTCGCAAAACATGACTTAGTACTTGGTGGCAAAACTCTTGTTGGCAATCACAGAGTTCAGACGTTTCTTGTAGTTGGCCACCAGGTTTGCACACATCTCAGGAGGGATTTTGTCCCACTCCTCTTTGCAGATCCTCTTTAAGTCATTAAGGTTTCGAGGCTGATGTTTGGCAGCTTGAACCTTCAGCTCCCTCCACAGATTTTCTATGGGATTAAGGTCTGGAGACTGGCTACGCCACTCCAGGACCTTAATGTGCTTCTTCTTGAGCCACTCCTTTGTTGCCTTGGCTGTGTTGGGTCATTGTCATGCTGAAATACCCATCCACGACCCATTTTCAATGCCCTTGCTGGCTTCAATGCCCTGGCCCTGACGGTACATGGCCCCGTCCATCATCCCTTTGATGCGGTGCAGTTGTCCTGTCCCCTTAGCAGAAAAACACCCCAAAGCATAATGTTTCCATCACCATGTTTGATGGTGGGGATGGTGTTCTTGGGGTCATAGGCAGCATTCCTCCTCCTCCAAACACAGCGAGTTGAGTTGATGCCAAAGAGCTGGATTTTGGTCTCATCTGACCACAACACTTTCACCCAGTTCTCCTCTGAATCATTGGCAAACTTCAGACGGGCCTGTACATGTGCTTTTTTGAGCAGGGGGACCTTGCGGGTGCTGCAGGATTTCAGTCCTTCACGGCGTAGTGTGTTACCGAATTGTTTTCTTGGTGACTATGGTCCCAGCTGCCTTGAGATCATTGACAAGATCCTCCCGTGTAGTTCTGGGCTGATTCCTCACCGTTCTCATGATCATTGAAACTCCACGAGGTGAGATCTTGCATGGAGCCCCAGTCCGAGGGAGATTGACAGTTATTTTGTGTTTCTTCCATTTACGAATAATCGCTCCAACTGTTGTCACCTTCTCACCAAGCTGCTTGGCGATGGTCTTGTAGCCCATTCCAGACTTGTGTAGGTCTACAATCTTGTCCCTGACACAGTCCCGGCGCCAGGACACTCGACCTGGGGGGGCTTGTATGATTCTCGGGGGGGCTCCGGGGGATGGGGGGGGGGTAATTGAATGGATTATTATTGTCGCTTTCCTTACACACCACATTTAACAAACTTACAAACATCCTTGGACAGCTCTTTGGTCTTGGCCATGGTGGAGAGTTTGGAATCTGATTGATTGATTGCTTCTGTGGACAGGTGTCTTTTATACAGGTAACAAGCCCTTTAAGAGAGTGCTCCTAATCTCAGCTCCTTACCTGTATAAACCTGCAACATGAGATTTTGCTTAAAACAAGTTAAATGATCTGCCAGTGGGGTAAGTAAAATATTATTAAAAGGTCATTTTGCTTATCTATGATTTAAATCAATGCATCTTGATTTAAGAATTTTTAGATATTTTGACTAGAAACAAGACACAAATACTAAGAAAGATGAGCCTTTTTTGGCATATTGCAGGCCAAACCATCACTGATCCACCCCATGCTTCACTCTGGGCATGCAATAGTCCGAGTGGTAAGCCTCTTTGGGGCTTCTCCACATCATAAATTCCACAGATGTGGGAAAGACCATGAAGGAGAGTCGAGATGCACATTTAATTCTGCAATGATTTGGCGAACTTTGGCATCGACAGTTGGATGTGGTTCGTCTATTCTGACATTACCCTGTATGCCGTAGCTCAAATGCAAGCGAAAGCAAAGACTCAGACCAACAGTTTTTCCTTTTTTAAACTGATATGTTTCCCATTATGTTGTGTGGATTGCAGTGTTTTATGTACAATGCTGGGGGTAACGCTTTACAAGTGACGCGAGTTACGTAATCGGATTACTTTTTTTCAAGTAGCTACTGAAGTAACGCATTACTTTTAAATTTACAAGAAAATAGCTGAGTTACTTTTTCAAATAAGCAACGCAAGTTACTTTGTTTTCCCATTTTCAATTCAATTCAATTAAGCTTTATTAGCATGACTGTGTAACACAATGTTGCCAAAGCATTAACATATATATATAACAACAACATAAATAAAATCCATCTAAATACATTTACATTTATGCATACGCTTTTATCCAAAGCGACTTACAGTGCATTATCACTATGTGTGTTCCCTGGGAATCGAACCCACAACCTTTTGCGCTGCTAACGCAATGCTCTACCCACTGAGCCACAGGAACACAAATAAATGAAAAGGTAAAGTAAGTCAGTTTCAAGTTAATCATGTTTAACATCTAACATTGTGAATGGTTAATACATATTTTGCTGCTAGCAGCTGTGTTATCATCTTCTCCAAGTAAGAAGGGCATTTTCTCAGTATCACTAAGTTCAGTAAATGATGGGATCAGGGCTTCAAATCTGGGGAGAAATGTTTCCCTCACATTGTGATATTTAGGACAAATCAGCAGAAAGTGTTTCTCATCCTCTATTTGCTGTAGATCACAGTGTCTACAGATCCTCTGCTCTCGCTCTGTCCATGTTTGTCTATGTCTTCCTCTCTCTATTTCTAAATCATGATTACTTAATCTGTATTTGGAGAGGATTTGTTTTTCTTTAAATGGTTTAATCAATAAATAAGTGGCAAATTTAGTGGTTCTGTTTAGGGTTGAGTTGCATTGGAGTTTATTTTGAAGGTCAAAGTGTATTTTTAATGATTCATCATGAGTGTCTTTCAGATTTTTGTCAATTTTTTTAATAATGTTTTTGGGGTTGAAGCAGTAGTCGGTGAGGAGCTGGGTTTTATGGACTAGCTGAGAGCGAGCGTGTTTAGAGGATGAGATTCTGCCGAGGTTTCATTGGCGAGGAGAGCTTTATATCGGATTGAATCAGGGTCAGATTGATGGAGGTGATGCCAGTAATGCGATTAGTTACTTATTTTATGGAGTAATGCTATATTGTAATTCATTGCATTAAGTAACTTTCCCAAACACTGTTTATGTTATATACTCTACTTTCTTTGCTCATAAACATTGTGCAACTGTAATCTTGTTTATAACAAAACAACAGTTACATAATTGTAACTGAAAAAAATATATAAAAAATATGTGTGTGAATGTGTAATTCTTTAATTTATTAATTATTTAATTCATTTATAATTAACTGTAATTTTGTTGCATTTTGTAAACACGTTTATTTATTATTTCTTTCTTTATTTTATTACTTTTTTAATACAAAGAAGTGACAATGACTGTAAGAAACTTGTTTGTGCTCGGATAGATCAAGGGACCTATTGTGGTGCTTGAAACCGTGAAGGCCAGTGTGGATCACAAGGGAGGAAAGAACAAACTTCCACTGAAGCAGGGAGAGAGCATTGAAATTGTGCGTAAAACAGAAAACTCAAAGGACTACTGGCTCGCCAGAAACCCTGAAGGCCACTGTGAGTTACTCTGCCACACCGCACTGGATTTACATCACAAAGAATTCAATAATGTCTCACATGCTGACAAGAGCTGCTAAACTGAACGTGCTCGGTCTATATTAGGCTGAAGCTTCCTGTTTGTCTCTTCCTCTTTGGCTAATCATGGTCAGCTGCTATTTTGACTTTTTGGTGGTGTGTTTTTCATGTAGATGGTTTTGTGAAGCCTGACACTCTAGATGTTGTAAGAAGCACACCGGATGGACAGGAGGTGTATGATGATGTGGGCGCAGAGAATGACCACAATAAGTAAGAGTTGTTAACTTGTACACTTATTAAAGATTATTAACATTATTCAGGTTAATTTTTTTTTTTTACTAAAAATCATCTCTTTTTTTCAGTCTACCAGATGGTAAGCCATTGCATTATATATTTCATAAATATGAATTAAATCACATTGCAATCATGTAGTGAGTGTCAATTGAAGGAAACATTTTTTCCCCCTTGTTCACGACTTCCAGCAGCTGAATGTGATGCTGATATTTATGATTGTCCAGATGATCCACAAGCTGATTTCAGGTGATTCATGTTCAAAAGCATTTAATACTGCACAAATACTGGTATATTCATCCAAACAATTAAGGCATCAATTTTCAGTTTTTATTTTTTTATATCAACTTCCATGCTCAGCACTTAAGGTGCAGCAAGATTTTTAATGTTTTTGAAAGAAGTCTCTTATGCTCACTAAGGCTGCATTTATCTGATAGAATATACTGTATTTTTATTGTATTTTTGAGCAAATAAATGCAGTCTTTGTTAATTAATTAAATTATATTTTATATAATATTGTGAAATATTATTACAATTTAAAATAGCTGTATTTCTTTGAATTCATTTTAAAATATAATTTATTTCTGTTATGGAAATGCTGAATAAAAAATATTAATTGAATTAAGTAAATTAACCAAATCATTTTAATTTTAATATTTATTTTTAAATTTAGGGGTTTTGAGCTTGTCATATATATTCATATATATTATTTAAATATTTACATTTAAAATTATATTATTCATAATTTATAATGTTTAAAAATGTTATATTGAACATATACTTGTTTATAAATACATGTGCGTGTATTTTATACATTTTATAAAATAGTATAGTCATTTATATAATATTTATATAAAAAGTACATTGTGTCATTATATATGCAACTTTTAACCAGAAGCTCATATATTACTGTCATCTGCTGTAATGTTGCTGCTATTTTGCAGCTTTCCACCTCCTCCAGACCTCACTGCATTTAATGGTGTGTGTGAGTAAAACTGTATTCTAACTATACATCAGTACAACATATGAATTTAGTATAAGCACAGCCATATGAATAATCTAACAGCACTGGATTTATTTAACATTCAGAAATGCATAAAATATACTATTATTGGTTGCTTGTATTTAATGGTCAAAAACATTGAATTGATTCTCAGAGAATCCATGAACAATGAATGTACAAAAAGGTTTATCTTGAATGCAGTGTTGTTGCTTTGGATCAAGGCATCTGCCATATTCATAAATGTAAATGCTCCACTCAGAGCCTGTCTGTCCAGCAGGTGCCACTGATGAGACGTATGATGACATTATTCCAGCAGACTTCCCTCCTCCTCCATCTCCTAACAGGTTACAGAAGAACAGCGGACACACATTTTCATTTTATGATTTTTTTTTTCATATTATTTTAGTAAGAAAATTTGTAAAGTGCCCTCTCCCATGAATCTTAAATATTTTGGCAAGTAACTTTTAAATTTTGGCAAGTCATTGTTACACAACTGTTCAAAAGTTTGAGTCGGTAAGATTTTTTCTTATGCTCACCAAACCTGCATTTATTTGAAAAATACAGTAAAACAGCAGTATTTTGAAATTATTATATTTTTATTTTATTATATTTTAGTGGAAACTGATATTTTTGCAGTATTCTATGATGAATAGAAAGTTCAAAAGAACAGCATTTATTACAAATGGGGCAAAAAACAATACATTTTTACTGATCCCAAGCTTTTGAATGGTTGCTTAAATCACTTAATAATGTCTAAAGTCATTGCATTATTCAAGTCATTTATTGTATAAAAAAAGTTATGTAGCAATACATTTCTCAAAAAGAAGTTTAAAATGATCTTAAGATGAAAAACAATAATAAACACTCATCATTTTCATCAAAATAAGGACATACAAAAATCATATTTTCCATAAAAAAAAGAATCCTATAGTGGGACCATTCCAGGATATTTACATCATGATATTTTTTTCCACAAGTAAGCACATTTACTGTGTTCTGTGTTGTAACTTTTGATCATTTTAATGTGTCTTCGCTGAATAAAAGTATTTGTTTTTGAGCCTTACTGACCTCAAACTTTTGAACGGTAGTGTATGTTAAGCATCTCTTTCACCGCAGCTTTCGAAAGTTCAGCTCAACAAGTAAGACAGACGGGATGGACCCGAAGAAAAAGAAAAAGTTTGAGAAGGAGGAGAAAGAGTTTAGGAAGAAGTTTAAAGTAAGATCCGTTTGTTTGATGGATGGTGAATGAATGACAGTGTACTAACCCTCATTGCCTCTTCTTGCAGTATAATGTGGAAATCAAAGTGCTGTATCAAGCTACTGTTCTCCAGTCACTGTCTATAAAGAAGTTTGGTAATAAAGACTTGCCAGTCAAACCTGCAGAAATCATTGATGTGATAGTTCATCCAGTAGATGACAAACTCATCGGCCGGAACAGCGAAGGAAAATGTGAGTTGATTTGTGCTGTACAAGTGCACTTTACAGCAGAAGAGGAAACTTTTATTAATTATTCTCTCTCTGTTTCAGTTGGCTATGTGTCGACTGCTAATTTGGAGCAGTAAGTATAGTCTTCCTGTTCATTTCTATTTCTATTCTGGTTAGACGATGTTTTTGCATGCAAAAAATGCACGTTTCTTCACCCTAGTCAATAGATACAGGTTTTGCATTTCTAAGCACACTTGGTTTATTTGATACGTCTAAATGTTAGTGAATTTTGAGTAATTGTTGTGTAAAATTCAGCAATGCCATTTTGATTTTATATCAATGTTTGATCGGTTGACCACAACTTCATATTTTTTGTGTCTCACTTCCTCTCCTCTCTTTAAGGGACGGCTCTATTTATGATGATGTTGGTGACGGTAAGGTTTAACTTACACAGTTAATGAAGGTGTATTTAGTTTATATCTTTCATCATTTTGTACTGGAATAATTTTTTTCTGCTTATTTGTTACAGGGTGTATCTACGACAATGACTAAGCATGGATAAACTCATCTAGTGTGTTTTCATCATCTTTCAACATCCTTATTTGTCATTAATTCTTTCACCAAAAAAAATGTATTTTCGTTGTTTGAGAATGATCTACAGTAAATATGATACATTGTATATACAGTGACCTCAGTAGAAGTAAAGACATTTGTAATCCTGTCTTTTGTTTCTTTGTTTCTTTTTTTGGAATGACTATAAAAACAAAAAATAGAGGTAAAAACAAAAAGGTGCAAATACAATACATAAAAGTTGAGCATAATTTAATAAAAGGCTCATTTTAAGACATCGGTCTATATATATATGCATGTGTGTGTGTGTGTGTATGTATGTATGTATGTATATATATATATATATATATATATATATAATACATGTATGTGTGTGTATGTGTATGTGTATATATACATACATACACATCATTTGTGCTTGTGCAAACATACTGTTTTATGTAATTTTTTTTTTTTTTTTTTTACATTATTTCATAAAAGAATTGAACGTGTGTGTGTAGCCAATATAACATTTTATTATCACATTTTAACATATTACACGAAGAAGAGCTTCAAAGTTTGCTAAGCATCACTTGAAACAATACTCTTTGCATAACAGTAGGATCAGGTGCAAAAGAAAATAAAAAAATAAGCAGTAACAATAATTTAGAAAACTCAATGTGTGGGATATTAACTCATTATGAAATACATAAAAACTAGGTTTCGCTTTAAAGTACTTAGATTTGTGTATATAAAACCTTACTAGAACGAGGATGTTATTGACTAGAAAATCATCTCGCAAATGTAAAGCGGCTGCGCTCAAACATCGCGAGAGGTTACGAGAGTTCCGGTGTTGTGATGATGAACGTCCCTGCCAACATGGCGGTCAGCATCCGCGGCCGTCCGACCCGGAGTTTACGGATGAGAGGCAAGTTAACGGCACCCACACCCCCGTTACCACGCGCAGCTGGTGCTGTTTATAACCTCTGCTTGCGTAGCATCCGTTGAGGCCTCGCGGTGTCTTTATTGTGTGTTTTTTTTGTCTTTGACAGGTCGGAATGACAGCGGGGAGGAGAATGTACCGCTGGATCTTACGCGGGGTGAGAGTCACTATAGAGATCATAAGAAACAAATTCATAATGCTTCTCTGTAATAATAACCAGGAAATGATCAAAATCCCCTTAAATCCAAGAAATTGTCTCGAGTGATATCCCATCTGCTCTATCTGGCCTGCAGACAGGAGAATGAGGCTGAATGGGATGTTGATTGTCTCAAAACCTAATGGGTTGCCTAAGTAGAGCGCATTATTTACGCCTGTGATGCCTCAAATATGCTGTCTAGCTAGGCAGCTCACTAGGATTTGGGACCCGGGTGTTGTTTTGATCTGTAGTGCACAGCCACATCGTTTGTTTTGTCTAGTAAACATCTGCATGTCAGCAGAATAGCTGCAGTGCATTCAGCTCGGTTAGGCTGTATTGGTAAACACTCAATGGCTTAAAGCAGGGGTCACCAAGTTCGGTCCTGGAGGGCCGGTGTCCTGCAGAGTTTAGCTCCAACCCTAATCAAACACACCTGAAGCAGCTAATCAAGGTCTTACTAGGTATACTTGAAACTTCCAGGCAGGTGTGTTGAGGCAAGTTGGAGCTAAACTCTGCAGGACACCGGCCCTCCAGGATCAAGTTTGATGACCCCTGGCTTAAAGCATTATGCCTTCATATCTTTGCATGCTGCCTATTAAGTCTGTGTTTTAAGGTTTCAGACTTTGAAATATCTAAGCTGGCACAAAAAGTCTTTGACAAGCCTGATCTTGATGAAACTTGCTGTGCCAGTGTGTTTGACGTCTCTCTTGAGAAATGTACTAAATAAAGACTAGAGCAGGGAAAAGTTTAATTGCAATTGCTGAATTTAGATCATAATATCACATTTATGCAAAAATCACTCACACGGAAGGTCCCAAGAGGTTTTATTTGAGTTCTGCTCAGGGAAAGTGATGCTTCATAGTGGATATGGAGATACATTATGTGTGCTATGTTTATGTTGTTATGTGATTTTAATTCAAAACTTTTTTTAAAGCATAATAAAAAAAAATGCATATTTCCTGTCCTGGATGCTAAATAGCCTACCTAATATACAGGTGCATCTCAATAAATTAGAATGTCGTGGAAAAGTTCATTTATTTCAGTAACTCAACTCAAATTGTGAAACTCGTGTATTAAATAAATTGAATGCACACAGACTGAAGTAGTTTAAGTCTTTGGTTATTTTAATTGTGATGATTATTGTGATGATCTCAATAAATTAGAATACTTCTTAAGACCAATAAAAAAAACATTTTTAGTGAATTGTTGGCCTTCTGGAAAGTATGTTCATTTACTGTATATGTACTCAATACTTGGTAGGGACTCCTTTTGCTTTAATTACTGCCTCAATTCGGCGTGGCATGGAGGTGATCAGTTTGTGGCACTGCTGAGGTGGTATGGAAGCCCAGGTTTCTTTGACAGTGGCCTTCAGCTCATCTGCATTGTTGGGTCTGGTGTCGCTCATCTTCCTCTTGACAATACCCCATAGATTCTCTATGGGGTTCAGGTCTGGTGAGTTTGCTGGCCAATCAAGCACACCAACTTGGTCATTTAACCAACTTTTGGTGCTTTTGGCAGTGTGGGCAGGTGCCAAGTCCTGCTGGAAAATGAAATCAGCATCTTTAAAAAGCCGGTCAGCAGAAGGAAGCATGAAGTGCTCCAAAATTTCTTGGTAAACGGGTGCAATGACGTTGGTTTTCAAAAAACACAATGGACCAACACCAGCAAATGACATTGCACCCCAAATCATCACAGACTGTGGAAACTTAACACTGGACTTCATGCAACTTGGGCTATGAGCTTCTCCACCCTTCCTCCAGACTCTAGGACCTTGGTTTCCAAATGAAATAAAACTTGCTCTCATCTGAAAAGAGGACTTTGGACCACTGGGCAACAGTCCAGTTCTTCTTCTCCTTAGCCCAGGTAAGGGCTCTGACGTTGTCTGTGGTTCAGGAGTGGCTTAACAAGAGGAATACGACAACTGTAGCCAAATTCCTTGACACGTCTGTGTGTGGTGGCTCTTGATGCCTTGACCCCAGCCTCAGTCCATTCCTTGTGAAGTTCACCCAAATTCTTGAATCGATTTTGCTTGACAATCCTCATAAGGCTGCGGTTCTCTCGGTTGGTTGTGCATCTTTTTCTTCCACACTTTTTCCTTCCACTCAACTTTCTGTTAACATGCTTGGATACAGCACTCTGTGAACAGCCAGCTTCTTTGGCAATGAATGTTTGTGGCTTACCCTCCTTGTGAAGGGTGTCAATGATTGTCTTCTGGACAACTGTCAGATCAGCAGTCTTCCCCATGATTGTGTAGCCTAGTGAACCAAACTGAGAGACCATTTTGAAGGCTCAGGAAACCTTTGCAGGTGTTTTGAGTTGATTAGCTGATTGTCATGTGACCATATTCTAATTTGTTGAGATAGTGAATTGGTGGGTTTTTGTTAAATGTGAGCCTAAATCATCACAATTAAAAGAACCAAATACTTAAACTACTTCAGTCTGTGTGCATTGAATTTATTTGATACACGAGTTTCACAATTTGAGTCGAATTACTGAAATAAATGAACTTTTCCACGACATTTTAATTTATTGAGATGCACCTGTATTAGCGGTAACTGATTATTAAGCTCTTTGTTTTTTTAAGGATTTTAATTTACGGTTTTTGATTTCCACAGAACCCTCAGATAACATGCGTGAGATCCTTCAGAATATCGCCAAATCTCACGGGGTTTCCAACATGAGGAAGCTTGGCCACCTGAACAACTTTGTTAAGGTAGTGCAGCTTCCATTTATGCTGGTTGTTGTTCAGAGGCTGGTCTACACCACGCTCATGCATGATTTTAGTGATGAGAGAAGATCATGTGTGATCAGGTGTGCATGGCATGTCTTCAATTTTTTTTTTTTTTTGCACTGATTTTGGGGAAAAATATGCTGAATTGTAAATGTCAACATGGAAGAATATATTAAATGGAGCTGAGAATACTACACTCTAATTGATCACTGAAATCATTGTAAAATTAGCTAAAAAAAACAAACTAAAACTTACAATCACTTTGTCAGTTCTGTAGGACGTATATTCTGTCGTATGATCTGCACTGCATGAACGCATATTTTTGTGTTGCAAAAGCTTTTAAGTCAAGAGCCCCGGTGAATAGAGTAAAATGTTAACTCATAGATATTACCATAATTCCTCAGGTTATTAATCTCAGTACATTAAAACAGTTATTTTGTAATTCATTTGTAATTCATGTTTTCTGAAATGTTGTTTAAATATGCACTAATTTGCATGCTTTTCTAGAACAGAAAACTGAACACTGCATAAAGCCAGGATCAAAACTGTTGTTTTATTTTGGTGAAATGTTACATTTAAAGGTTTTTCTAGAGGAGACACTCCATAAATCAGAAAATACTGTCAACACTGAGAAAAAAAAAAGTAATTTTCACCATGTTTTTATGATTGAAATGTTATATGAACAAAATCCTATGTAAAAACCTTCAGAACATAGACAAAACTGTAAAGTTGGGTGTATGTAAGTGCAGTTCAATTGGAGATTTCTGGCTCAGGAGAAAGACTCATTTTGACAAAACAGCCTTTAAAGATTTTTGTTATTTTGGCTTGTAACTTATATCTATAAACGGGAAACTAGAGATCTAGAAACTGGAATAGCATTGACATTTGGCGGTTGAATAAAGAGTATATCAACCTTTCCACATTTACATATAGTATACTTACATAAAGCATTATATACTAGCAAATCTCAGCTGCATCGAATTGCATCGTTGCAAAATGTACCTATATTATCTCTCCCAGCACTAATCTGCTAAATGCAACTTTAAGACATGAAGATGTTAAGATATTCTAAACATTAACATCATAATTTTCTGTGTGTTTGGTGAGAAGTTCTATATAAATCTATTTGATTTGTCTTGCTGAAGAGGGGGAACTTATTTTTAATAATGCAATGTTTTTAAGGCCTGGTCCTGTGAGCTGATCTGTAACATAGTAAACAGCAGCCGGCATTTTGTGTGTGTGTGTTGTCGGGTTGTTTATCTTAGTGGGTGCCTCCTCTCACTTTCAGTTTCTTTCTGAGCGAGTTTGTTTTGTGTGCGAGTTTCATCTCAGTGGGACTGAGGTTAAACTTAAGACTGTTGGTGCAGGTCTTGTGTGTGCGTGTGTTTAAGTGGGATTTTCTCAGCTTTGGAGAATAATAACTCAAGTGCTGTGTGCGCATGAATGCTGTGTGTGGCCTTTTAAGGATGCTGAGATAGAGGAGATCTAATCCTCACTGAGGGTCACATGACCCCTTCTGCCTGCCTGAGCACTGACATCATCATAAACACATACATATGCATGCTCAGCCTGCCAAGGTCATTACGCTCCACAGTAACACACACACAAACATGTTTAGGAGACTAATTTTATACTGTAAGGTCAGCTTAGTGCAATTGTTGATGTGTTTGTCTCACTTTTATATTTATGGGTTCAGTTCGTGCATCTCATCATCATTACCAGAAGATGTTTTGCAACTTTGTTCACTTTCGAAACAGCTTTGAGAGAATTTAAAGAATGAATTTGTTAACTTAAGAATATATAATTATAAAGGTGTGTATCCTGTTCTAGATGCTGATTGGTAAATACAACATTCCAGCAACAATTCAACCTTTGTTTCGAATCTAGACGTTCTAGTGGGATGACGACACTTAATGTTAATGAAAACTGTTTCTAGTATTTCTTTTCTGCTATTATAGTATTTCTGTTTTAATTGTTTTATAAAACTCAAAGGTTTGGGGTCGGTAAGATTTTTTTAATGTGTCTGAAAGAAGTCTCTTTACTCACAAGGGCTGCATTTATATAGTAAATATTTTTACAATTTAAAATAACTGTTTTCTTTGTGAATGTATTTTAAAATGTAATTTATTTCTGTGATGCAAAGCTGTATTTTCAGCATCATTACTCCAGTCTTCAGTGTCACATGATCTTTCAGAAATCAGTCTAATATGCTGATTTGATGCTCAAAAAACATTTCTTATCATTATATTGATTATGAAACAGTTGTGCTGCTTAATATTTCTGTGGAAAGTGTGATATATATTTTTATGGATTCTTTGATTAAAAGAAAGTAAAAAAATAATTCTTGCTGAATAGAAGTATCAATTTCTTAAAAATCTTTTTAACCCTAAACTTTTGAACAGTAGTATATCCTGTGAGCCTGATTATATATTCATGCATTAACCATGAACAGTCTAATGAACTTCATGACTTGGTGCAAGAATATTTGTGATGAGTATCTCTCTTTCTCTCTCAGCTCCTGAACAGTGTAAATCACTGTGAAGAGAAATTAGGATTTACAAATGAGGAAATCACCATTTGGTAAGTAGAACTTTTTCTTACTGTGTTCCCAAACCTAGTGAGCAAGTTGCTGACTACATAGACTTGCTGCTTTCTGAGATGGCATCACAAACATCATGGAATCTCACAGATGACTGATTTGTGTGTATCATTCTCTCTATTGTTTTAGTCTGCGTGTGGCGTTGCTGAATGAGGTGAAGGAGGTTCGGGCTGCGGGTTTGAGAGCACTAAGGTATCTGATCCGTGACAGCAGCGTCCTCCAGACAGTTCTTCAGCTGCAGGTGGATTATCTGATCTCCAGGTGAGTTCACACACCTGTTTTGTGTCCTCAGTGTCTTCTGCTTCCATTGCGTTTAAAAGACACTTAATATTTTGACCACCCTTACTGACACAATCGGATGAGAGCAAAACTGCAAATGAATTGAGCTGAATGAAGACACTGTCTTCTGTAGAGCTGCTTTATAGCCAAATCAAATTAGTTTCATAACTGAGAAATTTTGTGACTTCCACAGTCTTATTGATCTGAATTGAATCAACACTGAACTGACTTGAGCTGAATGAAGACACTACTGTCTTCTTCAGTAGAGCTGCTTATAGAAGAATTAAACCTGTTGCATTGCACTGAATAATGACAGTATTGTCGAAAAAGAGTTGATGCGAATAATGGGAGATGGAATTTTGCTTGTTTTTAGCGTAAAATTTAAAATGTGAAAATATTACCATTGGTAAACATTGAGGTGCTCTGGTGGGTGAAGTGTCTCAGAAGGGAAGTTTGAATGTGTTGATTGTGTTCAGGTGCATTGACATTCAGCAGAGCAATGAGGTGGAGAGAACTCAAGCCCTCAGACTGGTCAGAAAGGTACAACCTCTAACAGCACTCTTGCACTCAGTATAACCTGTGTGTTATTTGTGTTGGCTGAATCTCATCTCAATCTGTTATTTTCCCCGTTCAGATGATAACAGTGAACGCACAGCTCTTTCCCAGCTCTTTGACAAACTCTCTGATCGCGGTGGGGAACGACGGGCTGCAGGAGAGAGATCGCATGGTTCGATCCTGCATCGCCATCATTTGTGAACTTGGTTAGTAGTAGACGTTAGTAGTGTCACATTTGTCAAGACAAGCATCACTATTATTATTGCTTACACTTAAGGTTAGTTTTAAACTTTGGCATGTATCATGTCTCAAATCATGCTGCTCCTTGAGGTGATGTATGCAAATACTTACCTTAGTGAACAAACAGGTGAAAAATATTTTATATGGATTACAGATTCTTAATGCCAGTTCTATTACAGATTGATATAGGAGTGATATATATTCTAGGAAATGTTTTGTCAAATTGTAGAATTTTATAAAAAAAATTTAAATCAAAATTCTAAAATAGATTTTTTTATCATTTTAATTTGAAAGATTTTTCATTTTATTTTTAAAGTTTTTTTACTTGCATAACTTACATACATTTCAAGAATCTCTTTTAAACTACTTTGATCTTTGCCATTAAATTAGACATTAAAAATATTAAAACATTTTCACAACTTCTTTTCCATTTATATATATATATATATATATATATATATATATATATTTTTTTTTTTTTTGATTCTGTGTTTTTTGATTTAGTACAAACTAATGTTTGAATTGCCAGAATTTCTTTAAGTTAAACTAAATCTGTGTAAATGACTATATCTCTTGTCAAATGCTCTGTGGATGAGGTTTTTGTGGACACACAAAGAACATGAAAATATTTTAGTGTATCTGAGTTATCAGAATTGTGGATTTATTTTGTCAATAAATATCGATTTTGATTTATTATTGAATGTTTCATACTATATAGGATTTTGTCATATATATTTATATTGTATTTGTTTGATATGGTTGTGTTTTCTCGTAATCCAGCACTGAAGAACCCCGAGATTGTGGCCCAGCGGGGAGGTTTGAGCACCATCCTGAAGAACGTCATCGACTGTCAGCTGAGCCGCATCAACGAGGCCCTGATCACCACCATACTGCACCTGCTCAATCACCCGCACACACGCCAGTACATACGCGCTGATGTTGAACTGGAGGTATGTGTGCATGCAGCGGCACAGATGTTCGTTGTGGTGCAGGTTTAATCTGGCTTGCATCATTCCCCATTATAAAGTAAAAATGTACTTAAATAAAAATTGTCTGACAGTAGTAAGTGAAAGTGAAAATCACGTGACGTGGCCGAGTATGGTAACCCTTAATCAGAATTTGTGCTCTGCATGTAGCACATCCAGGTGCACACACAGCAGTGAGTAAGATATATATATATATATATATATGTTATTTTTTTCTTTCTTTTTTTTTTCTTTCCAGCAAATCCTTGCACCTTACACAGATTTTCACTACAGACACAGCCCTGACACAGCAGAGGCACAAATCAAGTGAGTTGCGTATTTATGTTTTGGTTTTTATATAAATATACACACACACGTATATACATGCTTTTGTGCATGTTTCTGTGCCATTACCTCATTTACCTGTAAATGCATTGTAATCATGTGCATTTCTGACAGTAACTTTTTTTTATGAATCGTTGTGTTCCATAGGGAGGACAGAGAAGCTCGTTTTTTAGCCAGTAAAATGGCCATCATTGCAGCCTTCCGCTCGTGGTCAGGTATAAAATCTACTGCATCATCTAAAGACTCAGTAGAAAAGGGAAACGCTCTCCACTTCTTCATCCCTCTCTTCTGCTGTTCTCCTTCAGGTATTATCAACCTGTGTAAATCAGGGAACTCAGGGGTCCAGTCTTTGATAGGCCTGCTCTGTATACCAAACATGGAAGTCAGGGTGAGTTTTAAATACTTTCATTTTTTTTTATTGAGACATGTTTGTCACTAAAACATTATATTTTTGAATATTAAGCAGTTTTCAACATTGATAATAATAAGAAATGTTTGAGCATCAAATCAACTTATTAAAATGATTTTTGAAGAATCATGTGACACTGAAGGCTGGAGTAAGGATGCTGAAAATTCAGCTTTGCATGACAGAAATACATTTTAAAATATATTCTAATAGAAAAAAAGTTATTTTAAATGGTAATAATATTTCACAATATTACTGTTTTTACTGTAATTTTGGTCAAATAAATGCAGCCTTGGTGAGCATAAGAGACTTGCTATACAACTAAATGAACAAAGAAGAATTTTTAATCATACGTGGACATAAACCACAGTATTTAACTAAATAAATTTCAACTAAAACATTATGAAGTGCATTAAATGTTATTTGAGTGATGAATTGAAAAAGTGTTGAAGCATTGTTTGCCACTGATTCACTGAAATAAATCTGTTTTAAAGCTGGATCTATCCATTTATTTTTGCATCTGCAGAAAGCCTTATTAGAAGTCATGTACGAGATCTTCAGGATGCCTGTTCCTATAGTGACAGGAGATTTTGAGGAAGCCCTGCACAGCGTGGGTAAGAAACACCTCGGTTCATAAACACACTTCATCTGATCAGAAGCACCTCACTGACTGCTGTAGAGGAGTATCTGTAAACTCTGATTTGCATGTTGCTCTTTCTGTCTGGGACGTGCGTTTCATGCTGATGTTTGTGTCGTTCAGACCCCAGTAAGTTTCAGGACAGCTGGAGACTATCTGATGGGTTTGTAGCTGCAGAAGCCAAAGTCATATTGCCTCACAGAGCACGATCTAGGTGAGACTCTGTGCCTTGCTGCAATACTGGAATATTCTGGGTTAAACGTTGCATTCATGTTCTTGTGTTGTCCATCACCAGACCAGACCTCATGGACAACTACCTGGCACTACTGCTGTCCGCCTTTATCAGCAGTGGACTACTGGAGGTATGTGATCACATGATCACTTGATGCATGCTTGATTTTCTTTACCGTTAATGGAAGGGGTCTGTGATGTTTTTATTGATAATGTTTTTGGTTGCTCAGGGTCTGGTGGAAGTGGTGACCAGCAGTGATGGACAGATATCAGTGAGAGCCACCATACTGCTCGGAGAACTTCTGCACATGGTATTACATTGCTTCAGATCTGTAAACAGGGCTCATTACATTTTTACACTTCACAAATATTTATTATGGGGCCATGAACTTGAAATATGTAATATTTCTTATTTGACAGCTTAGTGTGTTTTTATAAAACTGCACAAATGTAGCTTTCCTTTCAATAAAGCTTTTAGAAAACTCTACAACAATCAGATTTACAACTTTTTTTTACTGCAATTTATGTAATTTATTTTCCTTATGGCTGCAGTGTCGTTAACTAAAATTAAAATGAAAAATATAAAAAATAGCTTTTAGTACTTGACAAAGTTGAAAAATAGAAACCGTAATGTATATTTTAAATATAAATAAAAAATGTAAAGTTACAAAAGCTGAAGAACAAAAATGACTAAAACTAAAATAAAGCTAAATAGAAATAAAAAACAATGATCAATGTTAATACAGTTTACAAAAGCACACAACAGAATTACTAAAACTAAAAAAAAAATAGAAAAGCTAATTCAAAATGAGTACTGAATGCTATCTTAAAATGTTTTTAATAAAATACTAAAATAATAGTTTATGGAAAAAACTTTTACTTTTTTTTTTTTTTACTTTTTTTTTTAAAACTTTTATTTACTTTCTTTTACGAAAAAAATTTACATCATAAATAAGAAGACAAATAAATATAAATTATAAATAAGTCTAGACGCATTGAGATATTGAGAATTTGGGGGTCAGAATGTGCTTATTTGTCATGGTAATAAAAATGCAAAAATCTTTAATGATCCTAAAAACGTTTTTGGATAAACATTTAATCAAAATTAAAATTGAAAACAAAAGTTGTCTGGTGATGCACCATAGTCACTGATCTGTTAATTAGTAAACCAGATTCTAGACATACGTTTGGACTGCTGTTTCATTTTCCCTTTTAGCCTTTATTTTTGGACCTAAAATGTCACATTTGTTCACATAATGGTTCTTCTCTCTTCCAGGCCAATACGATTCTTCCTCACTCTCACAGTCATCATCTGCACTGTCTGCCCACGCTAATCAACATGGCTGCTTCCTTTGACATCTCTCAGGAGAAACGGCTGTGAGTGCAACAATGTGAACACACACACACACACACACACACACACACACACACACTCTCACACACACACACACACACACACACACATAGTCCGAAAGCATGCGTCAAACAATGTTTTCCAGTATCAGGGGGTTAATTTTTGCTTTTAAATCTTGTGTTTTCCAGGCGTGCCAGTGCAGCCGTGAACCACCTAAAGCGTTTCCACGAAAAGAAACGTCATGGCCCCAAACCATACAGTCTTTACCTAGACCACATCCTGCACAGGACGTCCAACTCCACTCACAAGAGAGAGCAGCACCAGCGTCCACAGAAGGACATCTATATTATGAAGGTACACACACTACCACTGTTGCCAACTCTCGCGAGACAAATAAGCAACCGCCGCTTCAAAAACAAGCCCAAAACAAGCCCAATATTTTTTTTATCAATATTATTTATTAACAATTATTTATAACTAATAAATGAGCCTGCAACATATTACACTGAAACTACTCTTTTATCTGAAAAGCAAAAACAGAAGCTATTTTACAAAAATCAGCAAACTGCAACAAAAGTGGGAACAAAACTCATCTCCAATCACCTGTGAGCAGAATAGGATTGGAGTGATGGAAAAGGAGAAAAACACAAGAGCTTCAAAGGAGAGCTGTAACATATTTATAGCCTAAAATATATAGGGGTCATTCTATGGAAATGTCCATTTTTCTGTCCCTAGCCTTTACAGAAAAATTACACTTGGTTACAATTTTTTATATTTTAAAATGAAACAATGTGTTATTTGAACAATTACACCTCCTTGAGCCATCAATGTGGCAATATTTGTTTTTAATTAATTATAAAGAATTCCAAGCACCACAAAACTGCTCGTCCCACAGCCATATACAGAGGGAACGTGCTTTACTTTGAGGTCAATAACTATCAAATAAATGACATAAAAAAAACAAAATGCCAAATAAATATTATAGACAAATATATAAAAAATATTATATTAAATTATAATATATATTATATTAAAAAATAAAATATATTATAATATTATTATTTTTTTTTATAAAAAATATAAAAAATCACTAAGCTGTCATTTGTGTATTCATGAAGTCAAAAGGTAATCTAATAATGTGGTTTAAATAAGTTTAAAGTACATGTCCAGATCATTTCACCCCAAAATCAGAGAAAAAAAATAAGAAATTAGATTTTGCTCTAAGAAAATGTTTAGGACATTAAGATTTTTTGAGTCGTCAAATTTCCTTCACTCAACTCTGACTACTGTAATGTAAGGAAATATGATATTTAAATTGTAAAGTACTTGCACATCATTGTTGCATTTGTTGTACTTCCTTGGATTTGTACTGATTTTGGGATGTGATATGTTTCTGTCAATTTGACCCGTTATTTATATAGATAAAGTTAATAAAATATGACACAGCAGAAGTTTCTGAGTTGTTTGTGTGGTGTAGGACACTGAAGAGGCGCTGATGATGAACTTGAGGGACAGTCAGATCCTCAATCACAAACAGAACCTGGACTGGAACTGGATTCTGATCATCACTATACTGAAGGTAAACGAGGAACAGGCCCAACTCACTCTTCCTGCCATGTTTGGATAGAATACTTGCATAATGCTTACTACATACTGAACAATATTCTGTTTAGTGCCTACTATTTTTGAAAAATAGTATGTGAAAAATATAAAAAATAAAAATATCCCAAAATATTAAGCAGCCCAACTGTTTTCAACATTGATAATTATCAGAAATGTTTCTTGAGCAGCAAATCAGCATTTTAGAATGATTTCTGAAAGATCATGTGACTCTGAAGACTGGAGTAACGATGTTGAAAAATAAATGCAGCCTTGGTGAGCATAAGGGACTTCTTAAAGGAGCATTAAAAAAAATCTTACTCTGTTGTTTTTCCTTTCTAGTGGCCAAATGTGAACCTCAGAAACAACAAGGATGAGCAGATGCACAAGTAAGACCAGCGTGTGGTGACCTATCTTGAACATCATGTGCTACATTTTCTTGAAGCACTAACCACAAACTACATCTCTACTGTATGTGTTTGTATGTATGTAGGTTTGTAAGGAGGTTGCTGTATTTCTATAAGCCCAGCAGTAAGCTGTACTCGGCTCTGGAGCTGGATCACGCCAAAGCCAGACAGCTGACGGTAGCGGGCTGCCAGTTCAACCAGTTCCTCTTGGATTCGGAGGATGTGAGAAATGAAGACCTTTGAGCCTTTGTTAAATGACTCCATAAGAGACACAGCAGCAATTTAATTCCATTGTTCTTCCAATTTTTGTAGGATGGTCAGGCATATTTAGAGGAGCTTGTGAAGGATATCGTCCAGTGGCTCACATCCTCTTCTGGGCTTAAATCTGAACGCAGTCTCCATAGCAACGGCCTCCTCAGCACCCTCAGTCAGCACTACTTCCTGTTTCTGGGTACTCTGTCTGCACAGCCGGCTGGAGTCAAAATGCTGGAGAAATGTGGTGTTTTTCAGAGGTGAAAACACACTATTTATATAAACTTTATTATTTTGGCTATATGAGAATGTACTGATAACAACACATTCAGAAAAAGAAAAAAAAAAACTTACAAAAATGAAGTGTTCCAGCAAAACTTGAACATTGGTGAAAAATTGCAACAAATAGACCCTTTTCACAGACTGTGATGACGATTTCCACAGTTTTTAACATTGTAAATTTAGAAAAGGTATTTATATTTTCATTTTTAACTTTCATTTTGTGTTATAATACCTTGGCATTAAATTACAGAAAAGTAGTCAACTCTGCTGTACGAGTTTTTGTAATACAACGGCTGATAGAGTAACGGCAAATTTGACATCTTTCTGTCTTCTGATCAATGTAATCAGTCTCTCAATATTTTAGCTCTTTTTTTGGAAGGTTATTAGAAGTATATCATGGAAAAGTTACTTATTTATTTGTTTATGTATTTATTTATATATTTATTACCCCTATAGAAGTTTACCCAACTGTGACGACTTCGGCTTCTAAAAATCCGGAAATGTGAAAAGAGTTGATAAACTCAGGGCTTAAAGTTCTCCGGCACCGTACCGGATCTCCGGTGTGCAGCGTTTGGCTGCGGAAAAAATAAATCCTGCATTAAAAAAAAAAAAAAAAAAAAACTTACAACTGCGTTGTTTTACTTTTTGTAATTAAAAGGATTTTTTTTGCTTTAAACACTGTAAACTGCATAAAAAATGCGGAAAAGGGGGGACATTTGTCCAGGCATGATAATACTATGGTACCACAGTAGTAGTGTGATTAACTGTGTTCGGTTTTGATTTGTTTTGTGCAGTCTGTTGAGCTTGTGCTCAATGAAAAACCAGGATCAGCTGCTGAAACTAATGGTCTCCACTCTGGACTACAGCAGAGACGGACTCGCACGAGTCATTCTGTCCAAGATCCTCACAGCGGCCACTGATGTAAGATCACATTGAAGGCATTTCTGTGATTTAAGCAGGGTTGATATAGTTTGATATAGTCTAAAACCATAAACATTTTCATTACTTGGAAAAAAAAAACTTACTAAAAATAAGAAAACGCTTAAAGTTACTAACTAAAATCAAATGAAGATGGGAAATATAGAAATAAAAATATTAAAAATTTTTACTAAAAACTATAAAATAATCTCAGTGAAACTAAAATAACACTGGTTAGTTATTAAGTCTTCATTTGAAAAACATCATAAAATAAACAAGATTTGTTTGACATTTAAGAGCCGCTATATGGCAGATAACAGTCATATCCATCCTATAAGATTCTTGTAAAAGCTTTTAAGTGGATTTTAACTGTATATTTGATTTTTGATGGATCGCTGGATTTTAGTTTGGTTCTCTTTGTTTGTCCTGTTACAGAACAATTTAATCTCATGTTTTGCTTTGCTTATAGATACTTCTATATTTGTAAAAATATAAATTGCCTTATATTTACAACTTACCTTTTAAATACAAAATAATGCACATGTAATATGCAAAGATGTTTTGTTGATGCTACAGTAATTTGCAATTCATTAATGTTCAGCAATTTTACAGTTACTTAAACAATTATTTGCGATTTGTCTTTTGTATGCATTTTAACTGTATTTGAATTTAAATGGATCTTGGATGCATTTTAGAGTGATTCTCCCAATATTTCTTTCCATATTCAATGCAGCTTATCTTTTAATATGCATGTAATATGTTAAGATGTTTGGTGATGCTGCAGTAATCTGCATTTCATTAATTCAAACAAGATTTAAGGTTTGTTGTATGGTAGATAACTAATATCCATCCTATAAGATTCTTGTAAAACCTTTTCAAGTGGTTCTGACTGTATATTTGAATATAGAGTGATCTCAGATGAACTTCCTAGTGATTCTCCCTGTTTGTCTGGTTTCAGAACTGCCGTCTGTATGCCACCAAACACCTGCGTGTGCTGCTGCGCGCTAACGTTGAGTTCTTCAGTAACTGGGGGATGGAGTTGCTAGTCACACAGCTGCATGACCACAACAAAACCATCTCCATGGAGGCGCTGGACATCCTGGATGAAGCCTGTGAAGAGAAGGTAATCAGCATCACCGCTACAGGAAGTTGATGCAGTGCAGAACATTAGTTCATGTAGTTTCAACTGTGAATATATGGGAAAAAAATTGAATCTCCAAATATTTAGGTGATGATCTGTTAAGCATTATTAAAAAATGTAATACTTTGTTAATGGTATAAAATATCACCCACAATGCTGATTGGTTTGTATCAGTTACAGTAAATGTGTTTCTTACAGCAACTCTAATGCTCTTTATTTCTGCTGTGTTATATCACTCCAGGCCAACCTGCACGCTCTGATCCACATGAAACCTGCTCTGTCTCACCTGGGAGAGAAAGGCCTTCTGCTGCTGTTGAGGTAAAACAGGTCTTGGTTTCAGTTTAAGTATGTTTACTACATAAATGTATTGCTTAAAAAGAAACATTGTAGCTAGTTTCACGAGCAGAGGTTTGTGAGGGAACAGCAGTGGGTTTGTGAGTTCATAAAAAGCTAACAATTAAATCATAAAAATGTTAAATGAAAATTGATCATTTTAAAATGAAACCATCAAAATCAAACACTTATTAAAAATATGAAATGTGTATATATATTTTTTACCTCCATTTCATGTGACTATTAACCAACATCAAAGAAGTGAATTAATATTTGAGGTCAAAGAGGTTCAGCTGAAAAAAAAAGTTTGGGAATCCCCGAGCTAGTTTTCATATTTCTGGCCAACACTGAAACTAATAGTGAAGTGAGAATTATTCCTCATAAAATTAGGGCCTAAAACAAGCATTTCTCTGTGGCTGTGTGATATTTAAAACATTTTATCCAGCAAAAAATAACTATTTTGTTATATGCATTCATTATATATTCTGGTACTGTAATATAGAATTATCATAAAGAATTGTCATTGTATTTTGGTCATACTGCATGCCAGTAGAAAAAAAAAATCTCAAATTTCTTTGGCATTTCATAAAAATATAAATTGTCTTATAATTTAATATTTACTTTCACTTTTTAATACAACTTACGTTTTAAATAAAATAATATGAATGTAATAAGCAAAGATTTTTGTTGGTGCTACAATAATCTGCTTTTCATTCTTGTTTTGAATCAATTGTTCAAGGAAAGCAAGTAATTTTTGATAACTTTTGATAAATAAATTTTGTTTTAATGATGTTATAGAAGAGTCATATATAAAGACAATATCTAAATCTGTTAGTGGTATAACATTAGATATTTAAATAAGCTCATAAGTGGTTGTACTCCTCATCTGTAAGTCATGTGCTAAAAGATTAAATATAATGTGTTAAATGTCTCTCTGCTCTCCTCTGTAGGTTCCTGTCCATCCCAAAAGGCTTCTCTTACCTCAATGAAAGAGGCTATGTCAACAAACAGCTGGATAAATGGCAGAAGGTGAAAGCATCAATCCACTGACTCTCTCTCAGCCTGTGGTTTTACGCCTGTGTCTGTGTTTGTTCCTCTTGAATGCAGATGTATTGAGCCGTGTGTTTTTGCAGGAGTATAATCTAAAGTATGTGGACATGATTGAGGAGCAGTTGAATGAAGCTCTCACAACATACCGCAAACCTGTCGACGGAGACAACTACGTCCGCCGCAGCAACCAAAGGTCTTAGCACTCCTTATCCTGTAAAGGACTTCTAAATGAAGCTAAAGTATCACTGGTATGAATATATATAAACATGATGTATACATTTTTAATCAAAGCATTTATTTCGTAGGTTACAGAGGCCAAATGTGTTTCTCCCTGTGCATTTATATGGGCAGCTGGTTCATGATAAAACCGGCTGCCTGCTGCTGGAAGCTCAGGTACCCAATTACACTCGCGCTGCTTGCTGTGGCTGTATAGCATTGTTTGTTTTTGTGCACTGATGTGTTATTTGTGTGTGTTTGTTAGGGTATTATCCCAGATCTCTGCTACACAGTCCGATCTCCAGTGTTGGATAAAGGGGAGGGCATTAAACAGCTGAAGGCAGCGCTATGGGCTCTGGTCAGTGATGGTTTTTGCATACTGTTTGTATTAGGATCTCCTTGAATGTCTCTGGTGTCATTGTATGCAAGTTTACAGTTTTAAAATTTGTCATTTTAAATATTTCAGGGCAATATTGGCAGCTCAAACTGGGGTCTGAACCTCCTACAAGAGGAGAATGTGATTCCAGATATTATTGCTCTGGCGCAGCACTGTGAGGTTCTGTCCATACGTGGGTAAGACTGCCTAATATAGGAACGGATTTGGTTATTTACAACATTTGATGCCCATGGGCAGCATCTGTGGGAACATTACACATGCTAGCAAGAGGCCAATACATAACATAGTGTCATTTTCACTGTATAATTAATCAAATAAATTCAGCCTTGGTGAGGATAGGAGACCTTTCAGAAACATTTAAAAAATTGTACCAACCCCGGTAGTTTTTTACAAAAAAACACAGTCTCATCTGAAATGGATGATTTGGAAATTGTAAGTCAAATAGCAACTTTTTTTTTTTTTTTTTTTTTCTGTCCATGGCTCTTTGTTCATATATTACAACCATCCAATTAAACCTTCCTCCTTTTTGTTTTAACACACTCACTCTAACTAAAATATTAGTAGGGCAAATAGCATTCAATAAACTTGCATCATATACCCAGTAAGTAACAAGCAGTGCTGTCTGTGCAGTACGTGTGTGTATGTGCTGGGGGTGATCAGCCGCACGCGGCAGGGCAGTGATGTGCTGAAGGCTTTGGGATGGGACTCTGTTCGGCACAGCCGCAGACAGCAGTGGCCTGTCGTCCCTGATGAAGTGGACGCTCCGCTGCCCAGCGAACTGTCATCTGTGCCCAGCACGCTCAGCCTCAACTCCGAGTCCACCAGCTCACGCCACAACAGCGAGAGTGAAAGTCAGCCCAGTGAGTCAATGCACGTGCTTAACATATCAACATGAAAATATTTCTAGATCTGTTTTTCCCCTTGTTTGCAAGTAAAATATCTAAATATCCTTGAACTAGATAGATTTACTGTTAGAGCAGTTGCATTATTATTTACAGAGAATCTATCGTCAATTACACTACTTATTATTTTTCTTCTTTTTAAATTCACTAAATATACCAATGGAGTAAGATAAAAAATTTCTCTTTCAAGATTAATTATCTGAAAATGTTTTTAAGTATTATTTTTTATTTTGTTTAAAGTAAATTGACCCTGTTTAAAGGATGTTTACATTTACATTATACATTTAGCAGATGCTTTTATTCAAAGCAACTTAAAAAATTGAAACAAAAGCAATTTGTCCAAGAGGCAACAATATTTGTAATATACTATAATATTCATAATAAACTTGATTTGGAAGCAAGCTAGAGAGCTGTTTTTTTAGATTATATACTGATTATTTTTTGCAGTGTGTTTACTTGTTTGTGCATAATTTAATTGATTGTTTTTCATTGTTCTGCTGATTGTAGTCAGTATTATTTTAGTATTACTTTAATTAGTTTTTTTATATTTTCAGTGTTAATTTTCATTTTAGGTTTAGTAATTTTTCATTTTTATTTATTTATTTATTTTAATACTTGTTTTAGTTTTACTAATTTTAGTACTTCAGCTGAAAGCTTTTTATCTAATATTTGTTTTATTTTATTTCAGCTTCATTTCACTTGAGACCATTTTTAGTAGTTTTAGATTAAAAACATGCACACAAACAAATGTATGCGTAAGTAGGCATTATAATATTTCACGTCTCACTTAGGTTTGTATTTCATGGACGATGATCGTGAGGGTTTGGACATGTACGAGGACTCTTCTCTTGGTATACACACAAAAACCTCAAAGGACAGAAGCCCCTTCACCATCCTGACCCCTTCGCATCTCCGAACCCGCTTTCTGAACTCCCTGTCTCTCCCCAGTAAGAAGGGACGGAGCCCCAGTGACACTAAATGCACGACAAACGTGGGAAAATCTCCCGAGGAGCTCCGGCTCATGCGGCGCAATCAGACCATAACAGAGCCCTCGAACTACTCTCCAGGCCACTCGGGGCAGAGCGAGGTCATTTATAATGGCAGTCGCATGTCTCGCAGCCCAACGGTCAGCCTCGAGACTTCGTTTGTGGGTATAAAAGCACTAGCAGAGCCGTATGGCACAGAGGGAGGTTCGGATTTTGAAGGCAGAGGTCAACACAAGGCCGTGACCCCGGGCGACGGTCAGAGGGAGCGGAGTAGCAGGGAGCGTTTGACCTGCGACGGTGCATCCGTACTGCCTGGTGGCGGCACGTTTAAGAGCCGCAGTCATAGCTTCAACACAGACACGACCACCAGTGGCATCAGCTCCATGAGCTCCTCCCCCTCCCGAGAGCCCGCCTCCTCCATCTCCATGGACACGGACTGCGCCAGCCTCAACACGGTGGTCAGCGCCAAAACTGTGAAAATGCAACTCTCGCTCAGTCCTCAGTCCAACCACAACCACATCCTGTTGTCCAAGTCTAATTCCACCTCGCTGGTTCCTCCTGGGTCGGCGCACACGCTGCCGCGCAGGGCACAGTCGCTGAAGTCGCCCTCCGTGGCCACCATCAAGAGCCTGGTGGACTGCAGCTACATGTACACGAGCCCGCGTGACGCGCTGGGATACGCCACGCTGAAACGCCTGCAACAGCAGAGGATCCACCCGTCTCTCTCACACAGCGAAGCACTGACGTCTCCCGCTAAAGACGTGCTGTTTGCAGATACCATCACCATGAAAACACGCAGCCTCGACTCCCGGCTCATGACACGCAGGTACACAGAGTGTAATGATAATTATGGTTAAAAAATGACTGAACTGTATATTAATTTATTAACTACAATAATGAGAATCTAAAATGTAGCATTAGGATTAATAAATAAATAAATTTAAAAAAATTATATATATATATATATATATATACAGTGGGTACGGAAAGTATTCAGACCCCCTTAAATTTTTCACTCTTTGTTATATTGTAGCCATTTGCTAAAATCATTTAAGTTCATTTTTTTTCCTCAATGTACACACAGCACCCCATATTGACAGAAAAACACTTTTTCACAGAATTGTTGACATTTTTACAGATTTATTAAAAAAGAAAAACTGAAATATCACATGGTCCTAAGTATTCAGACCCTTTGCTCAGTATTTAGTAGAAGCACCCTTTTGATTTAATACAGCCATGAGTCTTTTTGGGAAAGATGCAACAGGTTTTTCACACCTGGATTTGGGGATCCTCTGCCATTCCTCCTTGCAGATCCTCTCCAGTTCTGTCAGGTTGGATGGTAAACGTTGGTGGACAGCCATTTTTAGGTCTCTCCAGAGATGCTCAATTGGGTTTAAGTCAGGGCTCTGGCTGGGCCATTCAAGAACAGTCACGGAGTTGTTGTGAAGCCACTCCTTCGTTATTTTAGCTGTGTGCTTAGGGTCATTGTCTTGTTGGAAGGTAAACCTTCGGCCCAGTCTGAGGTCCTGAGCACTCTGGAGAAGGTTTTCGTCCAGGATATCCCTGTACTTGGCCGCATTCATCTTTCCCTCAATTGCAACCAGTCGTCCTGTCCCTGCAGCTGAAAAACACCCCCACAGCATGATGCTGCCACCACCATGCTTCACTGTTGGGACTGTATTGGACAGGTGATGAGCAGTGCCTGGTTTTCTCCACACATACCGCTTAGAATTAAGGCCAAAAAGTTCTATCTTGGTCTCATCAGACCAGAGAATCCTTCAGGTGTTTTTTAGCAAACTCCATGCGGGCTTTCATGTGTCTTGCACTGAGGAGAGGCTTCCGTCGGGCCACTCTGCCATAAAGCCCCGACTGGTGGAGGGCTGCAGTGATGGTTGACTTTCTACAACTTTCTCCCATCTCCTGAATGCATCTCTGGAGCTCAGCCACAGTGATCTTTGGGTTCTTCTTTACCTCTCTCACCAAGGCTCTTCTCCCCCGATAGCTCAGTTTGGCCGGACGGCCAGCTCTAGGAAGGGTTCTGGTCGTCCCAAACATCTTCCATTTAAGGATTATGGAGGCCACTGTGCTCTTAGGAACCTTAAGTGCAGCAGAATTTTTTTTGTAACCTTGGCCAGATCTGTGCCTTGCCACAATTCTGTCTCTGAGCTCTTCAGGCAGTTCCTTTGACCTCATGATTCTCATTTGCTCTGACATGCACTGTGAGCTGTAAGGTCTTATATAGACAGGTGTGTGGCTTTCCTAATCAAGTCCAATCAGTATAATCAAACACAGCTGGACTCAAATGAAGGTGTAGAACCATCTCAAGGATGATCAGAAGAAATGGACAGCACCTGAGTTAAATATATGAGTGTCACAGCAAAGGGTCTGAATACTTAGGACCATGTGATATTTCAGTTTTTCTTTTTTAATAAATCTGCAAAAATGTCAACAATTCTGTGTTTTTCTGTCAATATGGGGTGCTGTGTGTACATTAATGAGGAAAAAAAATTAACTTAAATGATTTTAGCAAATGGCTGCAATATAACAAAGAGTGAAAAATTTAAGGGGGTCTGAATACTTTCCGTACCCTATGTATGTATATATGTATGTATATGTATGTATGTATGTATGTATACATATACATACATACATATATATATATATATATATGTATATATATATATATATATATATATATATATATATATATATATATATATATATATATATTTATTTATTTTTAAAATGTTTATTTTATATATTTATTATAATATATTATTATTACAAAAATGGCACTTTACTGTAATAAGAATTTTGGGGGAAAATATATATTTTAATGAAAATGTGTCATGATAATGCAATGATCCAAAGAGTCTGAATGAGGTTAATTTTCTTATTATATAATAATTCATGTATAAATTATAATTAAATATAATTTAAGATACCAGTATTTTTGTATAATTAAATGTATTTTATTTCAAATATAATATTTTATATTTATTGAGTTGTTTGTTTGGGTTGAAAAATTACGATTTAACAGCTTTTTTTTCGTTGACCTATATATGAAAGTGCAATTGAAGTTTGGCGTGTTTTTTGCTGGTTCTCAGGTGTTTTGGGAAAAGGTATTCTGGGCCGCTCAGCTCCCACCGCAGAGTGCCCAGAACTCTTGTGCCATGGTGGGTAGAAGAGAGTAGGATCCCCTCGTTAGCTTGGACCCACCGTAGAGTTTCCATTTTAGAAATACTATAGAGTACAAGGCAATGTCCCATCCTGTGCGACTACAGATCCACTGTCATTTTCCCCCAAATAGTTTCATCATCTTTCACTCAGTCATTCACATTTGATGATGGGTGAGTGACTAGATACTAATGCACCTCTAAGACTCAGTTAGATGCTTGTGGAAACAGTCCTTTAATAAAACCGCAAGCCTTGTTGGTGTAGTGCTGAACCGGGATGCTCAGTCTACTGCTGGGAATCCAATTCCACCTTGACTCCAGCTAAGGTGGTTTAGTAACGTCTTTAGCCCGATTCGGACGGTAATTGTTTCTCATATGGACGTCTGTAAAAATAAATTTACATATCAACTCACTGATAAAACTCATGGATTCGGACGGCGATTTATTCACAGTGGAGGAGCGAGTTCTGTGATCCTGAGCACCCGCTCACGTGGCCAATCACATGATTGTCTGCTGTAAATAAAATTAATTTTATTTACAAATTTATTCTTATTATTGTGTAAAATGTACTTAAAAATACTTATTATTATGTAAAATGTATTCTTATTATTCCAAGCATATTTTATAATATTTATTATTTGATTATTTAAATCTCCTGTTTAAAAATAGGAAAATAGACGCGCTATAGTTGTATATAATTATACGCGATATATATCTGTTTATAATACACATTTTAAAATTGTATTGCATACCTGCTGCTGCCATAATAAAGACCCATTTGAAAGTTTATGTGCTTTTCTTCTTTTTCTGCTCCCAGTCGCTGTGGTTGAGCAGTCATGAAGTATTGTTCTTTTAAATACTTTCCAGCATTTCAGAAATAATATGTAAATTACACCGAAGTACAACGTTACGGTGTTCGGGAGTGCTCAAAAAGGGAGTAAACACTGAATTTTGAAATCTATTTCTTCTTGTAAACTCAGAGATGTGGATTCGGATGGCAATTAAATTACCACACGACCTCGGTGTTTGTCAAAAAACAGTAGGTAATTTGGCTGGGGATTTTCACGGGGGTGGTGAGAGAAAAACACCGACATCCTGGATTCGGACGGCAATATAGGGCTTTTGGCTGCATCCCAATTCACATGCTTTTAGATAGTCTAGTTGTTATTATCGGATGCATCATGTTGGTGGCTTATGCATATAATGATAAAATCCTCAATTTACAGTATTTGTAGTCCTGTCTTACTATTTTCTTCATACTATGATTTGGTAAGCACTAGTGTAATGCATACTATTGCATACTATTTAGTTTGTGTTTGTGTGCTAATAAAAATGAAAGTCTAGCTGAAGATTTATAGGATTAAAACTAATGTTTTGCAGTGGGTGTGCTTGTGTTTGCTCTTCTCTCAGGTTTTTGAAAGCTCTGAGTTTTGCGTCTCTGGATAAGGAGGACTTATTGAGTCCGATCAATCACTCCACCCTGCAGCGCTCCTCTTCCTTGCGCTCCATGGTCTCTAGCGCCACCTTCGGCTGCAGTGAGGACTACATCGGCCTGGCGCTGCCCCTGGACATCAACCACATGTTTCAGGTACAATTTGTTGTGTCTTCACCATGTGAACTTTTAGTAATGCATCTGTAGAGTGTATAGAGGCTCATGCGAATTTGATTCAATTTTCATTGTGTTGGTTCATTTGAGGGTGCAGTCATTTAAACTTTTTTGTTTTTTTTTTGCTCTCACTGTGGCCATAACTCTGATTGTGTGACTTATTTAGGAGAAGCAAGCGAGTTGTAATTTTCATGATTAGACTTTCTTATTGTTTGTTATTTTCACATGTTAGATGATAAAAATACCAAAATAGATTTGCATTAAACCAGGGAGCCTAGTTTTAGTGACCAACATTTTTTAAATACGGATGTCAAAAGCACTGTTCTTTGTTTTTTTTTTTGCTTTTTTTTCAGGTATGGAAAATTACTGTATTTTAATTAAGAGTGTAAAATGTTTGTTTACATTTAAGATTTGACTTTATTTTTAGATTAAAGAAACATCATATTTCCAGAAGAGAACAAGCCCCCCTGCTGGAGAAAAATCATCCAAGTTTATTTTTGGAGAATCTGATGGTATGACTGCTTGTAGCATCGCCCTTATATTTCTGTATTTATTATTATTAGTAGTAGTAGTAGTAGTAGTAGTAGGAATAATATTAATACAATTATTTTTAATAATTAAATAGAAATTCAGTCCCCTTCTAATGTTGGTGGTTGGTAAGATTTATTTTTTAATGTTTTTGAAGAAGTCTCTTCTGCTCTTCATTTATTTGATCAAAGATACAGTAATAGTAGTAATATTAAGAAATATTATTACAATTTTAAGGAACTGTTTTCTATTTGAATATAATTTAAAATGTAACTTATTTCTGTGATGTAAAGCTGAATTTTCAGCATCATTACTCTTCAGTGTCACATGATCCTTCAGAAATCATTCTAATATGCTGATTTACTGCACAAGAAACATTTCTTATTATTAATGTATAATTTTTTTGTGGAAACAGTGATACATTTTTTTCAGGATTCTTTGATGACCAAAAAGTTCAAAAGAACAGCATTTATTTGAAATATAAATCTTTTTTAACATTATATAGCTCTTTACTGTCACTTTAGATCAACTTAATGTGTCCTTGCTTAAGAAAAGTTTTATTTCTTATAAAAAATCTTACAGACCCCAAAATGATTGTGTATAAAATGATAAGTAAATGAATAATTATATTAAACAAATCTGCATGTTTCTTGTGTCTGTTCTTGTGGGTTTCTTAGAGCCGTGCCGTGGTCCGCCACTGAAGCCGCAGATGAGTATAACGGAGCTGTTAAACAGCAGCCGGTCGGAGCAGCACCACCTGCTGGGAGACGATGAGAGTACAGGCCTACAGGAGCACACGGAGCAGAACTGCCTCTACTGCTGCGCCATCAACGTCCTCGGCTCACACACACACAGCCACCTGAACAACACACACACACGCACAGGTGAGCAAACACACGCTGCCAGAGAATTTCAGCTTCATAAAACATCTTTCTCATTTCAATTTTTGTGAACCTGCTGCTTTCTGAAAGGAATCACTGATTATGAGGAAGCATGGGAGACTGTGAGTGTTAGTAAATGGAGGAACTTGATCTGGTTGTAACTGGAAAGGTTGTAGGTTCAAAGCCCAGATTTGGGTAAAAATGAGTAATTTAGTTCCTTTTGTTCCTCATACCTGACTGCTCTCTCCAGCAGATCTGTCTGATGGTTTCTCTCAGTGGCACAGCCAGCCTTCCCATAATCACCTGGAGGTGGTCGCCCAGTCCAAGTTCTCGGGGATCTCGGGCTGCAGCGACGCGGCGGTCAGTCAGGGTTCAGCCAGCAGCACACCCAGCACAGAGCTCATTCTGGGTGAGAATAAGACCTTCTGTTTTACCTCGGAGATTCCAAACCACATACTGAGACACAACTTCTCACAACCATTTTTTCTGGAGTTGTTTAGTGCGTTGAAAATTTCTGGAAGTTTGTTTTACTGGGACATCAGTTAACATCCAGGTGCACAACGGTACAACATATGGAACATTTTCAATAGTGTCAAATTAAATATTTTTATTCTGACAAAAGGTTTGTTTGAAATAGTGTCTAGATAAAGAGTGAACTGTTCCAATTCTATTTTTATTCATTTTTGTTGTCCTGTCCAAAGGAGCAACACAACTTTTCAACCCCTGCATATGTAATAATTAAGTTGAAAATATAATAATAATAATAATAATAACAACAACAGCAAAATATTAATATTATTAATGATGATGCTGATGACAATAATAATAATAATAAACTAAATAAATTACAGTATCTGTAATAGTTTTTTCTAAACAATCTTTTTATTAGTGTCAAATTGAATATGAGTTCTATTGACATATTTTTTGTCTAGATAACTGATAGATGTTTAGTTTTTCAGTTCTTTTTTTATTCAGTTTTCTTATACTATCCAAAGCAACAACACAAACTACAAAACATTTGAACCTTTTCCACCCCAACATATATAATTAAATTTACATAAATATAACAAATAAATAAAATAAGTAATAGTAATAATGATAATAATAACAAACATAAGAAACTGAATTAAATTTATGATTTATAATTTTTTTAATAAGTTTATTAACTATTATGTAACTATTATTACATAACTATTATGTCAGGGACCTCACAGTCATCATTATTTGACATTTCACTCGTCTACTTGTTTACAAATTGTATAAAAGTAATCCATATTTTATTAAATACATCTACTTTAGTAGATATTTGTTTAGCACATAAAGTAAAAGTAAAGTAAGCTTTACAAGTAAAGTAATAACCAAAATCAGCTACGTTGTGGAGGAATTAACAATAAAAAACTAAATAGTGTCCAAATGTAAATGTTTTGGAGATGGGAGAAAATCTCATTTGTTCAGTATCAAAGAAATGGAGGTCAATGAAAAGTCCATGGAAGAAAAGCAAACATGTAATGTGTTCATATAGGTGGAAAGGCGTTATCTGAGGACGGACCGATCTGCAGAGTTCTGTTGAGGAAAGAGGTTCTGCGACTCGTCATCAGCCTCAGCTCTTCAGTCGGCACCAAAGGACACGAAACCGGACTGCTCACGTAAGAACAGCCGAGAAATACTGTGAGTGTGTGTTCTGTGTTTGTTTTAGCCCTGCGTAACGCTCTGCTGCCCTCTGCAGGATAAAAGAGAAGTTTCCGTTCACGTTTGATGACATCTGCCTGTACTCTGAGGTCTCCTTCCTGCTGGCCAACTGCATGTTTCGTCTGACCTCACGCCGCTTCATCCAAGAGCTCTTCCAGGATGTGCAGTTCATTCCGGTACGGCTTCTCTCCTGAAAGCCTCTAGAACAAATCTCCACCAAAATACTTCCTGTAGCACCTCTCCCAAAGGACTCGGAGTTTATATTGCTGAGTTAATATTGCTTATATTTATATTAAGTTGTAGTGTGTAGCTTCTGTTTACAGACTCTCAGCCATACTGGGGACCTCCAGTATTTAAAGCTATAAAATAATGGTAATAAGCTATAAAAGTTAATAAGCAATAAAAACATTTTACGAAGTAAATTAAAATTATATTAATAAATAAAAAAAATAATTATACTTTTTTTTTTTTTTTACTTAATTTGCAGTTATGTGAACAGTATTTTGTTACATCAAATTAAAAAAGTCAATTCTGACAGGTTTCTCTTTTAGATAAAGATTTAATTGAATCTTTTTCTAGATTTATTGCAAAGTTTATCCAGATAATTTATAAAAAAATATGAATAAGAAATTTAAAATACATTTATTCAGCAAAGATGCACTAAATTGATCAAAAGTGACAGTAAAGACATTTCTATTGCAAATAAATGCTGCTCTTTGAACTTAATATTCGTCAAAGAATCATGAAAAAAAAAAATATCAGGGTTTCCAGAAAAATGCTAAGAAGCACAACTGTTTTAAACTTTGATAACAATAAGAAATGTTTCATATTAGAATGATTTCTGAAGGATCATGTGACACTGAAGACTGGAGTAATGATGCTGAAAATTCAGCTGCGCATCACAGGAATAAATTACATTTTATAATATATTAAAATGGAAAACAGTTATTTGAAACTGTAATAATATTTTGCAATATTACTGTATTTTTGATCAAATAAATGCAGCCTGAGTGAGCCTTGCTAGTCTAAATATAAATATTTATCAGCAAATTTCCAACAGAATGTTATGCCTTGTAAAACCCCACATCAGTCGACGACTAGTGTTATTATTGTGTCTGTGACGTTGACCTTTCCTGTCTGCAGTTGTATGATGAAGCTGAAGCGGTGTTGAATAAACCATCACAACCTGTCCCGGTGGACACCGAGGAGTCTTGATACCTCCGTCAGCTTCCTGAACACCTCACACCTCCCATCCTCCCATCCGGCAAAGAGAGACACGCTTCAGCGAACATGGAGGACGAGGAAGTCAGGCTGTGGCTGGAGGAGAGGAAGCAAGCGCTTACAGGAATACCGAAACAAGCCCCTGGACTTCAGGGGAGCAGTTTACCAAAAAACATCTTCAGACTGTGAACCAGGTGAACCGGAGCGCTTCACACGGTCCGAACGTACATACAGACTTACGTGTTCACAAAGAACGATCTGAATCAAATGCTGTTTACACTTTAAGAGCGCCAGATGCTTTACTGCACTGGTGTTTGTACATATCCACCCCATCCCAATATTTCAAAAGATCACGCAAACACTACAAAGAATTCAGCGACTGCTTTGGATTCAGCGTGAATGATTTGACTATGAATTCAGGACTTCCAGAACTGAAAGAACGAGCGAAACATTGATTACATTTGTACTATTTATTCTTTTCTTTTGTACGTGTGTGTGTTTGGATTTTTTTTATGACCTCCAGACAATCAGAATTCAGTGTTTTGGGGAAAAAAACATTATTTGTGATATTGAACCCTTAGCGTCAAACATCTTTCGTTGGAAATCTGTTATCCGCGTACCGTCTCAGAAATGCTCTCGTAAAAACATTCTCCTCCAAAAGACGCAGGCGAAGCGCATGCGAGCACTGATACACACACACACACACACACACACTCGATCGCAGAGCTAGTTCGACTCGTAACAGTCTGGATGTTTTCAGGGTGAATCTCACGAAAGCTGTCCAGGTCGTATTTCACCAGATTTCTCTTTACTGTAAAGCCCAATTCTGAGAAATATGCTTGATTATCATGAAAATTGTGTCATAATGCAAAAGATCTTCATGGAAAAATGTAATCTGATTTTAGAGTGAAATGTGACCCAGACCTGTGAGATTGACTGCGGTTAGTAAAACATCTGCAGACTCATTCTCCATATCATACTAGACTCGTGTGGTGCTGTGGTCTGCTCACCGTACTCTGATCTGATGCTGATCGGCGATACGGTGGCCGTTAGATTTGACTCTGACCTGCAGGAAATTAAAGCAGAAACATAATCATCCATGGTATCTTTATTGACATATGATTAATAAAAGTGATCAAGTACCTTTGAAGGAATTCAGGAGTTCAATACATATCATAATACAATACATAATACATTTGGTGTAATGTTGATTATCAGACAGAAAATCATTTTGTGTAAAATTAAGCCCATTTAGGACCATTAATGTTTTTTTTATGTTACAATTAAGCACATTTCTATTATAAATTCTGTGGGGGGGGGGGGGGATTTGAAAGTTAAAAATGTATACACATCATGTTAGTATATTTTAATTAAACAAATAATTTACTTTTATATGACGGTGTGAAAATCACTTGAAAATAATGGGAATACAGTGGGATTTGATTCTTTTGGGGAGCAAAATGTGCTTATTTTTAACGTTACACTAAAAATTATAATAATAGTCCTAAAACCGGCTGAAGTTTCTTTATGTAAAATATATACTTTTTATTTTTTGTTTGTTTGTAGTTCATTCTGAAATGTTCATGACAAGTTAAGCACATTTCCATTCCAAATTCTCATTATTTGTAAAAATATTAATCCACATAATAGTAGTATTTGTTGTACTACATTGATGGTGATAAAATAAAATAAAAGTTGTTTTACAATCATTAGAATCACATGAGAATCATAGGAATTAAAATGGACATATGGGGAGCAAAATGTGCTTAATTATTCTGAAAATAATATCAATGCAAAATAAAAGACCTAAAACAGGCTTAATTTCCTTTATATAAAATATACTTATTTTTTGTTTGTTTTTGAATTCTGAAATTTTCATGACAATTAAGCACATTTGTCTTCCAAATTCACATAATTGTAATGTGAGAAAAGCACATGTATACACATGATAGTAGAATTTAATATACTGATAATAATAATAATATATATTTGAAAATAATGGAAGGTTTGGGGAGCAAAATGTGCTTAATTGTCATGACAGATGTCACAATGCAAAATAATAGTCCTAAAAACAGGCTTAATTAGTATTCTGTGTAATTTATATTTTTGTTTGTTAGTTATTCAAACTGATGGACTAGTCAAAATGATTTTCTCTTGTAATCAACATTCTCAATGCTCTTGATAGTGAAACTTGTTGAACCTGAATATTTCTTCAATGAGCTGCCAAAGCACTGGTTTAGAAAGAGTTCAAGTATTATCTCGACGTGTTGTCTATATATTGCTAGCGATTCCCTTCACATTGCACCTTTGAAATGCATTTAATCCCAGTGTGTTCCCTCAAACGTGCACTGAAGCGTCTGACATGTTAAAACACTGGTATTCAGATCTTCTCCCGATCGTAGCAGTCTCGTAGTAAGCCAGTTTTTGCATTGATGTTCTCGACGTGTTCCTGATGTTCACACAAAGCACTGATCGAATCCATCTTTCCTGTTCTCCCAAAACCATGTGTAGATTGCATGCTGAATTGACACAAACCCTTATTTATTAACTGCAAGACCTTTTGTTAATATGTGTCTCAGCGCTGCTGCTACTACTGCCTTCAGCTGACTGCGATCTGATTGGCTGAAGAGAGAGTGCCATGGCTTCAGCCTGGGCTACGGATCTGTACCATAGTGGTGCGAGACAGAAAAGAGATGAAAAAATATATATTTATATTTTTCCTAAAAGATGAAATTGTGAGAGATGGTGTAATTTAAAAGACTTTAGTTTTTTTGTTTTGCCTGAGTTGTGGTTTCCCTTGTGAAGTGTGTACAGTGTGTTTTTGGGCACTTTCAGCCCTGGAAAAATCTTACAGTCTTATCAAAGGGATAGATAATTAAAGAGGAAGTCATGAGTGCATCTGTGTCGTCTGAGTGCATTCAGATTCAGAGTATGTGCAGGCATTAAATTTGAAGCTAACTTTTTTTGGGAGGGGGGGGGGGGGGGGGGAATATATAGTTAACATTGATATGAAGTAGTACCAGAGAGTTCAATATGTTAACATCAGAATAAATGCATTAGGTATCATGAGCTAGCAAAGAGTAATACTTAAACCGCTTTATTATATGCATTTTATTAATACTTTTATTCAGCAAGGATGCATTACATTGATCGGAAGTGACAGTAAAGACATTTATAATGTTACAAAAGATTTCTATTTCAGAAAAATGCTGTTCTTTTCCTCAAAAGTCACTGTTTCCACAAAAATATGAAGCAGCAGTTTCCAACATTGATAAGAAATGTATCTTGAGCAGCAGATCAGCATATTAGAATGATTTCTGAAGGATCATGTGACACTGAGTAATGATGCTGAAAATTCAGCTGCGCATCACAGGAATAAATTACATTTTAAAATACATTAAAATAGAAAACAGCTCTATGAAATGATAATAATATTTCATAATATTACTGTTTTTACTATATTTTTGTTCAAATAAATGCAGCCTTGGTAGCATAAGAGTAAATATTTGTAGGCAATATTGAATAAAACTGTACGAAAAAATATTGTAAATGTTATGGTAAAAAATGTGCAGCATTTGTGAACATTATATTAAAAAAAAACTTCAATCAACTAAATCATTCCGGTCCCAAACTTTCGAATGGTAATGTACATCTTTAACATTTTAAGTTCTTAACTGTAAAATTGTTAATTCGTGATGCATACAATAACACAAAGGGTTACCCATGAAGCTTAGAAATGCAGAACAGAATAATACAAATGTCCCCTGCAGAACATGTTTTTCCCTTGAGAGAGAACACTTTGTACGTTGTTGCCCAGAAAGGTCTAGCATAACATGCAAAACCAAGATAAAGTACCTGACAGATATTGCAAAATCTCAAGTATCAAATACTGCAGTTGCATTTCACAACACTTCTTGTCTTTTAAAGCTGTTTTGCAGAAGGAAGCTGGGCCTCTTACAAACGCACCGGTGACATGAGGATGACGTGATCTTGCTGAACATCTCTGTGATAAGATCAACAGCTCTGGCTTTTCTTGCTTTGGTGTGTATAAAAGATCACGGCACTGCGTTTTCAGGAATTATGTGGCTACGGAAGTGACATAGTCACTTGAGAAGCCCGAGATCTCTGACTCCTGATTGGTTGCTTCTGTCTGCAGCTCCTCTGAAGGCAGATCTTGCTGCACAGAGGACATGTAAGTGAAGTTTGTGAGATCTGTGGCCAGCCATACGTCTGTGGTAAGATGGCAGGATGGAAGCGTAATGAATGAACAACTCGGGTCCTCTGCGCGCGTCAACCATGTTTTCTCTGTTGGGATGGGTTGCACGTCTAAAATCTCGACATCACACCATTCACAGTCCTCTATCATCAGAGTACGGATCTTTTCACTCGCCTTAAAAAGAACAGAAAAGAGTCGAAACAGTGAAAAAACAGCGCACAAAAATATTGGGTAAATAATTAGGGTACACTGTAAAAAATTGATTTTTCAGAGTGAATAAAACTGATTATTGGAGTACATTTGAATTATTTTTCTTTATTTTAAGGTGTCCATGTTACACATGTATTTAATATAACAATAAATTATGCATAATTACATGCAAGTAACCCTAAGCCAAATCCTAATCCTAACCCTAACTAACCATATAATTAGTGCATGTAGTTAATTAAAATTACTCCGTACTTAAATGTATAATTACACCGTAACAAGGACACCTTAAAATAAAGTGTAACTAAAATAAAGTTATTTATTTCAATGTGTTACTTGCCATTTTGTAATTGTGACATTTATTAGCAATTTCTGGGTGAAAATTGTATCTACACCAAAATTTTCAGTGTAATACTTCACAATAAGGTTTGATTTAACATTAGTTAACTATGTTAATTAACATGAAGTAACAGTGAACTAATTCTACAGCTTTTACTAGCCTTAATGTTACTTTCAACATTTACCATTAACTAATACTGACAAAGATTATTAAATGTTGTAAAAATATATTGCTCATTGTTAGTTCATGTTAGTTATACATCAACTAATGTTAACAAATTAGACATTATTGTAAAGTGTTACCAAAGTTAGATATTTAGATACTTTTTGTATTGAACCACATATAAGTGTATTTATAATATTTATCTTAATTCGTTCAATATCTCAATTATTGGGGAAAAAAATGGAGAAACAATGATTTTTACACTTTACTGAGTAAAAAGTGTTGGAATAGACCATTATATGTAGTTTTGATCTGTTATGTAACCTGCTAATAAAAACAGCTTAGCTAGCATTGCTGGTTTAAGCTGAACTTCAAGCTGGTTATCTGCTGGTTAAGTAAGTCTCCCAGCCAAGGGTTTATAATAGTTAACTACACTACAAATATGAAAAAAGTACTTAAACGTTAACTGAAATAAAATAAAATAAATTATATAAAATCTTTAAAAAGTAAACTATTATTTTAAGCTTTACAATTTTATTTGAACATTTCTCAATTTCATTTAGTTTTAAAGCTGCAGGCCGTAAGTTTTGCCTCTTTGTCGCCATCTCTGTTTGAATCCTGCAGTTGCAGTTATTTGCAGAATTATCATCTTTACGTGTGTTGTGCATTGGCACGGCTCCTCAGCGTGGATGAATCTAATGTTTTGAGGAGTATGTGTGTCAGTCGGTCAGTCACCGCACCGGTGTGGATATTTACTGTACTCTGGAATCACAGATTCTAGCCTACGTCTTGGACGTATGACCCAAAAAATTATTTTCACTGGAAAATGTCATCTGAACAAGCAAGTAACATGTCTGCCACTGATGCTCTGACCAAACTGAGAAAAAAAGCATTACAATACATCACGCTATCAATGGTGATTAAATCTAACGATCGCTTAGCTCATATCACATCAAACCGCACAAATGATTATGTTTTGTTCTCAAAATGTTCAGCATTGCGTGACTGTGTATTTAGTGTGTACTAGCGTTATCTGTAGACTGCTGGTGGCTATGAGTGAATCTCCAGTTGTCACTGATGATTGTCCTATTGACCTTTCTGGATTATAATCTGCCATCTTTGTTTACAGACGTGACGTAATGATGCTGCTTCATGCTCAAATTTCCCGCAAAAACCTACCTGTACCAGTACCACTCAAATTAGAAAACATTACTACAAGTTACCGTTGTGAATCAGGCCAAGGTAAGGCAATAGTTTTGAATACTGGCTGGTTATGTACTTGCCCAAAAATCGATTTTGGATCATTTTTAACCAAAAAAAGGTTACGGACTGCAGCTTTAGCTTCATGTACATAAAATAAAATAACTATATAATAACTATAGACATTAAAACAAAACTAATAAAAATGACAAAATTAACTTTACTAAATTATTCAGACTTTCTAAAACTTTAAAATTAAAAACAAAAACATAAAATATAAAAACTAATTCATAATAATAGTATCTCATTATACTAAAATAACACTGTCCCAGCATCACTCTAAAACTTAGGCTGGTTTAAGCTGTCAAAAGAAATAGAGGCAATGCTGTTATATTATTGTACAGCATCAATGTAATGAATTACTTCATAAAGATCTTCATCCAGGTTCAGTGCTTTTATGTGCAGAAAGCCGAACGATTCTTCTGGAAATCCTCTTATCCTGGAAACGATGGAGAAAGACGTCATCAGTGTCAGTGCACCACAGAGAAGAGAAGTACAGTTCACAGCACATACTGTATATCAGCAGACTTACAGGTGTCTGTACGACCACAGACAAACACAACAACCGACCAAAACCAGGAGAGGAACCAGAACCTTCACCGTCAGCAGGTAATCTGAGGAGACAATTATTATTCCATTCCATTATTATAGATCCATTACAGTTCAACACTATGAAATGACTTGTCCACAGTTAACATTCACTGTGAATATGAGAACAAGATTTTGTATAGAAATAAAGCGTTTCTATAGAGCTGTTCACTCAGGACAAAAAAAGTTATCCTGTAACTTTGCATCAAATATTGAATTAATATAGAGTCAGATTAGGTGTTTTATTATTAGCAACAGTCTAGCAGATTTTTTTGTTTGTTTAAAAAAGATTTCTATTTCTAATAAATGCTGTAACTTTGAACTTTCTATTCATCAAAGAATCTTGAAATAAAATATATAATGGTTTCCACAAAAATAGATGTTCTCAATGTAGATAATAATAATAAATGTTTCTTGAGCAGCAAATTAAGCATATTAGAATGATTTCTGAAGTATCATGTGACTCAAGACTGGAATAATGATGCTGAAAATTCAGCTTTGCATCACAGGAATAAATTACATTTTATAATATATTCAAATACAAAATGTTTATTTTAAATTGTACTAATATTTCACAATATTACTGTTTTTACTGGATTTTAATCAAATAAATGCAGCCTTGGTGAGCACAAGTGACTTGTTTAAAAAAAAAATCACCCTCATTTCACTCAAAACTGTTTGTCTACACAAAAAAAGTTAGTAGAGTCCAACATTTTCCAAACTATCCTCATTTATGTTCAACAAAAGAAAGAAAGAAGCACATATGGGTTTGAAATGACATGAGGGTGAGTAAATGATGAAAGGATTTAAAGTTTTGGGTGAACTATCCATTTAAGATAGGATAGTAGTCTTCTATTACAAAACACCACTCAGATTAAGTTCCTGTCAGTGTGAATCTGGTTTGAATCAGTATCTGAGCTCACAGTTCTGTCTGGTTCTGAAGGTGGCGGTGGTCTCTGGTCCACAGCCTGCAGACGTACATGCTGCCAGCTGAAATGTGTACGGCCGGTCCTCCTCAAGACCACTGACTGTCCAAGACTTACTGTGAGGATCATCCACTGACTCTCTGAAGGAACCTGCCAGAACAAACAGGAAGGATGCATGTGATATAGAGAAGAGAAAATAACAAAGATTTAATGTGAGATTAAAAACAGCGATGGGGTGTGTTGTCATGCTGGACTGCTACAGTATACTGTCAAAAAATAGCTGCAAAGCAAGTGTCCTGAAAAGCTGCACATGCACATTGGCTGGTCCAGCCTGAAATATAAGCTTTTAAAACATCATTTTAGCATAAAAAAACTATATTCATGGGGCATGTTGCTGCTTCCAAATATTTAAAGTGAGTGTGGCAAGCAGATTTTGATTTATTTTTGAGAATATTTGAAAAGGGACTATTTTGAAAGCGACTCTGTTAGAAAATAAGTTTAGACTTACTGAGATCAGAGCCGGCCTCTGAATAGTCTTGCATCGTAATCACATATCCTGTGATGAATCCAGCGTGACCCGGATCCTTCTCATTGAAACTCCATTTCAGCTTTACAGATGACCATGTTATGTTTGGGCTAGAGTCCAGTGTAGGGCGTTGAGTGGGCTCTGCACAACACAAACAATACATGTGGTAATATTTATTTCATAATATTAATGTGTTGTATTGCACAAAGCTGATGTGAAAATTGTTGATTCCAAGTTCTCAAACTCAAGATGTCAATTTGATGCATTTTCCATTGCAACATAGCACCTTATTTTGCAAAGCGGAAATTTCTGTGAATGTGTGAGACTTCCGATTTATTCAGTTATTACAAGAATAACAAAGTGCAGTAAACAGTCAAACTATATGTGCTACAAACCAGTGTGTTTATGATTATGACAATATATTAAAGTAATATGATAACAAATAACAGTTTGCAGTATAAAGCAGCATAACATACTGTTTTGAAGCGAATGACTTATATTAAAAATCATGTGGATTGACACCTGTTTTGTGCTCTGCTGTAATGTCACATGTGAAGTGTGTGTGCACTCTTACTCTGTTCTTTCAGGTATCCGATCTGTTTCTCATGACGTCTGTGTCCCTCAGAGCTACACCCGGAGATTTCAAATGCGTATTGAACTCCTGCTTTAAAATCCCCTGTAAAAATGTAGTTTTACATTGATTTTGAACAAGTCTTAGGATAACTTCAAATAAGCATTAAAATAAGCTACAACAACAACTTATTTTTATCTCAGCAACCTTGTTTTTCTTTGAAGAACCAGGATTCTCACTCTCTTGAATAACCTGGATATATGAGGTAGCCTAATTTCAATTATGTATTTAATTTAAGTGTGATTTCTAGACCTGGAAAAATCATGGAAATTAATATAAAAAGCACATAAAACACTATAAAAAGCACATTTGATTGTAAAAAAAATAAAATAAAGGGAGCTGTGATTGCCAGAACTTTACAGTAGCAACATTTAAGGTTTTATGGATTGAACAATTTACAGTAAAAAGATTAATTAACTGATACTGTATAATGTTAACATACTGTATATAACATGTAAATTATAAGATGACACATGCTTCTTCACTTGCAAAAACTGTCAATTTAACAGTATTTTACTGTAATGTTACATGAAATGTCCCGTTACAGTATTTCAGAATAGTAAGGGAAATGATCATTAATCAATTAACAGGTTTTTACTGTAGCATTTTTACTGTTATTTGACTGTTTTACTGTCATTTTTTACATTGTAGTTATGCCAAGCTCTAAAGTATTTATCAGCTAAAAATTGTGAGTAAAAATACTTTTTAAAATCCTTATCTACTGTATAATACTCAAGTAAATTACAAATGACTGGATAAGGATATATAAATCTAGTTTTATATAAATGGTTTTTGAAGTTGAGAACTTTCAGTAAGCATCTTGCAGTGCATTCTTGGATTGCCTTATCTACGGAGCCCTTTAAGGGACATGGTGGTGAGAAAAATTTGGGGTGGGAGGAAAGAATATTTTTCAAATGTTTTGCGTTCTCTCGCAAAGATATTTACGTTCTCTCGCAAAACCAGTTGAGTTCAGACAAACTCTTCCTGTTTACGTTACAGCTTGCAGTGGTTACAGCTAGTATGTTCACAATGGAGCGGTTCATAGAGTTTTATTTTGAACTTGGACTCAATAAAGTAATACAGTCAGTGCTTAGTTCAAGGCACAGATTTTGGGACATTCTAAAACGCTTAAAGTCCGCATGAACCGGATGTTGCTGCCGACTTTATTTCAGTGTAGTGACGTATTTCCAGCAGAAACGGAATATTGAATAGAGGGCAGGGTTTTATTTTAGCGCTCCTCCTCTCTGTCTCTCACTCATAGAAACCTAACGGTCGGAGGGGTGTGTTTAAGGATATTCTGCCCAAGCCGTCAAACTGACGTCATCAAAAAATGAACGCCATTCCAGAGCGGAGATTTTGAATAAAGATTACCAAGACAAACATTTTTTCAGCGGATTAACTTGCATGGATTAATTGTTAACATCAAGACTAGCAATGTGTGATAGTAAAGTAAATAAAGCTGACTTTATGTGGCTTAATGTTTTAAAAGAGTGACATTGGAGGCCTAAATTTGATAATAATACATTTTGATAAAAAATTATTAGGCTAACATTAATAACCTTATTAATAATATTACTATTAATAAAACAGCATATGAATACATGTTCAGAATATAAACGCAACGCCTCATTCCCCAAAGAAAACATTCTACAGAGGAAAGATGGGAGTTTTAAAACATGTCACTGTTTTAAAACATTAAGCCACATTAAGCATTTTAGTATGTCCCAAAACTGTGCCTTGAACTAAGCACTGATGTATTTATTTATACTTGAGTCCAAGATCAAAATAAAACTATGAACCGCTCCATTGTGAACATATGGAGCTGTATGAGCCTCTGCAAGCTGTAAAGTAAACAGGAAGAGCTTGTCCGAACTCAACTGGTTTTGCGAGAGAACGCAAAGTTTCTCGAGGGAACGCAAAACATTTGAAAAATATTTTTTCCTCCCACCCCAAATTTTTCCCCCTCAACCCGAATTTTTCCCACCACCATGTCCCTTAAAGGGCTCCATACTTATCTGTAAAGGACACATACAACTGAAATAAAATAGAATAAAATATAAACATTAGATGAATAAGTTAAACCTAAAAAAAATTATTCCAATCAATGTAATTTTTTGTGCTTGAAAGCTATCACTAATCATCTCGCAGTGCAAAAGTGTTATCATGAAAAAGCATAAATGCTGCTTTTATATGTAATGCTGTCAGACAGCCAGAAACATTGTTACAATTTTATTTTGATGGTGCTTGTGTTGTAAGAATATGGCATCATGTACACAACACAGCTTTCTACCTGCATTCAGGTTTAAGGAGGTCTGATTAGCTGGGAATTTTCTCCACTGTAGGTTGCAGGGGAGCACAATACCCAGCATGCACCACTCTACAGTGTAACCACATGTGGCAGCCGAGTCCCTCGTCCAGGTCATCTGGAATCCCTTTTCATTACCCATAATCCTCTTCTCCCTCAGCATGCTGTCTGCATCAGTAACAACAGTGTGTCATCTGACGGATAAGAACAACATAACCAGTGCACAGAAGAACACACTGTAATGTTGAGTGTGAGCTTTGTCACCTGTATATACTGAAGGAATAGTGATGTGGGCCGGGTCAGATAAGCCAGACTGAATGACGGCCCTCACAGTGATGTCACTCATATTGATCTCTCTGGTTAGATCCACCTGTGTCTGTGTGACGTTCATGCACACGCTCCTCTCTGTGTTTCTGTAGCTCACACACACCTCGTAGGCTTTAATATATGATTCTGAGTCACTGCTGACCTGAGGAAGAGTGAACCGTGTTAACACAGACTGCTTGTACAAATGTTTGTTTCCATATATATTTTTAAATATATTTCAAAATATACAAAAAATTACCACAAATATATAAGAAATATGTTTTTAATGTAAAGAGATTTATACTGTCAACAAAATATTAAAAAATTTACTCTTGCACCTTGCAGTACATTTTCTAATGTATTTTTTTTATTTTAAAGTTTTAAATTAAATATATTTTAAATTTGAAAATATATTTTCTTAATCCGAGTTGTTTATATCATATTTTGTTTAAATAAATTAGAATAGAACATAAAGATGTAATTATAAAACTTAAAAAAAAAAAAAAGTTGCCCTAGCAATTTATAAAGTAAAAGAAAAAATTAAGTTGAAGTACTAAAATAAATAACTAAAACTGAAATTAAAGCTACTGTAAATAAAAATATTAAAAAGAACAATAATATAATAAAATAAAATAAATCTAAGTAAATAAATAAAAATGACAGAAGCACAAATTTCTAAAACTTAAAAGTAAAAAATAATTAAAATGATTAATAAATACAATAATACCAAATATACCAAAATAACTCTGAATCAGAAATTCATTTGTGGTAGCACAAAAATATTTACTCTGATTATTAATCAATTTATGTTTAAACGTGGCAAAACATTCCATTTGAAATCTGTTCATAATTTAATTATAATAATCAATTATCAAATTCTGCACATCAAAGCTAGAGTTCCTGAGGCTTGTTACCACCACAGTAACACATGAACGCATTGATTATGTTTCTTAGCCAAACAAAAAAACAAATAAAGTCAATAAAAATAACTGGACAACTGTTCCAAAAATGTCATAAAGTACTATGCATGGTGAAAATTTGAAGTTTGAAGAATGTCAAAAACATAAACGTACTGTTTTCCACAGCAGTGTGACGGTGTGATTGGGATGGTCCCTGATTTGTCTCCACAGATCTATGGTCACTAGAGGCTCTGCAGAAAAAAATAAAAACACATATGTGACCCTGGACCACAAAACCAGTCATAAGTGTCAATTTTTTTTTATTTAAATGTATACATCATCTGAAAGCTGAAAAAAATAAGCTTTCCATTGATGTATTTGGCCGAGATGCAACTATTTGAAAATCTGGAAATCTGAAGTTGCAAAAAAATCTAAATATTGAGAAAATTGCCTTTAAAGTTGTCCAAATGAAGTCCTTAGCACTGCATATTAATAATCAAAAATTAAGTTTTTATATATTTCCAGTAGGAAATTTACAAAATATCTTCAAGGAACATGATCTTTACTTAATATCCTAATTATTTTTGGCATATATAAAAATCTATAATTTTGACCCATACAATGTATTGTTGGCTATTGCTACAAATATACCCATGCTACTTATGACTGCTTTTGTGCTCCAGGGTGACATATATATATATATATATATATATATATATATATATACACTGTATGTTTGCGGTTTTTTTGCTGTGCAAAATTCTAGTGTTTATTGTGTTTTGCTGTGTGGTTTATAAATAAATAAACACACACACACACACACACATACATACATATGAATTCTCCATCTGTTACTCCCATGACTCTCTGCTTACCTGTGATGAATTGTCTTTGTGTTGTCCATCGGCCCCAGGCGTTCCCCTGTACTGCACAGCGCCCCCTAACGTGGTACTGCATGCTGGGCTTTAGGTGCTGTAGTCTGAATGCATAAGACTGCATTGAGTCAGATCCATTCTTATCTAAATCCTGTAAGACAACAACAACACTTGAACACAGGATGTGCTTCAGCATTTCTGTAAAGTTCATTTTGTTTATCTGATATGGCAAGTCTTTTGATGAGGTTTCACGTGGTTAATCAAGCTTATGAAACTCCCTATTTGGAAATACAAAAAAATGTTGTGCAACAGGAAAAACACCTTAAAGGAAGAGGGTTTTGCTGAAATTTTACCCACCCTCAGGCCATTCAAGATGTATATAAGTTTGTTACTTAAGCAAAACAGTTGTAGAGAAATTTTAATGGGTGCCGTCAGAACGAGAGTCCAAACAGCTGATAAAAACATCACAATAATCCACAAGTAATGGATACACATAGTTTTTCACCTCACAAGACTGATTGATGGACTGGATTGTGGATTATTGTGATGTTTTTATGAGATGTTTGGACTCTCATTCTGACGGCACCCATTCACTGCAGAGGATCCATTGGTGAGCAAGTGACGTAATGCTACATTTCTCCAAATCTGTTCCCATGAAGAAACAAACACATCTACATCTTGGATGGCCAGATTGTGTGAGTACATTTTCAGAAAATGTTGGTTCATTTTTGGTGAAGTATTCCTTTACCTGTATTATCCCTCCTGGTTCAAGTTCAGTCTGGCATGTCAGCAGAAGTCCTTTGAAACTCCCATTCAGCTGCAAGATCACCAATGAATCAAACGCACCTGCAGTCACTTCCAGATGCTCAGGGACTGGAAAAACTGAGGTGAAATGGATTAGTAACTACATCATTTTGTCATTATTCACCCTTACGTTGTGGACAACACGATTATTTAAAGCAACTTCCAGTGCACTTATTATAAGCAGCATTCCCCTGAGATAACGCATCTCGATCTAGGGTACAATGGTGATAGTTTATATGGGGTTTCAACTTACAACCTTTTGTTTATGATCTGTCCCAGATTTTAAACTATTCCACATCACTGAGGTATCTGATCCTTCAAATTTAATCTTCACATAAAATGATTCATATTCACCTCTGTCTGTGATATTGAATACATAGGTCTCACACTCTTGCCCCAAACTGTTTGTCACAAGTAATGTGATGTTGTAGGTGATCTGCTGTTGGATGACATCAAAACCGCAGGATGCAGGATCTGTGTATTCCACATCACAGTCGACAGACTTGGAGTCACTGAACATAAGGAGAAAAAGTCATTATATTCAACTTGTAATGAGTCAAACTGAACACTGAAACGCTTAAAAGGATCGTTCAACAAAATAATGACAATTCTGTCATCATTCATTTACTCTCTTGTCATTTCAAACCTCTATGGCCTTCTTATAACCCCAAATAAAGCTATTTTGAAAAATTTATGTTTTTTTTCTGACCTTAAAATGAAAGCCAATGTGGTCCATTGTTGTTTGAACCCCAAAGTTCTTCAAAATGTCTTCTACATTAGAAAGTGCCAGTTTGTAAATGATGACAGAATTTTCATTCTTGGGTGGACTATCCCTTTAAGAGCAGTGATTAATATTCACGAATGAAGGTATTGTAATATTGCAGTCAATCTCTTTTCTCATATGTATGTTCATAGGCAGGTGTTTCAGATACATTTTAAAATATTATACCATTGGTTAATTTCCACTGAAAATCATCACACAACCTGACCAAGACAGAGATGTGCAATTAGGTGGGATAAATACCCACACTTGTGGTCTTGGCCACTTGAGAGTGCATGCACGCAACAGGAAGTAAGTGTGTAATACTGTCCCAGTCTTAAAAGTGCAGTGCTTTTTAATCCACACGATCTTGAATACTGCTTCGGAGGGGTATTCAAGGATAAGTGTATCCCATCGTGCATCATGTTCTGGAGATAAATTGAGAGTTTTGCAGACATCTCACGAGATGTTTTCCAGTATAAGTTAAAAATGAATAATAATTAGATAGGCTATAGCAAACAATTTTGTAGTAACATGTAAAGTGTTGCATATTTTATTGGTGCAAAGATGAGGATGTGTATTTTGCAACTGCTCTTTATCACTTAATTAGAAGCACCACATTTACTAAATTGTGTCATCTGTTATAGAGAATACTGAACAGACATTTAGAATGCAAACTATTAAAAATCTAAATAAAGCATTTAAACACTTGCATTTTTACAACACTATAAGTGTGTCCCATCAGGTAATGAAAAGTTTTAGACACACTTGAACTCTTGGGGCAAAAACAGGAAATACGTCATGCAAGTAGACAATTGGTCAAGTGCAAAAACCGCAAGTGTGGGTATTTGGACAGGCCCAAAATCAGACTAACCTGATTAGTAATGTGTACTTCCTTCTCTGGTCGCCTTCTAGGTTAGGAGCTCTGCGTATTTTCCACAAGCAGTATGCGTGTCTCATATCTTCAGTCTCACATCTAAAATCTAATGGTTTCTCAGGAGGAACTGAACAAGGTTTAGCAGAAATTGATATCTCTTATCAGAAATCTCCCATCATGCTTAGAAGAAAACGTTTATAATGGACTACTCTTGCATGTTTTTCTTGTACTTTGTATTTTAATTCAGTGGAAAATGTTTTATTTGAAAAATCTTTCTTCAAAATAAAGAAAAAACACTTATCTAATGCAGTGGCATTAAAAAATATCACTTTTTTAACTTCCAAAGAGGCTGCAGGATGACTTAAAATTATCTAAATCATTTTTTTACTTATGTTTTTACATAAAATTATACATTTATAATGCTAAAAAAATAGAAAGAAAAAATGTAACCTGAAATCATATTGCTTATTCTTATTCAACAACTGTTTTATGAAAAACATACCATTCTTGACACTTCTGGAATCACTAAATTAATTGAGGTTAATTCAGTTAGTATATTGAGGTGAATTAAGTGATAATTAAGTAATAAATATTAAGACCAATACGTTATATATATATACAAAGATATACTTTGTATTAGATAGATTTTGTATATAAAGATGTATACAAAAATAAAAATAACTAATGAGTCAAAAAGTTCAAAACAAGCATCTTCTTCATAATTACAACAGAAATACTGTAAGAAATATTTGGCCTATATGGTGGCATTTGATTTGTGTTGGACAATGGGATTCTTAATACTCACAAGTGACAAAGTTACATGCTGATGCATCACTGTTGCTATCGCAGTAGAAGTTGACACCGAATGAATTTGTGGCTTCAATGTTTTCCACTCGAATGGCTTTGACCTGTGGGCTTATGTTGATGACTTTGTAGGCAGTGTTGCCGAAGAACATAGACGTGATGTGTGTCTCTTTGGGATAAATGCCGCAGAACATCACCGTGGATCCCTCCCGAAGCACCTGGTCATCTGGAAACAGCTTGATTTCATTGTGGGCCAAGTTCATCTCCCCTACAAGAAAACAAGTAAATATCCAGCCACTCCATACATTTAAACAATGGTGTCTGAATGTGCAGAAATCATCAACACAATGCTACTGTCATGCGGAAGGTGTTCCGGGTGTTGTTATGTGATTTCTAAGGTTTTTTAAGGTGCTGTTGCTATGGTTTAGGTGGTCGTTGTTTAACTGTTGAAGCTGGTTGACTAACATGCTCTCAGAAGTGCACACTCATCAGTGACAGTTGAGAGGAACACAACAGACGTGTTTAAAGTCAGGACATCATGGATGAAAACAAGAAGTTATGTGAAGTGTTGTATGTAAATGTTTCTAATGAAGTCTCTTCTGCTCACCAAGGCTACATTTATGTGCTCAAAAATACAGTAAAAACAGTAATATTGTGAAATAGTATTACAATTTAAAACAACAGTTTTTTTTTTGTTTGAGTATGTTTTAAAATGTAATTTATTCCTGTGATGCGCAGCTGAATTTTCAGCATCATAACTCCAGTCTTCAGTGTCACATGATCCTTCAGAAATCATTCTAATATGCTGATTTGCTGCTCAAGAAACATTTCTTATTATTATCATATCAATGATGAAAACTGTTGTGCTGCTTCATATTTGTGCAAAAACCATGATATATGCTCAAATGTTTAGGGTTTAATAGAAATTAATACTTTTAGCAAATAAATTCATCAAAAGTGACAGAAAACATTTAGAATGTTACAAATTATTCTATTTTAAATAAATGCTGGTCTTTTTCTATTCATCAAAGAGTCCTGAAAGAAAAAGATTCCACAAAATATTAAGAAGCAAAAACATTGATAATAATAAGAACCATTATTAACAATTAAGCATTAATAATAACTGAACAGCAAATCAGTGTATTAGAATGATTTCTTAAGGATCATGTGACACTAAAGAAATGATACTGTAAATTCAGCTTTGCATTTTAAATATATTAAATTAGAATATACTGATCAAATAAATGCAGCCTTGGTGAGCATAAGACACTTTAAAAAATCATAATGTTTCCAAACGTTGACAAGTTAAACTTTTGAACCCCACTATTTCCTTCTTGATCACGTAGCCTACTTTTGAAATGAACTTTAAATATCCTACCATAGTTGGTTTTCCATGAACTCCAAGAGCTGGATGGTGAAGCACCGGAGATGAGTCTTATTCTAACAGAGTGATTGACACAGTTCAGCGGGAGCTGTGAGGTCCAAACCAGTGTGTGAACTGCTTCCAGTGATCCTCTGCTTACATTCATCTGTGGACAGACTGTGAACAGTTAGTGCAAAGCACAAAATCAAGTGAGAATGGTGGAGGACTGATGTGTTTAACGCACGCTGTCAACAATATCCATGTTTGTTGTGCGTCCAACTTGTATTTCATACGTTTGATTGCTCTGTTCTTCATTCTGATTCATCATCCACTTCACCTCCAGCCTCCACATGTCCAAAGCCTGAAGTTCAATAACGTCTGGCACAGTGACAGTACCTGTGGTAATAATGATTTAGGTGTTGTGAAGCTGTACACTAAGATAGATGCAATTACAATACATATACATTTCAGAAAAATAATACTGTAAAGTGTGACCAATGAGTTTGAGTTGAGGCTAAACTTATCTTGATTTATATCTGACCTGAAGAAGTATTCCAGCCTTTAACATTTTCGAACAGGATGAAAACTGTAAGCATCAGTGTCCGGTAGAGAATCATCTCGGTGGATGTAGACTCTCTCAGCATCTGCTCCGAGGTTCTGTCAAAGTGTAAGAGGTGTTACTCTATGAACCGTTAAAGTTCTCCTCCTACTGCTGCCTTGACTTCCGTTTGAGGTTAAGGAAGACTTAGATTTATTGCCTGTGAGTCATGAAGTAAAAGTGATGTACTTGCTTCGGTGTTATTTTTAATTATATGCTGTTTCTGATATCATCAAAGGTACAATGCTAATAAACCATAAATGTCTATGTAATGGTAGTTATATTTAATAATCATAAGAAAACCGTATCCTCTATATTAGCACAGAGTTCCATCTACAGGCCATGGATGGAAATGCTTCAAATGCTTCTAAAAGCAAACTTTTTGACAGCATTCTTTTAAAGGGGTGGTTGACTGTTTTTTTTCTAGGCTTGACTGTGTTTATAGGGTGCAGTCTAACATTTGTTAATGCTTCGTTTTTTTAAAAAACGCATTATTTTTCACATAATTTACCTTTATTCCTCACCGCCCTGTCCCTTCTCTAACAAACGCCTCAATTATTTCCTGTTTTTATGAAGCCCCTCCCTTTGGTTAGCTGGCTCAGTGTGTTGTGATTCGCTAAACCGCCTCTACTGCACGTCTGAACGTCCCGCCCCTCGCCTCAGCAGCATGTGCTCCGGTTGTATTGTAAACAATGGCGTCCTGTATAATGCTTATCAATTTGAGCCCCAATGAGACTCCGAGGATATTAGTGAAGAGGATCGCGCAGAACCTGTGCAAGCACGGCTCTTAATGGTATGTTTGGTTGTTGTTGTCTCATACTTTTAGATATGCTGTTACTATGCTACTACTTATGTTAGCTTTTAATTTATGGTCTTATTCTGATTAAAGCTTTAATACAGTATGGCAACGGCACACGCGTCCATGTATAACTCTTCTCACTGCTAGTTTGTTGGAGCTGATCTGATGATCTGAATGAGAGAGAGACAGGGCGTGTGCAGAGCAGGGCGATGCGAGGAACAGGATTAAGAACAGTTGCTTTAGAACATTGATTTTAAAACTTGGAATCCATTAGAATCGTTAGAAGACAGAATCGCGATTCATATATGAAGATTTTTACGTACATCCCTAGTTTTCTCTTCCTCTTCTCTAAAGCAGCGCAGCATGGCCTCGCCCCCTTTGCTGCGTGTTCCCGGGGGCGGGGTTTATCTGGGTCTGTGACGTATCAGACCCGGGAAGTAACTCGTTGTAGTCCCTTACCTGTCGTTTTTGTAGGCATTAAACTGCCAGAATTTTAAAAGATATCTCTGTTTGCATTGAACTTTCAGCGCCGCAACTCTGCAGATATTGTTTATGCTCAAACAGCAACATTACACACTAACTAATGTTAAAAAAGAGAAATCGCAATCAACCACCCCTTTAAAAACATTCTCTGACACCATAATATGATCTTTTTAGTCAATATAATCAAATCATAATCAATACATAATCGATTAACACTCTCTTCAGTCAAAACAGCTCTTTAGATCGAAATCAGTCTCTAAATTCTCAGAATGTTTATTTCAAGATTTTGTTACTTTGTTATTTATATTATTATATTTACTATTAATGTTTACATTAAATGTAACGTTTACATCATTAATCATTCAATTAAACTATTATTTAATATTTAGATTATTTTCGTTTAGTGTGCAATTATCATGTATGCAGTTATCTTTAATAAATTATAAATGTTTAATTTATACATCTGGTTTGTTTACATTTTAATTATTATTACTTTTTGCGTAATTACGACTTTATTTATTTTTAATTTAATTTTATGTTATTTAAAAGAAAAAAACTTTGTCCCTTTCTTTTATTTTCCCTGCTACTTCACCTTATTTATTGTGGTACACGCTGCGGTAATGCCATGCCAATATAGTTTTGTTTACTGATTACGAATATCCTTGGTTCAAATCATGCGCATTCATTTTGGTGTTTGGTGTTGGCTCGTCACGAAGCCGCCCACGCTCCCACCGTGGCCCGTCCCATCTCCAGTCCCCTCCGTCCAGAAGCCTTGTTGAACAAATCCATAGAAAAAGAAGCGAGTGCAGCTGCATCACTGCCTACTGAAAGAGGGCCACGTGGGCGTGGCTTAGCGATCAAAAACTTGATTCTGATTGGTCAGCTATATAAGGGGCTTAAAAATAATTCTCCAGTTTTACCTCTTCACTCTGTATTTCTAACTCAGTGGCTGTTACATTTGTTCAGTATCATTATTCATGTTTAAATTATTGTGCACACTGCTGCTAAAGAATCACACAGATGACCTTGTCACGTGGTACCTGTTACTTTTCTCAGCGCAGGTCGAGGTGAACTAATCACTTGTGCTTGTGATTAGCGGGGACGGCGTTGTATTTGATCATTTTTACAAAGATTACTTTGGCCAATTTCCATTTACTTGTCAGGTATTAAATCAGTGCCATTAATAGATTTAAACGATTATATTCACTAGCATACAAATGTATTTAATAAGACAAAAACATGCTGAGATCTGAACGCGGAGGACGCGGTCTTGAGCCGACAGTCGCCCCCTGGAGGAAAGCTGGTTTTTGTCTCATAATGAACGGTTAGTAGAGCGGTTCGATCCAATTCAGGAGCGATTCTGGGAATCCGGCTCGGTTCCCCCAGTTTAGACATCCGTCTGGAAGGCCATGTGCTGCCATTAAATCAAACGCTCATTTAATGAATATAACCGGGTGATTTCGAAGACATAAGGATACCAAAACATCAAGGTAACAGTTTGGGAATATGTTTGTTTTTTAACGTCAGAAATTCTCCCTGTTTATCTGAATCGACTCGTGACGTTTGTGTTTTTGTTTTCTGAATATATCGAGTTATAATAGAAATCCAGTTGACATACCGAGATGTTTCGCGGTGAAATTCATGACGTAAAGCTGTTTTTAAGATTAGTTAGAGTAAATTTCGTGGTAATACTGGACAAGGCCATTCCGTTTGAGACATTTGAATTTTGCTGTTTTCTAACTGTTCTAACCAAATGAAGTGAATTAAATTAAATGTATTCGTTTAAAGTTTGTTATTCTCAGCACGTCCTCTATCTATTTATCTATTATACTTAAAAAAAAAAAAAAAAAAAAAAATATATATATATATATATATATATATATATATATATTAGGAAAGATGTTTATATGGCTATTTCATAGTTTTGTGTGTGTTTCGTTCTTGTGCTGTTTTGGTAAATGTTTTTTTGTAAACTGTTTGTGTGTGTGTGTGTGTTTATCAGGTTATCAGATTGCTGCACTCATGTCTGTTGTATTTAAGTAGGACTCTTATATCATGGTGCATGGCAGTAACATTGTACTTGTTTATTAGCTCATGTAAAGTGAGACTCACTTTTGCTATATACCAGTCCCATGAGATGATTTGATAGCATTGTTGTGAATGTTACAATGGAAGGTTATTTTCTGAGTCAACAATTACAGGTCAGTTTCCACTAATGATACACCTTTTACCATTGCTTATGTTGACTGTATGAATCAGTGAGTAAGTTATTACACAACAATTTTGTACATATGAGGTCCTTTGAACTGTTAGTAAACAGATGCCGCAGTCCATAATTAGCAGAAGTGGAGTCTTGATCTTGTGGTCTCGGCCTCGAGACCTAAATATTCTTCAGGAAGATTGAGATGTTAGGCAGAATGTTATCGACTGACAGCCTCAGTCACCATTTGCTTGAATTTCTTGAAAGTGAAAAGTGAATAGCGACTGAAACTGTCATTATGCCAAACATCTCTGAGTCCTACATTTTTGGAGCGACATGAAAATGAGTAAATGATGACAGGATTTCATTTTCTGGTGGACTGTCCCTGTAGAAATATGATGTCGGAGATCTCAGTATCCAAGATCTTTTGAGTCTGTGTGTCACAATCAATTGAGTGGGTCTTTTTTAGTACACCGTTGTTTATAATAATTGTATATACTTTGTTGTGTTTAAGGTGACCCTCAGAATTTTGGTAATCCTTAGTGTTATTTTAGTATTATTTATATACTATTATAGTATTTATAAGTATTTTGAATTAAACTTTCTTTTTATATTTTGAGTTTTTTTTTTTTCATTTGAATAATTTTAATACTTAAGCAAAAAAAGTAAAAAAAAAAAAACTTTTTTAAAAGGTTTTCACCTAATATTTATATTTTGTTATATGTCAGATTTATTTCAATTAATAAAAACATTTTTAATAGTTTTAATTAACAATAACAACACTGGTCACCCTTATTTACAGTTTGTAATTTTGTCTGTTTCAAGTCAAATGTGGTAAACCTTTGAATTGCGACATTCTCCCTGTGTTTTCAGGTTTAAGGGTGTTATGAATCAGTGAGACTCATTCAGTTGTGTAGGTCTGTGTGATATGGGAGGAAGGAAGCCATTACAGGCGCTCTGTTCTGGACAGATTGTCATTGTTCTCAGCATGTGTAAATGTGCTGGGTAGGAAAGAAGGGCATTTATGTCTGTTCATAGCTCATATAAAAGATGATATCACATACGAATTCTGTCAGAGCCTTCATGGATTCCAGAGAAATGTTCTGAGCTTAGATTCTGCAGTTCCTGTAAAATATTGTAAAAACAAAAAACACACACACAGCTGCAGCCAGCAAATTATTCTCCTTTTAGTTTTCCCACTAGCTTTAATGCACACACACACAGGTTATACTTACATTTGTGGCTTTTTTTTTTTTTTGGTAGCACAACCAGTATTTATAGTTAAATACTGATTTAGTGTTTTTAGTTTTATTTGTTGAAGGCTATTTAGTGCCAGTGTTTTGTTTTATTATTAGTTATATACTATTATACTTTATTATATTTTGAATGAGCTTTTATTTTTGTAATTTTCTAATTTTGTGCTTTAGTTATTTTAGTAGTTTTTATTTAAAAAATGTTATTATAAATATTAATTATATATTAGTTTATTTTATGTTTTATTTCCAGTTTGTAATTTTAGTACATTTCTGTTAGTTGTCGAGGCAACATTTCTCATTTTCATTTAGTCCCATTTTTTTAATCTAATGCTTGTTTTATTTTATTTCAGCTTTTTCATTTGTGTTGAAATGCAATCAGTGCTGAATGAAAAAATGACAATTTTAGGAATTTACAGAATTGTTAGATGTTGATGGTTGAAGAATATATTTATTGTGACCATATCATTTGCTGCTTGGAATCACCTTGAGATCTTCACTGTTTTTTTTTTTTGTAAAGTTATTGTCCCCATAAACATCATCAATATACCAATAACTTTTTTTGCATCATTACTATAATTATATTATAACTATTTTTTGTAATGGTAGCTTGAATGTAGTTAAACTAAAAATTGTGAGTAGCATATAGCTTGCATGTTTCACCGTATTGTAACTGTCCAAACATTTGATACAACATTCCCATTGTACACTGAACTTTCACACTTCACGGAAGACCCACCATTGCTGCCAATGCAAACACTGAATTCCAGCGCTCTGCCGAGGTTTGGGCATGCGTGGGCTGTTATATTTGGATGATTAGAGCAATATGATGAATCTATGAGAAATGCGGTAACCTTTCAGATTGTAAACATGTGCTATATCTCAGATTCCTTCCAATCATGACTTTATGTTGGTGATGCAAGGAAATGAGCTGGCAGTGAGCCTGGGTTTTGTAGGTGAATGGTATTGTTTTCCAGTCCTCGTTTCGGTAAAAAAAAAAAAATTCAATATCTGTTTTCCTGTTCTTTGCCCCCGGCAGTTCCAGCCGGTGGAGTATTAAAGAGATCTGTCAGCAAGACCATTGTGAGCCCTCTAACAAAACCACAAACAAGGTCTGCAAACACACGTGATGGTCTGTTTTACCGTTAGGCGCATGGATCCATGACCTGATATAAAGTCAATATTGAGAATCCTGTTCACAAAGGATATGTTATTTGCAAACATGCTTTTTATATGGAAAACTAGTTGATGGGTTGTCTTAATGTCTGTTCCAAAGTTTTACAGTGCAAACTATTCATTTAGAGTGCGAAAATATCTAGTCAACCTTACTAATTGATTAGTCTGTTTTTCCATCCAAGATTTTTATGTTTTTTGAAGAAAACGTGAGTGGTGCTTGCATGTGCAAACGATGATGAGTGTTCTGGGTGGTTGCTTTCATAGTGTCCTGTAATATTCTGGTCTCTAGATATGCATTGGGTCTTTTGTTTAGTATAGTGCTGGATTGCTAACATGCTGAAGGTAAATAATTTCTTGGGTTTAGGGGTTTGCTTACATTTTTGCTCAGAGTTTGAGCAAAAGTGATTGTTTGCTAAGGCAAGAATCACCACTAAATATGTTTATCAGTTATTCTGGCAGAAACAGTTTTTTTTTTTTTTTTTTGAAAAGCCAAAATTTGCTATTCTTCTAAAAATATACAATTTTTCTTCTTCTTTCTTGGCTTCTAAACTGTTTTTTTTTCTTGCATACAGTATTTTTTTCAGGCTTCAGTTTACTGGAAAAGTGAAATAGCTTCAGTTTCAGTATGAGGTGGTGTTTGAGGATTCGTTTACGGGAGGGGCTGTGCTTGGAGGCTTGTTTAAACTTGCATTTGGCATCGGTACCCAAGACCAGATCTGTCATATGAGCTACAGCTTCACCCTGTGCCTGTTTGTGATCCATTTTGCAAAAAAAATAAAATATATATATATATACACCTTCGATTGCTGAATCTGTTAGACTGGTAGTCAGCGGGCCTTGCTAATACCTGTTAAGTAATAAACTGTGGTGCGTAACTCATCCACAACATTAGTGCTACTGACATATATTTCCTCAAACATATGCTGTATTGAAACCAGTAAGTAACTTCCTAGAAACCACATAGAAATTTGCTAAAAGCCGCTCAGAAGACCTTAGACCTTGATTGCTTAAATACAATGAACAAAGCCCTGCCAACCACTATGTCTAGCATTCTTGCAAAAATTTAATAAAAAAAAAAATCTAGTTTAGTTTCTGTTTTCATGTGTTTTTCTTTTTACGGCCTTGATTTAGAAGTAGGAGCTGCAGCTTTGTGCTAATTTAATCTTTCATAGGAATGTGATGTATTCTGTATTTGCGCCCTTGTGAATTCACTTTGGAATGTCCTGCGCTGATAAGTGAACCAACATCGTGCCACATTTTCTCTGCCTCAGGCCTCTGTGTTGTTTTGGTTGATCAGATAACTTATCAAATGATTTATGAATGTCATGCTAACACCTGATATCATATCTACACATGAAAGGTCGTGTTTGATCAGATTTGCATTCCTAAATTCAATTAAATCCATATTTATTTGTGTAGTGCTTTTCATAATACATATACAAAGCTGCTTCACAGATAATGAATGTTTCATTACAAATAAAGGTACTGTATTATTTGACTGTACTAGCATAAAATACCATAATGTGGCCAGATATTTAGGAAACTAAATGCTAAATTCATATACTCATTTCTCCACATGGTACTTGTTTTCTACTTTTTGTTTTGCTGTGTGATTCCGCCCACTGCCTATTTACCCTATTTTGACATCCCGGGTTGCCAGTCGGTGAAAAGCACAGCATATTCCTACCCAACCTCAAAAGTTTAGGCATCCATTTAAAAAGCTCTAGGACCAGAGGTAGATACTAAACGCAGATAAATCAACTCATCAACTTGCAGTGTAAAGCCCCGTTCACACCGCCAGCGACACAGAGCGACATGATCCCATTCATTTTCAATGGAGAGCTGGCGACAAGAGCGAAAGTGACCGTTGGCGACGGAATGTGGGCGTGTCAAGCGATGCAGGTCAAGCGACAAAAGTTAAGGATTGCTCAACTTTATGCAAATGAACAGCGAATTTCGCGAGCGACAACGAAGTATCTGTCAGCGGCGCTCACACGTCACCGTCTCGAGTGCACGCAAGACCGGACAGATTTCTGGAGCGATCTCACTGTTTTAAATGATTTGACTGTAACAACATAAAAATGATGTGTGGAAAATAAACTGTTGGCAGTCTAAAGTGAGTTTGAGTCATACATTGACGGTTCGTGTTGTTAATTATATGATGCAGCGAGAAGTTCAGCACCGGTTAATGATTTAATGCACTGAGCTCTGCTGTAGTTTATTTAACAACACTCTCCAACAGCAGAATGCTACTTTTATTTCTTTTAAGTCTAATTCCTAGTCAGATTAGAATGATATCTTAGTTTTACCGGTGATATATATAGTTTGTGATTGTATTTTCTAAAGATATGTCCAAACGTGCAGTCTACCAATAACATTAGAGCGACAGTAGTAGGAACGCCCACGAGCATCTCACAGTACAGTACAGAGTCTAGCGACATACAGTGAAAAAATCACTGGCGGTGTGAACGGGGACTCATAGCCTTTCATTGTCAATTGCATTTGTTCCTGTTGTTTCTCCTCTATCTAGCAACCCGCATGCTGTAGCTGCTATTCATAACATTTCAAACAAAAGATGGGCTAATCATGTGCATTTGATCCAATAAAGCTATAGCACAAGGTTATGAGAAGCGTTACTGTATGTGAATGCCTGGCTAAAGAGATGCAACTTTAATCTGGATTTAAACTAGGAGAGTATGTCTGAGCCCTGAAGATTTAACAGAAAGGTTATTCCAGAGTTTAGGAACCACATGCAAAAACACTTTAGAGTCCAGAGTTTTGTGACCTTAAGTGTGATTGTAGTATATTAAAATATCTGGTAAATACACTGGGGCTAAACTATTTTGGGACTTATAAATAAGCTGTAATACTTTGTAGTCAAAGTGGAACTTAACCAATGGTATCCAATGTAGAGATGATAACATTGAGGTGATATGATCATATTTTCTTGACCCGGTCTTGACCTAGACTAACTGTAGCTTGTTTGAGGATGCAGGACAGCCATCTAGTAGTGCATTACAATAATCCAGCCTAGAGGTCATGAATGCATGATCTAGCTGTTCTGCATTAGAAACAGATAACATGTTCCATAGCTTGGCAATGTTTCTAAGATGGAACAAGGCTGTTTTTGTAACATGTAAATTAATGATTTTCAAAAACCAAGAGGTTGAATAATAAAACACCCAGGTCTTTGACTGTAGAGGAAGAAGTAACAGTACATTAGGCTAGCCTACTTCTAGTTGCAAATTGATTTCTAAGAGCTTCTGTGTATAGGTTTTTGGTCCTGTAAAATCTGTCTTATCCAAATTTAATAGAAAAAATTGTCATCCAATCATTTATAACCTTAACACATTCTATTAACTTAAATGTAGAGATTTCATCTGGTCTTGATGAAATCTCTTTTTTTTTTAAATAATCTCTTTTTTTTTTATAATAATATTTCTAAGGGGATGCTTGTATGTTGAAAATAGCAAAGGGCCTAAGACAGATCCTAGCGGCACTCCATGCTTTACTGGCATTAACTTAGATAATTCTCTGTTTAAATAAAATTGTTGATGGTAGGATCTAAATCATCTTAATGCCTGTCCCGGAATACCAGTATCATTTTACAGTCAATCTAAGAGTATGTCATAATATAAATCTCAGTTACTGTAGGTGTTTTGTTTCTGATTTATGGTTGAAAAAACAGGTGAGGCCTGGATATTCAGTTTTTTCAGGGAATAATAGGATACCAGTGGTAGCGGTAAGTAAGGTGCAGTAAGCGATTTGCGAGAAGCACTGTTGATAATTGTGTGATGATAACTCATAAATCAACAACTAAAAAGACTATTTTGTAGGGGCGTTTACACTCATGATGGGTAGGAGAGAGAGTGAGCAAGCGGGAGATTTGTATAGAGGCATTTGTAGAAAGAGAGACATTACTAAAGAGGAAAACGTCAAGGAAAATAACTGGAAAACATTTTTTTTACAATCAGGCAAGCAAGACCTTGCGTGTCAAATGAACCAAATGTCTGAAACTTCCCCAGCTCAAATGTGTGATTTTGTTAAAAAAAAATTCTAAAGAAAACCAAACATAAATAGTGATGAAATTCCAAGTATTAAATGTCATGGATCAATATTTACTGAGCAACCTACTATTTTGTAGAGGGGGTTCAAAATGACAATCTCACCTGAGATTTGAAGATAAAAAATGACTTTAGAAGGATGGCAGTATCATTATTTTTACACCGAAATTGGTAGGTCTTTTAGTAAAATCTTTTGACTTAATCTTTGTTGCATTATACGGTGACAGTTCAAAAATGGGAAAAAGCAATTTTATTTATTTATTTTTCTTCCACGAAAGTTTGCATGGCTCTCATTTAAGGTCAACTTAATATCCTGTTGGATTAAGTTTTTAACAAAAAAAAATTTTTGTATCCTTATTTTTAAGGTCCTATCTACCTATGGGCGAGACTTACGGTTCATGAGCCACTATAGTGGAATTCATTAAGATAATACAGTAAAATAATATGGTAGACACACAAATTTGCAATATCAAGCAGCAAAACGAGCTGTTTTGTACAGCTGAAAATAGCTGGACATGGATGATACCGGAAGCCAGAACCATAAAATTTGCAAATGGCCATGCCTGCTCTTATGGGAACAATAAGGTGGATATGGTTCAGTTCCAGAGATATTGAAATCTTAGGTTATGCAAAGCTGTATGCTGTTGTGTTTCTCAGAAACTGCTTACTGCACCTCTTAAGATAAAACATTATATCACATAATATGAGTGTAATATTGAGAATTTGGATTGGAAAATGTGTTAATTTGTTTTTTTCCTAAAAAACAGAATGGTCCTAAAAACAGGCTTTGTTGTCTTTATGCAGTAATTTCCTGTTTATATTTCTTTGGGTTTTGGAGTGAAATTTGACCCCAGCATGTTTTATGAGATACACGCTAAACGTTTGTCATTCAAAATGTTTAGTGATAAAGAGAAATTGAGAAAAAAAAAAGTTTAATCAGTATATGCAAATTCATTATCACAATTGCAAGCTGTTATTGATTTTTGTTTCTAGATTATATTTAACTCTCCTAAACACGTAATTTGAACAAAATATAATAAGGTATGTAAATCTGATTTACATCTTTAATCTCATGTTTTTGTGATTTGTTGTAGGTGTGAGTTCTGTTCTCCAGATCTCGAGTATTCTGCTTTTTCTGTAAGCGGTTCCGGTTCGGTCAGTATGCAGGGCTGGGTGACTCTGGCTCTGTTGCTGAGCCTCGGGGTCAAACGCTCCCTCGGACAGAATGGTGAGTCTCATCAAGATTGATCAAGACGTTTTTGAGAATTCTGCTTGGTCACTCCAGGTTTAACTTGGATTATGTGACATTAATGAAACATTTCGTAACTCTGTTTTAATTTTGTTGTTGGTGTGGTTTTAACACCCACAAGTAAATGTATTAATACATTTTATTGCATTCAAAAGTTTGAAGTTGGTGAGATTTTATTTTTTAAATGTTTTTGAAATAAGTGCAGTTTAAAATAACGGTTTTCTATTTGAATATATTTTAAAATGGAGGCCTCATTTATTTCTGTGATGCAAAGCTGAATTTTCAGCATCATTACTCCAGTCTTCAGAGTCACATGAACCTTCTTATTGTTTTAAAATAAAAATCGTTTATACGGTCATAGACTTTTGATTAATTTCATGTGTCCTTGCTGAATAAAAGTATTAATTTCTTCAAAAAAATGATCTTACTGACCCCAAACGTTTGAATAGTATTGTTTTTACTGAAAGGAGCTGTCTCTTCAAACTCCTTATTATTTGCTCTGAAACCTCAATATCACTTTGCATCATTTGACCACCAACAATCGTAGTGGATAGAATAATCACATTTTACAGCTGGTTTGATTCATTATAAGTATATGCTAGTATTTAACAAATGAAACGAATCCTTTAGTCATGTCTCTTCTCCCTCTTTGTAATGTTACAGGTGTGGGTGAACTTCCTGTGCCTCGTGGTTTAACCCTTAATCCTGATTTCCCTGCACAGACTCTGTCTTTGACATGGCAGAGTGACTCATCGCATTTTGACCTTGAGATTTTCCACACCGAGCTCATGAATGTGGTGCTGAATGTAAGCGCTCTCACATCCCTGCATTTGTCATTTCAGCTGTTAATCTGTTGTTGCAGTTAGCTGGTGTTGAAACATGTATTTGAATGTGTGCCATAAAGCACTGAACACTGCTGGGAATCCTTTCAGGAACATCCTATTGCAAAACGGTTCCACCTTCAGTTCAATAACAAGAGATTAAATGCAAATACTCTGGAACCAGTTTTTCCGCTCAATGTTTTCATGTCTCGTACGAATCACCAACTGTGATTTAAAGAGCTCAGACGTACACTTGGTCAATGTTTGTTTTGCCATATTGCAAAATCTTTTTTTATTGGGATGATTTATTATTGCATCTCAACTCTTAAAGGAATTGTCAGGGTTAAATGCAATTCTGTCGACAGCATGTTGATTACCACAGAAAATAATGTCTTCTAGCTTTTTATTGTAATTGCATTACTGCTCCCTTTTAACCGACGGACGAGTCGAAATGACTTCCTGTGGTAATCGACAACATGCCACAGACTCTTGATACATCTAAGATCTATTTGATGCAGAATATTCATAAGTCATCATGAAATCAATATGTATTTATTTACAATTCATAAGTTCATGTTATTCCAAATCTTTAATTAAAAAGAAATAACTTGCTCCGCTTTTGAACCGACTTTTCATCTAGGCTGGCAGGAAAATAATGTGAACCAATAGCCCAAATCAAGCTGTTTAGTCATAGTTTTAAGCTGTTGTCGTAGGTAATGTAGCCTTTTTAATATATATCTCCTATAGTTAACACATACAGTTTCCGGTGATAATAGCTAATAACAATAAAAAAAAAAAAAAAGAAGCTTTAAGGGATATTTTGAGATGTTCTGAAGAGCGAATTTGACTTTCAGTCTACACATCCTGATTAAAAATCTGCCTCAAAAATGTAAAGGAGCAGATCGTCCACAATCTCCTGCAAACTCACATTCAACTCCAAAAATTACAAAAGTTGCAAAGTGCCCGTCCACTTTTTCAGCTGCCTGGAAGTATTTTTAGTACTTTTTTTTTTCTATATGGATTTAAAAGTGTCTTAGTTTAAAAGTTATAAGCCATGAACCAAACCAACCAGCAATGAGGTGAATCACAACATTACAAACTTTGATTTGAATCCATAAAATATTTGAAAATTGGACCAAAAGACAAAGTACAAAACTATCTATCGACCTACACTTGTCACTAAATATTGATATGTAAGTAAATTGGGTTACGAATGCTGACTTTAAGATGTTAAGGATCAATTGTAAAGGATCATGACGCTAGCAACACTAAAGCCGTGAGTTCGATTTCCAGGGTATGCAGGAACTAGATAAAATCATCTGCCAAATGCATAAATGTAAATTTTCTTTTTTAATTTGTAGGAGACGGTGGCAGTTAAAGCAGATCCTGTTACAGGACTGCATAGTTGGACCTGGCACTCACCCTTACCCTTGGAGTGCACTTCTCATTCTGTGCGCATCAGAGCACGAAACCAGCAGTCGGTCAGCCAGTGGAGCCCCCTTCAGACCATTCCAGGTACTAAAAACACTTCCGAAATGGTGCTGGTCCTGAAACCTTTCTCAAAACCAGCCCACTAACAAACATAGCACTTTGTGGCCCTTGTTTTTGGAACTTATCTTAGCATCCAAAGCAAGTCTTTATCCATCTGTTGTGACAGTAAGAAGTTATTTAAATTTATACCGTGAGTTTTATTTGTTAATTAATTCATTAATATGGTATTTAAAACCCTTTACTTCAGACAGACTGGGAAACTAAAGTCGCTGGAGTAGCTGTGCAGTGTGACAAAAATAGGAGCTGGCCTTTAAATGCAGACACATCTGTTGATTATAATGGCTGTGATCTAATTTAGTACCATATAGTTTTCTTTTTACGTTTGGAGCTCTTGTTTTGAAAACTATACTTGGGAAGGACATAATCTGTTTCTTTGGATGCACTAGAAAACATTTCCTCTTTAAAGAAAAATTAAAGTGGTTATTTAAACCATATGCCAAACTTATGAACTCTCATCCTTTTGTCTCTAGGGTCAGATATTCCTGAGAAGTCTGAGTCTTACATGTTTCCCCAAGATAAAGTGGTTCCTGTGGGCAGTAACATGACCTTCTGCTGCATTGTTAAGGAGAAGGAAGATTTCAAAGAAATTGTTTACAGGCGTCAGGAGATGAGCGCCACACGACTGAGCAGAAGAACGTATGCCATCACCGTAACCAACCAGCCAGCATCGGGCAACACGGGCACCAACGTGATCTGCTCTTCCCAATGGTCGACCCTCACAGGAGCTGTGGTGTTTGTAGGCTGTGAGTTTAATTCTAATATATAGAATACTATAATATAAAGACATTTGTATCATATATCAGATCATTTATATCATACGTTGTATGATATGTATACATAATATATTTCAGATCATTTATGTCATACATTATCATTATATCATTCATCATAATTAATTTACATACTCTACCGTTCAAAAGTATAGGGTTGGTAAGACTTTTTAAAAATCTTTCTAAAATGTTTCCCAAGGCCGTGTTTATTTGGTCAAAAAAGTGTAATGTATTCCTGTGATGCAATCATTAATGTCACATGATCCTGCAGAAATAATTCTAAGATGCCAATTTGGTTCTAAAAAAAAAATATTATTAATTTTGAAAACAGTTGCTGCTTAAAATTTACAAAACATTTACTTAAGTACATTTTTTCAGGATTCTTTGTTTAAATAAAAAGTTCAAAAGAATTTTTAAACAGCATTTATTTGAAATAGAAGCAATTTGTAACATTACAAATGTCTTTACTGTCACTTTTGATTAAAAAGTAATATATATACACATACATATACATGCATATTAAAATTAATAATTTTATTCTGCTTTTTTAATTAAAAGTGACAAAATTATAATATAATGAATTAAATAAAATAAAAATAAAAAAATATATATTGTATTTCTTTTTTCCCAAATTGAGTCCAAACATTGGGTCCTGTTTGCAATTTATAAAATTTCATGAAATTTCATTCATATAGCAAATGGCTATATGAATGAAAGTGGCTGTAGTTTTTCTACTTGGTGTTTATTTTCATAAGCGGTTTGCTAAAGTATTATGATATATAAGCTCTATAAACTTCAATCCAGCACTGTGAAATGCACATACAATTTAAAGCAGTAAAATTTGAGTGTTCATATTTAGCATAATGACTGGCACTAGATGATTGCTGTGCAGTGTTAAAGAGCGACTTGCATGTGGCTTTGTTGTATGTAATTGCTGTAGATCCGCCGGGCGATGAGGGCTTGGTCTGCGAGACGCGGGACCTGGCATCCGCAGAATGTTCTTGGAAGAAAGGACGAGACACTCACTTGAGAATGAAGCGCAGCCGCACTAAATACACCCTTAATGGAAGGCAAGAAACACACTACACAAGAACCACTGACCGCACACACTATCCCATTTGGCTCTTGGTACCGTAATGTCCTCGGTACATAAAAAGATCCCCAAAGAGCAAACCACATTAAATGAGATGGAAAAGGATACTTGTGTAATGCAATGTATATTTTTACTGCTAATCCAAGAATTCCATTAATGTTCTAATGAAATTATTATACCATTTCTTCTGGTGAGATTGTCAATATCATTTTGAATGCATGTATGTTTTTATATAAAATAGAAACAATTAACAGGGTTCCCGCGGGTCATTAAAAAGTCTTAAATTTAATTTATCAAATTTAAGGTCATAAAAAGTCTTAAATTGTCTTAATTATGATTTCAAGAGGTCTTAAATTTGGGTACAGACCAGAATCGCGATGCGGGTTAATGTGACGATTAAACTTCAAAAAGCTATAAATAAATATGAGGGCTGCATGTTTCAAAGTCCAGTGCTGCGCTGCTTTGTGTTCTGCTGTTACCGCGGAAACAGTTCGAAAGCGCCTCCTGCTGGCAGAGAATGAATCTGCATGTTCAATAAGGCTGTTGTTGTGAGTAGGGTATTCATGCAATACTGGAGGCCGTAGTTTCAGAACCGGATTTCTAGGACCCTATAGTATACCATTGCCCTACCCCACTCATATGGTATTAATTTTATTTGTGCAGGTCTTAAAAAAAGGTCTTAAAAAGTCTTACATTTGATCTTAAAAATCCTGCAGCAACCCTGAATTAAGTTATTAACTATTGTGATTATGGAGAAGTTAATATTAGATATTTAATAATTATTTATTATTATAACAATTAATACTAATATATGTGCATACAGTACTGGCTAGTCCATAAACATAAAATAATTAAGATTTTTTTTAAAAATATATATTTTAAATAGTTTCTTATGCTCACCAAGGCCGCATTTATTTGATCAAAAATACAGTAAAACGGTAATATTGTGAAATATTATTACAGTGTCAAATAACTATTTTCTATTTGAATATATTTTGAAATGTAGTTTATTCCTGTGATGCAAAGCTAAATTTTTAGCAGTCATTACTCCACGTCACATGATCCTTCAGCAATCATTGTAATATGCTTGATTTGCTGCATATTGAAAACAGTTATGCTGCTTAACTTGTCATATTTATGTAATCCAAGAATCCCATTAGTGTTTTAATATAATTATCACACCATTTCTTGTCTGAATTAATGAACGTATGAATATGATTAAATAATGAATATGATTTTATAAGGCATATTTCTGTCCACAGGGACTGTTTGGAGGCTAATACATGGTGGTGTAGCTCGAAGGTCTGGGAGGAGAGCTGGATTCTGGTGGCTCGAAATCCTCTTGAAACAGTCCAGCTCACTGACTCGGCCCAACTCACTGACCGCGGTACCGCATTTTCAATACATATTCCGTTTCAATGAGTATATCTACATTATAAATAGAGTCAGAGCGAGTGTCTTAATATTCTCATGATTGTGAACTCTTGCTATGGTTTTTGTCTCTCTTCCAGTACATCTGTTGGCTCCAGTGAATGTGACAGCGGTTGAAGTCAAGGCGTGGAGCGCCGCACTGCAGTGGAGCTGGTCTGTGGCGGCGTATAAAAAGCTGGAGATGGTCTGCCAGCTGCAGCTCTTCGCCCATGAACTTTCCAGCACAGTAAGTTCGCTGCTCAGCTTTCAGCTCCCAGAACCCTGTTTGTTTTTGGTGTGGTCTAACTTCTAACATCATTTACTGACATTTACTCAAGTAAAAAAACAACAGAAAACGGCTTGTATGCCAAGATATTAAGGATTTTAAGTGATAGACAAAATGCATGATTCTCAAGAAGTTCAATAAAAGCACCATGAAATTTGCCTAAAGTAATACAATAGCTTTGTAAATTTTATTAATTCACTGAAAATGTTTCCCTCTGTCCCAATTGTGCACATGCATTTTAATAATGACTTAAATTTCTGTTCTTTACATAAACCTATTTTTTGGCTTCAGAAAATGCAGCAAAAATCTAGAATAATTAAAACAGAAAACAGAGAATTTGGTAATAAAAAAATAGATAAATAAATAAACTGAATATGAGAAGAAATAACATGTATTTTAATAGGGCCCTGAAGAAGTCATTTTTATTCAACTTTTTATAAATTGTTGCTAAATTTAAAGTTTTATGATTTCAATTAATTAGTCATGCTTTTTGATTGCTAAAAATGTATTTTAACCGTTACAATGGAGTCAAGAAAAATTTAAATGGAAAAACAAAATCCAAAAAAAAAAAAAAAAAAAGATAAAAAAAAAAAAATAATGATTTCATAGGGCTCAACATTATTCATTCTTGCTCTCAATATATTTTTCAAAATACATTAATTATTATTATAAATTAATTGAAATGTATTTGTTTGTTTGGAAATTAATATTATTAAAGGGGTTATATGACATTGCTAAAAAGAACATTATTTTGTGTATTTGGTGTAATGCAATGTGTTTATGTGATTTAAGGTTCAAACTTTTTTTCCACATACTGTACATTATTGTTGCTCCTCTATGCCCCGCCTTTCTGAAACGTGTCGATTTTTATAAAGCTCATCATTCTGAGAAGCGAGGTGTGCTCTGATTGGCCAGCTATCCAGTGCGTTGTGATTGGCCGAATCCCTCAAGCATGAGACGGAAATTTTACGCCCCTCACTGTATTGTGATGCCATGTCCCAGCGCGACGACACAAAAACAATTAAACCCATTATAAACGAGGCATTTGTTGCATCCAGTGGGGACATAATTACTGATTATAATGACTTATACTGTCTTTTTACGCGTTGCGATGTAAACATTACCATGTCTGCATTTGTGATCGGAGAAACGACAAACAACAAGCACTACTCTACACTGCTCAGAACTCACGTTTGAATCGTCAATAGCAGAAACGTACTTACAGGCTGCGAGTCAGAAGCGCCGGACTGTCCTTGCAAAGTTGTAATTGCTCCACTTTATAGAAACAGCCTTTGTTCAAGCCTGCATTGTAGGCTACTCTTCCAGCTTCAGGAAATAATCCTTCGTAAAATGCGCTGCACACACTCTAATATTTGGGTTGAACTGTTCTGGAACCAATGTTGTAAATACAACTTAAACACTGATTTCTAGTTGTGTCCTCTTTTGGAAGCCCAAACAAAGTACTTTCGCTTTCACAACGAAACACACAGCTTCTCCACGACATGGCGCCGGCGGCAGCAACAACACTACAGCGAGAATAATAGTTCCGCCTTCTTTCTTTGCGTGTACATTTGGGCGGTGTTTTACAAATCTTCCCACACCGTGACGTAGACATGTGGGGGTGTGTTTAAATGAGCTGTTTTTGGTGGTTGTGGTCGAGTCTTAACTTTTATAAAGAATATCTCTTTGATTTTGAGACTTTAGTCTTTGCAACTTCAGAGATCTTATCTATGCACAAACAGCTTGTAGCACTCCAAAGAGAAAGCAAAACTTGAAATAACATCATATGACCCCTTTAAATGCTTGTCTACAATTCATTTAAATATTACTGTTTTCAAAGCCATTGCTGATATGGCATTAAAATATAGGTAGATAGATGTGGGTACCTTTTCCTTTTATTGCAATAAATGTTTTCCCCGTGCTTTTTTGTTTGTTTATTGATGCACATTTCAAACTCCTCAAGCCATCTTGACAGTGATGTTTTGTAACTGCATTCAAAAATCAGTTTAACCCATCAAATTGTCATTTAACCTATTGCATGTGGGAAAACACTTATATAATATTTGAAAATGGCTGCTGTAAGGCGATCAGCTGATATTGCTCTCTCTGTCTGTCTGTAGCGTAACTACAGTGGTCCTGGTTTATCTTCTGTGGAGCTGGAGGGTTTGTGGCCAGATGTGGACTACACTGTGACTTTGCGCTGTGGCTCTAAGCACAGTTTCTGGAAGTGGGGGGATGAGAGCGCCCCCTACAGGATCCACACTAAAATGGACCGTGAGTAGTTAAAATAACTTACAGGAAATTAAATAATAAATCAAAATTAGTCAGTCTACTTTGTCTGTTACTTCACCACATACGACAGCTCAGATATTTACAGTTTAATTAAAACTGTGGCCTAGTGGTCAGTGCAAAAACTCAAATACACTAAGCTCATGTCATTCATAGCTTGCTTTTCTACATCATTTGCTCTTATTTTTATGTTTATTATATATTAGCTTTATGTAGATATATAACAAAGTTTATTTTCAGGTCCTGATGCTCTTGATGTCTGGATCTGGATGGACAGCAGTAACACAGGACGTGTTTTTTGGAAAGTAAGAACAGCTTTACGTTTGCCGTCATCTAGGATATGAAATGTGACTGATGCCATAAAACTGAGTAACATGGTGCCATGCGCCTCTTTTCATTCAGCCTCTGTCTGTGAGAAAAAGTCACGGTGCATTAGTCGGCTACGAGGTTTCTCAGAGCTCAGTGGAGGAAGACGGGTGGACACCGGTTTTTCTTCCTCCTGGGAACTTCAGCTATCCCATCATCCTTAACAACAGCAGTGACATCACCGTTGCCGTGGCAGCGCGAAACCCAGCTGGTCTCTCTCAGCCTTCCACTGTGACCACACCAGCATACAGAGCAGGTACAGGGAGCCATTTCATTCTTCAGCTGCGAGGCTATTAAATTGTTGTTTTGTGCATCGTATTTTATGTTTTTAAATATTATATTTTATTATTTAAAGTTAAAAAAATGTATAAACTTTATAATAAATAGGGCTAATGTTGAAGCTAAAGTGTATTCATTTTGAAGTTTAAATAAATGTTTAGTGCCATTGGCATTAAAAAATCGGAGTGTCTATTTACACTAAGTGCAAATAGCCCGCCTTGATGGCAGAGGCTATTTACACTAACTCCGCCCACCAACGTGTGATTGGGATAGTCAATATTACAAAAGACTGTTAACCGTCGTCAGCTCCAGTGGTGCAGATGGTAAAATGTGTGCTGTACTCCTTTTGACGTGATCGACACGGGTTCGAATCCGCCTTTTGGCAAACTTTTTTTTCTCCCTTTTCAAATTTCAAATCACATCAGAAAAGCATTTTTTTCAATAAAAATTAAGGAAATAACCAAAAAGTTGAAAATAAAGTATCGGGTAGGGTTAGGGTAGGTGTAGGGAGGGCTTTATTGTCCCAATAAGGTGGCATCCATTTAATAATTTGAATTAAAATTAAAATTTACACTCAAGTTATTATTGCATACTGTTTTATAATGTACTACAATACTGAGGTGCAGATAATTGCCACTATTTGCAATAAGTAGTATAAATAGCTATTTTAACATAGTGTAAATAGATTACAAAAGACTGTACGTACCGCGACGCCTCGTGGTACCATCACAGAGAGGCTCAAAATCACTCTCCAGAACATTCTCGTTCACCGTTCCTGGCTGGTGGAATAATCTTCCCACCCCTATCCGGAATGCTGGATCCCTGTCAATCTTCAAGCAACAACTGAAAACTCATCTCTTTCGGCACTAATTGACTTCATCCTAAAAAAAAAAAACTTTATCTTTCTCTTTATTTATTCCTTCCATTGCTAGCTTGCACTTATTTGAACAACGACTGAGACTTGGTGTTACGAGCACTTCCTCTGTCTGATTGCCTCTTCAAGATGAATCGCTTTATGTATTCCCCAATTGTAAGTCGCTTTGGATAAAAGCGTCTGCCAAATGACTAAATGTAAATGTAAATAGAATAATCTATAGCTATTGGCACTTAGTGTAAATAGCATATCACTAAAAAATGCTGCTATTTGCACTTAGTATAAATAGCATCTATCGCTAAGAAAATATGATATTTGCACTTAGTGCAAATAGCCACTGTCTTAAAAAATTGAACATGGCTGTTTTGGCATTAAAATTGTTTGACTTTATTCTGTGTTTCTGACTGGTCAGAATTGTCACAATCTTTAGTGTACTTGAACTGTATCATTTCAAGTGATTTATCAGTAGATAAATAGAAAAAATTACAACAAAAAAAAAAATCCAAGAAAGGCATTCTTAATGGCTATTTTATGTATAAATGAAATATAAATAAACTAAAATAACTGTTAAGTTATTAACATTTTTAGTTAAAGTTTTTTTTGTGAAACTTTTGCACTAATTGCTATATATCGCAGTTAACTGTTTTAATCCATTGACAGCTGAAATAAACAACAAGGCAGCTAATTCAGACTAGTGTTAAACTCCATGTGCTGTCTATGTGATCTCCTTTCCTGTAGATTCCCAGCTGTCTGTGCCTGAGCTGCTCGGTATAAATGGATCCTTTGACCTCTCCTGGCAGCCTAATGCCAATGTGAGCAGCGGGTACGCTGTGGAGTGGGTCCTGACCGGCTGCAGTGGACTGTGCCCCGTTGACTGGAAGAAAGTTCCAGAATCAGACAGCAGCTTCACAGTGAACTCAGGTGAGTCTTTTAAATTAATATGTTAAATTAGTTAAATAAATTATTTTAGTGAATACAGTGATTCTTGAAAGTATTTGGACATTTAATAATACCTGAATGGCATTGCATAGATAATAAAATACTAAAACATCTTCACTCAAATCCTGCAGGATCTTTTCTTTACACTAACTTCGCTCTTCTTCATCGTCTTCACTCACTGTTATTGATGATTTTTGATGATATATGAATTTTTTTAATGGTCAGTTCTTGTGCTTTATTTAAAATAAATGGCAGTTGTTTTATTATTTTGTCATATGACGCAATGGTATTCATTTTTAAAATGTAAGTGTCCAAATACTTTCTGGATTACTTTACACCACACATAGTGGAAACCTACTGGAATTTGCATTTCTTCATGCTTTGTTTACACCACGACTGCATGTTTTCTCTGTGCGCTTCACTGATCATTATTTTCTGTTGATTTCAGACTCTCTGGTGGCAGGAGTGAGGTACACCGTGTCCGTGTACTCTCTCTCAACCAGCGCTCCTACGCTGCTGCAGAGATGGCAGGGATACTCGCAGGAAATGAGTAAGAGAACCTTTGCTGTTCACCGCTCATAAGGCACCTTCTCACACACACACACACACACTCGCGCACACATGTTTGTTTCTGTGAATTGTGGGGACTTTCATAGACTTCTATTACTTTTATACTGACCAGACGGTATTTTCTATCGGCTAGCCCTAAACCTACCCCTTACAGAAAACCGGTTTGCATTCTTACACTTTCAGATAAACATCATTTACTATTTTTAATAATATCTTTCCCTCACGGGGACCTCAGGCCAGTCCCCACAATGTCAAAAATTTCAGGTTTTCCCATCCTTGTGGGGATATTTGGTCCGTATAATCAGAATCAGCTTTATTCGCCAAGTTTCTTCACTCTGGAGTAGTACAAGTCCTGAAGGCTGGGCAGGTGCACAGCTGCACACCAATGATCCTTTTTTTGTTAATGTAGCATAAACAAGTACACACACACACAGTAGGGCCTTTACTGTGAATTCCACAACATTTCTCTGCTTACAGGTCACTTGTCAACAGGACTTGCTGAAAAAATATTAGCAAACCATTAAACTTGTTGCAGTGGCAAATGAATGGTAGCTTTCTGTAAAACATAAACAGCCGTTGCTTATGTGAATAACGTATTCATGCATTTACTGGAAAAGTTAATCCACCAATTTTATCTAATTATCATTTTTATGATTTAAAAAATTACAATTGTGATTTTAACTTTTTATTTTTTATTCCAGGTTTTGTGGGCTTGTTTGTTGGGCTGCATGATTTTAAACAAATAGTTTATAATATAGCAATATGATAACAACAGCAATAATAATAATACTTATTACAATAATTATTATAAAATTATTATTAATAGTAATAACTATTATTGTTATTATTATTATTATTATTATTATTATTACAAAAATATTAAACAAAATAAGAAATATTACTAATGCCATATAGTTTATTGTACAGCCTGGCAAAACCACACTTGACATGTGGATGAACAAAAAAAGGACACAATGAATAAAATAAACACTTCCTTTATATCCGCATGATGGATGGTAAAGGAGAGCATTCGCTCATCTGACGACAGTATTGTTATTATTACTATTACTACTACTATACTATTACTATGCTAGTTACTAGTACTACCACTACTATTAAATATTTAGATATTTATAGCTAAAGCCTGGAATACACTACGTGATTTTTGCCCTGATTTCCCCCCGATTTTACAATCTGAACAAGTTGACGCTAGTTGAGGAAAGTCAGAGCCAGTCTGCAGATTACAGCTGACAGATGCCACAGAATATCACGTAGTGTATCATGGTCACAGACTCCGATTTTGTAGCTTCAGACTTTGATTCTATCCAGTCGGAGGATATCAAACATGTTTGATATTTTCAGCCGATTTTAGAACGCATATATTTTCATTTGTCATGCGTCTCCTAGCAACAGTGCACATGTTTCTGCTTGAGTTCGTTGTGATCGGAACAACTTTAAAGTCTAGTAGTGTATGATCCTCGGTCGTGTAGTGTATGATGCCCAGTTTTCCTTTGTCACTATTTACAAAGTCGGTAAGTATGATGCCTAATGTTTTAAAAATCTGTTCAGATTTTAAAAGTCGTGTAGTGTATTCCAGGCTTAAGGAGGAGGCGGCATTTAATTTCAGGCAGCATTTTATTTTACTCATTAGTATGTACCCTGAGCATGCTTATACAGCATCTGCAATGTTTATTTATAACTTATAGGAGTACACTCACATATCAATGGCCTCAAAGCTGGCAGACAAAGCCACAAAAGTCCAATTTTGATTTCATGATGTCAGATGACATAAACCACTGCTGTTAATTAGGGCTGAACGATTTTGGAAAATAATCTAATTGCGATTTTTTTTTTTACCAATATTGCGATTGCGATTTAATATGCGATTATTTTTGAAAGCTCTTTATATTCTGTATTATTCAACAAAGACAAGCAATAAATCATTGTATAATATGCAGTGTTGGGCACGTTACTTTAAAAAAGTAATTAGTTCTATTACTAGTTACTTCTCACAAATAGTAACTGAGTTGCATCATTATAAAAGAAACTAATTACCAGGGAAAGTAACTATTGTTACTTTTTTTTTTTAAATGTTCAAATATGTCAAATAACTTGGATGTCCCAATATTAAATGATAAATGAATGAAATGGACACTAAATAGAATACATTATTATTATAAAACATTGCACACTAATCTACACTATTTTAATGTTTCTGTGGGACAATGTGAGAGACACCTATCAAATTCAATTGATTATTGTAAATATTATCAACCCTCTATAGACACCTTGGCATAGTATATCAGATAATTAATATTAGTCTGGTGAGTAAACTAAAAAAAATCACAATCCAATGGAGATTATATTGCAAAGGTGTCCATAGAGGGTTGATAATATTTACAATAATCAATTGAATGATTTTCAATTATATATAATTATCTATATAAAGCTTATGTTTGTAAAATGGCACAGTTTTTTTTTTAAATATCTCACTTAGCATCAGTCAGTCAAACATTATAATATGATATTATGATAATTTAGCATTATATGATGATAGAACTTTAGTAATTAGAATAACCATGTATGAATGTATTTGTCATGTTGACTGAACTTAGGACTGGTGGTGGTGCTTAAGATATTGTTTGTCATTTAGTGTTTCTATAAAAAAAGGAAAAAGAAATTACAAATAATACTGATAAGATAACAAAACTACTACGAATTCTACTACCAATAACAATATAAAACGCACTAAGGATTATTGAGCTGCTGGGTTCATGAATATTAATCAGGTTGTCTGCGTTCGCTCGAACTGATTCGCTGAAATCAGAACAGGGACGATGATAGGTGAGCGCCGGCCAATGAGATTGCCGTTTACGCATTAGCTCCGCCCACTAGCGAAGAACCCGGCAGTTCTAGGAACTCCGTTATTTTGACAGGAAAATACAACAAAGGATATCGTTTACATGTAGCGCGTCAATTTGACATGTTATGTAAGACCCGAGGACACGAAAATAACCCGCGGCAAACTGCAGACTTGGCAACATAGCGTGCCAACTTGATGCTTCCTCTGAAGACTGCTTAGATGTGTTTGACTTGAAGCAGCGCTGCTGGACCGATCGTTGTGTGTCATCAAAGTACTGCGAGAGCTATAAGAGAGCAGACGTCTCCTTATGCTTTCTCTCGCCGTACTTTGATGTCATACGATCGATCTTCAAGTCGAACACACCGCTTTACTCCTACTCTCGCGTGTCACGTGACAAAGTGTAATCGCAGCCTCTGCGGTTGAAGAATCGCGTTTTCTCATATCGCGATATTATCGCAAATGCAATTAATCGTTCAGCCCTACTGTTAATGGCGCTCGTTGACTCTTGCGTAGTCTCACAGTCTAGATTTTGTCTGTTGTTGACTGTTTGTATGTGAATCTATTCTTTGTGCATCTCTCTTTTGCTGGATCTTCTGTAGTTCCTTCATGGTCGGTTAGTGATCTGTCGGCCAATCAGACTGGCTCTGATGTGCTGCTGTCTTGGAAAGCCACTACAATGGAACACCAGAGAGGTTTCATACGTGGATACACCGTCTACCTGGCAAATGCTGCACATCTGGGTCTCATTGGTAAGCACTTACACATAACAGATATATTGCAAAAAAAAATTATTATGTAAATCTTATCATTTGTATATTTAAATAATTGTGTGTTTGTGTTTCTAGTTAATATCTCTGATCCTGAAGTGCAGTCGTACAGGGTGAAGGGTTTGTCTCTGAGCTCGTATAAGTTCGTAGTGAAGGCCTACACCTCAGCTGGGGAGGATGCGGGCTCGACTGTGGCCATTAAAGTGGAGATGGACAGTAAGAAATGATGAAATTCCTTCAAATATTCTGTCATTGTTCTGTAGCTGATTTGATATTGAAGATTTCTTTTTTTTCTTTTTTTTTCTTTTAAATAGAACAACTAGTGTCGTTTTCAGATTGTTTTGATATTGCAGATAACAATTTGGATTAAATAGTTTTCATAAACGTCTGCTTTTCTGTGTTCATCCAGCTGCTGACATGTTGTTTGTTGGCATTCTTGTGCCGTTGGGAATCATGTTCTGCTGTCTCATCCTCATCAGCATCTGCTGCTACAAGAAGAGAGAGTGGTAGGACTTTATTAATGTGCTTTAACAGCATTTCCATTAAGTTAAATAATTTCCAAAACCCACCAAATCAAATCAATTCAACCTAAGTGGCTTACAGTATGAGACTATTGTTTCTGCCTTACTGATCAACACAAGTCATTGTTATTTTAGTAATATATGCTATTATAGTGATTATTAAAATTTGAATTAGTTTCTATTATTATATTGGTCATTTTAAGTTTTAGTAATTGTGTTGTATTTTTTCCTCAGTAGTTTTAGTTTTTTAAATTTGTCTTTCAATTTTTAAATTTTAGTTTTAGTAATTTTAGTACTTCAACTTTTATAATTAGGAATGTTGCCTTGGCAACTAACTGAAATTAAATAAGTTTTTCTTTTGATGCTACAAGAAGAGACTGTTGTGATTTAATAGCAATTCCATCAAGTTAGATCATTTTTGAAAATCCACTAAATCTAATTATTTTGACCGAAATGGCTTGATAGTATGTGTGCTATAACTGTTCTCACGTCAGTGATATTTAAGTATCATTAACTTGTAGTGTTTATTAAAGTTTAAGTAGTGTTTATTAAAGTTTAAGTTTTTATTTTTATATTTTGCATTTTCAATTTTATTTTAAAGTGTTTTTGTTTTTGAGTTTTAGTTTTTTTTTATGTCTTTAGTTTTTATAAATTTTTATTTCAGTTTTCATTTTAGTAATTTTAGTTTTTCAAAAACTACTACTTCTTAAAATTAGAAATGTTGCCTTGGCAGCTAACTGAAATGGGTTTTTTTCTCTACAGTACTTGTTTTACAACAGACTGTATTCTTTCAGTCTTACTGACGCACAGTGTTATTTTTAGTATCATTAATATAGTGTTTATTCATATTTTGAATAATTACTTTCCATTTTAATTTGACTAATTTGAATGTTTATATTAGCTTTAGTCTATTTAGTTTTTATTCATTTTTATTTCAGTTTTAGTTTTATTAATTTTAGTACTTCAATTTAAACAAAGAAAATTAGGTTGAAATAGTGAAACTGAAATAAATTAAGCTATTAATATTTAATTTAATTTAATGTTCATTTCAATTAAAATACATTTTAAAACTTTTTTTTTTTCAGTTTTAGTTATACAACACATACAATGTAACAACACTGATGTAAATCTGTTATTGATGCCTTGCCTTGATGGTTTTGTTTCATTTATCTAATTCCAGGGTAAAGAAAGCTTTCTATCCTGAAATCCCTGGACCTAAAGTATCTGGAAACTGGTCCTCCCCGCAGGTAAAACCTTTCTTGAGTAGTGTTTGCTAAGACAGGAATCACTATTACTATTGCTAACAGCTTAGTGCTACGAACGTAAACGTTTCCTCAAATTGCTTTGCTGTTGTTTGTGTTTAGGGTCCTCTGGATGTGAAGCCCTCTCCACACAGTCTGGTCCACATTGTGGAGAGTACGGGGTGGGATTTCACTAAGGAAGGTCTGTTCCCGGTCCCAGAGGAAGAGGAGTCTGAGAACGACAACATCGAGGTCGACACTGACTCGGATGAACCGGCCCTGCTGAGATACTACAACCAGGTGGTCGGTGACGGCTCACACAGTAACCACGTCTCAGACTCCTCTGGCTCCTCGACCGCCTCGGTGGGCTCCACGCAGACTGAAATCACCTACGCAGGCATCCAGAGCCCCACCTCCTCGCAGGGGGCGTGCGGTGGTGGAGGTTACAGGCCTCAATTGCAGTCCGTCGTGGGACCGGCCGAGCCCCAAATCGAATTCGAGGACGACTTCCAAGACGATGCATTGAATACAGGCTACAAACCCCAGTGTTCCTGGCAGATGGATTCTCCAGAGGCAGAAAACATTAGCGGTTCGCTTGGCAGCCCTACGTCGGTCACATCATCCCAGTTCCTCATCCCAGAATCCTCTGAAGAGAAACCACAGCCTTCAAACACCTGGTTCCACAATTTTCTCTCTGGAAAATCTTGAGAACGCACTAGCTTTCATTTTTCACGTTCGTTTGTGCCGTTCACCTTTAGGAGGATGTTTTCGGTTCGTTTTAGGGTTTGTGCCCTTACTGGAAATCGCTCACATTTACGTAATCAACATCACTACCGTTTCTCAAGGACTTGTGATACTGACCAGACAGGTGAAGTACTACTAAAGAGCTAAAGTTGGTCGTATCTTCTCTCGCTCGCTCGGAACAGTATGACGTTTTGCCTTAGGAACGCCGCTTCTATTCATACGATAGTGTTCGTGCCTCTTTCTTGCAGTGTTTTTGGAGTGATCGCAGTAAATTTTCATTCTTACAGCATTATATTGTGCGCAACATTTCACTGCTTTTTTTTTCAGTCCTAATTTTACTAACAGTTTTGTAGCAGTCAAACGTAGGAGGTCCAGAAAGCAGGCTAAGTTGATTGACTCCAGCAGGTTTGTACACATTTCTCTGCCAGTAAAACATTTGCATTTGCATGTCAAAAGATCAAAACCAGTGCATTTAAGGCTTGTTCTCAAAGCTGCGCCGCTTTCAGGTGATTTAAAAAAAATTGTATGTAGCTTCAAGCAACAACTTCTCGAGTCTCACGTTGAATAAGCTGACAGAACAAAAGGAAAATGGGAGAAACATGTATCTCTGATTTTTCTTAAACCGTTTCCCTGATTAAGGAAAACAGCTGTTGAAGTGTTTCCATGATCTTACATTATCAACTTAATCTGTGTAAGATGCGTGTTAACACACTGTTACTGTTAATCATGTGATGCAGCTAGCTAGTTGTGTGTATTTTTGAGTTGTGGTTGACGCTCAGTCAGCAAAACTTGTAGAAAACTACCTTTTCTGCTAGGGCTGCACGATTTTGGGAATAAAATCAAAATGTGACACTTTTTTTCAGGTTTGCTGTGCTTGTTTGTTGGGATGCACAATTTGGCCATTTTTTTTTATTATAAAGCAGTATGAGTAATAATATTTGTTTGATTTTAATTATAAGTATTATTACTACTGCTACTACTATAAATAAAATGTTAAAGAAAATAACAAATATTACTATTGTAATATTTCACTGTAAAAGAAATTAAGAAAAATAATATAATATATTACAATTGTTACAATACTAATATTTGTCTAAATTTCTTAATTTTTTAACTTTAAACCATCAAGATTTTCTTTTGGTGGAAAATCATTAAAGCTTCTGTTTTGTTGACAAGCAGCCTTTTCAATTTGATCATTTCAATTTCTTTTTTCCCCCGATTAATCGTGCAGCCCTATTCTCTACAACATTTTTCCAAAAAATCTCTGCTCTTGGTCTAATAATCCAGGTTGTAGGATATAAGACTCATTTTTTTTTTTTGCTTTCCAAAGGTCAGTGACATTTAATGAATTTGGCATTATCCGTACAACATGTGAAGCACCTTTTAGTTTTATGATGAATATGGGACTCTCACGACATAACACTCCCAGTATAAACTCAACTATGTATCTAACCTTAGATGCATCTGTCCAGGATGATGATATGTCTTGTGTCCAGAGATTGTTATGGTTTTAAAATGACCACAGTGCCTCGGGAGCTTAGTTTTTGTTTTGTTTTTTCCCCAAAGAACAGCACCTTCTTTCAGATCAGTTTCCTTTGATTATGTGCCCACATGGACCACTGGGTAAATTACTTTAACTGATCTTACTGACGTCAGAAGAACCTGCTATTCCTTTAGATTGGACTTTATCAATCTAGCATACAGATATATGAGAGCTATGTATCTAATGTTACTGTGAGGGCCTTTTTTTCTGAGCACTGTGCATATCGCTAGTCCTCCAAAACCTTGTGCAGCAGTCAGAACAACAGATACGTCACATCAGGACGACATGACGCTTGACACTACAGTGAGAACGAATGATGAAAGTCGACATGAAATCAAAAGCGATCCTGTTTATTTTCTTAATACACGTTGTTGCTGTTGTGATGTTTTATTCAAATTTTAATAAGAAAGTAAACAGCTAGATTGCTAGCTATGAAACTTCCACTGTGCACCATCCAATCTATGTTTGATGGATGAAATCAAGCCCCGCCATACATTTTATTTGTGTTCAATATCTCATTTCACTCTGAAACATAGTGTGGAAGTAAAATGGGCCGTGATGCAATTTCATGTTGACTTTGAAGAGCATCAGATAGCAGTCATTAAACTCCTAATGTGGTGTGTGATTGAAAGGGCATTAGATGAACATTAAGAGTGAGATTGTGAAGAAATATGAGAGAGGTCAGCATCTACTGTTGCTTAAGCTTTAAACACTACTGTGAAAGATTTTATTTTGTTGAAATAATTAGTTACTAATATGTCATTTCTTTTAAAGAAGCCTACTAATGTTTATTTTTTTATTCGCTTGTATGAATGTAAAATACACAAATGTCAATGTGTATGCAATGTTTTTGGTTTTTTAACTGTTAAAGAATATGCTTTGAAAGCCTTAGATTTGGATTTTATAGCCGAGATGAGCGTGTTATTAGGAGCATAAATGGAAAATGAGCCAATGTTATAGGCTGTCTCATTACAGGGGAAAAAAGTGGGCCAAATCTGATTTTTTATTATATATTATTCTGATTTTGTATATATATATATACATACACACACACACACACACACACACACACACACACACACACACATAATATATGTGTATATGTACTATTATTATTACTATATAATGTCTGAGCAGGGCATTTCATTTTTTAAATCAGATTTGAGCTACTCCGTATTGAATTAAGATGAGATCTCAGTAGGATGTCACACTACATGTATGAGGTTTTAATGTAAATATGTTAACACTGATGTAAATAAGCTTTTCTCTTAAGCATGACGATCATCAGATGGGAATACTGCACCCCAGTTAATATTACAATAATATTATTGCCTTTGTATGCATGACAGATTCCACATTCAGCGTTCAGAGAGAGCAAGAGATGAGCTATGAATGAGGAATATGAAATAATTCCAGATAGCACTATATGAGTGTGTGTAAACACGTGTAGAAAGAATCAAGATGTATGCAAGCATCTGAGCTTCTATTACTCTATTGTTAATACACTAACAGAATATCAACCAGTCTGTATTATTAGAGACAATAAATCCTGAAAAATAAGTCCCGTGTGTTTTTCTGTGATTATTTTGCCTTTGGACATTGCATTGCATATTATTGCTTTTGTAACTGCATTGAGAAATCTGTATGCGATAAAAGTGCAGGAATATTTGCTTTGTCAGTAATTCCCCTGCTAATGTTTTTCTGAACCTCTCAACTCCACTTTACCCTTATTCCAGTCTGAAACGGCCCTGATCGTTGTTATGTGCAGAGAAAGCTTTTGTTTTCTCCAGACAGGATGGCAGCAGTTCTCGTAAAGGAACATCTATGTAGGTCAGATGTCCTTATTTTCACCTCTATAAACTCACAACTATCACCCTTCTCTTGTTATACTGGGGCTCTATAATGCTTTAGCAACATGTTCCTTCAGTTCTCTCCTTATAGGATGTGTTTCATATGAAGGGCTTTCTCCTTTACTAATAAAACACGTGCAGTTTAATCTTTCCTAAGGAGATTTTGATGTTTTAATTCAAGTTAAATTGATGCATTTTGAAACCACCAGCAATAATCAATATAATATTAAAATGGAATTCATATTCATTAATAAGTATTGGGTGTAAGATTTCTATAATTTGGATCGAAACCTATAGAATTTCAGTTGAGTATGAATCATTTTAAGAATAAGTTGATGTTTCCAGTTTATTTTTTGCAGAGTTAATGAAGGCCTGGAATACAAAAATAAAGCTGTTTGCGACGTGTATTTCTTGAAACTCGAGTTTTGATCTCGAAAGAAAAAATAAAGTCAGAATAAACTCAGAATTCTGACCCCCCCCCCCTTCTGTTTCTGACCTTCTTTTCTCAGAATTGCGAGTTTATATAAGATGTATTTGTCAAAATATATATTTTTTTCTTTGTAATTAAAAGTTTTTATTGTTTTCATCCGGTACATGATAATATCACACCAAACAGATTACAGATTTATACAAATAGTATTTATATATATTAAGATACATATATATTTAAAATATTTAACGTTATATATTGCAAGATATAAAGCCGCAATTATTTTTATTGCGTGGTGGAAATCAGCTTCGATAATATTGATTTGATTTTAAAAAGCCTTATTTAAAATTTGTCTGTTTAAATTTTATATATAAAAATTAAATGGGGAAACATGCACACGTTTATTTTATTTTACCGTATGTTATCATATAACGACAAACGGAACATAGTGACAACGAATATCTTTAGCAAAGATGTGGGAAATCTAGATCACAAGGTACATCCAGTCTTCCTTGAATTCCATTCAGGAAATATTGGTTGGACCTTAGCGCTCAGCGCAGCGCCTGGTAGTTAGGTTGCTATGACAACACCATGCCAAAACGAGACACTCCCCAAAACAATATGAACTAGACAGCTGCCTAGATCATCCTTACATTTATATGGACATTATTGCTTTTAATTAAGCAAATTAAACCTTCACAATGTCAGATATTATCTGTCAGTGGCTGAATAGAGAGCTCCGGCTGTCAAAAGTCATTGGTGAGTGTTTGTTGTGTAAGTTACGAAATAGCTTTAAGCAAACAGATTAACGCGCGTTATCCATTCAAACACGTGTACATTTATACCTGATTTATCAGCTAAACTACAGGTAATTATTGCGGCCGTTTTATTCGTCTTGTGAATGTTGTATGTTTTATTTTAGAGCCCTATTCGTTCACCAGGGATTTTGCAAACGGTTATCTGATAGGAGAGACCCTGCACAGATATGAGCTGCAGGACGACTTTCACCTGTTCTCCAAACATAGGTATGGTAAGGATGGATGGACATACATTAGATAGATAGATTTTTTAAAATATATTTTGTTGTTGTGGTGAAGTGTGGCATGTTTTTGTGAGATTCATCCAGACAGACACTTTATTAATCCCATGAAGGAAATGTAATTTTAATGTTATAGTCAGACAAAGACATTGTAATTTATTAAATTGTTATTCCACAGCACGGCGAATGCGAAGCTGAATAACTTCACCCGCATTGTGCCCACCCTGCAGCTGCTGGGCGTGCCCTTTGACCTGGCCATGTCTAAAGCGGTGATGCAGGGCAGGCAGGGGGCGGCCACACATCTGCTCTACCAGCTCTACATACTGCTGCAGAAGAAGAAGAAAACAGGCCTCACTGCCACAGCCATGGAGGTCATGCAGCCTGCAGCCACAGCCCGACTGCACCGCATAGAGAACAGCATCTATACTGAGGTAATACAGTCGTACAAGGTCAAATAATTCTCCCTCTGGGCTGGGATAGTGCCCTGGTGGTATTGTAGTGTATTACATAATTTAAACTTTATCTAGCTAACCTCTTCATAATATGTTTACCTTTTTATATTGACAAAATAGTTCAAATATGGTAAGCTGCCTTTGCCACGTTGTTGTTATTGGTAGATTAGTTAGTTCATGTTTTGATTAGCTTTACGAACACTGCATGTTGGGACCACAGAAAGGAGTTTCATTTCAGGCTGTTTGTCTCACAGCGCTTGAAGACGGTGGTAAAGCGTGAGACAGATCTGAAGATGCAGAAGATCGCAAAACGCTTCCATAAAAGAGGGCAGGACATGTACAACCACTCGGTCATGGCTGAACTCCTGAAGGAGGAGGACCGGCTCAAACGGCAGGACGAGAGGAGGCTGAGGGACATTGAGAAGGTGTGACTTTCTACAGCTGACATAGATGAATTTTCATAGCTATCAATAACTACCTTTTTAACCTTATTTTTTCAGTAGCATCAAACAGTTTTTTGGGGTATTAAAACTTCTCTTATGCCCTCTGTGCTTTACTGTGCATTGACTGGTGAATCAGCATGTGATAGTGTTGGCTGAGATTGATGGTATGATTTGTTATTTGTCAGCACCGGCAGACACGCAGAAAACAGCAAGAGATCATGATTCAGATTCAGTCGGCTATTGTGCAGATCCCAAAACCTCCACACGCTCGCACGTCAAGAGCTACTGAGAAACAGCTTCAGTTTCGCAAAAAGCAAGAGGTTGAGGTGAACAACACTTTTACACTTTTGACATTATTTTCATGATAATTATGCACATTTACCCTCTATGTTGCATAGTACAGTACAGCAGTGTTGTTATTGTTAACTAAAACTATTACTATTCAAAAAAAAATTCGGTCATTGAAATAAATCAGAAATAAAATATAAATATTATATTTAAAAAACTGAAACATATTTCAATTATTTGCCATGACTACATTTCTAATTTTTAAGTTGAAGAATTACTAAAACTAAAAAAATAAAGATAAATAGAAATATTAATTAAAATAATAATAATGACAAAAGCAGATAAAACTAAAACTTTACTAAAACTTAAAAATTAAACTAAAAAAATAAAAGCAATTTTAAATATGAATACTATAAAATTATATAAAATGAAAAATTAATTAAAGCTAAATATAAATGTTAAAATTAAAATGTAAACTGCAAATATAAAAATAAACGCAATTCTGAACATTAATAAATACTATAATAGTATAGAATTAATACTAAAAAACACTGTTACTATGTTGTATAAATACTAGTGCGGTCAAACGATTAATCGCATCCAAAAATAAAGTTTTTTTTTAAATAATATGTGTGTATACTGTGTATATTTATTATGTATTTATAAATACAAAATTTATAAATTGTTCACATGCATGTATATATTTATGAAAAATATTTTGTTTATATGTTAAATATATTTTTTATATAAATAATAAATACATTTACTCAAACCTCTACAAATGTATGTGTCTTCAACGTGTATTTATATATTCATAATTAATATACACAGCACACATACATATATTATGTAAACAAAAACCTTTATTTTGGATGCGATTAACAGTTTGACAGCACTAATAAATACATTAAAATATGTTATCTTTTGCATTACAGTAATAAAAATGACCATAAGGTCATTTCTTGTCTTGTTTTTGATTATGGGATGAAAAATGACATGTTAAATCTGGATGGATTGGAATTAAAAACAATATACAGAAAAACTATATAAATTGTCAAAAGTTGTTTTGACAGGATTTGATTGTGTTTAGTGAGCACTCTTTAAGATGCAGTGTGATTTCCAGTATGTTCATCGTGAGATAGCTCAGTTTGAGAAGAACCAGAAGAGGATTTCTCCTGCTGGAGGTGGAGCCTTTCTTTACAGGTGTGTTTACAAAAAATCTAGGAGTACAAACAATAAATGCACAAAAGCAGGCCGACATACTGCTCACAGTTCTTTCACTAAGTCTAGTTTCACACAAAACTGTCAAAAACTTTCTTGATTATTTGAGACCTTGGTATGATGAACTGTACCTCAATCTACAGTGGTCGTGTGACCCAGCCAATGACTACAGGAGACAAAGAACTGTGGAACAAGGAGTACATCGAGAACATCCGTCAGCGTCTGGAGGAAGACTCTGCTGCCCGGGAACAAAGAGAGATGCGGAGACGCCGTGCGCTGATGGAACAACTACAAGCCCATGAAGCTCAGCAGGTGACCACTGGCTTGGCTTATTTGAGCCTTAGAAAACCTACTGTGTTATATTTGATACACAAGCTAAGGCCTCTAATTTATAAATATGATCAAAACTTTGCTGAAAAACCTGTTATATGCAACCTACTACATGCCTCTGTCGTCTGACTGATAGTTATTACTTTTTTAGCAAGTAGAAGGCCTTTTACTCTAATTTACCCCACTTCAGATCATAGTAAACATGTCTTTTGAAAAATTTGCAGATTTTTATAAAGTAAACATAAGAATCACTTTTATATTGTTAGTAATATTTCAGGATGAACACTTGCTGCACGAAAGCAACTTACTTGATTATCCTTTTTTTTTTTTTTTTTTTTTTTTGAAAAATCATGTTAAAATTTGAGTGTCAGATATGATCATCAGGCTTTTATGGAACATTTTTGAAACCACAGAGCGTTCATCATAAAACTAAGCATTTAAACATAATCTAAAGGATTTAAATATATAATCAAGTAAACATTATTGGGAGATAAAGAAGTGACAACTGATATTTATATGCATTTGATGAAAGTAGTCTGCTATACTGTTATAAAGATCTCATTGATTTGCATTACAGGTTATCAGAATTTCATCTTACTTTTTGGCCATATAAATATCAGCATCTGCATCATATTGCAAATTTTTGCTTAGTTTGGGACTCTAAATAAAATTGAGGTGTTTTTCTCCTCGAGTATGGCCTCCATATTCTCATTATTATTTCATACTATATGAGCCATAAAAACCTGATGTATCAAATATGATAACAAAAACACATATGCAAACTTTCTGTGTTTAGACTCCTCAGAAATGCTTAATGTTTGAATGTCAAAAACAGTGTCAAACTTTTGACTTGTAGTGTTTGTCTTGATTACATCTGATTTTTGCATTGATATTGTTTCTGCAGGAGGTATTACGAGAGGGACAGATGGTCAGTCGATTGATGCGTCAGACGCAGCAGGAGAAGAGGATCACTGTGCAGCTGATGCAAATAAAACAGCAGAAAGAGGTACTGCGACAGAACCGGATCTTCCAGGAGAGACAGTACCAGGAAAGACGCCTTCGAGACTTCCAAGAGGCCTTGGACAGAGAAGCTGTGAGAGATCATAAATACACATCAGAGTATCAGAAAAAGTTTTTGAGTGGTCTTGATTATGTCCAATCATTGCCATTGTTCAGGTTCTTGCCCAACAGGAACTTCTCGAGCGCAGTGAAGAGATCAGGATGGAGCGTGAGCTACACAAACAGCTAGTTGCCAAGCACGCTCAGGCTCGCTATCGCAAACACTTTGACATCTGCAGAGGAATTCTGGAACAGATTGTGGATCTGGCAACCAAAGCTGGAGAATATCGGCTCCTCACAGCCAAGTATTTATTTCCCTGATCACTCTACTAAACAGCAAATAAAAGGCAGAGTGGATTTTGAAATAAAAAGTTAAATGTGTTATGTAAACTACCTTTATAGTGCATTATAATAAAACAAAAAATTATATTTTGCTGCATGTTTTATATGGACATGACTGTTCAAATGTTGAGTCAGTAAAAGTTTATTTAAAAACTAGTACAGTACAGTAAAAGCAGTAATATTTTGAAATAACATTACAATTTCAAATAACTATTTTCTATTTGAATATATTTTAAAATGTAATTTATTCCTGTGATGCAAAGCTGAATTTTCAGCATCATAACTTCAGTCTTCAGTGTCAAACGATCCTTCAGAAATCATTCCAGTATGCTGATTTGGAGATATGGTAGGTAAAAAAATAAATAAAACTAGCGTATTTTCTTCATCTTCACTCTTTCTCAGTCTGATACCAGTGAAGCTGATGCAGGAGTGGATGGAGCTGTTTTTCAGTGGTAAGCCGCTGTATGAAGTGGCCAGTGTGGATCCCACCCCTGCTGACCCCACACCAGAACAGATCATTGAGCTGGAGAAGCTCCAAATACTCAATAATCAAGACTACAACGAGTATGTGGTAAGGACATGCTGAGTTACTGTAGCTTTAACCTGACTGATGCAAAGCATTTGTGATGTTGCCTTTGCCTCTGAATCTTGAGTCAAATAAACACATTTCACATTGAAGCACATCATTTTATGACCATTCATGCTGTATAGAGTTATTTAATTAAATCAAAGCCTTTGATTTGATCGGTTGTATTTTATTTATAATTTATATATCATTAATTATTAGCTTTTCATGAACTCATAAACCCTCACAAAGCCCTATTTGGGAAACCCTGCTCTAATATATTAGAACTTTTTGTATATCAGTGAAAACCGCTTGAACCTTGCCTATGAAACAGTTAGGAATGGATTTGTTTACATGTCTGAGCAAGTATAATGCACATGTGTCTTTCTGTCTGTTCACTTCAGGCCATGAAGGGCGAGTGGGTTTGGCATGAAGAGGGTGAGAGTCAAGCCCCTCCAGTAAATGACATTCTGGATCATGTGTTGAGCCGTCTACAGAGCACGATAGTCCCACCCAGCGTCAGCACTCCTCCTCCTCTGTTTCCTCGTTTCACCATCAGAGCATGCATGCTGGGAAAATCCTACTCGGGCAAAACCACCTGCCTCGCCAAAATCAGCAACGGTAGGAGTTGATGCTTCATCATAGTGAATGAATATGCTTCATCATGTCACAATATTAACTAACTTTCCTCACTTGTTCCTCTCTGGGAATCAGCTCTTGGCCTCTATGTGCTCTCAGCCAACTCTTTGATCCAGGATGCTCTTTCAGCCTATCAGCAGGAAAAACAGGCTTCGAGTGAAAGCCAAAAAGAGTCACAGGTCAGGAATATTTAATCTGAAGTAAAGACTCAATTTTTTGTAGTAGCATCCAGCAGGTCTGACAATATTTTTTGATTAGTTTGTGTTGTGTGTGACTGTACTGTTTTCTGTGCAAGCACTTAATTTACTTCATTATTTATACTGTTTAATTTTCCTGCTGGAGCTGACCTTGTATTTGCCATGCTCAGAAGAACTTGGAGAGGAATGGTTCTCCAACAGAGCAGCCTCAGAGAGAAGAAGAGGAGAAGAAATCCTCTCCTCTAGAATCAGGTTTGTGGGAATATTTATTTATTTATTAAATATTTATTTATTTACAATACCATTCAAAAGTCTTTTTTTCCAGCAAGGATGCATTCAATTGATCAAAAATGACAATAAGGACTTATATTGTTACAAAAGATTTCTATTTCCAATAAACGCTGTTCTTTTGAATTTTCATGAAAGAACCCCCCCCCAAAAAAAGCACAACTGTTTTCAACATTGATGATAATCAGAAATGTTTCTTGAGCAGCAAATCAGCATATTAGAATGAGACTAAAGACTGGAGTAATGATGCTGATAATTCAGCTTTAATCACAGGATTAAATTACATTTTCAGATATATTCAAATAGAAAACAGTTATTTTAAATTGTAATAATGTTTCATAATATTACTGTTTTTCTGCATTTCTGATCAAATAAATATAACCCTGGTGAGCAAAAGAGACTTTCAAAAACATTACAGTCTTACAAATTGCAAACATTTGAAAGGTAGTGTATTTGTTTATTAGTGAATTTGATGTTATGCACCCCATGGAGGATCAAGTATTTCCAGATACATTTAATCATTTAGCAAACTAAGACTCATTAGGGTATTTACATTTTTTATTTGCTTTTATTGATTTCTGTGCTAATTGATTACACTTATTCTTACATTTATTTCTGAATTTATTATGTAAATTTCTATTAATTTAACTGCATATTAGTGCATTCTTTCATTTTGTTTTTTTTTCCTTATATGGTTTTCTATAAATGAGAATCATATAAAGACATATCATTTACTATGAAAATGCTCACACATTGACTGTGTGTCTTACAGCAGGACCGCATAAGACATCTGGACTTCTTGAAAAAGAGGACAAAGAAAAAGTAAAGGCAATCGCAAAGCCGCTCTCCATGTGAACTCAGTTTTCCTCTCTGTATTTAGCAGCAGTGAGCTCTTTGATATGGTCCATGATGTACTGTGATCTGTTCTGCAGTGGTCGTTACGAGCACAGCACGGAGCAGCAGTAGAGCAGGCTCTTAGGACGGGGAAAGCTGTTCCTGATCAACTCCTGGTTGACATCATAGTGGATGCTATCAGGTAAAGAGCTTTGTCTCCACACCATACTTGTTTATTGTTTTATTTTAAGCAGATACAAATTTTCTGACTTCAGTTTTTTCTGACGTCACAGTTTCTTCCTTGAGTGCACATCAGTGTTATTTTAATATCACTCATATACTATTGTAGTTTTTGTAGTTTCTGAATTAGATATTATTTTTATTCATTTTAGTTTTAAAGCATTTGTAATTTTTTTGTATGTCTTTATAGTTTTTAGTGATTTTTATTTATTCGTTTTAGCTGATTTAGTTTTAGTTCTTATAGTACTTCAAGTTAGACTACAGTTAAATAGGAAATCTTGCCTTGGAAACTAAGTGAAATCAAATATTTAGATTTTTTTGTTTTATTTTATTTCAGGTAATGTTTATTTTATGGTTTTAGTTTACTATATTAAAGCTGGTGCACATGAAAAACTATGATTTATATTTTGCACTAAATAAATATTCTTAAAAATCAGTCTGATTCCCTTCCGTCATGTTCTTCAGGAACATCCCTGCTGACAGTGGCTGGATTCTTGACGGGTTCCCAGTGGACATCAGTCAGGTTCAGATGCTGGAGAAAGCTCTGAACGGGACTGAACCTGATCAGGCTGAGACAAAAACACATAGCAACTCAGCCACAGACAAAAACACTCCTAAAGATCTGCCTCCTCCATCCCCTGCACTGGACCTAGTGGTGCTCTTAGATGTCTCAGATGAGCAGGTTCTGGAGCGAGCCGCTCATCAGGCTGGTGAGTTAGCGTTGTACTGCTAGGTGTTAATCTCGCAGTAATTTATCATTAGTTGCTCTTACCAGCATGACAGGCTTTGTTGTTTTTAGTATGAAATAATAATAAAGCTGTGTGATCTTCACCTATTAGTAGATGGGGAGAGCATAGAGCAGGAGAGAGATGGCAGTGATGCTCCAGATGAAAAGAGTATGACAGATGTGGACACACAAGATCCAGCATCCTTGTCTGAGGACAAAAGCCTGGGGAGGAAACAGATACAACACAGGTGTGTGAAAACATACAGTGTGTTTGTAGTAAATGTGCAACCTATGATGGTTCTCATCATGTCCAATATATACAGTATATACACAATTACAGTTGGAAAGATGCAAGCTTGATTTTGTAATCCCCAAATACACAAATTCTAATGAACTTTTGTTAACACAGCCAGTCCAGACACAATGAATGCATCCAAACCACATTTTTTTTTAATAAAGTTTTTTTTGGGGGGGTTTTACATAAAGAAGGTCGCTTATAAATTGGCCAACATTATCGTCACACTGAACAGAACAACACACTGACTGTATTTACTACTGTGGATGTTTCTGGAGTGATCTTCCATGATTCATCCATGCATGTTATTCCACAGGAAGGAAATGTCATTTTGTACTGGAAAATAGTGTAACATTACATGATCTAGTCAAGTCCCAATGAATGAAATCAAGTTCCGTCCTACTTTTTTCTTTGTATTAAATGCTTTCCACCCAATAATTTCACATAATGGTGAAGAAATATGTTGTGGTGTTCAGATTTTCTTAGACATTTTTGTGAAGCACAAAATGAGAAGTTTGGGTTTGTTATCATTTTTTTTAACAGAATTACTGGTTTTCATGACACATGGCCAAAACTGGAGAAATGGTTTGGTGACCAGCAGAATATTCTTGTGAAAGTCCTGGCAGATGTAGACGAGGACACTCTCTTCAGTAATGTGAAGATAGTTCTGATGGACACCATGGACTCAGTTGGAAAAGGTAGATTCACTTAACCCTATTACTTAACCCTGTAAAGCCTGACATATGAAAATATTTTTTTTAAATGAAAGTTTATTGAACTTTTAAACTAAATCTAAAAACAAAAAAAATAAGATAAGCTTGCATAGGCATTTTTCCTCAACAAAACCACATAATTTTTATTCAAACTTAGCAAAAATATGCAAGTTGGTGCAGTTGCTGATATTTATTTCTTCTCCACAATTTTCTACAAGTAATTTAGCTTGCTACAGACTCATTCAAATGTTTTGTAGACTTGAAAGTTTGAAAATCTCCCATTATTCATTTGCTGCCTTTCAAGCATTTATATTTCCTTTTGTAAATTCATGCCTAGTGAAATATGCTCTCTGTCCTCCCCATAGGAGCAGCTCTGGGTCACTCCAGGAAAATGTCTACGTCCTCCTCAGCTGAACACACCCGTCCAGAAAGTGCCTGCTCTGCTAAGTCTAAAGCAGCTACCCCAAAATCTGCTGGACGGCGTTACGTGGAGGAACCTTTACCCAAGGCACATACACACACGTAACACACGGTCTCTCAGAAGACTGGCAGATTCTGATTAAACATGAAAAAGTGACATTCAAAAAGTCTGTTTGATTTGGAATATCAGATGGAGAGCCATTACACTCATCTAGCTTGTTTAATGTTACTCAGACTGAGGTGTGATCAGGCTGGTATGAGCATAAACATGTTTACAGCACATGGGATTTCCATGCAGTCTGCTAACTTAGCTTGCAGGTCAGATGAGATCAGATTTATGTAAATGACTCCATTAAAGGGATGATATGAATAAAACAATATCCTGAAAGAGATTGATGTGCTATGAAAACTGTAAAGGCTAATTCACAGAGCTAAAACCAGCATTGTAACTTTCAGAACTCAAAACTTCCTCCCCATTTAGAGAATTTGTTGTACAAGTAATTAAGATGAAAAAAATGACAGGTTTTCTGATATCTAACAAATGTATTCTACCCCTTCAAATGTTTTGGGTTGGTAAAAGCTTTTTAATGCTTTTGAAAAAATAAATATTCACCAAGTAAGCATTTATTTGATCAAAAATGCAGTAAAAACAGTAATATTGTGAAATGTTATTATAATTCAGAAAAACTTTTCTATTTGAATATACCTTGAAATGTAATTTATTCCTGTGATCAAAGTTGAATTTTCAGCATCATTACTGCAGTCTTCAGTGTCACATGATCCTTCAGAAATCATTCTAATATGCTGATTTGCTGCTCAAGAAAAATTTTTTTATCATCAGTGTTCAATCAGTTTTGTCACGATTCTTGGATAATTAGGAAGTTCAAAAGAACAGCATTTATTTAAAGTAGAAATTGAATCAGAATGTCTAATATAGGGATTATAGTGTATAAAGGGCTCAAAATGGTTTGTTGACACAAAAAAACTTTTTAATATGATAAATATGTATATGACCCATTTATGTCAGTTTTGTTTTTCTGTTATGTTGGTCACTTTTGCAGGAGATCCCACAGTATCTTATGCCTTACTGGGAGAACGTCTGTAATTCATACGTGATTAACATCAAGACAGTGATGCAGAACCTCCGCTGTGAACGTGAGCTCATCATTCACCACCTCTACAACATCCGGTGAGAGAACAGTGCTTGTGTGTGTGACGTGAGGCCTGTGTATGTGTGTGTAATTGTATAATATGTGTGTGTTTCTATGTTTCAGGGAGAACTTCAGGCAGTACCTACAGAAGCCGGATCTGAAGCAGGAGTTTGTAAGCGCGTGGCAGCGTGATTATAACAGCGTTCCTGACAACATCAGAGAGGACGAGGAGACCAAAGGAGAACTCCATCAAAGACTAGATGTGAGTCAATCTCCTACACTGGGGGAAAAAAAAGATTTTCTTCAGTATTTTTGTCTTGTTTTCCAGTACAAATATCTAAACATTCTAAAATCAAGATACATTTACTTGAGAAGGAAAATGACAAGATTAAAAAGTCTCGTATCAAAACATAAATGACTCTGCTAAACAATTCTACTAATGGGTTAAGACATGTAGTCGGCACCAATAGCCTTGTGGGCAGTGCGCCGACAAACAGCGCTATTGCGCTACGGGTGTCCCGAGTTCAAATCCCACCCGAGAACCTTTCCTGATCCCGCCCCCTCTCTCTCTCTATCACTTCGCTTCTGGTCAACTCTGATCTGTCCTATCATAATAAAGTGAAAAATGCCACACAAAAAAAGAAAAGTAAACTTGTTCTCCTTTTGAAATTAAATACATTTTTGTTACCTCACTGGTAGATATGTTTTCGTGTATTAATTATAAACTCATTTAATTTTAATAACATTTTCAGAAGACCCTCAGGTAAATGTATCTTTATTTAAGAATGTTTATGATATGTATTTGTACCGAAAAACATAATAAAAATACAAAAGTTTCTTTAAACAAGTTTCGTTTCTTTTCTTTTTTTTGCAGTTTAACCTTTTTTTTTTTTAAAACACAGAAGTTACATATTTTTACAGGCAATACATGCTATATTTCAGCAAAAAATAATATATATTTTTTTTATATTCTCAAATGTTTATTAACTTCACAAAGCAAAAATCAGTGAAGATTGGGAGAAAGCCTTAAAATATATTTGCAGAATATTTATTTGCAATAAAGCAAGGAAAATGTTTCATTTGTTTTTATTTTTTGTTTCATTTTATGTGTTATGTTTTTAAAGTTTTTTTCTTTTGTATTAAGATTTGATTTGTTACATTGTATTTACTGTTAAAAACAAACAAACCAGTAAATATAATATTCACAGTTGCCAAAGTTTTGGTGCAAAAGTTTTTCATTAATATTTGTTTGCTGCAGGTTTATCACAAATTAGCTGCAAATGAACAGTTTTCACCAAATTTATGGCATTTATCTCACATACATTTCTGCTTATTTTCATATTGTGATCAGCGTGTGTTGTGTTTTTGTGCAGGACTTGCGTGAGCGTCTTTGGGACATCTGTGATAAGCGCAAGGAAGAGGCGGAGCAGGAGAGAGCAGGTGTCATTGATGATAGCTGGTTAGATGATCACACAGCTGTACTGATCAACCATTATTCTGCATTAATGCAGGTAACACACACTTTCTCTGTAAAGCATCACAGAACCGTCTTAGATGAGTTTCAGATCTCATGGTTCTGTTCGTGTGGGTGTGTGTGCAGATAGAAGTGGGCCGCTTCCAAGACTCATTGTGTCTTTTGAGAGATTATTACACAGCGATGTGTAAAACTGCGTTTCCTGAATCTACACGTGGCTTCACTCGTGTCCCATTGATCGACATCACAGCAGATGACCATGTCGAGCTAGAGGAACCAAAAATGTACGATGGAACCTTACATACTCTATCGTGCTTTTTCATCATGCCACAGACATTACAGTCCTATAGATCTTTTGCCGAGCTACTGTAATTATTAATCTGTCTCTCATAATATATGACTTGCATGACCGTGTTTAGAATAAAATTATACTATTTTTGCAGTATGCATGCAAATTTTCACCAATTCAGTTAAATCTTGTTCTTGTCTGATAGTATCAGTGCAGTTAAATAATAATAAATAATATGATATTAATTGCCTTTTAAGCATTATGCAATCTTAGCAATAACGTCTGCTGTTTTACATGCTAGTTTACATAGTTAGCAATTTGCAGTTTATACTGTGCAGTAAACAGTGCATTAGCATTCAGTTCTGAACATAGACATCGTTTTTTACTGTAAAGTTGTTTTGTGGTAAAATATAATAAATTCATATTTTAGCCCTGCTCCTGTGCCGTCAGAGAGACTCACAAAGAGTGCTGAGGAAAAAGACTCTGAAATGGAGGACCAGAAGAAAACTAAATTGTATGTGTGCTTTCCATTTTTGTCTTTGGATGTGTATGAAAATGATATAGGCTAAGCATGTTTTGTTTAATAACTGGATGTTTGTGCTGTCAGGTTTCCATTGGTTTCCTGCAGATCTCCCACTTCTGAGCTGCTCAGACAGGTTCTGCACCATCCTGATGAGAAACTACTGCAGGAGTTCTTCCAGACAGCACTCGGCGCCATCAGGAGCATGGTGTGTGTTTATATCAGTGTGTCTCATAATGGTTTTGCTGGTAAGCTTAAAAATATGGGGCCCTGTTTTGCCAGTAGATAGTAATTTGAGAACACTGGCATTGCTAAACCTCAGCTCCCTTGAAAATCAGTTATCAGCAACTTTAACTATATTAGGTTGTAATATGTCTTTACTTTAGCAGGAAACAGTGATTGCGGTAGCTATGTGAGAAAAAAAAACACATTAAAAATGACCAAAAGTGACAGTTTATAATGTTACAGAAGATTTCCATTTCAAATAAATGCTGTTCTTTTGAACTTTCTATTCATCAAACAATCATGAAAAACTGCATTACGATTACCACAAAAAAATAATTAAGAAGCAAAACTCTTGTCAGCATTGATAAAAAGAAGAAATGCAAATGCAAATCAGCATATTAGAATAATTTCTGAAGGATGTGACACTGAAGACTGGAGTAATGATGCTGAAAAGTCAGCTTTGCATCAAAGGAATTAATTATTAATATTATTAATTATATTCACAGTGAAAAAGGTTATGTTAAATTTTAATAATACTTCACAATGTTACTGTTTTACTGTTTTTTGATCAAATAAGTGCAGCCCTCGTGAGCATGAGAGAATCTTTCAAAAACATGTAATTTATATTAAAAAAAATAATAATTATTCCAGACTTTTGAACAGTAGTGTATGTTTCACAATAATGTTGATTATTTTATATACAGTACACATGCATATTTAGACATTTCTAAATGTGATTTTCCCCCAAAAAAGGATAGTGCCTACTCAAAATTCTGATCGGGTGAGCTGTGTTTGTAAAATTTCAATATACTTACCTCTGACTGTGCCTCTATCTTCATGTGTGTTTGCACACAACTGTGTGTCAGGTGTTGGCAGAGACACAGCAGCGAGAAGAAGAGGAGGGTGATGAAGAACAGAAGCAGATGGAGGCACAGAGAGTGCAGACTTCAAATTCTGCTACGGATAATAAGAAAGCTGGAAAAAAGAAAGGTGAAGAAAAGCCACCGCTCCGTCATTTCTAAAACGAGTTTCAGCTGTGTTATGTGTTGACACTAATGAGTGTGTGTTGTTTTAGGTGCTTCAACTCCTCCACAGGAGCCCAGTCCTCAGCCCGTGGTGGAGAGGAACCCTGAGGAGGTCAAGAGGAAAGCAGAGAGGAAGAGAATCAAACAGGAATTCACAGCTGCACTGAAACGTGAAGGTATGCCGTGAGCTAGCCTCAGCTTCAGGATGTTGTGTGTGCATGTGTGTTCATTAAACTTCTAAGTTTAAACTTAAATCTTCTAAGCCTGTCTTATGTATAAACAGTAAGAATGATATGTTTTTTGACGTTTGTGTGCAGAACATGCAGTGAAGCTTATTTAACATTTAACACGCGTCTACAAAACTCAAACAGGAGCTGATAAAGGCAAACAGGCCAAATCATGAATAGGGAGATAAGAGTGGCGCTGAGAACGGCAACGACCCTGAGCAGTTACAAGACCCCTGCAGCAATCAACAACTGAAAGCAGAGCAAAAACAAAAGGTCTACACCCCACACCCACTCTGACCATCCCACAACACAGCCATCAACACCCTCCCCTCCCTCCCCCTACTGAACATGGAGGAGTGGCTGGGAAGAAGATAAGGAAAGCCAAAGGCCCAGACGGTCGCTTCCTGTCTGAGATCATCCATCTTCACATTGAACAGGTGAGTCCCCTCCTGCTTCAGCTCCACCATCATCCCTGAAGAAACCAAAAATGAAATAGATGGATGGGTGACATTTGAGAGGCTCGTGTTGGCTCAGAGATCCCCTTGCTGGAGAGAGGATGAGAACACTGTATTCCTCCAACATCTAGACAAACCAAGCTGTTTGTGGACTCTTTTCAACACCTCATCCCGTTGCAATTGTCCTGCAGACACCTACAGACAGGCAGCAGCTTTAAATAATGTACTTCTAGGTTGTGTTCTCTCCCCACTGCTCTCTCCCTCTAACCAACAAACGGCACCTCTAAAGACCCCTCTGAATCTTAGAATTTCACCAGGACGGTCCAAATCTGGCTGTCTGGTGCACATTCAACACGCTGTGAGATGATCAAAAAACCCCCCAGCTTACTCACTATCATGTTGACTCTATTATTTTTAAATTAAAAAAGGCCCAGCAGAGAATTACTTTCTTCGCATAAAGTTAATGCCACAGCCACATAGTACTCTGCTGTTAAGTCGGTTCTGTGCTCTTCTACATGGTTTGGGTCAAAGATATAAGAAGACCATGAGGACAGCAGAAAGGATGTATAAATTCTTGTGAAGAAACGGGCAGGTTTGCAATGTTTGCGCTCCTCCCGTCAATTCTTAGTCAACAGTTTTTTTCTATTTTTGGTATTTGCAATATACTTAAAATATATATTTTTATATTTTTTTATATTAGATATAAGGCACAAATTTTATCTTCTGTTTCCATTAACTTATTATTATTATTATTATTATTATTATTATTATTGTGTTAAGGCTAGTTCTGTTCTCATATAGTTTTTATATGTATGTATGTATGTATGCTTCTTCTTAAAAACCACAACAAATCCTCGTTTATTAAAAGTTAAATAGTGTAATAATGTTTTACGTTTGTGTGTATTTTTACAGTAGAACAAACACAGAAAGCAGAGCAGATTGTATGTATCGCTTCCTGTCTGAAACAGGTGAGAGGGGAAGATAATTTTGACCAGAGAGGATGAGAACACTTATTTTGCAATTGTTCTGCAGACACCAATAAATTCTTAGTCATCTTATTTGCAAAAAATGAATATTATAAAACAAAAGTAAATTTCATAAAAACCTAATTTTGTGTAAAAATATAAAAAGTTACAGATATATTTTCTTCTGTTTATTAAAAGTTGAATAGTGCACACATATGTATAAATAAAAATTGGTATGTCATCTTATTTTGTGTAAATATATATTTTTAAAATGTATACTTTCATAAAAAGTGTATATATAATACAGACACACACACGTATGTGTGTGTGATGTATTTATGTGTGTGTATGTATGTATGTATATATATATATATATATAATGTATGCTACACAGAATATTTTTTTCACAAAAAAATTTAACGCACAGGGGCGGGGCTAAGGGTTGGCACCCAATCACACTGCTGCCTCTCTCTTTTTTCTTGAAGATTGCGTTTATTTAGATGCTTATAAAACAGGAGAAATCGCCTCCGCGCCAGGCGAGCACGGAAAAGAAACTGTTAGCCGCGCTTTCAAATACACCGGCGCGTGCTGTAAAAATAATGCGAAAGAAACTCAGTCTGCATGATGAAGTTACAAAAAGGCGATGTGACTGGGACATATTCTTAACATGTTTTAAAACTTTCCTGGACAATGTCTCTCCAACCACACCCGATAACTCGTCCGCTCAATACCAATTGCAGCAGCAGCTGCTAGCAGGCAAATAATAATAACTCATCATAATCAATCAATCAACATTTATTCCAGTTAATCCAAGAACAAAAGAAAAAAAAGAGGAAATACACATTCATCTATATTTCATTTAGTTTAGTGTTTGGTAATATTCATAATTTCTGCTGAAGGGCACAGGTTTATATTTATTATAATGTGTGTGAAGATTGTTTTAAGTTCATAATATGTTTGTGTATGTTTACTAGTATCGAATGGTTAAATATTAAGGGGAAAAAAACAATTGTATAGAGACAGTAGTATTGATATCTGACCATAAAAAAGAGTTGCAATATAAAACTATATTAAAATCTTTTAATGTGGTGGGATAAATCGGATTAATTTTAGAAAAATGTGCAGTTTTTTTTTTTAAATCACATTATATATATAAATATAAATATATATAACCCCAAATCAGAGAATGGAGCAAAAAAAAAAGAAAGTTCAAATTTACTTTGATCCATCATGTTTTGTCTGGTCAGCTGTAAAATACATCCTTTCCTGTGCTGCAACACATTCCAAAAAAAGAGCATTTACCACTTTGAAATGTTGCTTCCTTTTCACAACACTTAAAAGATTTCTGAAGACACCAAGTGTGGATGGAGACACACTTGTCGTGCCTCTTCAAAATGCACCACACATTCTCTATTGAGTCCGCAGCAGGCCAGTCTCCTACCCTCTTCCTCGCAGCCAGGACTTTGTAATGTGTGCAGAATGTGGTTTTGCGCACCGATCCCTGCTCCAAAATCTCTATGTACTTTCAGAGCAGCCCAAAAACAACCCCATACCATGCACTCTGACTGTCTGGTAATAGTCAACCTTTTCTTCTTTGGTCCGGAGCACACGGCGTCCATTCCTCCCAAAAAAAACCTGCACATCCTCTGTGCTCAGCTGCACAAGGCGCTTCTGGACTGCACCTACCGTTTTAACTGTTTGTGGATGTAACAGAAACAGCATTACTGGTGAAATCAAACTAACAACTACGGTTGTTCATTTTGCGCCCTTGTCCTTTTACATTTTTTTTGTTAAAAGAGGGATAATTTACTTTCTTTGAAAATTGTTTTTAAATAAATAATTTGTTGGCATGCAGTCTTTGCTCCTATTATTTATTCACTCTCATGTTTCAAATCACATCATTATTTAACCAATTTACCTCATTACACGTTCCAAAACTGTAATTTTGGGTAAACAAGTCTTGGGTGCAAAACGTAATGAACAGAACCCAGCAGAAGTGAACTGAATGCAACATGTTTCAGTAGAAGCTAGTTACTGTATTTTGTTGTTTGTATTGTGTGATGTGTTCAGGTCTGATGTGCAGTAATGAGTTGACTGACGTTCTGCATGAGTTAACCTCTCCTCACATGGGTAGTGATGTCCTGCCTGACCCCTGGATGCATATCACCCCCTCACAGGTACATCTTCACTCAACTAAATGATAAACTCCTCCATGGTTTGTTGTGCATCTTTGGAAGCAATTATTTATACTTAATTTCCTTTCCCAACCAATCAGTTTGCTTAAAGAATGTGGGAGAAATTTATTCATTTTAAAAGTGTCTTCATTGCTTTGGCTTGGGTATATAAAAATGTGGCAGACTTCCCCAAACAGATTTCACAACATTTTTAAATTTATCACTCAAATTCCCTGCGTTGACTAACAGAAAACAGCTTGATATGAAAGTGACTTCTGTGTGAGCTTCATTAATCATTACACTATTGACAGTGGACATTTTTGCCCACAAGATTTTGCCATAAATGCACTAATGTGACTCTCCCGTTACAGACAAGCCTGCTTGTGCTCGCATGATAACACATGTGCTATTGGTTGTGTAGGTTGATGAGCTGGTGTGTGTATTAGCTCTGGATTCTGAGATGCTGGACTGGCGTCAGTTTCTGCTCAGTGCGGCTCTGCCGTGGCCATTTCCCTCTCAGACTCAGCTGTTAAAAACCCTCCAGCGCTACAGAGCTGTCGACACTGCAGGAACTGGACTCATCACACAAGAACAATACGCACAGGTCTGTTACACTCATAGAGCAGCACTGAAACATTAAACTACACACAGACCTATAAACAACAGATTTTTGTAGTATAATCACTTTTACAGCATTTTAATAATTCAAATATGGTTCTATAGTTAATTTTATTTCAACTGCATGCTGTTTCTGCAGTTAAAAGGAATGAAAGCAAGCCTCATTTGTATAATCTTGCCTCATTTATATGTGCCTATAAGTTCAATTTAATATGTGTTTTGTTTTTTGATCAGGTTGAATTGTGGTTTCCCAGTGAAAGAGATCTTCCTGTCCCTGGTGACCCAACTGAACCTCTGCCCTATGACAGACTAGCCAATCTTAAGAAGGTAATGCAACAGGTTAAAATATTTTTTTGAACTTAAAATGGGGTCATATTTTTTGTTGTTGTTCTTTTTGTTCATGTTACTCCCATCCTTCCATAACAGCATATTTTCAAAGATGTATTGTGAAGTTACAGAGTCTTTTCATAGTAGTACATTTTTTTTCATAGTAGTACAAGCTTTTATAGCAGAAAAGATAAAGAATAACTTCATTCCTTATGATTTGACCCTTTAATATGCAGTAAAACATAACTGAATAAATGAGTAGTTCACCAAAAAATGAAAATTTGCTGAAAATGTGCTCACCCTCAGGCCATCCAAGATGTACAGTAGATGATTTTGTTTCCAACAGAACAGATTTGGAGAAATGTAGCATTACATCACTTGCTCACCAATGGATCCTCTGCAGTGAATGGGTGCCTTCAGAATGACAGTCTAAACAGCTGATAAAAACATCACAATAATCCACAAGTAATCCATAATCCAGTCTCTCACTCAGTGTTTGCAAAGAGAAAAGCTACATGTTTGTAAGAAATAAATCCATCAAGGCATTTTTAACTTCAAGCCTTATAGGTGTTTTTAAAGGGCTACTCCACCCCAAAATGACAATTTTGTCAATCACTTACCCCCATGTCGTTCCAAAACCGTAAAAGCTTTGTTTGTCTTCGGAACACAATTTAAGATATTTTGGATGAAAACCGGGAGGTTTGTGACTGTCCCATTGACTGCCAAACAATTAACACTCTCAAGGCCCAGAAAAGTATGAAAGACATCTTCAGAATAGTCCATCGCCATTAGGGCAGTGGCGGAGCCAGGATGTTTTTATAGGGGTGGCCAGGGAGGGGCCAGCAACCAGTCTGGGGTGGCACAGAAATATACATTATTTCAATATAAAAATGTGATTGACTATAAAGTATTGGACTGTTTGAGTGCCTAAAACACAATGGAATACAATTAATTTCTACTAAATTGTAATTGAGATATTTGTGAATTAGATCAAGTAATGCTGAGTGAACATGACAACTTGTGTATTATTCCTCACCTCCAGGTATTTTAATAAAGGGGCTCACTATAGCTTTATTTCTCAGCCAGCTTGATTCTGGTTCTCAAAACCCCTAAAAGCTTGTTCTCCATCATTGCATACTCATTGATGAGACATGCAGATAGTGATAAGAATTGGTTAATAAAAAAAAAAGGCCGGAAGTCAACAGCACATAAATGCCAGTAAAATGTGTTATTTTTTGCATTTAAATGGTTTCATTTTCTTTTGTACTTTACAAATTAAAAAATAAAAACAGCGCATATTTTCTAGTATAAGTGCAGTGTTCATATTTACTTGTGCATACAAAAAACAAACAAAAAAAAAACATCAGCTTGCACCTTATATTGTGATCTCGAATTGCACAATATTTTAGTAGGCTCTACGTGCATTTGAGAGACGTTCTTTAATGTGATGCTATACATACATGAATGCACTAATTGCCTTTTTGATAGTTTCATGACTTAACTGACGACAGAACTTTGTATGCTCATAGTTTCTTGCGCGCATTATTTATGATGAGGATAAAGAGCGTGCGCCTTATATTCGCGTAAAGTTGAAGAGTGTGCACCGTGAGCACAGTGACGGCTGACAGGACAGGAAAGTTTGTTTTGCTGATATCTAGCCTAACAGCATCTCATCAGACCGCAGTTCACTGTTGTTCTACTGAAGCTCATTTGGTTCCTGTTCCTTTCCACGCTCGTTTGACCTGCGCCTGGCGCTGAGGCGAAGCTGAAGTGCGTGTCTGAAAAGTCTCCCGTTTGATGTGGTCATAAAGAGATACGCCGGTTCCGCGTCTTAATAAATGTATTTCTTGTCAAGAAAAAAAAGGGACAAAAACGGCAGTTTTGAGTGGGGTGGCCAAGCTTAGGTCAGGGGTGGCCACGGCCACCCCCTGGCTCCGCCCCTGCATCAGGGGTTCAACCGTAATGTTATGAAGCTACGAGAATATTTTTTTACGAAAAAAAAAAAAAAAAAACGACTTTATTCAACAATTCGTCTCCTCTGCGTCAGTGTAGCGCCATTTTGGAGAATATCCGCTGGACGCAAATAGCGTATGCTGTTCTGTGTCAGCCGCACCACACGGATACGTTTTCTGTGTGTATTTACGCTTTGATTTGAACGAAAACAGCGTATCCAGTATGCGGCTGACACAGGGGTGGAGTAACCCTTTAAATTGTGTTCCGAAGACGAACAAAGCTTTTACGGGTTTGGAACGACATTGGGGGGTAAGTGATTAATGACAAAATTTTCATTTTGGGGTGGAGTAACCCTTTAACTCATTCTGATGGCATCCATTCACTGCAGAGGATCCATCGGTGAGCAAGTGATGTAATGCTACATTTCTCCAAATCTGTTTCTGTGAAGAAACAAACTCATCTACATCTTGAATGGTTGAGTAAATTGAGTAAATTCTCAGCAAATTTTTGTTTTCGAGTGAACTATTCCCTTAACTTTGACTGCAACTGTGATGTTTCCCAAAAGATGTTCTGAATAGACAATCTGTGTATGAACATATATGTATTTTTTTCCTTGTTTCTATGTGTAGTTTTTCTTCAGTCTGTTTGCGAGCACACACTCACCTCTGCTGATGCTGGACTATCTGAGCATGCTGCTGTATTTCTGCTGCCATCCTGAACCGGCTCAGGGCTTCACCAGAGCTCTCAGCCTCGTGATCGGACACACACTGCACTATAAACACACCAGCCCTCTCACAGAGGTACACACACACACAGTATGACATGGTTAACAGAAAAAACAAATCCTGTTTTTAGAAGATTTGCATTGACATCATTTTGTATTCAACCAAGCATTGACTTCTCATTACTGTAATGCACAAAAATAATGTATTACTGAAATTGTGAAATATTTGAAATGTTTTCATGAGGGTCACTCTGGTTTTGTTTCAAACCGCTGTGTTCCTGCTGTAGTCTGTACCGTATATGGAGAGCGCTGGAGTAGAGGAGTGTGACGCTGATGAAGAGGAGGAGAGGGGGGTGGAGTCTGATGAAGTGGGCGTGTCTGTGGATGATGTGCTCAGAGTTCTGAGTCATGGAGATGATCATGTCTCCTCACGTCTGAACCGCTTCCAGCCAAACCACAGGAGCAGAGATGAACTCATAGAGGTAGAATATAACAGCTCTGCTCCAAAACTAAAAGATCCCAGCATCCCAACTTCACCCTCCTTCATTTGAACCATTTTAATGAAAAATATAAAAAAAATAGGAAGCATTTCTATTTAATCTGGCAAGATGGCAAAAATACTTGATCAATATGTGCATGTGTCTGTGTGTTAGTCACTCATAACTGTCTTGTAAATGTAGGTCTATTTGTGAAATCTTTTGTCCAGTAGATGTTCACTGGAAAGTATTTCACTTAGTTTTGGAACAGAGTGACGTGTTTCTGTAGATCAGTAGATGGTGCAAAGGGTCTGTATGGAACTGTGTTTCATGTTGTGTTGTGTGTTCAGGAGCTGCTGAAGGTGTTTAAGGAGTTGGGCTTTAAGGGTGAGGAGAAGATTCCTTTCTCCACTCTATCCCAGCATCCCTTTCTGCAGGACCTGATGGAAGGATCCTCACAGTACCAGCTTCCTGTGAGTGTAACAAATAAATATGTGATCTCACACACATACTACAACAGAGCTCAGTGGTGAGATATTTTTGACAAAAAAAAAAAAAAAGTTTGAATAAATATATAAAAAATATATTATTTTAGTGATTGAATGATCTCTACACAGAAGATTCCAGTCACTAAATACGTCAATTCTGCTTGCAATAATACACATCCATTTGAAATATTTTATGTTCCATGTTCCATGAAATATTAGTTTCAATAGGAAATACATCAACACAAGAAAAATGCACTTGTCAAGCCTTTTTAAGAGTCTTTATTGTAATTGCATGCGTGAAATACAAATTAAGGTTGTGTTTTTATTAAAGGTGCCATAGAATGGAAAACTGTATTTACCTTGGCATAGTTGAATAATAAGAGTTCTGTACATGGAAATGACGTACCATGAGCCTCAAACACCATTGTTTCCTCCTTCTTATGTAAATCTTGTGAATGCAAAAGACCACTGAAAAATTGGCGAATCAGAACATAACACCAACTGTGACGTTACAGTCGGGATCACTAATAGTTACGCCCCCAACATTTGCATAAACCCGCCCATGTTCTATGCCAGCCGAACCATCAGAAGTTCTGCAGGTATTGTGAAGAAACAAGCGAGGACAACAGCGAAAATGGAAGATAATGGAAATAAATGTTATGTTCCAGGCTGTGCAGGGGATGTGAAGCGCAGGGATGGGTTGGTGTCTGTATTCAGAAAAGCACGGAAAGCAAATAACGTGGTTCTAATAAAATAACACGAACCACTAAAAGGACATGGTTAGCTCCTTGCTAGCGGTAGCCTATTACATTACAGTACATAAGATTTCACTTACCACATAAACAGAGTAAGGAGAGATGACTGAGGATGATGGCCAATGATTTACAGATCCTGAACACCACTGACAAGCATCTGATCTTGTAAAATGTGTGGTAAGTACTGCTGCTTCATAGTAAAACAGAGTACGTGCGATGCGAATCTCGAAAGTGAAAGTAAAAAGCGATCATGCATTCGAAAGCAGTTTCAATGCCCAGCATATTAATAGCGGCTCCCTGATGCCTGCATTTTATTTACAGTATAATTGTCCAACGATATAACTGCAAGAGAAAGTATTGAAACATATATTTTCCCTGTGTTTCCTTCCTACTGTGTGAGCTACTGAAATGAGCCGCACTGTGAAACAGCCAATCAGAGCAGAGCTCAACATTATTATTCATGACCCTTCCAAATAAGGTAATAACAGACCATTTTATTCTAGGGAGAAATCCTAGGGTTGTAAATGGACAGAATTTTTGCCCTTACCTAAGCCACATACCTTCTATGTAGATATCAGAGAACAATTTAAAATATTGTATCAATGCATTCTATGGCACCTTTAATTATGATTACATTTCTTCTGTACAGGACATTCACAAAATTTTCCAGACCCAACAAACTGAAGATCTTAGAAGCTTCTCAACATGATGAATAATCAAATCAGCACACACCAACAACATTACATGCATTATACAAGGTTCACGCTAATGGAATAATAAATGTAAGTGGGACAAACATTTAAGGGGAAGTCGTGGCCTAATGGTTAGAGAGTCGGACTCGTAAGCGAAAGGTTGCGAGTTCGAGTCTCAGGTCCGGCAGGAATTGTAGGTGGGGGGAGTGAATGTACAGCGCTCTCTTCACCCTCAATACCACGACTGAGGTGCCCTTGAGCAAGGCACCGAACCCCCAACTGCTCCCCGGGCACCGCAGCATAAATGGCTGCCCACTGCTCCGGGTGTGTGTTCACGGTGTGTGTGTGTTCACTGCTGTGCATGTGCACTTTGGATGGGTTAAATGCAAAGCACAAATTCTGAGTATGGGTCACTATACTTGGTCGTATGTCACATCACTTTCACTTAAAGCTGTATTTGGCATAGAAATAGTTTAATTTAATGTAATGTACATCTTAAATAATCATGTACATTATTTTGGTGAAGATACACATTTGTGTATTCTTCTCTCATATTACAGTGATTGTCAAATCAGTTAATTTGGTGTTAATTTTGTGTGAATCAAAGATGATTTGATGTGAAAGCTTGAACATGATCCCTTACAGCAAAAACAATATTAAGATCAAAGTAACATCAGCATAAAAAAAAATAAACAATATGTGTGAATGATTTGTGTTAAATGAGTATGTATGTGAATATCTATGAATACACAAGTATGAATGAAAATGTAAAGAAAATATAGTAAAGAATGATCTATAACTGTATCTTTGGTCTTTGTCAAATGAATAATGTTCACTGTTCTGCTCCCTTGGCATGAATCAGACCTCAAATCACCTGCAGGTGAGATACATGACTTTACATTAATCAAAAATAAGAGACTTTTAAACACTCAATCATCTCTAAACATTACGTGCAAAGTGAAAACCCATAATGACATTGACAAATCGCAGTCTGATTTTTAGGTCTCTCAAAATTTAAGGTTCTCTTTCATCATCTAGTGTTCGAGATCCACCTAATTGGAAGGGCATCCGCGCCCAGGGCCGGTGTTGTGCCGAAATCTGCACCCCTGCCAGATTATGCATCCCCTCATTGAAATCGCTACCTGATTGCCTAATCCCAACCCCACCCCTAATCCTAACCCCTCCCCCACACCTACTCCTAAACCTACCAATACTAGGGGGTGCATAATCTGGCAGGGTGCAGGCCGGACTAGCAGCTCGAAGCAGTTCTCCGGTATGTGTGAGGATGCTCGCGAATCACGTAACAGTCTGGCTGTTTTTATCAGCTCCTGGAAGGGTGATTCACACTATGACAAAGGGGTTCAGACTTCAGTTTGCAAAAGACCCTACACAGCAAATTTTAAAGAGTGGATTTAACTTCCTCAGAGTTAAAATTAACACTTGCCCAGAGTACATATGGGAATCACTGGTAAAGTGTTAAATTAACACTTTTGAAAGAGTTAACATTATTAACACTCTGATAGTGTTAACTAACCAACTCTTAAAGTGTAAAATTTTAACACCACAATGGATGATGAGAACACCAAAGTTGGTGTTGAAAGTTAACACTCATGGATTAACTGGTCAACACTGCACCAGTGTTCAGGTGAAAATATATAAAAAATAAACCCACTAAACAATACGTTTACGTTTATTCATTTTATTGAAACATTGTAAATATTTTTCCCTGCACCAAAATGTCTTCACATTCAATGTTTTCAATACATGTAAAGAACATGTTCTTACAATAATTAAACAATGTCAAAGCAAATCAGTGCAAAGACACAAAAAACATTCTTATTTGGTCCATATACTCTTAATGTCATAATGTTTATAATGCTGACACTTATCAGGTTAAACAACAGCATTCCATTCATTACCATAAACACTGAATGCATGTTAATGCTCACTAATCAGAGTCTGTGCTGGTGTTTGGACCTCCTTGGAGAGAATACTCTTATTCTTTTTTCAGCATGATGAGATGTGTTTCTCTCCAGTTTTCAGCCAAGCAAGATATCCACTCCTATTTGCAGCACCACAAACTGCCCCTGTAAAAAAAAATTATATATATTTTTTTTAAGAAAAAAATACAACAAACAAAACAGGATCATTTCACATCCATTTATCAAAACTATTATCAGGTGAAATGTCAGAGACAAGTATGAATTTCAATACAAGAACAGTTAACCCAAAACTGAAAATTCTGTTATCATTTATTTATCCTCATGTGGTTCCACACCTGTATGACCTTATGTCTTCTGAGGAACACACAAATATATATTTTGAATAATCTACAGAAGAAATACATGGGACCACTCTGATACTTTTGCATCTTTTTTAAAAGCTAGATACTGATTGGCATATACTGACATTATAAGGACAAGCAGGTCCGAAAAAGAAAGAAGGGCATACAGCATTAGAACAACACAAGAGTGAGTAAATGATGACTTAAAGGGTTAGTTCACCCAAAAATGAACTAAGTGAACTATCCCTTTAAGGAAAAGCATTTAACTCACTGTAAATGTATTTTGTAAAAAGAAAGTCAGTCTTACTAGAAAATGGGTCTTTAATGACAGACACAAAGTCACAATTCCAAGTGCATTCTAATCTCTCTGCGTTGAGGTTGGACGACTCCTATCAAAATGAATGCACATAAATGGGACAGCACATAAATAAATGACAGTCCATGCATATCAAAAACTTAGTTGATCATTTTTTAGAAAGAGATCAGACTCTTTATTATTATTGTTTAAAAAAATAAACATGACAATCAATAATCTTAAAATATGCAATTGTGGCTTACCCATGTATTGGTGGCTTCATACTCTTCAAGCACATCATCTCCTTGTGATTTTTTCTGTTAAGCCAGCATGAACCATATGTAACAATATTAAAAAAAATACAGTAGTTTACTTAAAATCGTAATTCCAAACCCATACGACTCACTTTTGCTGAATACAAAACACAATTTAATGCTTAAAGATAATAAGATAATAAGGTGTCTAAAGTAGTTCATTGCAACTCATGTGCCATACTCCAAGACTTGTGAGGAAAAATCACTTTGAATGATGAACTATGTAACTTACTCAGTAGAGAGTTTGAGTTTACAGAAAATAGTTATTTTCAAATTAATTCAATGAAAACAGCACTCAAATCTAATATAACAACACATCAACATCATCAGGCATGTGATCAGCTAGAAACAAAAAAGAAGGAAAATCTGACCACGCTCCAAGTCACACCCCCAGCACTTATTAAAAATATATATATTAGCACATTAAAAGATATATCTTATACTGTAAGAATACATACTATTGTCCTGTAAAAAATAAAAAGCACTAATAATCATGATGATAATATAATATATTATAAATAAGTACTATAATATATTATAGTAAAGAATATAGTATATAGAATTGTTACTATTATTAAAGTACCTGCCAAAAGTTTGGAAACATTACAATTAATGATTCTGAAATAAATATCTTCTGCTCATCAAGGCTGAATTTATTTGACTAAAAAAAACAGCAATATTGTGAAATATAATTAAATTAAAAAAAGTTTTCAATTTTAATACATTATAAAATGTAATGTTATTCCTGTGATGCAAAGCAGAATTTTCTTCATCATTACTCCACTTTTCAGTGTCGCATGATCTTTTAGAAATCATAATTTATTTGACTCTCAAGAAACATTTCTGATTATTATCAATGTTGAAAACAATTTTGCTGCTTCATATTTTGTGTGGAAATGGTGATAAACTTTATTTTTCAGGATTTTTTGATAAATATAAAGTTTAATGAACAGCATTTATTTGCATTTATCAAATATATTAATTAAATTTGTTAATGCATTTATTAAATAGAAATCATTTTAAATGTCTTCACTCACTTTTTTTATCACTTTCATGCATGAATAAAATTATTAATTTCTCTCTCTTTTTTAAATCTTATACAAATGTTTGAGTGGTATCATTGTTTCCACAAAAATATTCAGCAGCAAAACTGTTTTTAACATTGATAATAATGAGAAATTTTTCTTGAGCAGCAAATCAGCATATTAGAATGATTTCTGAAGGATTATGTGACACTGAAACTTCTCTTTGTAAACAACAACATATTTATAAACGTTTCTAATGACGAATGCTGCATTCCTAAATGCAAATTAAAGCTGCTCGAACCAATCGCAGCGCAGCGCTAACAGTGAATCGAAACTAAACAGTACTGTAACAGCAGACATGTAGCGCGTCAGACTACAGCCTGTTATATAATTACAACACAACCGTTGGGAGTTTTATGATAGCACTAGCAATCTGAAATTCTCACGCCATTCATAAAAAAATCACCGGGTCGAGTAACACATTTCAGCGCTGAATCTACTCGCGTTTGGCGCTTTGAATCATTTTACTGTCCTGCAGATGCACCGTGAGCTCGTGCAGCGCTCTCAGGATCATTCCGTCCATGATGTTTGAGAAAACAATCTTTTCGCTGTTTATTTAGGTAAGTTAATAGCTCAAGGCCATTTGCGCAATTTCAAACATCATGCAGTAACCAACCAGAGACACACAAGAACCAATGACTGATATTGCCATTTAGATATGGGCAGTTTACAGTGGTTTGATTTGACAATATGACGTTGCAAAATACATATTATAAATGAGGTAAAACACTTCTTGCATTTCTCTTCAAATTCAAATGTCATGTGTGAGAAACATTTCGGATCGTTTAGGCGCGCACAGCATTTAAATATTGTCATATAGTAATATTATTTTACAAAATACAAATGAAGTAAAACACTTCCACAAAACCAACTTCCCCGTCTGCTCCGCATCGCGAGTGAAAGAAAATCTCTCTGTGAAAAAGTTTAGGAGTGCAAAGTACATAAATATCACTATAAATCAATATGATGTTATAAAATACTTATTTTAAATGATGTAAAACGCTTACTTCTGGTGTTTCCCTGTTAAAAGTGACCTTCATGTCTGCACTGCATAGCAATTCAAATCTGTGAGAAACGTTTAAGGTTAGGCTCCTTTAGGCACGCAGAGCATATATCGTTAAATATCGTCATAAAGTAATATTATCTTATAAAATACATAATGTAAATGAGGTAAAACACTTACTTTCGGTGTTTTCCATGATAAAACCAACTTCCCCGTCTGCTCTGCATCGCGAGTGAAGGAAAATATCTCTGAGAAAAAGTTTAGGAATTCACAGCATGTAAATATCGCTATAAATCAATATGTTATTATAAAATAACGTTACATATTTAAATGAGATTAAAAACACTTACTTTCAGATTTTCCCTTTTAGAAAAGAAACGTCCTTGTCTGTTCCGCATCGCGAGTGAAAGGAAATGCCTTTGAGAAGAGTTTAGGCGCACATAGAACAGAAATATCGTTATAAAACGATATGATATTACAAAACACATTTTGTGAGTAAGATTTAACACTTAATTTCGCAGTTTTCCGTCCTCGTATGCTCCGCATCGCGAGCAAAGAAAATGGCGTCTGTGAAAAAATATTTCAGATGGGTGAGGCGCGCAAACGAGAAAATGTCCCGGATGTAACTAACAACACTCAATAGTGTTAATAAGGGTGACTCTCTGTATTTACATCGGTCAGAGGGTGCTGTTTACTTTAGCTAGTGTTAATCCCCTAAAATTCAACACCACAACTTTAACACTTTACTCTAAAAGTCCTTAACACCGGGATTTCAACACTGGAGATTTTGCTGTGTACGTTTCAACAGAGTTCTCTCTTCTCATCCGGAAGAGAGCTCTGCTCACATTCTGAAAGACGAAATCTCCTTCCTCATCGAGAAAGGGGTTGGTCTCCCCCGCACTTGAGCAGACAGGGGCTTTACTCTTCGTTATTTCCTAGTTCCAAATGATGATGGTTCTCTCAGTTTTATTCTGGATCTCAGTGTTGAACAAACATTTGAGGAAATACAATTTCAGAATGTTAACACACGGCTCTCTCTTACGTTCAGTAATCGATTGGTTCGATCATTCGATCTAAAAATATGCTTTTTCCCACATAAGCAGTTATCCTCTGTTCAGGGAATTCTTTCATTTCGCCTACCAAAGCATGTGCTAAGAATTCACAGTTCTCCCTTTTGGGCTCGCTCAAGCCTAGGATGATCTGTCTGTGAGCGTGAGCCGGCGTGACCACGCTGAGAATAGAGGGTCTCAAGATCCTGACATATACAATTGGCTGATTATAGCCTATTCAAGAGAGAAAGTGATGAAAATCATTCCCCGTGTGCTCACTAGCGTCACTGCGCTCGGCATAGAGTGAATGTGAGCTAAAACATTTTCACTCCTGCCCAGAGTGTGATATTTTTCTGTGTCCGGAGCTAAACTGCATTACAAGTGATGCAAAACACGGCCTGTGTGCTCTCTCACGTCACAGCACTCAGCTAAAGGGTGAATGTGAGCAAGAGCGATTTCACTCCTGCCCAGAATGTGACATTTCTGTGTCTGGAGCTGAATTCCAGTACAGTGTGCATGCGCCTGTCGCAAGAGCGTTTTCTTTTCTTCATGAATTGCCTCTCGCAATTCAGGGAAGGAGCGAGCGTGCAGTTTCACACATGTCTCAGACCAAGGGGTCTTATGGCTTCGGCTGTCCATGTCCTACCTCTGGGCCGTCTGGAAATGAGGACGTTCATGAAGTGGGTTTTATCTCTTCATTTCAGCCCATTATGCAATCTCTACCACTCTGGCACAGTGATGCGCTCGTGCACAGCAGCGCTTCATCACTGGAGGAATGCAGAGTGTTACGCTCATGGGACCCACTGGGGGCCATCATGATGTGGAAAGTGGAAACGACAGACGTGTCCTTAACAGGATGGGGAACCATCCAGGAGAGCAGAACATTGAACTGTGTGTGGCTGAGCACAGAGAAACAAAAAGAACAGAGTTTAACGCTGATTTTGATAGCACCCAGGTGGCCTAAAGCTCCATGGCTGGCAGAGATAATCCCTCTTCTGTATGCCTAGCCATGGCCCCTCCCATTACCCAAGGACCTCCGGTCCCAAGCGAATGGGGAAATCCACCACTCTCACCTGGACTGGGTGGCTCTCTGGGCCTGGCCCATGAGAGGGCAAACTTAAACACATTGGGGCTCCCCCCCACGTGTTATTGCTACTATTCAGAAGGCTGAAGCCTCTTCGGCATGCTCCTTTTATGATTGCAAGTGGCATGTATTTGAGGAGTGGTGCAAGGGGTACCAGCTAATATCATATCAGTGCTCAGTCACTGATGTTTTGGGCTATTAGCAGCTATTGCTGCATGCCATGTTGGGTTTGACGGCACTACGGTGGGGCAACACGCCCTTACGTTTCATAGATTTATGAAGGGCGCTCGCCTTTCCCTTCCAGTCACTAGACTGGGAACTCTCCATAGTGCTGGATGCCCTGTCTCAACAGCCCTTTGAGCCCCAGGGAGATATCTCCTGTAAACTTCTGTCTTTCAAGACAGCTCTGCTCCTGGCCTTGGCTTCCGCCAAAACATGTCAATGATTTGCACGTGTGCTCTGTTCATCCCTCGTGCACTAATCCTCTCACAGTGGAGATAGGTTTTTCTTTGGCCAAACCCGGCCTTTATGCCAGAATGCTTCCCAGCTTTCACTTGTAAAGTGTTTGAGCTTCTGCTTTTCACCCTCCTCCTTTCTCCTCTGTGGAAGATCAGAGGCTAAATGCTTTATGTCCCGTTGTGCAGAGACCAGCCAACAGGACCAGCCCTTTCAGGAGGAGTGATCAGCTCTTCAATTCTTGGGCCCCTTTAACACGGGGAAACCCATTTTCTAACCAATGCCTCTCTCATTGGCTCGTGGAAGCCAGCTCTGGCATATGAGTCTAATGGAGTGCGGCTATGTGGGCCTCAGAGTGCAGTTCACTAGGGCCATAGCGGCCTTGTGGGCTCTGTCTAAAGGAGTTTCTCCTTGCAGGACATTTGTACCACTGCAAGCTGGGCCTCTCCACACACATTTGTCATATACTACCAGCTTGATGTTAGCCACACCCTGGTAGCTTACTCTGTTTTGGTGTGGGCTCTTTGTAGCCTTGTGCTCTTAGACCCTTTACACCTTTTAAGCCTGGGTTGTCCAGCCAAGCTTATTCATCTCTTTAAGCAGGTCATCTGTACCCTCCCCTGCCACATTATTATATTTTTATATGTACAGGTATGTCAATATATTCATATGTATAATTCTATAATATATGCCTTTGGCATTATGTGTGTTGTCAGGTTTTGTATGCATGTTACCACATGTCATTTCTTACATGGCCGGTATTGCATTCTCACTTTGTGCGGGGTCAGATACTTGGTGACGTGTCAAGCACCGCCTTGCCAGGTGACCGTCCTCTGGCTTACAGGGCCTCGCTGTGAGTGTACTGGGCAAACGGGGAATTGTCCATATCTCCCATAGGTGGATCTCGAACACGAGATGATGAAAGAGAACAATAGGTTACTGGTCATAACCCCGGTTCTCTGAAACATCGAGTGGAGAGATCCACCAAGTTTGCCCCGCTTGCTGCACGAGAAGCGAATATGCTCACTGAAGAAAGGTAGCGCGTGCGGGGGCTTTATGCGCTCGGTTAAGGGGCGGCCCCTTACCTGCCCTTGGACACACGCTCCTGTCTGTCAAGCCAGACTTGGTGCAATTGGATGCTTCTGCAGAGGTCAGGCGCGGATGCCCTTCCCATAGGTGGATCTCTCCACTCGATGTTTCAGAGAACCGGGGTTATGAACAGTAACCTATTGTTTTGCAGTCACACAAAAAATGGCAGCACAGACGTGTGGACAGATTCATTCAATTCTCGTCGGACTCTTTAGCACTTTCCATCTCAATGTCGATCTGAATCTGTTGCTCTGCAGTCCCAGACTCATTGCTGTAGGCTTCTCTTACACTGACGATATTTGGCAAACGTTTTATCCCAGCCTGTGCTCTAATGTTTTCTAGGATGGGCTGCATGGAGAAGCCATATTCCATAATGCTCTGTTTTACCTCCTTCTGTTTTGTACGTATAGCCACCAGTGTGGATACCAATCAGATTGCAGTCTACATCAAAAACTGGAGAGCCAGAAGATCCGTGAAAGAAACAAGAATCATAATTGATCTGGTTTTCATGTGCTTGAAAGTTTCATTTCTGTTCCAAGCACACCTCCTTCATAAGATGAATTAAATGTTGATTCTCAGATGCATGTTTCTTTGCAGCCTCTAGTCCAGGGGTCGGCAACCTTTTCGGCATGACGTGCCATTTTTCATGGCTTTTTGACGCGATCAACCAGAGTTCGAGCCCGCCTTTTCAAATCACATATCGCATCAGAAAGGCATTTATTTTCAATTAAAATGAAGGAAATAATAAAAATGTTGAAAATAAAAGTATCGGGTAGGGTTAGGGTAGGTGTAGGGGGGGGCTTTATTGTCCCAATAAGGTGGCATCCATTTAATAATTTGAATTAAAACTATAATTTACACTCAATTAGGGCTGGGCCATATATCGAATGATATGATCATGCACATCTCCTCCGTAAAGCCGGTTCCTTGATTAGCGCTAAATCTCCATCACCTGTTTTCAAATAGAGCGGCAGTTAACACACAGAGCCATAGATCACTGACAAGCTACGCAATATCGAGTGCATTATCGAAGATGAATCGCCTTCGATAATGAAGGTGATATTTCACCTTCAACAGTGCATAACATAATTAAAAGATTCAAGGAATCTGGAGGAATTTCAGTGCGTAAAGGACAAGGGCGCAAGCCTAAGCTGAACAACCGTGATCTCCGATCCCTCAGGCGGCACTGCATCAAGAATCGTCATTCATCTATAAGCGATATCACCACATGGGCTCAGGACTACTTTGGCAAACCTTTGTCAAGTACCACAATACGTAGTTACATCCACAAATGCCAGTTAAAACTGTACTGTGCCAAAAGGAAGCCCTATGTTAACAGTGTCCAGAAGCACCGTCGACTTCTCTGGGCTCGGAGGCATCTGGGATGGACCATCACACAGTGGAAACGTGTACTGTGGTCAGATGAATCAGTATTTCAGGTATTTTTTGGGAGGAATGGATGCCGTGTGCTCCGGACCAAAGAAGAAAAGGATCATCCAGACTGTTACCAGCAACAAGTCCAAAAGCCAGGGTCTGTCATGGTATGGGGTTGTGTCAGTGCCCTTGGCAAAGGTAACTTGCACTTCTGTGATGGCACCATTAATGCTGAAAAGTACATAGAGATTTTGGAGCACAATATGCTGCCTTCAAGAAGACATCTTTTCCAGGGACGTCCATGCATATTTCAACAAGACAATGCAAAACCACATTCTGCACACATTACAAAGTCCTGGCTGCGGAGGAAGAGGGTACGGGTACTTGACTGGCCTGCCTGCAGTCCCGACCTGTCTCCAATAGAGAATGTGTGGCACATTTTGAAGCGCAAAATGCGACAACGAAGACCCCGTACTGTTGCCCACCTTAAGACTTGTTTGCAGGAAGAATGGGACAAAATTACACCTGAAACACTTCATCACTTGGTGTCTTCAGTCCCTAAACGTCTTTTAAGTGTTGAGAAAAGGAATGGCAACATTACAAAGTGGTAAATGCTTTACTGTCTCAACTTTTTTTGGAATGTGTTGCAGGTCTGAATGACAGGAAAGGATGTATATTTACAAATGATATGAAGTTGACCAGACAAAACATGAAATATTTTGTGTTCATATTGTCTGCAATGAAATACAAGTCAAAGTAAATTTAGAAATCACTACTTTCTTTTTTTATTTGCATTTTCCATACTGTCCCAACTTTTTCTGATTTGGGGTTGTATTTCTCAGCAACGAGGGGGTAAAATCGCTGTTTTTTTAAGTAACCAATATATATACTTTGTCAAGTGTGGTTAAAATAAATTATTTTGAATATTTCACTTTTTCAAATAAATAATTTATATTCAGTCAGATTGATAGCTTCTTTAATGTAAGTATAGATTGTATCCAGTTAGTTATCTAAGTGCATTTGTAGTTATCAGCTGTTTTCAGCCCATCTGTATGGTTATAGTGTAGTTTAACTAGCTAACTGGTGATTTTACTTGATTATTAATTATTTATTTATTACTTTTATTTTTTGGAGTCAGTCCTTTGTGGTCAGACATAGTATTTAGTTTTTCAACAGTAAATGCTTTGAGTGATGATATAATTTATCAGGCTATAATAAGCTAAAACATAATGCAGGTCAATGGATCTGGAATACAACAGAATAAATGTTGTGAATCCATTAACTCAGTTAGCACTAACCCTGATCAAACACACCTGAACCATCAAACCAAGGAGGATTATTTGAAAATAACAGGCAGGTGCAGGTTTGGCACTGAACTCCGCAGGATCAGGCCTGTCTACCTCTGGATTAAAGCACCGAATAAGCTGAGCTGAATAACAAAAATGGGACATTTTCTTCTGATCTATTAATAAATGATTGATTAAACAAAATAGTCAAACAAAAGCTTTTCCTGTAGGTGATTTTCTGGTCAAACATGCTTCTCAAACAGAAGACACATAGACCAGTCCATCAGAGGCTTCAAGGCTCGAGTTGTGCTCACTAAATGCTAGAATCATTTGGTCTAGTAAGTAATACGCCTGGCTACATGATAAATGTTTCTGCCCCTGTGGTCATGGTGCAGAAATACTATTAAAATTATAATTTAAGGAATACTTTACATTAAATATCTTAACATATTAACTGATTTTCTATTAATGTTATATAAGGACAACTATCTGTGGTCTCCAGTGATTTACGTTACGCACTGTTTTGCCTTCATCTCCAAAATCTTTTTTTTCTTTTGCCTTGCATACATATTGAAATTGGAAGCACTCAGTGCTATTTAATTTTCATATTTTTGTTTTCCTGAATTGGGCTGTGTGTGAAGGATTGTGAATGACTTGAAGGAAGCAAAGGAAGTTCTCCTCCTCAGGTGAAAGGTCAGAGGTCAAAGCAGGGCACTCAGGTTAGAGTATGAAGTGCAGTGCAGGACCCAGTGAGACCTCGTGCATCTGGGTGATAAAGTCCCTTGTTCAAGTATTCAATAAATCTTCAGCCACATGATAATGATCCTCAACATGAAGACCAACCGTCACTGCTCAGCACCTTCAGTGAACTACAGCTGCCTACATGGTATTTAATGGGGCAGCTTAGAACTGAGTTTCTTTAATTTATTGTGCTGATCTAATATAGAGGAGCACTTATAGATGAGCAGCAGGATGTATGCTTTTTACTGCATAAATCTTAAGAAAAAACAACAATCTGTTCACAATATTAAATGATATATTGTTTACAATCTGAAAGGTCTTTGTTCTACTGGAGTCAAGAATGAGGCCAAACTATTTTGTTAAGCATGATTATTTAATATAGCAACAATAAGGCACAAAATACAAAAAAGTTAGAACAAATGAAAATATAAAGCAGAAGTTTTATTAAAAGATATACAGAGTATATCAGAAAGTACAAATGTCTGCAGCGTTGAACAGTGCTGGAGCAATCAAAAATATTTAAGAACAATGTTTATTGTTAACCCCTTAATGGATCGTTCACCCAAAAATTCTGTCATGATTTACTCATCCTTATACTGTTCCAAACTATTTTTTTTTCTTATTATATTTTGTGTATTCCACAAAAAAGTAAGTTGTGCAGGTATGAAATGTGATTAAATAATTTATAGCAGCATTTTCATTTTGTGTTGATCTATCACTTTAAAATATAGTATTGAGGATTTCTGGAATTTAAGCAAAATATAATTTATCCTTTGGAAATATACAGACACAATAATGCTGTCTGATCTAACAGAGATCAGAATGTAGTGTGTTTTCTGGTTGCTCTATAACATGAAACATAGAATGTACAAGTTACACAATGTATGGATTAACAGTTAAATGACAAAAAACTAGGGGTGTCAACGTTAACGCATGTGATTAATCTAAAAATTTTAACGCGTTAATATTTTTTTTAACGCAAATTAATCGTTTGATAAGGTTTGACCCCAACTTCTTCCCGTCATCGCAGCGCGGAAGGTTATCTATTATTGTGTGATGAGGATACAGCGAACAGTGTTGCCAGGGTAGCGGCACAAGTGTTCGTGGGCTATTTTGATTTGTGTTCGTGTTGCGGTTTTTTGGGCTACTTTGATAATCTACCGCGGCCGCCCAAAGTGTATATAGACAAACAAAAATGAAAATAGATCCTTTTACTAATGTGTGTCATACTTGGAATGTATACCTGGCAACTTCAGAACGGAGAGGCAGTTGTAACATCACAAACAACGTGAGTTTCAGCCAGAGCATACATGTTAAGGCTTTTACACGGCAGAAATAAACATGACAACAGCCACTCTAGATTATATAAGATAATAAACACACGATTACGATAGGATATGGTTTGTATGTGATTTTCTTGAGATGAATGTGTACATTTGAAATGCTAATTTTTACAGCGATATAAAAGGCTATAAAAAGCATATTTTAACAACAGTAAACGACCAAATTCCACATGTGATCACAAAAGGAAGTTATTACAAACACTCGATGGTGGTTTGAAATGAATTCTGAGTAAAAGTGCACTATTAATCTCATAAATTGTCTTATGAAGCATGATGCTAATATTAGCTCTCTAATGCATTTACATTTACATTTATGCATTTAGCAGACGCTTTTATCCAAAGCGACTTACAGTGCATTATACATGGTTATACATTTTTTATCAGTATGTGTGTTCCCTGGGAATTGAACCCACAACCTTTGCACTGCTAATGCAATGCTCTACCACTGAGCCACAGGAACACCTGCGGAATGCACCTGCAGAACAAGTCCAATTCTTTTTCATAATGCATTTTGTCATAATACTTCACGTAAGGTCGCAAGAAATTGTTTTGTTGTATTTATTTAGAAATACTTTTGATAATAGTTGGGTAAATGTATCCTGGGATTGAAGCGATGTGGCTTGGTAAACGTTGTATTGCCAGAATAAAGACTGATAATGGCTGAATAAAAACAAATGAATAATGATAAAAGAATAATAAGGATTATGTCTCATACCTGGTGGAGGTGTGAAAGGTTATGTTTCCTTAAACTAGTTTGTCATGCATTTCTTTATTTCAACACATTTACAGGTAAATCCTAGTATTTTAAATTTGCGATTAATCATGATTAATCACAGCATGACTGTGATTAACGCGATTACATTTTTTAATCGATTGACAGCACTACAGAAAACAACAACAAACAAACAAAAATAAAAACTCACAACCAATGATAAGAATGAATAGTGAGACATTTGCCTAAACTCACCCAATGATCATAGAGAATTTATACACTATTGAATGAAATTGTATATTGAACATGCCTGAATACCTCAAGATAAATGAAAGGTTTGTATTTTAACCAAATAAATGGATGTGGCATCAATCAGGGCTTAAAACGGTACTGTCCCATTATTCATATAAAATCTTCCTGATTTTGTGGATCTACTTCCATGTCCACATCATTGTCTTCCAAGTTAAGATTTAAAGATTTATATTCAGAGAGTAATTTTAAGATGTCGGATCTCTCACTTTTCTTGGCCTGAGTGATGATACTTTCCAGGATCGGCTGCATTGAATAGGCATATTCCATAATGCTCCTAGTTTTACCTTTTTCTTCTTTGTACACATATCCACCAGTGTGAACGCCAATCAGATAACAGTCTTCATCAAAAACTGGAGAGCCAGAAGATCCATGAAAGAAACAAGAGTCATAAATGATCTGGTTGTCATGCATTTCCCATTTCTCTGCCAAAGACTGTTGTGTCATCACATGAATGAAATTGACATTCTCAGAGATGTGTTTGTCTGCAGCCTCTTGTAGATTCTCTTTCCCAATGATGAAGCAGTGGTCCATTTTTTTGACTCCTTCACCTGGATGTCCCACAATGCAGATCCCACCACGGTTAGGAGTGGGGGGATGAATGTATCGACTGAGCAATCCAGGACAGTCAGCGATTTCATCAGCATCTTTCAATTCAAGAAGAGCGAAGTCAAGATGCGTGCCCATGTTGATTTTTCCATGATAGTACGCTGCAACATGTTCCTTAACCGGCACACACTTGGTCTCCTTTGCTTCCAAATCTTCATAGCCAAATACTGCAGTGAAGGTCTTTGAAAGCTTCCTGGTGAAAGGGTCAAATTCTCCAATAACATGAGCATTGGTGAGGACAAATCTGTCAAAGAGTAAGAAGCCCGTTCCTCTGGCGGATCCCTCCACTCGAATCTGACACACAGAGTCAGAGAGTCTCATGAGCTGCTTCACTTTCTTCACCTCAGAGAAACTCTGAACACATTTATCATATTCTGCTCTGAAGAACTTTTGGACCTCAGATTTGTTCCTCAGGTTCTCTCGCTGCTTTAATGTCTCCAGTAAATCTTTAAACTGATCACGCAGAATTGCTAGAATCTCTTCAGAGTCTGGAATTATTTTCGGAGAATTAGTTGAAGGATTTGTGGATTTCATTGTGTTTCTCTTTTGTGTTTCTTCTTGTTCAGTGTTGATGGGTTGCTGGTTAGGACCAACATTTTCTTTCAAATCAGCGGCTGAAGCTTCCTTCTTTTCAGCACTGACATCATTCAAGACATCATCTTGGCTATCTGGCTGTTTTTTGTCACTGATAACAATGATCTCAAAATACTGTCCATCAAGATGCTCTACAGTGTTTGACATTTCATAGTCTGTCTTGCTCTCCAAGTTGTAGAGTGCACACTCTTTCTCGAATATGGCATTGATGAATCGTCCATCACGACGCAGAGCAGCCTTCAGTTTGTCTTTTTTGAATGCGTACACACAAACATTATCAACCTTCAACCTCAGCTCATTGTTTTTCATTAAACGTTTCACTTTCTCCCCTCCTTTTGTTTTAATGTAAAAGGTTACTAAGTTTTCTGATTCACTGGAGAATGAAAGCCTTCCAGTTGTTTTTTTCTTTGTAGCAACACTTCCATTATTTTTGATGAAGGTTATATCTAAGAGCTCATCATTTTCAATAAGACAGCAGGGGAAATCAATATTCACAGCCGCTCTAGGAACTGCTCCTTTGGATCTCTGGATCACTATTTCTTTATCCATGTTGTCGTCTTTAATCTTTTTGAAAATCTTGTTTGTATTAAGAGCAGCAAGCACAGTCTTGGATGTATCACACACCACTGTATGGTTCTTAGATCTGTAGCAGAAATTAAAAGTGTGGCTTTGCCGTTCAGCACTCTGTTGAATTCAGAAGATAACAAAGCGAAAAAAAAAAAGTAAATTACTTTGAAGCCTTAAATCTATTTTTTGAATTTGTAATTATTTGTACTTGTTTACAGACATGTGATTTTCTTATTGCTTTCCCAAGAATTTTTTTTATATAGTATTTGTTTTGATTTAATTTAAATGTTATTGCCTTTGTATGTTCTTTGTTCTAAAATCTGCAATAAAAAAATAAATAAAAAAATAAAGCCACATACAAACTTTTTTTACAGTCTATGTGCTCTACCTGCTTCAGATCTTTTGAGGGTCCCTCTTCAGCTTCTGTCTTAAGTGAATGAGCCATCGTTTCCTGTGAAATGTCAGTGAAATTAATACAGGTTTACCACTGTCTAGAGATTTCTATCATAATTTAAATCATGACAGGACAGGTAAGTGCAATGCTATGACATCAGACATTCAAGTGAATACCACTGAAGAAAAAAGGGGTTGTCATTAAATTGTGATTAATTAATAATATAAGTGATCTACCTGCTTCAGAACTTTTGAGCGTCTCTCTTCAGCTTCTTTTTTGCACAAATTATCCATTGTTTCCTGAAAGATTGTCAACAGTGTTGTTGTTTTTCTCTCTCTCTCTCTGAGATGCTTGTACTGTAAAGACAACACAAGAACCTTGGATGTGGCAAAATGTTATAAATAAATTAGTTACAAACATGACTGGGTATTCTTAAATTATTTTCAATTAATTGTATTGCAGGGTTGTTCTGAGGTTTTCTGTAAGCTCATTTGAACTCTTCATTTTTATTTTGGCGCATTTTAAAGTCGATGTAATACAAATCAAAGGATAATTTAAACTATAGCTGCAAGCAGCAATTAAGGGGCCAAGCACAACAGAGGCAGAATGAGGAGCAAGCATGGCTGGGAGGATCAGACCAAACATAACAATGAGTAATTAAAGACATTTTAAGGTGATTTTACTTAAACTGGCTGAAAAATCATAAATTCAATCATTATTAATATGATTGAATGGTTTTACCAATTTTGACCAATAGGTGGCGCTGAATTGATGTAGTGTGGTCCTTTTAAGGTGACAGTGACACACAAACAGTTTGGTGTCAATATGTCAAAGCTTTGCAGAGATAAAGCCTCGGATGCAGTTTGGCACAATGTCATCAAATTTGTTAATGTGGTAAACGATTCCCTATCGATACAAAATCTATAACTTTTTGCTGACATGGTCTGAAGATGATCTGAGTCAAATTTGGTGAAAATTGAACCAATAGTCTAGGAGGAGTTCGAAAAAGTAGATTTTCAACATAAATCAAAATGGCGGACAGGAAGTTTGGCCAATTATGGCATAAGGTATTGATGTTCTCGGCATGATCCAAAGAATCTGTCAAGACCAGTCTTATGATAACAGGCAAAACTAATCAAAAACTATTAGCACTTACTGAAATTTAAAACTTATATAAAAACTTTTTGAGTACCTTCAGGGCATAGTGCCAAAGACACATACAGAGTTTCGTAATGAGTAGGGCTGTCCTCAACTAAAGATTTTTCTGGTTGACTAGTAGTCGTTCATTTTCAGCGATTAGTCGACTAATTGCATGTTTATATTAATAAACTATAATTCATAATAATTAGCCTTTAATTGTCTATAGCCTATCAGCGCTCAGGTGCATGCATAAAGCTTGCCAAAGCGCACAAGCAGAAGTAATGATTATGAATGCATCAGGAAAAAAAACAGCAAGAAGACTGCCTTAACATTATAGTAATTAATTGATAAGTGTTGTCTAATTTTCTACAGTCTAAAAAGTGCTGGGTTATTTTTTTAACCCAAATGCTGGGTTCAGCCTGTTGGGTCATTTTATTGGGTTATTTTTTTAAAATATTTTTACCCAGGTGCTGGGTTATTTTTTTTTAAACTCAAACGCTGGGTTCTATTGCTATCTGCACTTAGTGTAAATAGCATCTATCGCTAAAAAATATGCTATTTACACTCGGTGTAAATAGCAATCCATTTAAAGTGGATGGCGGAGTGAGAGGTCATGTTTTCAGCAGGCTCTGAATTAAAACTTGTAATTAGCCAAGCTATTGATCCAGTTTGACTGTAATAGCCCTATTTTATTTCCTAAAAATGATGTCGGACCATGACTACAACATGATTGCTCTTCATGAAGCCTGCGACGATGACATGATTGAGGAGATTGAAGTGGACCAGGCTAAGACCATTGAGGACAAGGCCATGTCCAAAGAGGATAAGGTTAACTGGGACCACACACCGATTAAAAACAAAAAAACGAAAAGAAGCAAGGTACAAGACGACCATGCCAAAGAAGACACGGTAAACGCTGTCCTCCGGGCTGTACAGGAGTTAACTCAAAAAATGGATGACCAAACTCCGCGATTCATACACTTCGAAAAGCAGATTAAGGCCAATTCATTAGCCATCGACAAGAACAAAAAAAGACATATCAGAGATTCAATCCCAAGTAGCTCATCGTAAAAAAGATAATGCAATTCTGAAAAGCGCGTGTGATGAGCATGCTCGCTACAAGAGAAGGTGGAATCTGAGGTTGACCGGCCTGCCAGAAAAAGATGACGAGAATGTCCGGGAGACGGTCATCGGGATTCTGACCCGGATTATCAATGTGTCGGTGGAGAGGCTGCGGGACACCATGGACACCGTGCACCGGCTTGGAAAGAGAGAGAGCGCCACCACCTCAAACAACGTTTCCAGAGTTGTCATCATTCAGTTTGGAATGCGCACGATTCGGGATGAAGTCTGGAAAAAATCTAAGGATGCTAGAGTCTGCAAAGGTCTTCACATCAGCTTCAAGGAAGACTTTTCCAAGGAGGACAGACTCGCCCGTGCTAAACTGTGGCCGTTGGTGCAGGAGGCCCGAAGGAGGGGGAAGCGTGCATACCTGAAGGAGGGCTATGCGCTGATTGACAACAAGAGAGTGGACCCAGACTGACTTTTCTTTTCGCACTATTGTTATTGTTCTCAAGGTATGTACCTGTATTTTTTTACAGGGTTATTGCAATTTATCACGAAGTTTTGTGGCTAGTAATGTTACTCATTCCTGCGCATCTTTCTGTTAACTTTACTGTTATATTTGTGCATTTAGACTCTTTATTTTATGCTATCCTTGTTATCGTTAAATGTAAGGGGACTGAAAAAATAACGTTAAACGTAAGGCAACATTTCTTTATTGTAAGGAACAGAAGGTGAATTGCTTTTTTTTGCAAGAAACACATTCTGAACGTGAGGACACACGTTTTTGGAAACTTCAGTGGGGGGACTCTGCCTTCTTCAGCCATGGGACATCTCATTCAGCTGGGGTTATGGTTTTGTTTTATAGGTTTCAAGGTTCAATTGTTGACCATAAAAGTGATACAAATGGTCATTGGTTAATGGTGACTGTGGAGATTGACGGGGTTAAATTCATCTTGGTATGTGTATATGGCTACAATAGCAGAGCCCTAAACAAATTATTTTTTGCTGACTTATGTGTTAAGATTAACCAATGGAAGATGACATATTCAACGGATTAAGTTATCATAGGGGGGGATTTTAATTTGGTCCCAGACAACTCAGTTGATCGTGTTCCCTCTAGAGGGCACCATCACACTTTTGATGACATTTTCAATAACTTGGTTTCAAATACAAATTTGATTGACTGTTGGAGGTTAAATAATTCAGATGTTAGACAATACACATGGTTCAATGCATCTAACAATGGGCAGTGCCCCAGGTTGGACTACTGGCTTATTCCATTTAACTGGTTTGATAATATCTCTAAATGTTTCATTTCTACAGCTCCCCTAACAGACCATTGCTCAGTGACTCTGGTCCTTACCATAAATAATAACAAGCGACCTCAAAACATAATTTGGAAATTCAATAGTAATCTTTTGCGTAACAATGACTTCTATGAAGAAGTTAAAAATCTCATTGTTGAGGTGACATCTTTAGATTCTTCACCATTAAATAAATGGGAGTGGTTAAAATTCAAAGTTAAAGAAGCAGCAATTAAAATGGGAAAATATTCTTCTAAGCAAATGCGGGTTAAACAAAAGGAAATTGTTACTAGTATTAACATTCTATGCTCTAAAGCTGTTGTTGTCTAGTGAGGAAAAAGCCCAATTAGAAAATCTCAAAAATCAACTAGATAATTTATTTTTAGATAAAGCTCGGGGTGCTTTTATTCGCTCTAGGGCTCGTTGGATCGAGGAGGGTGAGAAAAATTCTTCTTACTTTTTTAATCTTGAGAAACAAAGGCAAACGAAAAAGAAAATTTCTAAATTAAGTATCAATGGTGTTGTTACAGGAGAATTAGATCTAATTAACAAGGCAGTTAGTGATTTCTATAGTAACTTATATTGTTCAAGATATTCTGAGACCAGTTGTAAATCCTTTTTTCAGTCAATTCAAGGATGGATTGATTTAATTAAGGATGACTTTAAAAGTATTATGGAGGATGATTTATTAATTGAAGAGTTGGATAAAGCTATCAATCAAATGGCTAAGGGTAAATCACCTGGCTTAGACGGCTTAACTCTCGATTTTTATATCTTCTTTTGGAAAGACATCCGTCAGCTTTTATTTGAAGCCCTTGGTGAATGTCTCTTAAGACAAAATCTCTCTCCCACAATGAAGCGTGGTCTCATTACGTTGATCCCAAAGGCCGATAAAGATCCACTTTCGATCGAAAATTGGAGACCGATAACACTTTTATGTACGGATTACAAATTACAAGCTCTTGCATATGCCAATCGCCTGAACAGTGGCTTGTCAAAGGTTATTAGTGAATGTCAATCTGCCTTTATAAAGGGAAGGAATATACATTTTCATTCAAGACTGATTCTTGATATGTTGGATTACAGTCATCTAATAGATAAGGAGAGTCTAATATTATTCCTAGATTTTTATAAAGCGTTGGATTCGCTTGAGCACTGTTTTATTGTAGAAACATTAAAATGTATGGGTTTTTGGAGACAAATTTTGTAACATAATCAAAATGTTTTATTCAGATATAACTAGTTCGGTGTCTTTGGGATCTGAAATCACTCCTAGCTTCATGATGTCTAGAGGAATTCGCCAAGGATGTCCCATTTCTCCAAAACTTTTTATTCTAACTACCCAGATGCTCACTTTGGCTATTGTTAATGATTTAAATTTACAAGGCATTAAGATTTTTGAAAAGGAGTTTAAGATTAGCCAATTTGCAGACGATACTGCAATTTTTTTAAAAGATAAAAGTATGGTTGATATCGCACTAAAATTAATTAATGCTTTTTCTGATGCTTCAGGTTTGTCTCTCAATATTAAGAAATGTGTACTGTTGCCTATACACTCTTGTTCAGAGAGCTCTATTGCCTCAATAAATGTCCAGACCGAGGTGAAATATTTGGGTTTAACAATATCTAAGGATGTTCGTAGGTTAGAGGAGGTTAATATTGAGAAACGTGTCGTTGATATGAAAAAATCTCTAAGTCACTGGCTGACCAGAGATCTCATATTATTTGGAAGAGTTATTCTATCTAAAGCTGAAGGCGTGTCTAAGGTAATATATCCTTGTCATTCTTTGTTTATTTCTGACAACAATATTAGGAAGGCCAACTCGGTAATTTTTCAATTTCTATGGAGAAATAATACACATTATTTAAAAAGGTCCCAGTTAGTTAAAGAGTATAAAAATGGTGGATTAAAAGCCTTAGATTTTGAAGCCTTGATAGGCTCATTTAGAATTAATTGGTTAAAAACTTTTTTTGCTTGTTCCAACTCTATGTGGTTTCACATACCTAGGGCTATTTTTTGGAAAGCTTGGTGGTATGTATTTTTTACGGAGATGTGATTTCGATATTAATAAAATTCCACTTGCACTGTCTAAATTTCATAGTCAAATACTGCACTTTTGGAAAATGATATTCACACACAACTTTACTCCGCACAGTTTGGTTCTGTGGAACAATAGAACAATACTTATAAACAGAAAATCAGTATTTAAAGCTGAATGGTTTGATAAGGGAATTCTCTTTGTAGCTGACTTGATGGATTGTAAAGGTGTTCTACTGGATCACACCAGCTTTGTTGAACGTTCTAATATAAACTGTACTCACAGAGAGTATCAAAAAATTTGTAAAGCTATCCCTGTAGCCTTGATCCACCTAATCCAGAATACTTTGACTTACTCTGATGTCACTCCAATATTGCCGAATTTATCAATTGGTCATCATAAATTAGTAGATAAAAATTTCAATAATAATGCTTTTAAATCTAAATTGTACCATGATTATAATAAAAACAATGTGCCTGTAAACCTTTCTGATATGCTGGGGAAAGCCTTCTCTAAATATGTTAAATGGCCAATTCCGTCTAAAGTCAAAGAAACACATTTCAAAATTTGTCATAAGATTTATCCAGTTTCCAATTTTCTTCACAAGCGATTTAAATTTGACAAGGCGGGTTGTGCTTTTTGTGATTTTACTGATGAATCTCTAGAACGCTTATTTTTTACCTGCTCCATTTCATGCCGGTTCTGGAGTGATGTTAGAGACTGGCTGACTTTAAAAATGGCAAACATCCCTGTATTCAACATCAACCATATCCTGTTTTATATTGATGGTTTAGATAATTCAATATCTGACATTGTGAATATTGTTTTCCTACTTGCTAAATATCATATACATTGTTGTAAGTGGAGAGACTCTCGCCCCTGCTTTGAACATTTCATGAACGAATTTAAACTATTCTACTCCTCACTGAGATTACTTAAAAATTGTCGTGCCCCGAAAATATCATCGGACATGTCCAAGTTTCTTGTGTTTTAATTATTATTATTATTTTTATTTATTTATTTATTTTATTTTGCCTTACATGTATTGTGGATCCCCTTAAGGTTTGATGTTGAATGTTATTGTATTTGGTTTTATACTATGCTGTTATCTCTATGAGTTATTGTATTCTATTCTGTTTAATTAAAAAAAAAAAAATCTCCGCAAAAAAAAAAAATCATCAACAACCTGATCTTCCTTCCTGGTATTGTAGTACTTTTACTAACTGTGCTATAAAGTTCTCTCACCGGTGAATGACACATGATGTAGCCCAGCAGTTCCCAATTCCAGTCCCCCCCTCCCCTTTTGTATATTTTGCATGTCTCTCTTAGTTAACACACCTGATTCAGATAACCAGCTCGTTAGAAGAGAGCTACATGCATGAACTGTGTTCCGATTGACATGCTCCCTACACAGTGTTCATTGCTACCTACTCCCTGAGCAGGGAAAATCCGTTGAAGTTTATTTCACTTAGGAACATTCATTCACGGATTTGCGTTGCGCAGCGTCTTCACACACAGACGAAACTTACTAGAGAAGTGTGACATAATATAGGCTACCTCTGTAAATAAATACAATTTAAATTCACGTCTCGCACACTTTATTGCCCTTTGTATGGAACATATACGCTTGCTTTGAACTGGAATCATGGCGGAATATCTGGTGATGTCCACTTCGCAGGGCACTTATGACTTATGGTCGAATAGAACAAAAGTCAGACGTGATAAGATATACATATGAAATGTGCAGAGCGGGGAGGGCGCGAGGACTGTAATTGGAAACCGCTGATGTAGTAATTTAATGTTGTCTCTGGTATTCCGCTCACCGGCGCCATCTTGTGCACAGAGCCCATTGAATGGTTTCAGCTCTCTGCCTTGTAAACGACTCCTAATTAATATAATTAACATATAAAATATCACCAATCATCATAATTTAGAACAGCAAGCTGCAAGAACAGCTTACATTTTAAAAAACCTGCAATACTCCGACAATAAAAAGTGTGTACGTCTCATAGGGTAAGTCTGCTCAGACCAAGCACTTTTCCACGTCAAAGACCGTCTTTATAAATATGAGTGCTGGCGTGGATTTAAGCGTACGCACACTCTACGATCAAATCTGAGCGTGCGCACGCTTTATAAATGAGGCCCCAGAACTCTAGGACGAGTTTGAAAAAGTAGGATTTTCAAATAATTAAAAATTACGAAAATTCCTGACCCGTACGATTTTAAATTTTGGTGTCACTTTGATTTGACACGAGCTAAGGAATCGGAGGGAAAAAAAGAATTTTGCCTCTAAACTTTATGGTTCATAAGTTATTAGCATAAACTTGCAAATTTGAACTGTTTATGGTGCTAGAGAGTTTGAGTTAGAGAATTCAAACTTGCAATGGTTAATGTCCTCTATATATGTGCCAAAGTTCCTAATTTTTCCGCAAAGCGGTTCTATGGGGTTCCATAAACTCCCAGAGCAGAAGAATAAGAACGCTAACGATTACAATAGTTGCGTTCCTTCGGTAGCTAATTGGCCCCTAATAATATTGTGTATGAAAAACTTCTACCTTGATTGTACAATTAAAATAATCTGGATGAAGCACGGAAGTGTCTGTGTACGTAGTTTCTTTCTCTCTCTCTCTTTCGTTTCCTCTCTTAAGCTCTCAGTCGATCCACGCCCTGTGAAAGGAATCGAAAGTTACTGAAAGTGTTGTGACATGCTGAATACCTGCCAAAAGTGTCAGAGACAAACAGATTAAAACTTATTAAAACCCAAAATGATTTCCAACTCTCTGCCTCTAGTCTATATTTACACAATATTTCAGAATTTCTAATGTAGCGGACAAGAAACTAGATACACTTCCAAATAAAGAAAACTCATTTTGTAAGGAAAGCAGGAAAACTTTACCTTGTCAAATGTAAAAAGAATCTGGATTGTACAGGATACTGTCAAAATAAGAGACGTCTTGACTTCTGTTTTTTTGGTCCACACACCCCTGTGTTGCTGTGTGTGCAAAGACACTGAACTGATCACCCTCGAAGCAGGTACGTAAGTGAACTTTATTCGAAACTCCCCTGGTACAAACCCCTCACCTAGGGGCGTGGTTCACTCAGTGGCGATCTCACCAGTCAGATATCACAACACCCAGTCAAATAAGCATCTAAATAAAAGCTTTTAAATCAAAGTACCGTATGGGATACCAAACACACCAAAAGTGGGACGAAACAGCACGATATTAAAGAATTCGTGCCATGCGGACATTTCTCTGTTCATACTGATTCGCAGAAGTTCATGTGTTTTTCCCTGCACATAACATAATGAAGATCAGTATTAAGTTATTACATTTCTTTTGCTTATTATCTTTCATAATACTATGTAGGGTAGAGTGGGGCGAAACGCCCCCCTTAAGAACTGTGTAATTGTTTTCTGTGAAACAAAAGTTGAATGTGTCCAGAATAGTTATCATAGTTTTAGTGACAATGACATCAATTATAAATCAAGTATGAAAACTGTCCAGAGTTTTCATCTTATTAGGGTGTGGGGGGTGACTCGCCCCCCATGTCTGACAAAGCAATTTGCTTTACATTTACAGCAAAATCAGAGTACAGGAAGTTTTAGCTTAAAATTAAATACTATATATTTATTGAATGATTGAATATAATCAATAATTATGAATTACAAAATTATAATTGCCTGTTTGAAAAATATTACCGTATTAGTTGAGGCTAACTTGGTCATTTTTAAATATAAAGTAAAATATAATATTTTTATTCAACCAAAGTTAGAATACATTTGAGGAAAAACAAAGGATTTGATGTTCATAACAGAGTAACAACAGTAATTAAGCCATGCCCCCTGGAGGCGTTTTACCCCACCAAGCTGGGGGCCATTTTGCCCCACAGACTGTTTGAAAAAAAAAAAAAGAAGTCATTCTGAAAATATAATTATGTTTTTCTTAAATAACACGTACTCCCCATCTACAGGCCTTACTTCAGTCAGGACCACTTTCGTCAAAAGTATATTACAAAAAAAGCATACAGTTAATGTTGGCGGTATGGTTCTGTTCTGGGCGAACTCCACGGCCTGTCCATGCAGCCATACTTGGACAGATCGGGAGAGCAGCGAGTCAACCAATTTTTGTTTAATTATTCAACACTCTGGTTATGTGAAACATACCTCAAACAAATGAAATTAAAATAGTTGAATTAATAGAAAATTATTTTCCATATCAAGTAGAGGAATAAAATTATGGAATCATTCAATGTTGAGGAAAAAAATATGGAATCAGCTTGTAATTTGTATTTCTGAAACAAATATCTAAACATATCTAAAATGCTAATCGGTCAGCTGTTAAAAGAGAGTGCTTACAGACCTTAGTGAGCTGTTGAATTGGCTAATTGTAAGGAAACACAGGGCTCCAGACTGCGACTAAAACGGTCGCATTTGCGACCAAAAATATTCATTTGCGAGTGATGTTTTTGCTGAGGTCGCCACTGGCGACATTTACATGTTATGACTTAAAAATTTGCATGCAATTGTTTTGCGATCACATCTTTTGTTATGTTCCCGTATTAAACTTAAAATTAAAAGACGATGCGCAGTAAAGTTTTAGTGAAAAAAAAGTTTCAAACAGTCCTCGTCTCTGCCGCACACAGTCTGCTGAACACAGCTCAGTTGTGCAGCGCGAGAGAGATCGAAATGACGGAGATGTGCAGGTGAAAGTGCAGAAAAGCAGTGTCTATTTCGTGCACAACTTCAACAAACTACAACAGTTAAAGCTGTCAGCTGTGTGGATATTGGCAATATCGTTAAGAATTCTCATTTATAATCATTACTAATATGGCTTCTTCTTACCAAAATCTTAGTCTATATGCTGTGTTAATACGTGAACTTCATATTATTTGTAGCACACTTGCCGTCCAGTAATCGCAAAAAGCTTTGTGCTTTGGTACTTTTTAATAAACAAAGTATCTGCTTTAAAATGATGTCAAATTCATAACGAAATTCAAACGATACGGGTTTGGCGCTCTTTAATGCGGCAGGTGCGATCGCTTTAGCGCCTCAGTTCAAGCGGCAAGTGAACCTATTATAGGCTATCTTTCTATTTACTACTAGTATGAAATGAACATGAATTAACATCAAAAGCTAGGCTATTTTATAAGAGATCCTACACTCTAAAAAACGCTGGGTTATTTTTTCAACCCAAATGCTGGGTTGAGACCGCTGGGTAAGGACGTTGGGTTGTTTTAACCCAATTTTGGGTTGAAAATTAGTCTTCATCATAACCCAGCGGTGCTGGGTTGGGAACGCGGACCTGAAGGAGAGCACGCACGTCACGTCAACATCGGACGACACCAGTGCGAGAAGCCGCCATTTTCTCAGCCTGAAAGAAGCGAGAAGCGAGTGAAAGACGTTATGGTAAGTAAAGATTAAAAATGTAAAGTCATCATTCATTGTTTGTGTCCGGGAGTATTTTGAGGTTTTATGGAAGGCGGAAATAGTCCGAAAAGAGCTTATATTTTTACGCGGACGCGGTTTTCGCCTCAGAAACGGAGGGCTTAACGGCCTCTTATACTGAACGGAAGAGATGCTTTTAATATAACGTCCGTGAGTGTCTTATGTCATATTTACATAATATTTTACAATATCTGCACTTTTTGAGGTGTTAATAGACGGTTATTATGTTAATTCGTTATCTTATTTTTCACGGTTAAACTCAATGTACGTTAGTTTACTAAAGGAAACGGCGTTATGTAATAAAGACTAACGTTAGCATAATTATTTTGAGGCTGATGATTGTTAAAAGTAATGTTTTGAATGTAATATTTCAGACTTGTTGAGCTTGTCTTCATTGTGCCCGCACCGGGAGTTAAGGACACAGCAGCCTGCTTGTGTGAGGAGGCGATTTTCTCAGCTTCTTCAGAAGAGAGGGAAAGACGGTTTTAAGGCAAGTAAACTTAATAATTCCATCATGCTATCATTTTATTTTTTTACTAAAACTAAAAGAATGTTTGTTTTTGTAGATGTTGAAAGCCAGAGACATAGGAGAGCATCATTCTTTTGAGATTGATCTTCATATTTTGATGCAACAACAGCATGATTACGTGTTCATATTTTATTTAAACCATTGATGTCCCTTTTTTTCATTGCAGAACTCAAACTAACTTTGGAGTTAAGGACACAGCAGCCTGCTTGTGTGAGGAGGAGATTTTCTCAGCTACTTCAGAAGAGAGGGATAGACAGTTTAAGGCAAGTAAACTTCATAATTCCATGTTATCATTTTTTAAAAAAAAAAATTTTTTACTAAGACTAAAAGAATGTTTGTTTTTGTAGATGGTGAAAGCCAGAGACATAGGAGAGCATCATTCTTTTGAGATTGATATAAGTTATTTTTAGAAAATAAATGTTTCTGTTGTCTCCTGCCTGTTTACTTCACATTTTGATGCAACAACAGTGTGATTACATGTTCATATTTTATTTAAACCATTGATGTCCCTTTTTTTCATTGCAGAACTCAAACTAACTTTGGAGATAAGGACACAGAAGCCTGCTTGTGTGAGGAGGAGGCGATTTTCTCAGCTTCTTCAGAAGAGAGGGATAGACAGTTTAAGGCAAGTAAACTTCATAATTCCATGTTATCAATTTTTTTTTACTACAACTTACTGAAATGTCTCATGTAAAAGCTCATTCAGTGTTTCAAACTGAGGAAAACGTGTAAAGCTTGTAAACATTACAGAGTAATAATACATTTACCTCAGAATAACCATAAGCTCATCAGTCAGCTAGAAAAATAACTATAAAGGAGCATTTTGCTATATTTATGCGCTATTGCATATTAATATTTTTACTTAATCTGTTGTCTACATGATTCAACTCCTCCTATAAAATAGCATCTTACTAATGAAGAAAAACAGACTGAATGTGTGAAAGACATGACAACATTTATAGCATGCATTGAGGAGGAGCCCAAACTACACTCAGTGGCCAAGTGATGCTTATGATCCATGATATTGGTACAGATTCTGTGTAATGAACAATTCTTTGTGACTGTATATTTCATGTTGGAAAAGACGTTTAGTTCTCACTTTAAGTGAACCTTAGTTCCCAGGTCGACCTGATCATCTATTAAAATGCTGATAAAGTCAAGAAAAGATGAGACATAAACACATGACAGTATGATTGAAATGTTAAAATGTAGGAAAATAATAATAATAATAATAATAATAATAAAATAAAACACTTTTATTCTGTGGCACCTAAAAAAATAATTTGGCGCCTAAGTTTTTTCTTATAGGAGCCAATGGCTCCTTACTCGATTTTTTTTGTCTGGAGCCCTGAAATATGTCCCCAACAAGAGAGCTGTCAGTTGAAATGATGGAAAGGATTATAAAACTCCTTCAAGATGGAAATCCATCATGGAGTGTGGCAAAAGAAGTTGGATCTTCCCAGTCAGCTGTTTCTAAAATTTGGTGTAAGTATAAACAAAATGGAAAGGTTATAAAAGGAAAACATACAGGCATATCAAGGAAGACATCAAAGCGTCAAGATAGAAAACTCAAAGCAATTTGCCTCGAAAATAGAAAATGCACAACAAAACAAATGAAGAAATGGGCAGAAACAGGAGTCGATGTGTGTGACATAACTGTAAAAGAAACCGGCTGAATAAAATGAGATTTACATATAGAAAGGCCAAATGAAAACCAGCATTAACACATAAACAAGATTAGAGTGGGCTAAAGAGAAGAAGCCATGGAGTGTGGATGATTGGATGTGTTGTGAACTTGGTTCTTCTAAAGTGTAGAAAACTCAGAAGAGAAGACCAGGAGAAATCGGATTGGATCGTCAGTAGGATTCTTTATTGAGAACACAAGCTGTTGGTCTGTAGTCATCGAAATCTCAAACTCAAGCAACTTTACAAGGTCATTTTATAGGCATTTCTGGAGGAGGGACTCTTGGAGGTGGAGACAAACCCAATAATCAAATGCATAGACACTAATCCAATCAACCTAACGAATCAACGTCTGGGCCAGGGGGCTCCGAAAGATAGACACTAATCCAATCAACCTAACGAATCAACGTCTGGGCCAGGGGTTCTTTGAATCAACGTCTGGGTTCTTTGAATCTCTGCCAATCAACATGACTTGATTGAGACAGAGCACAGTTGATAATAAGAATCTAAGTTAAACATTTAAATATAATTTGTAATCCCACAATTCCCCCTTTGAGAGTTCTAATAACTCTCACAAAATACAAATTTAGACACTTGAAAGTTAATTCTTGTAACTTGTAATCATTACAGGCACATTGTACATGTTCTGTGTTGCTTATATGTAATTGCATGCTGACACAGAAACAAAACATGCAATTAGGGTCCGTGAAGTTTTTACAGGTAATAATCTTTTCTGGTTGGACTGTCATTTCCTCGTGAGAGGCGGGCGTCATTTGCTGAACGAAACACATGATACTGTGGATGCATAGATAGTATGCAAGTAGGAGAAACAACAGCAGAATTGCTATTTCCTTGATCCACAGCCAGGGTTTACCTAACAAGTTTCCGAACCATGAATAATTATCTTCAGTCATCTGGTGTAATTTTGCTGAAAGACCAAGAATGTGCAAACGTTCTTTCCAGCAAACAAGGCATTTCTTGACATATTCATCAGCTCTAAGAATATGTTGTTTCTGGGGTCTACACTTTGCGTGATGTCCATGATGGTTAATAGTACGAAAATCTTGATCATGTTGATGGATGACTGAAGTTCCCGTATGTGAGTCTCTGCGTTGTGTATTTTTTTTTTTCTTTCTTCTTTCTTTTCTCTTTCTTGTGTGATAGTTGGCTCGGCAATGGGTCTAGTTGTTTTCTAGAGGTTGTGGCTTCATCCGCAGGTGAGAAGGGCGGTGCATATGGATCTCAGGACAGCCATCAAGTGGTATCTGCACAGAGGAAGAAAAAAAAGCCAAAACAAAAGAGAACAACGGCACATAGCAGTATTTGTTGTAGAGTCTGCAAACATTAGGGTTGTATCCTCTGTTCAAATATAGTCTGCTATTGTTGTTCCTTCTTTCCCTATTTCTCAATTCCTGCGACACCTAAAGAACAGTGAGGTAAGGATGGACTATTGGATGGGGAAAGGCCTATGAGGAAATCTTCACCGCAGGGTTGGCCCCCGAAGCCTGTTGCTTTCGGTTCTTCCCTGGGCTCCTCACTGGTCCGTGTGTCCTATCCTATCCCTGTAGGTGGGGGAACAACTTTACAGTGTGACACATGAGTCCAGGTTTTCCTTCCCTGACACAACACTGCAGCAGCTGTAATCAACATCACTTGATGTGGTCCGTACCACTTAGGCTCTAATGGCTTGTTTCTGAACGCCTTTATCATGACCCATTGACCTGGGATGATTGTGTGTCCACCTTCTGGTGGAGTCTGCCAACACGACTCAACTCTCTCTTTGGCACTCTGCACTGCCTTTGCGAGGTTTTCACAGTAAGCGATCAGGGCATCTGAAGCAATGTGCACATCAGCATTTGTAAGATCAATCACACCTGGCATCTGCATTGGGCGTCCAGTAATAATCTCATGAGGGCTCAGTCCTACTGATCTGTTAGGTGATGCTCTCACACTACACAGTACTGCGGGCAGTGCTTCCACCCATGGTACTCCTTCCTGATGCATTTTGCTTAGCCTGGTTTTGATTGTTCTGTTTGATCGTTCAACCTGTCCTGATGCTTGTGGCCTATAGGGACAGTGAAGGTTCCACTTAATCTTCAACATTCTAGACACTTCCTTGACTACCTGTCCTGTGAAGTGGGTACCTTGATCTGAGTCAATGCAATCTGGTAATCCCCATCTGGGAATGAAATCAGTGACAAGACATTTAGCAGTATGTGCAGCTGTGGCACGCCCTGTTGGATAAGCTTCTACCCATCTTGAGAACTTGTCTATTACTACCAAAACGTCAGTTTTTCCTTTACAAGGGGGCAACGATATGTAATCAACTTGCAGGTGATGAAATGGCCCTGGTGGAGCTGGGGTATGTGCTGCTGGTGTAGTGGCTGCTGGTACATCATTATTTTTCTGACATGTAACACATCTCTTGACTGTTTCAGTGGCTGCGTTTCTGAATTTTGGATTCCACCATTGATTTGAGAACCTGTGATTCATTGTTGCTGGACCACTATGACCCAAACTGTGTATTTGTTGAGCCAAATATGGCAACAGTGATTCGGGAGCAACATACTTTCCCCCTTTGGTCCAGCAGCCGGATGAATCCACAGTGGCTCCTTTGTCTAACCATGTCTATGCTTCATATAGAGGAACGTCTTTATACAGATTAACGATTGATTCAGGAGGTAGAATTGTCTTCTGTGCTGTACTACCTGAACACACTTGTACAGTTGCATAGAAACAAGCCTGTTTAGCCGCTACATCAGCGAGAGCATTACCTTTAGCTTCCGTAGTATTAGTTGTGAGATGTGCTTTCACTTTGATCACCGCTAATTTCTTTGGGAGATTCATGGCAAACATTAAATCTTTCACTAATCCAGCATGCTTAATGGGGGATCCAGCAGAAGTTAGAAATTTTCTGGTTTGCCAAATGACACCAAAATCATGAATTACCCCAAAAGCATACCTGGAATCTGTGTAGATATTTGCAACCGATCCTGAAGCTAGCGTGCATGCTCTAGTTAAGGCTACTAGTTCTGCAGCTTGAGCTGAAAAATGATCTGGAAGACGACCTGAAGCAACTACTTCAGTGGTGGAAGTTACTGCATATCCTGCTCGTCTGTTACCTTCAATAACTTGAGCTGAACCATCAACAAACAACTCCAATTCTGCGTTCTCTATGGGAGTTTCTGCTATTTCACTTGTCGCTGCATATGTAAGCGTAACACAATCATGAGTCATTTCGCCTTCACCCTCTAACACAAATTCAGTCATTGCAGACATCATACATGAGGATGGGTTCGTGACTGGTGCACGCTGTATAACAATATTCGGGGCTGTGAGAGTTGCTAACCAATTTCCCCAACGGGAGGAGGTGACAAGTGACTTTTGCTTGATTCATTAGTGTGGACACTGCGTGAGGGCATTTTACGTTTACAGTCTGACCTAACACCATTCCTGATGAAGCCTGAAGCGCTAGATGAACTGCCTGTACTGCTCTGAGGCATGGGCCCATACCTTGAGCGACTATGTCAAGTTTACCGGATTAGTAATGAATTGGGCGTAAGCTGCCCCCATGATCTTGCATTAGACATGCAGTCATAAAGCCTAAGTGTTCATGGACATAAAGCACAAAGGGTCTATCAGATTGGGCAATTCCTAATGCTGGTGCTTGACCTAGTGCTCTCTTCAAATCATTAAAAGCTTTGAGATGAAGTTCTTCCATACAAACAGTATCTGAATCTTTACCATGGCCTTTCAACAAATCATAGAGAGGCTGAGCAATCGAGGCATAGTCTTCAATCCAAGGTCTACAATAACCTGTTGTTCCTAAAAATGAGCGGAGTGTTTTAATGGTAGTAGGCGGAGGTATGGCTTTGATTGAAGCCGCTCGATCCTGTGTAATGGATCTATTTCCTGCACCAATTGTTTGACCCAGAAATGTGACTTGCTTTTTAGCGATTTGAGCTTTGTGAAAGCTGCATTGGTGTCCTTTTTTATGCAAATAGTCCAACAATGATGCCAATTCAGTTTGATGTACCTCATGATCTGTTGAGGCAATCAAAATATCATCGACATATTGGATCATAGTGGACTGTTTTACCGGACATTCTGGGTCACACAAATCACGTCTGACAGCCTGATGATATATGGTTGGGGAGTTTTGCAATCCCTGTGGTAATCGTGTCCACTGGTATTGTTCATAGTCAACTGTGAAAGCTAACCATGGCTGGCTGTCAGAGTGCAACGGTACAGAAAAAAATCCATTAGACATATCAATTACTGAAAAAATCTTACAATCTAATGGTAAGCCATTACAAATTGTAGATGGATCTGCCACTAGGGGGGTGATTTTATCAATATTTTTATTGGCTACTCTGTAGTCTATTGTAAGTCTCCATGTCCCATTAGATTTCTTGATGGGCCATATGGGTGAATTACATGGACTGTTGGTTTTAACTAGCACTCCTTGCGTCAGCAAATTTTCTACAATAAGTTTGATTCCCTGTATAGCTTCCTTATTAATCGGATATTGTTTGGTGACCGGAGGTGGAGTTCCTGTCAATTTAACTGGTTCTACACCTGTCAACAACCCACAATCATCCTTGTCTTTAGCCCAAATTGGATGGTTCTGTAAGAAAGCATACTCGGGAGGGGTTGCATTATTGGTAGAAATCTGTGCTGAGGAAATTTTTATGCTAGTAGATTCTGAGGACGTGTCTAAAGTTAGATTTATTTGTCTCAGAAGATCCATGCCTAAAATTGCACCTGTATTTAATGGAGCGCATAGCAATTTTGTAGTCAGAGTTTTTGGGCCAAATTGTACCTCTATGGGCGGAGTTTCATACAAAACAGAATCTTCACCTATTACACCAGTTAAACAAAGTTTGGTTTTCTTGTATGGGATGTTTAAACCTTGTGCCAATTTTGTAGGGATTACTGTAATTTCTGCACCTGTATCAAGCAAAAAATCAATCTCTTTCTCTTTTATGCTACCTTTCACAAAAATTCTTTGGTCATTGTGTTGGATTACAGGGGAAAGGTAGCTACTCACAGCCCCAACAATTAGTTTTTTTCTTGGTCTTGTTGTGCTCTTAGAAGAGCCTGAACTAGCTGTCCTACAGTTTCAGTGGTCACTGGCGGAACTACTTCAGGGTTGTGTGCAGGCTGAGAAGGAGCAGAATTATGCATAGCATTTCTTTTACTATCTTGCAACTTCTTCCTACACTCTTTCTCCCAATGTCCTAATTTTTCACAGTATTTGCATTTGCTTTCTCTTTTAGACCATCTATTGTCTTGTTTCGTTGTGTTAAACGTAGCTGCTGCTACTCTTACTTTTGCCTTGACATCAGCATCTCTTTCCCATGTAGCTAACCTGTCTAGGTTACTTCTGAGAGTTCTGTTAGACCAAGTTAGATCTAAAAATGGTAAAGCTTTTCTGTATTCGGCTACAAGGCCATCTGACCAGATACGAACCAGGGGTCCCTTGTCCTCTAGCACACTTTCAGGGTCATCAACAATTCCACTGTAAATTACAGCTGACTGACAAAATCTCTCAGTATATTCACTCACAGATTCTTCTTTCCTTTGCACACAGTTAGTGATTCTGGACCAGTCTATTTTGGGTCCCATGATATTCTTTAGAATTTTCAAAACACCTTCTCTCAAATCGCTTTTACTGGCATGTTGTAGTTCAGAAGTAACAGCAGACTCAAAACTGTTGAATTCAGATTCAGTTAGAATTTGTGACATCAGCTGTGTGACTTCTGTTAACGACATGTCATAGAGACGCATTTTGCTGATCAATGCTCTTCTAAATTCAGAAAAATTTGTGCGTGCTGAGGGTAAGCTCTGGGATAGTCTCTCTATATCTTTAGGTCCTAGCGCTTTGGCAACAGTTTGTACTTGGACAACAGAAGAGTTGGGAGGAACACTTTCAATTCCCTCAATTCCCTGAGATCTCCTCCTAGCACCACACACATTGACGGAATTTACAGGCACATCAGTTACTGATTGGAGAGCTACATCTGTTTCAAAAAACGCTTGTAAATCAGGGTAAATGTTATCAGGCTGACTAACTTCCACATCAGTTTTTGCTGAAGCTTTGTTTTGGTTCAATTTCTTAGTTAAAGAGGATACTCTAGCACGGAGCTCTTTGTTCTGTTCCTCTAGCTCTGAGTTACGCTGAGACTGTTGTGTGGCTAATGTTAAACTGAATTCTCTGTGACAACAGATAATGCCTTTCACATTGTTCTTGCGAATACATGCTCCTAGTACCTTTTTACACTCTTCTACAGACCAAGTCTTGTCTGGATGGATCTCATATTTCTGAGTTAGTTCTTGTCTAACTTTCTCAGTGACTATTAGGTTCATTTGCACTCCTAGCAGTGATTTGAATTCACTATCTGACCACAAAGGAGTCGCAAGACCACTCTTTTCTGTGGTTGGAATCAGCCTAGCATTCCTTCTAACCATTTTGTAAGTTTCTTCTGTACCACACAAACAAACACTAAACAAAAAAAACAAAACACTAAAACTTCTCTGATCCACAGAGGGTACGCTTGTTAACACATCAACTATTGTTAACCTTCCCTGGCAAAGCAGAGGATAACACAAATTACTAGCACTTTACGCTAATCTTCCCTGCTAAAACAGAGGGTAACCAGTTATTCCCTGCTGAAACAGAGGATAACAAATATTAGCATGTGATGCTATTCTTCCCTGCCTGAACAGAGGATAAACAATTCTTCCCTGCTGGAACAGAGGATAACAAAATATTAGCACGTAATGCTAAATCTTCCCTGCCTGAACAGAGGATAACCTTCATCTCTAAAAGAAATTTTTAGAGGATAACTTAGTTAACCAAACCCTACAGCTGTCTGTTAACTCTTCTCTGACGGCGCAGAGGATAACAAATTTGTACTGGTCTTAAAGGTTCTTTTGGATAGAGTGACACTCACCAACCCTTGGTTGTACAGAAAGATTCAGTCTGGAACGAAGTCAGATCTTTGTTAAGCTTGAAGTTTCAATCTGGATTCAGGTGAGGAGCTCTATCCGGGGCACGGCACCATCTGTTATGAACTTGGTTCTTCTAAAGTGTAGAAAACTCAGAAGAGAAGACCAGGAGAAATCGGATTGGATCGTCAGTAGGATTCTTTATTGAGAACACAAGCTGTTGGTCTGTAGTCATCGAAATCTCAAACTCAAGCAACTTTACAAGGTCATTTTATAGGCATTTCTGGAGGAGGGACTCTTGGAGGTGGAGACAAACCCAATAATCAAATGCATAGACACTAATCCAATCAACCTAACGAATCAACGTCTGGGCCAGGGGGCTCCGAAAGATAGACACTAATCCAATCAACCTAACGAATCAACGTCTGGGCCAGGGGTTCTTTGAATCAACGTCTGGGTTCTTTGAATCTCTGCCAATCAACATGACTTGATTGAGACAGAGCACAGTTGATAATAAGAATCTAAGTTAAACATTTAAATATAATTTGTAATCCCACAATGATAGTGATATTCAGTGATGAATCACGAATCTGCATTGGACAAGGAGATGATGCTGAAACTTTTGTCTTGTGCTGTTCTAATGAAATGTATAAAGATGACTGCCTAAAGGAAACAACCAAATTTCCCAACTTATTTATGATATGGGGCTGCATGTCAGGTAAAGGACCAGGGGAAATGGCTATAACTGTAAATATGTCTAACAGTACACTGTGTGTGCTGAGTATATGTATGTGTATATTGCACATTGTCTGTATAAGTCTGTAAGTATGTAATGGTACTGTCTATATGTTAATTGTTTCTGCACTGTCTGGAGCACGCTCTCAAGAATTTCACTCACCAAGGCACATGTGCTGTGATGATGTGACAATAAAAGTGATTTGATTTGATTTATCCTTACCTCAACAGTCAATGCACAGGTTTACATTGAAACTTTGGACACTTTTCTCATTCCGTCAATAGAAAAGAAGTTTGGTGATGATGTTAGTATGATAATTCACCTTGCCACACAGCAAAGAGTGTTAAAGCTTTTCTTCAGGAAAGGCATATCAACTCAATGACATGGCCAGCAAACAGTCCAGGGGCCTCATTTATAAAATGTTACGCAGAAACCATCCTAAATTTGTTCTAAGATCATTTCGCAAAAGTGCGTAAGTGCGATTCAGAGAAAACGAACGTGCGCACAAAAACACGTGCGTACGCCTCTCTTCCAGATGTGACGTTTATAAATCGCAAATTATCTTGAAATTGTGCGCAGCTGACTGGTGTCAGATCTCCGCCTTGTAAACGCCCCCTAATTAATATCATTATCATATAAAAGAGCACACGCCAATATCCAAATTTCTATGCTTGAGAATGACGAGCACAAAGAAAAAAAAAACTTTACTGAGTCTGAAATTGAGGTCCTGCTGGCGGATAGAGGTTCGTGCGGGGACGCTTTTTGAGAGTCTCTTCAGTGGGCTTTCACACAAAACAAATTTTGTGGCATGGCAGTGTATAGCGCAGGCTGTGAACGAGGTAGGGGGGCAGCAAAGGTCCCTAAAAGACGTAAAAAAAAAAAAATGAAATTACAGTCCAAAAAATGCGTTGTCTTCTCATTGCACGGTTTGCAATATCTTCAAGAAGCACTAATGCTGCCATTCTGCTTCTTGCAAACTACTACTTCATAGGCCATTTTATAGGCCATAGATGCATAGGAATTATTAACATGCGTGGATCCAAATTATTTCATAATGTGTCATTCTTTGGACAAACAATGTGTGTGTGGTTATATTTTTTTCTATTGACTATCAAAATTACTACTAGAAACAACAGAAATAATAATAATAGTAGTAGTAGTAGTAGTAGTAATTATTAAACAATAAGGTTTCCAAAAGTAAGAATAAACAACGAATTCAAGTAAAATTCAGTCATCTTATAAAAAGTGAGCATCCTACTTTTAAAATCACTTGCTATGACAACTAATAAAAAGTGTAGTATCACAAAATTCTAGCAAAACTTTAAAAAAAAAACATTATAGAAAGAAAAATTGGATGTTTCATATCATAATAAAATAAATTATTACACGATTATGGTCTCAGGTCTGAAAAAACCTGCATGTGATTTGGAATGTCTTTATATTTACAGTTTACTAATGCTGCTCAAATGTGCCATTAATGTACTGACACAAACATGTCTAGTGTATTTTATACAAATATAACTGATGTAAATGACAAAAACAAAGTTTAAGGCTGATGTCTCTATTCATTTTCACAGAAGCAAAGCAGCAGATGTTATAAATAAAAACAGTTAACAATGTTATTGAATAGAATATATTAAAACCGTTATTGAACGACATATTCTTATAGGCTACACAGACAAAAAAGTTGGAGATGTGTTTATGCATTTTATTTTATTTTTTTATTTTATTTTACGCAATAGTAGTAAAACGACGTCGCCAGTTCTCTTGTAAAATAAAATAATAAAAAACAACAACAAGGAATAAACTGTGTAGCCTAGAATGCGAGTAAACAACTCTCAACATTAGGCTACTAAAAAGGTCAGTTTAATCTCGCAAAAACTCCCGTTAATAAAAAATCTGACTACACTGCACAATTAATCTCTCACACTGCATCTTTGTTGTTTATGATGAATTCGGTGCTTGCACGTACACCGCTTTTATTAGATATTCAAATAGCTGCAGTACTCCGACTTTGCCACAAGGAAAAGTGCGTACGCCTGCTCAGACCTTGACGTGGCGGTAAGCACTTTTCCACGTCAAAGACCGTCTTTATAAATATGAGCTTTGGCGTGGATTTAAGCGTACGCACACTCTAAGATCAAATCTGAGCGTACGCACGCTTTATAAATGAGGCCCCAGATCTCAATCCAATTGAAAATATATGGTGGAAATTGGAAAAAAAAACGGTCCATGACAAGGCTCCATCTTGCAAAGCTGATCTGTCAACCGCTATTCAAGAAAGTTGGAGCCAGCTTGATGAATATTGTTTTTCATTAGTGAAGTCCGTGCCCTAAATAATTCAGGCTGTCATAAATGCCAGAGGAGGAGCAACAAAGTACAAATTGTGTTTTTTTGGTTAATGATTCCATAGTTTTTTCCTCAACACTGAATGATTCCATAATTTTTTCCTGTACTTGATATGGAAAATAATTTTCCATTAATTAAAAGAGTTTAATCTCATTTGTTTGAAGTATGTTTCACATAACCAGAATGTTGAATTATTAAACAAAAATTGTTTTGTGTCATATCTGTGATTCGTTTATTTGCTATGAAGTTAAAAAAATTGGGTGAACAACATCTAAGTGTGGTGATTCCATAATTTTTGCCAGGGGTTGTACTTCTACATCACTTTTGTCAACATAGTCCATAGTTATAAAAAAAAAAAATCTTGACTTTATCTAGTGCAGGGGTGTCAAACTCTGTTCCTGAAGGGCCACAACCCTGCATAGTTTAGATGCAACCCTAATTAAACACATCTGATCCAGCTAATCAAGTCATTAAAGCTTATTTGAAAACTACATGGTATGTGTGTTGGAGCAGGGTTGGAACTAAACTCTGCAGGGCTGCGGCCCTCCAGGAACTGAGTTTGACACCCCTGATCTAGTGGTTCTTTTGGGAGAAAAAGTAGGGAGCATTTTATCCCAAGGGGGGCTCCCCCCCCCCTTCTGCTGCCATCCTGAACCAGAGCACTCAGCCTCGTGATCGGACACACACTGCACTATAAACACACCAGCCCCCTCACAGAGGTACACACAGTATGAAATGGACTCTTCAACAGACTCTTCTGAGCTGAAGAGCTTAAAGAGAACTTGTCAGAGTCATTTTTCACCCCCCCCCCCCCCCCCCCCCCCCCCCCCCCCCAAAAAAAAAATGAAAATCCTGTTTTTAGATCCTTTAAGATTTGCACTGTGACAATTTTTAATTCAACTAAGCACATTAATCTTGCTTAATTTACTTCTTCTTATTACTGTAATGCACAGTCTGTGCCATATATGGAAGGCGCTGGAGTTGAGGCGTGTGGCGATAATGATCAAGAGGAGAAGCGGGGGGTTGAGTCTGGTGAAGTGGGCGTGTCTGTGGATGATTTGCTCAGAGTTCTGAGTCATGGAGATGATCATGTCTCCTCATGTCTGAACCGATTCCAGCCAAACCACAGGAGCAGAGAAGAACTCAAGAGAGGTAGAATATAACAGCTTTGCTTCAAAACCAAAAGATCCCAACTTTACTTAATTTGGATCATTAATGAAAAATATAAACAAATAGGAAATATTTTTATTTAAAAAAATACTTAATATGTTTGTGTATGTGTGTGTGTGTTAGTCACTTATAACTGCCTCAAATGTAGGTCTATTTGTGAAATCTTTGTGTCCAGTAGATGTTCACTGGAAAGTATTTCACTTAGTTTTGGAACAGAGTGACGTGTTTCTGTAGATCAGTAGATGGTGTAAAGGGTCTGTATGGAACTGTATTTAATGTGTTGTTGTATGTTCAGGAGCTGCTGAAGGTGTTTAAGGAGTTGGGCTTTAAGGGTGAGGAGAAGATTCCTTTCTCTATGAGTGAACACTCTATCCCAGGATCCCTTTCTGTAAGACCTGATGGAAGCATCCTCAGAGTACCTGCTTCCTGTGAGTATAACATGATCTCACACACATACTACAGCAGAGCTCAGTGGTGAGAGTTTTCTGGCAAACAAAAGTTTAAATTAAAATATAAACATAAAAAATATATTTTTATTTTGGCATTTGAATGATCTCAACACAGAAGATTCCAGTCACTAAACTGATTCATTTTGCTTACATTAAAACATCCATTTGAAACATTTTAAGCTTTGATTCCATGTTCCATGAAAACTTCCTGTTTCATTAGAAATTACATCAACACCGGACAGAAACATGCACTCATCAAGACTTGATAGGGTCTTTATTGTAATGTGAAATACAAATGAAGGTTGTTTTAATTGTGATTACATTTCTTCTGTACAGGACATTCACAAACTTTTCGAGGCCCAACAAACTGAAGCTCTTAGAAGCTTCTCAACATGATAAACAATCAAAACAACTCACCAACACATGCATCAGACAAGGTTCACACTAATGGAGTAATAAATGTAAGTGGAACAAACATTAAAGCTGCATTTGGTATAGTAATAACATTATTTAATGTAATTAACATCAAATTGATCATGAACAGAACACTGATCTGAACCCTACAATAAACTCAAATTTCTTCATTCTAAATGTATTTATTTATTGAAGTGGAGATACACATTTGATTGTACCCATTACAACAGTCATATCAGTTAATTTGGTGTATTTGTGTGAATCTAAATGGAAGCTTGAACATGATCCTTTACAACAAAAACAACAATTAAGATAAATCAACGTAAAATCACTTTACATCAACATAAATGTGAAGTAAAAAAGAATGTATAAAATGAGTATAAATAATATATGAATGAATGATTTGTTAAATGAGTATGTATATATGAATACACAAGTGTATGAATAAAATGAATGACTTGGGGCTGCCATTCAATTACATTTTTTAAATCTAATTAATTACATGATGTGTTGATTAATTAATCCAATTCAGGTGCCCAACCCTGTTCCTGGAGATCTACCTACCAGCAGAGTTCAGCTCCAACCCTGATCAAACACAACTGAACCAACTAATTAGGATCTGAAGAAGCTCTTGATAATTACAGACAGGTGTGTTTGATCAGGGTTGGAACTGAACCCTTCAGGTAGGTAGATGTCCAGGAACAGGGTTGGGCACTCCTGATCTAATTAATCGCAAATTACATTTGGCTATGAAAATACCCCCAAAAGATTATTTAATGCTATTTTTGTGTTAAATGAGAAAGTATTAAGTAGACATTACAAATAGTAGCTTTAGAAATATTTTTATTTGAATAAACTTAAAATGTATTACACAAACATTTAGGCTATAATGGCCTAACGTAAACTATGGAACATAAATGAAGATAATTTGAGAAACATATTTTTTTTTTGGTTCATGCAATGGAAGTCACAGAACCAATGTGAAGTGTGCGCACTCCGAAGTATGCATTTGAAGTGCGATTGCGTCACAGTGTCACGACGTGACGCAAAAGTGATTCACGAACAAAACATCACTGAATCAAACAACTTTGGTGTCATTGCGTTTACCACCTTTAATGTTCATACACGACAATGTAAGTTTCTTTCTTTCCTTCACAGACAAGACACAACAAGCATTTTCTCCAATTTACAACATTTGAAAACCGAAAGCTGCCACATACAGGTAACGTTATAGGAGTTTGCAGTCATTTTTGCTTAAATCCAAATTTTAAAATATATTATTGGGGGGGAAATGTGGATATTACAAATGTTATTTATTTATATACAGTTGTGTTCAAAATAATAGCAGTGTGTTTAAAAAAGCGAGTAAAGCTCAAAATCCTTATAATAACTTTTACTTCAATACACACAAATGCATTGGGAACACTGCACATTCTATTCTAAATCAAAATATGAAGAAAGATTTAGCAAATGTGTTATTACTTTACAGAAAGTGAAGAAAAAGGAATATTAGGCTGTTCAAAAAAATAGCAGTGTCTGCATTTGTCTTTACAAAGCCAAACATTTACCGTATAAACAGAAAAATGCTTGAAGATTTAGCTTTCTTGTGAATGACTGAACTAACATTTAGTTGTATAGCCACGGTTTCTGAGAACTGCTTCACATCTGTGTTGCATGGAGTCTGGCACCTTGTGAACAGGTATTCCAGCCCAGGACGATTGCACTACAGACCACAATTCCTCTGCATTTCTTGGTTTTGCCTCAGAAACAGCATTTTTGATGTCACCCCACAAGTTTTCTATTGGATTAAGGTCTGGAGATTGGGCTGGCCACTCCATAACGTTCATCTTGTTGGTCTGGAACCAAGATGCTGCTTGCTTACTGGTGTGTTTGGAGTTGTTGTCTTGTTGAAACACCCATTTCCAGGGCATTTCCTCTTCGGCATAAGGCAACATAACCTCTTTAAGTATTTGAATGTACTCAAACTGATCCATGATTCCTGGAATGCGATAAATAGGCCCAATAGGTAGTATGAGAAACATGCCCATATCATGATGCTTGCGCCACCATGCTTCACTGTCTTCACAGTGTACTGTGGCTTGAATTCAGTGTTTGAGGGTCGTCTGACAAACTGTCTGCGGCCCCTAGACCCAAAAAGAACAATCTTGCTTCATCAGTCCACAAAATATTGTGCCATTTCTCTTTAGGCCAGTCAATCCGTTCTTTGGCAAATTGTAACCTCTTCATTTTTCAACAATGAGACTTTGCGGGGGCTTCTTTCTGATAGCTTGGCTTCACATAGGCGTCTTCTAATTGTTACAGTGCTCACAGGTAACTTTAGACTTTCTTTGATCACCCTGGAGCTGATCGTTGGCTGAGTCTTTGCCATTTTGGCTATTCTTCGATCCATTCGAATGATAGTTTTCCATTTTCTTCCACATCTTTCTGGTTTTGGTTGCCATTTTAAAGCATTTGATATTATCTTAGCTGATCAGCTTATAATTTTCTGCACTTCTTTATATGTTTTCCCCTCTCTAATCAACTTTTTAATCAAAGTACGCTATTCTTTTGAACAATGTCTGGAACGACCCATTTTACTCAGATTTTCAGAGAAATGCACAGTACAACATCTGCTGCCTTCGTCCTTAAATAAGGGTCACTTGTTTGACACCAGTTTTTTCACAGAATGATTTACCTCTAATTAAACTCCACACTGCTATTATTTTGAACATACCCTTTTCAATTAATGATTCAATTACACAGAATCAACAGCATGCATGTCATGACTGTTGGGTCTGTTGGCTTTCTATTACTCTACCACACCTACTAGTAAAATATTTGCCATGTAGAATATAATTTCTACCAAAAACAGTGATTGATCTGGTTAGTGATGTTGGACTGCTATTATTTTGAACACAACTGTATATATATATATATATATATATATATATATATATATATTGTTAAAATGTTACCTTATGCGAGTTAAAATAGTTTAAATGAAGCAGAAGAACGTGCGTGTCGTCCGTTTTCCCGCAGTTTTTCAAACGGATCATCTGTGCTTCTTCTTCTTCTTCTTTGGGGTTTTACGGCAGTACGATTTGTTGCATTACTGCCACCTGCTGTTCTACAGTCCATTTATATTAAAGTCTACTGTCCAGTCCGGTTACTTTTAGAAAAGTAAATAGGGGCCATTCCACCGAATGGGTAGCATTTCTGTCCCCAGGACATTATGGCCCGGTTTCACAGACAGGTCTTAGAGTAAGCCAGGATTAGATCAAAGTTCAATTAGGACATTTAAGCAATTTTTATGAACGTGCTTAGAAAAAAACATTAGTGTGCATCTTGAGACAAAACAAAGGCACTGATATATTTTAAGCTGAAACAGCTCAGACTTACATTTTAGTCTAGGACTAGGTTTAAGCCTGGTCTCATGGATTAAAGCAAAAATAAATCTTCTGACTGATTTTTCCTCGGCCAAACCCCATTCCACAGCCATACCTGTCACACACCCAGTTTAAGAGCCGTGTTTTTCTTCTTGTAATTAGGAGCGCTTGTCCTTCTAATTTAAGAAATTTAGGAGCACCTTCTGATCAATAATCAAAAATTCTAATACGAGGTGACATTTAACACCCTTAAAGTGACTTACCGGGGTATTTTCCTTTTACCTTTGCAATGGCATCATTTTCATCTTTGTCAAATTCAAAAATGTATGGTTATAAGCTTTTTAAAAATTATATTTAAAACAATATAATAAGAAGTAGAATAAGACAAATAAGTTACCAGTCATATGAAATTAGTATTAATAAAAAAATAATTTGTACTACAGAGGTGGCACAGAAGAACACAAAAGTGGCTTGTAGTTGTAGGTACATTTTCAGACGTTTAATGAGGCTCAGAGGTGGAATGAGTGCAATTAAATTCATAGATTCATGTGGAGATTAAAGTTTTAAATATAAAATTTTGAATACAGAAATATTAAATGAATTAAATAACTGAAATGATACGCTAAACTGAAACTGAAACCACCAGCAGGTGGCGGTAAGTCACTGATTTTTTTCACTGAATCATTTATTCAATTGATTTGTTCGAACGGCTGATTCATTCTGGAATGAAGCAAGTGACTGTCTTTATGAATGGGGAATCATGAATCACTGACTCACAAGATTCGTTCAGGAAACGCAGTTCATTCATGAATGAAACACCGCTGTGTTTGCTTTTAGAGATGCGCAGCGCTCAGCTGCAGAGGTGGAAAGAGTACGAAAATATTCTACTCAAGTAAAAGTACCATTACATTAATGAAATTTTACTTAAGTACAAGTAAAAGTACCAGTCTAAAAATCTACTCAAGTAAAAGTAAAAAGTAGCTCGTTTAAAATTTACTCAGAGTAAAAATTACTTTGTTACATTTTAACAGTGGGAGAGAGGCAAAAATGGGATAGTCCAAGGGTGTCAAACTCAGTTCCTGGAGGGCCACAGCCCTGCACAGTTTAGATATAACCCTAATTAAACACATCTGATCCAGCTAATCTAATCATTTAGGATTATTTGAAAACTACATGGTTTGTGTGTTGGAGCAGGGTTGGAACTAAACTCTGCAGGGCTGCGGCCCTCCAGGAACTGAGTTTGACACCCCTGGGATAGGCCTATTAATCTCAAACTAGTTGTTTTTAACCTGCAGTTACAAATACAGAAATAATAAATAAAATAAAATAAAAAGATACTTTAAATGTGAAATTAAAACCGCCAGTAGGTGTCAGCAAGTCACTGTTAATAAGTGAGTCATTGCGATTGAACCGAATCATTTAAACGGTTGATTCATTCAGGAATGAAACACCATCATTGCTCAGAGACAAAAAAAACTGTGCTATGGTGGCTGTTTGGAATTATTTTTGTCGAAATAGAGCAAAACCAGATTTTTGGAGGAAAAAACAGCACTCTTTGTGTGATATTGATTTACTATATGAAATGATATAAATATATACATTTTCGGGGGGTTGTTATTCAAAACATTCCCAAAAGCATTAACTATATCATGAAAATCTCTGAAAATTGTCTATGCATAAAAACCTGTCTGTTTACTTAAGTAACAGATATGGGTGTCATGCATAACATAGGCCTATTTTTAATACGACTGACTTTATATTTAATGTGAATATTAAAAACATTGTAAGTTAGGCTACTTATCATAACACTTTCATTGTACAGAAAGAGAGCAAAGAACATTTACATTATCAAAGAACATTTTCACTGACAGTCAAGAGTTCAAGCACTCTCAAAACCTCCCATTAAAATCACTGAAGCTGTTTACACTGTGAAATGAATATCTTACTTACAGATTCATACACATATGCACTTTGTTGTTTCTAACGAAAGAATTCGCCAGAAAGAGGTATTCAGTCAGCGAGCAAGTGAAGAAAACACCTTTTTTATTTTAGCGATGACTCATCTGAACACCTCTGATTGGTCATTGCATTCATAAGCTCAACAGCATTGTGTGTGATTGGTTATAATGCAGCGCTGTATAAACGCGTCTGTCTTTGGCTCAGCGCCAGCCAGCGAACTCAGATTTGAATTTAGCAGCTGATGATATGACGCACTGAACGATTTAATCACGCCGGTGTGATTGTATCAAATATAGAAAATATTATTCGGCTATTTTTTGTCTTTTGGAAGCTGCATTCAAAATCCACTTGGCTCAAAAATCTGAGGTACGTGCCCCCTCACTTTGAATAGGCATGACGCCTCTGACCTTACCTCTACATGCTCGCGAAGGGTTGATGTCTAGATTTTATAAGCTGCTAGTTTGGTCTCTCTAGGCAAACATAGCTTACACTGCATAATAGAGCATAAATATGGCCAGGGGTTCACTTCATTTCCTTCGAGTTCAACTTCAGCAGAATACGACGGGGTTTGGTTTTCAGCTGGGTCTGCACCATAACGCCTGTCTTGTCCGTCTGCATCTTTCTTGTGATTTTAGCGGCAGTTTGTTCTCCTGCCCATTATTTACTGCAGTAGTTTCAAGGGAGCGCTTTTTTTTTTTTTTAAATGTAGCGAAGTACAATACTTTTTAAAAAATATACTTAAGTAAAAGTAAAATTACAGATTTTAAAAATTACTTTAAAAAGTAGAAGTACACAAAAAAGCTACTCAATTACAGTAACGCGAGTAAATGTAATTCGTTACTTTCCACCTCTGCTCAGCTGTTACTTTATTTGGAACTATTTTCGTTGATGATACAGAGAAAATCATGCAGTAACGTTACTTGTTTATTGATCTGTTGTATTGAACCAATATCACATTGGCAAAGCCCCTTAATAATTATTAAAAGCTGCCACTCTCCTTATCGCGATCTGTGGGTGAGCTCGCGAGTGAGTTATCAAGACACAAAAGCACGTGCCGAAGCTGCAGCCGTGGCGGGGATGATTTTTTGGTGTAACAACAGAGCGCTACATATTTCTTTCCCCCTCATTTTTTCCAATTGATGGAAATCCGTCGTAGCGACAGAAAACATTAATCCCTGATAACTTTTAAAATGGAGTGAACACGGAGCAGTTTTTCCGTGAGTGGACCCAGAGCGGAGTGATTACAGAACACTAGAGTGGAGAGAGAACGTGCTTTTGCTCCACTCCAGGCTCAAAAAGTTCTTCTTATTTTTTAACTTAAGAAAAAAGCTAAGAATATTTTGTATTCCCAAACATTCTTCTTAAGAATATTCTTATCTTTTTTCTTAAGATTGTTCTTAAGACAAAAATTAAGAAGAATTCAAATTCTTGAAAAGAATCTTCTTAAAAATCATTGTAAATAACTTCTTAAATTTAGGACAGCCCCAGACTTGTCTTAAATCCAAAACGGTAAGAATTATTTAATGAATTTATTGGGTTATTTCAAATTGTTATATTTAAGCATTACAACATTAGCTACATATAGCCTAATACATAGTAGGACTATTAATGGGGATGTGCGCGAGTTTTCTGAAGTGACAGCGATGACTGATAATGTAAACAATGATCGGTTATGATTAGCCTATGTGTGACGCTACTTTTTGCTGACTTCAAAACTCCGTAGCAACTCTACAAAAACGAGTCAGATAGGGAGCTTTAATTTGACGCTTTTATTTTAGCTTTTAAAGGAAAACGCCACCGTTTTTCCATATTCCAATATGTTCTTCCCTCAACTTAGACGAGTTGATATGTACCTCTCCCGTCTCTCCTGGTGAGCGGCGCTGTATTGACTGAGTGAGGAGGAAAGAGCACTTTTGCGCAAATATATGCACTTTAATGAACATACACTATCACACAAATTTGAACAATTTGAGACAGCTTGCGGGCTCTTCCCGGGCTTCTTTACACTTTTCCCCGCACATCCGGCTCTTGGCAGGAGCGGTCGCGGGTCACTGTGTCCCTGCACTGCGATGAGCCGTGCGCCAAAGAAGACCTCGATCTCACGGTCTGCTGCTTTTTAACCGGTGAGGGCGGCAGACGACTGTGAGCGGCGCCCGATCTTTGTGCAGAGATGCATCAGCACCTGTCACTACAGACTGCGACTATGCTATACGACCTAGTTGAACACCACTTCGTAGGGGCGTGAACAACTGACGTAATAGTCCAGCGAAAACTTGAAGGCTGATAGGGTGCGCGCCGGGGCATCAGGTGACTCCTCGCCTTCGCGCGCTTTTCTGCACAGGGGCATCAGGTGACTCCTCGCTTTTGCGCGCCGTTTCATAATATGACTCACTGCCGCTCTGAGGCGGGGGCCGCTTCACTACTGGCGAGTGGGTGAGTGACTGAAGCAGGGGCTCCATGTCACCTTGAATGAGTGAGAGAGCGGAGTCCTCTACACACGGCAGCCGCTGATGTGGGGCTGGTATCATGTGAATGAGAGAGTGTCCTCTACACACGGCAGACTGCTGTGGGGGGGCTGGTATCGTGTGAATAAGAGAGCAGTGTCTTCCAAACACGGCAGCCGCTGATGAGGGGCTGGTATCGTGTGAATGAGTGAGGAGCCAAGTGATTGTGCTTTGTACACGGCAGAGCGCCGCTCTAAGGCTTAGACAGTGGGCCGTGCGGCATCTGCGGCGACATAGGAACCCTTAGCTCCGGTATCTGCACTCAGCTCTCCGCTCCGCCATCGAAGGGGGACGTGAGAAGCCGGGCTGATGTCCTGTCCTGCAGGTTCGATGGGTGAGAGGAATGCGGACATTTAGTCGGCATGAGCTCATCACCAGAGTCCAGGTCCACCGCTGATCGAGGGCAGACGGACTCATCTGAAGAAAAACATACTCACCTGAACGCTGCAGAGGAGCGGCCATACAGAGACCGCCCGAAGTTTATAAGCCATAAATCTAGGTTGTTCAGCAAAGTGAAGGAGAAGATTCTGGCGTAATTGTCGCATGCACCGCATTTTATACTGCCTCTCAGCTTGTCAGTATTTTCATGCATGTGCATACTTCGCAACAATCATTTGACTGGCGTGAGCCAATAGGACTTCAGGAAAGGTTGGAAGGAAGGAGTTCCCATAACGGAGAATTCTCCGTGATGTCTCGTGAAAGCTCGAGAGGGAACTGCGTGCTAGCGGGGAGATTCGCGCTCGCGCATTATATTAATCTACTTTCGCGCTACAAAAATGCGCTCTCGACATTTGCAGTAAAATAAGGCCATACATATTCACATTTTACGCAGAACAGTGTTGTGATTGTTAACTGGCATATTAACAAGAAAAAAAATCAAAATTTGACAAATAATTGTCAGGAAGCTTTAAAAAAATAAAATAAAAAATAAAGTAGCTTTCTGAGGTAGGGGGGCCTGCCGTAATGCTGTAGCCCAGGGGCCTCTGGTTATCTTAAGGCGCCCCTGTCCATGCCACGCCGAATTGAGGCAGTAATTAAAGCAAAAGGAGCCCCTACCAAGTATTGAGTACGTATTCAGTACGTGAACATACTTTCCAGAAGGCCAACAATTCACTAAAAATGTTTTTTTTATTGGTCTTATGAAGTATTCTAATTTGTTGAGATAGTGAATTGGTGGGTTTTTATTAAATGTGAGCCTAAATCATCACAATTAAAAGAACCAAAGACTTAAACTACTTCAGTCTGTGTGCATTGAATTTATTTAATACACGAGTTTCACAATTTGAGTTGAATTACTGAAATAAATTAACTTTTCCATGACATTCTAATTTATTGAGATGCACCTGTGTATACAGTGGGTACGGAAAGTATTCAGACCCCCTTAAATTTTTCACTCTTTGTTATATTGCAGCCATTTGCTAAAATCATTTAAGTTCATTTTTTTTCCTCATTAATGTACACACAGCACCCCATATTGACAGAAAAACACAGAATTGTTGACATTTTTGCAGATTTATTAAAAAAGAAAAACTAAAATATCACATGGTCCTAAGTATTCAGACCCTTTGCTCAGTATTTAGTAGAAGCACCCTTTTGATTTAATACAGCCATGAGTCTTTTTGGGAAAGATGCAACAAGTTTTTCACACCTGGATTTGGGGATCCTCTGCCATTCCTCCTTGCAGATCCTCTCCAGTTCTGTCAGGTTGGATGGTAAACGTTGGTGGACAGCCGTTTTTAGGTCTCTCCAGAGATGCTCAATTGGGTTTAAGTCAGGGCTCTGGCTGGGCCATTCAAGAACAGTCACGGAGTTGTTGTGAAGCCACTCCTTCGTTATTTTAGCTGTGTGCTTAGGGTCATTGTCTTGTTGGAAGGTAAACCTTCGGCCCAGTCTGAGGTCCTGAGCACTCTGGAGAAGGTTTTCGTCCAGGATATCCCTGTACTTGGCCGCATTCATCTTTCCCTCGATTGCAACCAGTCGTCCTGTCCCTGCAGCTGAAAAACACCCCCACAGCATGATGCTGCCACCACCATGCTTCACTGTTGGGACTGTATTGGACAGGTGATGAGCAGTGCCTGGTTTTCTCCACACATACCGCTTAGAATTAAGGCCAAAAAGTTCTATCTTGGTCTCATCAGACCAGAGAATCTTATTTGTCACCATCTCGGAGTCCTTCAGGTGTTTTTTTAGCAAACTCCATGCGGGCTTTTCATGTGTCGGGCCACTCTGCCATAAAGCCCCGACTGGTGGAGGGCTGCAGTGATGGTTGACTTTCTACAACTTTCTCCCATCTCCCGAATGCATCTCTGGAGCTCAGCCACAGTGATCTTTGGGTTCTTCTTTACCTCTCTCACCAAGGCTCTTCTCCCCCGATAGCTCAGTTTGGCCGGACGGCCAGCTCTAGGAAGGGTTCTGGTCATCCCAAACGTCTTCCATTTAAGGATTATGGAGGCCACTGTGCTCTTAGGAACCTTAAGTGCAGCAGAATTTTTTTGTAACCTTGGCCAGATCTGTGCCTTGCCACAATTCTGTCTCTGAGCTCTTCAGGCAGTTCCTTTGACCTCATGATTCTCATTTGCTCTGACATGCATTGTGAGCTGTAAGGTCTTATATAGACAGGTGTGTGGCTTTCCTAATCAAGTCCAATCAGTATAATCAAACACAGCTGGACTCAAATGAAGGTGTAGAACCATCTCAAGGATGATCAGAAGAAATGGACAGCACCTGAGTTAAATATATGAGAGTCACAGCAAAGGGTCTGAATACTTAGGACCATGTGATATTTCAGTTTTTCTTTTTTAATAAATCTGCAAAAATGTCAACAATTCTGTGTTTTTCTGTCAATATGGGGTGCTATGATCTAGGCAGCTGTCTAGTTCATATTGTTTTGGGGAGTGTCTCGTTTTGGCATGGTGTTGTCATAGCAACCTAACTACCAGGCGCTGCGCTGAGCGCTAAGGTCCAACCAATATTTCCTGAATGGAAGACTGGATGTACCTTGTGATCTAGATTTCCCACATCTTTGCTAAAAATATTCGTTGTCACTGTTTCGTTTGTCGTTATATGATAAAATGCGGTAAAATATAAACGTGTGCATGTTTCCCCATTTCATTTTTATATATACATTTTAAATATATAGACAAATTTTAAATAAGGCTTTTTAAAATCAAATCAATATTATCGAAGCTGATTTCCACCACACACGCAATAAAAATAAGCTAATTGCGGCTTTATATATTGCAATATTTAAATATTTTAAATATATATATACAGGTGCTGGTCATATAATTAGAATATCATCAAAAAGTTATTTCATTTCACTAATTCCATTCAAAAAGTGAAACTTGTATAATGTATACATTCATTCCACACAGACTGATATATTTCAAGTGTTTATTTCTTTTAATTTTGATGATTATAAGTGACAACTAATGAAAACCCCAAATTCAGTATCTCAGAAAATTAGAATATTGTGAAAAGGTTCAATATTGAAGACACCTGGTGCCACACTCTAATCAGCTAATTAACTCAAAACACCTGCAAAGGCCTTTAAATGGTCTCTCAGTCTAGTTCTGTAGGCTACACAATCATGGGGAAGACTGCTGACTTGACAGTTGTCCAAAAGACGACCATTGACACCTTGCACAAGGAGGGCAAGACACAAAAGGTCATTGCAAAAGAGGCTGGCTGTTCACAGAGCTCTGTGTCCAAGCACATTAATAGAGAGGCGAAGGGAAGGAAAAGATGTGGTAGAAAAAAAGTGTACAAGCAATAGGGATAACCGCACCCTGGAGAGGATTGTGAAACAAAACCCATTCAAAAATGTGGGGGAGATTCACAAAGAGTGGACTGCATCTGGAGTCAGTACTTCAAGAACCACTACGAAACAAGACATGGGTTTCAGCTGTCGCATTCCTTGTGTCAAGCCACTCTTGAACAACAGACAGCGTCAGAAGCGGACTAAAGACAAAAAGGACTGGACTGCTGCTGACTGGTCCAAAGTTATGTTCTCTGATGAAAGTAAATTTTGCATTTCCTTTGGAAATCAGGGTCCCAGAGTCTGGAGGAAGAGAGGAGAGGCACAGAATCCACGTTGCTTGAGGTCCAGTGTAAAGTTTCCACAGTCAGTGATGGTTTGGGGTGCCATGTCATCTGCTGGTGTTGGTCCACTGTGTTTTCTGAGGTCCAAGGTCAACACAGCCGTATACCAGGAAGTTTTAGAGCACTTCATGCTTCCTGCTGCTGACCAACTTTACGGAGATGCAGATTTCATTTTCCAACAGGACTTGGCACCTGCACACAGTGCCAAAGCTACCAGTACCTGTTTTAAGGACCATGGTATCCCTGTTCTTAATTGGCCAGCAAACTCGCCTGACCTTAACCCCATAGAAAATCTATGGGGTATTGTGAAGAGGAAGATGCGATATGCCAGACCCAACAATGCAGAAGAGCTGAAGGCCACTATCAGAGCAACCTGGGCTCTCATAACACCTGAGCAGCGCCACAGACTGATTGACTCCATGCCACGCCGCATTGCTGCAGTAATTCAGGCAAAAGGAGCCCCAACTAAGTATTGAGTGCTGTACATGCACATACTTTTCATGTTCATACTTTTCAGTTGGCCAAGATTTCTAAAAATCCTTTCTTTGTATTGGTCTTAAGTAATATTCTAATTTTCTGAGATACTGAATTTGGGGTTTTCATTAGTTGTCACTTATAATCATCAAAATTAAAAGAAATAAACACTTGAAATATATCAGTCTGTGTGGAATGAATGTATACATTATACAAGTTTCACTTTTTGAATGGAATTAGTGAAATAAATCAACTTTTTGATGATATTCTAATTATATGACCAGCACCTGTATATACAGTGGGTACGGAAAGTATTCAGACCCCCTTAAATTTTTCACTCTTTGTTATATTGCAGCCATTTGCTAAAATCATTTAAGTTCATTTTTTTTCCTCATTAATGTACACACAGCACCCCATATTGACAGAAAAACACAGAATTGTTGACATTTTTGCAGATTTATTAAAAAAGAAAAACTAAAATATCACATGGTCCTAAGTATTCAGACCCTTTGCTCAGTATTTAGTAGAAGCACCCTTTTGATTTAATACAGCCATGAGTCTTTTTGGGAAAGATGCAACAAGTTTTTCACACCTGGATTTGGGGATCCTCTGCCATTCCTCCTTGCAGATCCTCTCCAGTTCTGTCAGGTTGGATGGTAAACGTTGGTGGACAGCCATTTTTAGGTCTCTCCAGAGATGCTCAATTGGGTTTAAGTCAGGGCTCTGGCTGGGCCATTCAAGAACAGTCACGGAGTTGTTGTGAAGCCACTCCTTCGTTATTTTAGCTGTGTGCTTAGGGTCATTGTCTTGTTGGAAGGTAAACCTTCGGCCCAGTCTGAGGTCCTGAGCACTCTGGAGAAGGTTTTCGTCCAGGATATCCCTGTACTTGGCCGCATTCATCTTTCCCTCGATTGCAACCAGTCGTCCTGTCCCTGCAGCTGAAAAACACCCCCACAGCATGATGCTGCCACCACCATGCTTCACTGTTGGGACTGTATTGGACAGGTGATGAGCAGTGCCTGGTTTTCTCCACACATACCGCTTAGAATTAAGGCCAAAAAGTTCTATCTTGGTCTCATCAGACCAGAGAATCTTATTTGTCACCATCTCGGAGTCCTTCAGGTGTTTTTTTAGCAAACTCCATGCGGGCTTTTCATGTGTCGGGCCACTCTGCCATAAAGCCCCGACTGGTGGAGGGCTGCAGTGATGGTTGACTTTCTACAACTTTCTCCCATCTCCCGAATGCATCTCTGGAGCTCAGCCACAGTGATCTTTGGGTTCTTCTTTACCTCTCTCACCAAGGCTCTTCTCCCCCGATAGCTCAGTTTGGCCGGACGGCCAGCTCTAGGAAGGGTTCTGGTCATCCCAAACGTCTTCCATTTAAGGATTATGGAGGCCACTGTGCTCTTAGGAACCTTAAGTGCAGCAGAATTTTTTTGTAACCTTGGCCAGATCTGTGCCTTGCCACAATTCTGTCTCTGAGCTCTTCAGGCAGTTCCTTTGACCTCATGATTCTCATTTGCTCTGACATGCATTGTGAGCTGTAAGGTCTTATATAGACAGGTGTGTGGCTTTCCTAATCAAGTCCAATCAGTATAATCAAACACAGCTGGACTCAAATGAAGGTGTAGAACCATCTCAAGGATGATCAGAAGAAATGGACAGCACCTGAGTTAAATATATGAGAGTCACAGCAAAGGGTCTGAATACTTAGGACCATGTGATATTTCAGTTTTTCTTTTTTAATAAATCTGCAAAAATGTCAACAATTCTGTGTTTTTCTGTCAATATGGGGTGCTGTGTGTACATTAATGAGGAAAAAAAATGAACTTAAATGATTTTAGCAAATGGCTGCAATATAACAAAGAGTGAAAAATTTAAGGGGGTCTGAATACTTTCCGTACCCACTGTATATACAGGTGCTGGTCATATAATTAGAATATCATCAAAAAGTTGATTTATTTCACTAATTCCATTCAAAAAGTGAAACTTGTATAATGTATACATTCATTCCACACAGACTGATATATTTCAAGTGTTTATTTCTTTTAATTTTGATGATTATAAGTGACAACTAATGAAAACCCCAAATTCAGTATCTCAGAAAATTAGAATATTACTTAAGACCAATACAAAGAAAGGATTTTTAGAAATCTTGGCCAACTGAAAAGTATGAACATGAAAAGTATGTGCATGTACAGCACTCAATACTTAGTTGGGGCTCCTTTTGCCTGAATTACTGCAGCAATGCGGCGTGGCATGGAGTCAATCAGTCTGTGGCGCTGCTCAGGTGTTATGAGAGCCCAGGTTGCTCTGATAGTGGCCTTCAGCTCTTCTGCATTGTTGGGTCTGGCATATCGCATCTTCCTCTTCACAATACCCCATAGATTTTCTATGGGGTTAAGGTCAGGCGAGTTTGCTGGCCAATTAAGAACAGGGATACCATGGTCCTTAAAACAGGTACTGGTAGCTTTGGCACTGTGTGCAGGTGCCAAGTCCTGTTGGAAAATGAAATCTGCATCTCCGTAAAGTTGGTCAGCAGCAGGAAGCATGAAGTGCTCTAAAACTTCCTGGTATACGGCTGTGTTGACCTTGGACCTCAGAAAACACAGTGGACCAACACCAGCAGATGACATGGCACCCCAAACCATCACTGACTGTGGAAACTTTACACTGGACCTCAAGCAACGTGGATTCTGTGCCTCTCCTCTCTTCCTCCAGACTCTGGGACCCTGATTTCCAAAGGAAATGCAAAATTTACTTTCATCAGAGAACATAACTTTGGACCAGTCAGCAGCAGTCCAGTCCTTTTTGTCTTTAGTCCGCTTCTGACGCTGTCTGTTGTTCAAGAGTGGCTTGACACAAGGAATGCGACAGCTGAAACCCATGTCTTGTTTCGTAGTGGTTCTTGAAGTACTGACTCCAGATGCAGTCCACTCTTTGTGAATCTCCCCCACATTTTTGAATGGGTTTTGTTTCACAATCCTCTCCAGGGTGCGGTTATCCCTATTGCTTGTACACTTTTTTTCTACCACATCTTTTCCTTCCCTTCGCCTCTCTATTAATGTGCTTGGACACAGAGCTCTGTGAACAGCCAGCCTCTTTTGCAATGACCTTTTGTGTCTTGCCCTCCTTGTGCAAGGTGTCAATGGTCGTCTTTTGGACAACTGTCAAGTCAGCAGTCTTCCCCATGATTGTGTAGCCTACAGAACTAGACTGAGAGACCATTTAAAGGCCTTTGCAGGTGTTTTGAGTTAATTAGCTGATTAGAGTGTGGCACCAGGTGTCTTCAATATTGAACCTTTTCACAATATTCTAATTTTCTGAGATACTGAATTTGGGGTTTTCATTAGTTGTCACTTATAATCATCAAAATTAAAAGAAATAAACACTTGAAATATATCAGTCTGTGTGGAATGAATGTATACATTATACAAGTTTCACTTTTTGAATGGAATTAGTGAAATGAAATAACTTTTTGATGATATTCTAATTATATGACCAGCACCTGTATATATATATTTAAAATATTTAAATATTGCAATATATAAAGCCGCAATTAGCTTATTTTTATTGCGTGTGTGGTGGAAATCAGCTTCGATAATATTGATTTGATTTTAAAAAGCCTTATTTAAAATTTGTCTATATATTTAAAATGTATATATAAAAATGAAATGGGGAAACATGCACACGTTTATATTTTACCGCATTTTATCATATAACGACAAACGAAACAGTGACAACGAATATTTTTAGCAAAGATGTGGGAAATCTAGATCACAAGGTACATCCAGTCTTCCATTCAGGAAATATTGGTTGGACCTTAGCGCTCAGCGCAGCGCCTGGTAGTTAGGTTGCTATGACAACACCATGCCAAAACGAGACACTCCCCAAAACAATATGAACTAGACAGCTGCCTAGATCATCCTTAAATTTATATGGACATTATTGATTTTAATTAAGCAAATTAAACCTTCAGAATGTCAGACATTATCTGTCAGTGGCTGAATAGAGAGCTCCGGCTGTCAAAAGTCATTGGTGAGTGTTTGTTGTGTAAGTTAAAAAATAGCTTTTAGCAAACGGACTAACGCGCATTATCCATTCAAAAATGTGTACATTTATACCTGATTTATCAGCTAAACTACAGGTAATTATTGCGGCCGTTTTATTCGTATTGTGAATGTTGTATGTTTTATTTTAGAGCCCTATTCGTTCACCAGGGATTTTGCAAACGGTTATCTGATAGGAGAGACCCTGCACAGATATGAGCTGCAGGACGACTTTCACCTGTTCTCCAAACATAGGTATGGTAAGGATGGATGGACATACATTAGATAGATGGATAGATGGATTTTTAAAAATATATTTTGTTGATGTGGTGGTGAAGTGTGGCATGTTTTTGTGAGATTCATCCAGACAGACAGACAGAGACTTTATTAATCCCATAAAGGAAATGTAACTTTAATGTTATAGTCAGACAAAGACGTAATTTATTAAATTGTTATTCCACAGCACGGCGAATGCGAAGCTGAATAACTTCACCCGCATTGTGCCCACCCTGCAGCTGCTGGGCGTGCCCTTTGACCTGGCCATGTCTAAAGCGGTGATGCAGGGCAGGCAGGGGGCGGCCACACATCTGCTCTACCAGCTCTACATACTGCTGCAGAAGAAGAAGAAAACAGGCCTCACTGCCACAGCCATGGAGGTCATGCAGCCTGCAGCCACAGCCCGACTGCACCGCATAGAGAACAGCATCTATACTGAGGTAATACAGTCGTACAAGCTCAAATAATTCTCCCTCTGGGCTGGGATAGTGCCCTGGTGGTATTGTAGTGTATTACATAATTTAAACTTTATCTAGCTAACCTCTTCATAATATGTTTACCTTTTTATATTGACAAAATAGTTCAAATATGGTAAGCTGCCTTTGCCACGTTGTTGTTATTGGTAGATTAGTTAGTTCATGTTTTGATTAGCTTTACGAACACTGCATGTTGGGACCATAGAAAGGAGTTTCATTTCAGGCTGTTTGTCTCACAGCGCTTGAAGATGGTGGTAAAGCGTGAGACAGATCTGAAGATGCAGAAGATCGCAAAACGCTTCCATAAAAGAGGGCAGGACATGTACAACCACTCGGTCATGGCTGAACTCCTGAAGGAGGAGGACCGGCTCAAACGGCAGGAGGAAAGGAGGCTGAGGGACATTGAGAAGGTGTGACTTTCTACAGCTGACCATAGATACATTTCATAGCTTCAATAACTACCTTTAACCTTATTTTTTCAGAAGCATCAAACAGTTTTTTGGGGTATTAAAACTTCTCTTATGCCCTCTGTGCTTTACTGTGCATTGACTGGTGAATCAGCATGTGATAGTGTTGGCTGAGATTGATGGTATGATTTGTTATTTGTCAGCACCGGCAGGCACGCAGAAAACGGCAAGAGATCATGATTCAGATTCAGTCGGCTATTGTGCAGATCCCAAAACCTCCACACGCTCGCATGTCAAGAGCTACTGAGAAACAGCTTCAGTTTCGCAAAAAGCAAGAGGTTGAGGTGAACAACACTTTTGACATTATTTTCATGATAATTATGCACATTTACCCTCTATGTTGCATAGTACAGTACAGCAGTGTTGTTATTGTTAACTAAAACTATTACTATTCAAAAATTGTTTTCGGTCATTGAAATAAATCAGAAATAAAATATAAATATTATATTTAAAAAACTGAAACATATTTCAATTATTTGCCATGACTACATTTCTAATTTTTAAGTTGAAGAATTACTAAAACTAAAAAAATAAAGATAAATAGAAATATTAATTAAAATAATAATAATAATGACAAAAGCAGATAAAACTAAAACTTAAAAATTAAACAAAAAAAATAAAAGCAATTTTAAATATGAATACTATAAAAGTATATAAAATGAAAAATGAATTAAAGCTAAATATAAATGTTAAAATTAAAATGTAAACTGCAAATATAAAAATAAACAATTCTGAACATTAATAAATACTATAATAGTATAGAATTAATACTAAAAAACACTGTTACTATGTTGTATAAATACTAGTGCGGTCAAACGATTAATCGCATCCAAAAATAAAAGGTTTTTTTAAAATAATATGTGTGTATACTGTGTATATTTATTATGTATTTATAAATACAAACGCATGCATGTATATATTTATGAAAAATATTTTGTTTATATGTTAAATATATTTTTTATATAAATAATAAATACATTTAATGTATGTGTGTGTATTTATATATTCATAATTAATATACACAGCACACATACATATATTATGTAAACAAAAACCTTTATTTTGGATGCGATTAACAGTTTGACAGCACTAATAAATACATTAAAATATGTTATCTTTTGCATTACAGTAATAAAAATGACCATAAGGTCATTTCTTGTCTTGTTTTTGATTATGGGATGAAAAATGACATGTTAAATCTGGATGGATTGGAATTAAAAACAATATACAGAAAAACTATATAAATTGTCAAAAGTTGTTTTGACAGGATTTGATTGTGTTTAGTGAGCACTCTTTAAGATGCAGTGTGATTTCCAGTATGTTCATCGTGAGATAGCTCAGTTTGAGAAGAACCAGAAGAGGATTTCTCCTGCTGGAGGTGGAGCCTTTCTTTACAGGTGTGTTTACAAAAAATCTAGGAGTACAAACAATAAATGCACAAAAGCAGGCCGACATACTGCTCACAGTTCTTTCACTAAGTCTAGTTTCACACAAAACTGTCAAAAACTTTCTTGATTATTTGAGACCTTGGTATGATGAACTGTACCTCAATCTACAGTGGTCGTGTGACCCAGCCAATGACTACAGGAGACAAAGAACTGTGGAACAAGGAGTACATCGAGAACATCCGTCAGCGTCTGGAGGAAGACTCTACTGCCCGGGAACAAAGAGAGATGCGGAGACGCCGTGCGCTGATGGAACAACTACAAGCCCATGAAGCTCAGCAGGTGACCACTGGCTTGGCTTATTTGAGCCTTAGAAAACCTACTGTGTTATATTTGATACACAAGCTAAGGCCTCTAATTTATAAATATGATCAAAACTTTGCTGAAAAACCTGTTATATGCAACCTACTACATGCCTCTGTCGTCTGACTGATAGTTATTAGTTTTTTAGCAAGTAGAAGGCCTTTTACTATAATTACCCCACTTCAGATCATAGTAAACATGTCTTTTGAAAAATTTGCAGATTTTTATAAAGTAAACATAAGAATCACTTTTATATTGTTAGTAATATTTCAGGATTAACACTAAAGCACTCGATGCACGAAAGCAACTTACTTGATTATCCTTTTTTTTTTTCTTTTTTTTTAAATCATGTTAAAATTTGAGTGTCAAATATGATCATCAGTCTTTTATGGAACATTTTTGAAACCACAGAGCGTTGATCATAAAACTAAGCATTTAAACATAATCTAAAGGATTTAAATATATAATCAAGTAAACATTATTGGGAGATAAAGAAGTGACAACTGATATTTATATGCATTTGATGAAAGTAGTCTGCTATACTGTTATAAAGATCTCATTGATTTGCATTACAGGTTATCAGAATTTCATCTTACTTTTTGGCCATATAAATATCAGCATCTGCATCAAATTGCAAATTTTTGCTTAGTTTAAGACTAAATAAAATTGAGGTGTTTTTTCTCCTCGAGTATGGCCTCCATATTCTCATTATTATTTCATACTGTATGAGCCATAAAAACCTGATGTATCAAATATGATAACAAAAACACATATGCAAACTTTCTGTGTTTAGACTCCTCAGAAATGCTTAATGTTTGAATGTCAAAAACAGTGTCAAACTTTAGACTTGTTGTGTTTGTCTTGATTACATCTGATTTTTGCATTGATATTGTTTCTGCAGGAGGTATTACGAGAGGAACAGATGGTCAGTCGATTGATGCGTCAGACGCAGCAGGAGAAGAGGATCACTGTGCAGCTGATGCAAATAAAACAGCAGAAAGAGGTACTGCGACAGAACCAGATCTTCCAGGAGAGACAGTACCAGGAAAGACGCCTTCGAGACTTCCAAGAGGCCTTGGACAGAGAAGCTGTGAGAGATCATAAATACACATCAGAGTATCAGAAAAAGTTTTTGAGTGGTCTTGATTATGTCCAATCATTGGCATTGTTCAGGTTCTTGCCCAACAGGAACTTCTCGAGCGCAGTGAAGAGATCAGGATGGAGCATGAGCTACACAAACAGCTAGTTGCCGAGCGCGCTCAGGCTCGCTATCGCAAACACTTTGACATCTGCAGAGGAATTCTGGAACAGATTGTGGATCTGGCAACCAAAGCTGGAGAATATCGGCTCCTCACAGCCAAGTATTTATTTCCCTGATCACTCTACTAAACAGCAAATAAAAGGCAGAGTGGATTTTGAAATAAAAAGTTAAATGTGTTATGTAAACTAACTTTAATAGTGCATTATAATAAAACAAAAAATTATATTTTGCTGCATGTTTTATATGGACATGACTGTTCAAATGTTGAGTCAGTAAAAGTTTATTTAAAAACTAGTACAGTACAGTAAAAGCAGTAATATTTTGATTTTGAGCAGTAACATTACAATTTCAAATAACTATTTTCTATTTGAATATATTTTAAAATGTAATTTATTCCTGTGATGCAAAGCTGAATTTTCAGCATCATAACTTCAGTCTTCAGTGTCAAACGATCCTTCAGAAATCATTCCAGTATGCTGATTTGGAGATATGGTAGGTAAAAAAAAACAAAAAAAACTAGCGTATTTTCTTCATCTTCACTCTTTCTCAGTCTGATACCAGTGAAGCTGATGCAGGAGTGGATGGAGCTGTTTTTCAGTGGTAAGCCGCTGTATGAAGTGGCCAGTGTGGATCCCACCCCTGCTGACCCCACACCAGAACAGATCATTGAGCTGGAGAAGCTCCAAATACTCAATAATCAAGACTACAACGAGTATGTGGTAAGGACATGCTGAGTTACTGTAGCTTTAACCTGACTGATGCAAAGTATTTGTGATGTTGCCTTTGCCTCTGAATCTTGAGTCAAATAAACACATTGTATGACCATTCATGCTGTATAGAGTTATTTAATTAAATCAAAGCCTTTGATTTGATCGGTTGTATTTTATTTATAATTTATATATCATTAATTATTAGCTTTTCATGAACTCATAAACCCTCACAAAGCCCTATTTGGGAAACCCTGCTCTAATATATTAGAACTTTTTGTATATCATAATTCATAAGTGAAAACCGCTTGAACCTTGCCTATGAAACGGTTAAGGATGGATTTGTTTACATGTCTGAGCAAGTATAATGCACATGTGTCTTTCTGTCTGTTCACTTCAGGCCATGAAGGGCGAGTGGGTTTGGCATGAAGAGGGCGAGAGTCAAGCCCCTCCAGTAAATGACATTCTGGATCATGTGTTGAGCCGTCTACAGAGCACGATAGTCCCACCCAGCGTCAGCACTCCTCCTCCTCTGTTTCCTCGTTTCACCATCAGAGCATGCATGCTGGGAAAATCCTACTCGGGCAAAACCACCTGCCTCGCCAAAATCAGCAACGGTAGGAGTTGATGCTTCATCATAGTGAATGAATATGCTTCATCATGACACAATATTAACTAACTTTCCTCACTTGTTCCTCTCTGGGAATCAGCTCTTGGCCTCTATGTGCTCTCAGCCAACTCTTTGATCCAGGATGCTCTTTCAGCCTATCAGCAGGAAAAACAGGCTTCGAGTGAAAGCCAAAAAGAGTCACAGGTCAGGAATATTTAATCTGAAGTAAAGACTCAATTTTTTGTAGTAGCATCCAGCAGGTCTGACAATATTTTTGGATTAGTTTGTGTTGTGTGTGACTGTACTGTTTTCTGTGCAACCACTTAATTTACTTCATTATTTATACTGTTTAATTTTCCTGCTGGAGCTGACCTTGTATTTGCCATGCTCAGAAGAACTTGGAGAGGAATGGTTCTCCAACAGAGCAGCCTCCGAGAGAAGAAGAGGAGAAGAAATCCTCTCCTCTAGAATCAGGTTTGTGGGAATATTTATTTATTTATTAAATATTTATTTATTTACAATACCATTCAAAAGTCTTTTTTTTCCAGCAAGGATGCATTCAATTGATCAAAAATGACAATAAGGACTTATATTGTTACAAAAGATTTCTATTTCCAATAAACGCTGTTCTTTTGAATTTTCATGAAAGAATCCTGAAAAACTGCACAACTGTTTTCAACATTGATGATAATCAGAAATGTTTCTTGAGCAGCAAATCAGCATATTAGAATGAGACTAAAGACTGGAGTAATGATGCTGATAATTCAGCTTTAATCACAGGATTAAATTACATTTTCAGATATATTCAAATAGAAAACAGTTATTTTAAATTGTAATAATGTTTCATAATATTACTGTTTTTCTGCATTTCTGATCAAATAAATATAACCCTGGTGAGCAAAAGAGACTTTCAAAAACATTACAGTCTTACAAATTGCAAACATTTGAAAGGTAGTGTATTTGTTTATTAGTGAATTTGATGTTATGCACCCCATGGAGGATCAAGTATTTCCAGATACATTTAATCATTTAGCAAACTAAGACTCATTAGGGTATTTACATTTTTTATTTGCTTTTATTGATTTCTGTGCTAATTGATTACACTTATTCTTACATTTATTTCTGAATTTATTATGTAAATTTCTATTAATTTAACTGCATATTAGTGCATTCTTTCATTTTGTTTTTTTTTCCTTATATGGTTTTCTATAAATGAGAATCATATAAAGACATATCATTTACTATGAAAATGCTCACACATTGACTCTTCTGTGTGTCTTACAGCAGGACCGCATAAGACATCTGGACTTCTCGAAAAAGAGGACAAAGAAAAAGTAAAGGCAATCGCAAAGCCGCTCTCCATGTGAACTCAGTTTTCCTCTCTGTATTTAGCAGCAGTGAGCTCTTTGATATGGTCCATGATGTACTGTGATCTGTTCTGCAGTGGTCGTTGCGAGCACAGCACGGAGCAGCAGTAGAGCAGGCTCTTAGGACGGGGAAAGCTGTTCCTGATCAACTCCTGGTTGACATCATAGTGGATGCTATCAGGTAAAGAGCTTTGTCTCCACACCATACTTGTTTATTGTTTTATTTTAAGCAGATACAAATTTTCTGACTTCAGTTTTTTCTGACGTCACAGTTTCTTCCTTGAGTGCACATCAGTGTTATATTAATATCACTCATATACTATTGTAGTTTTTGTAGTTTCTGAATTAGATATTATTTTTATTCATTTTAGTTTTAAAGCATTTGTAATTTTGTTGTATGTTTTTGTTTTACTAGTTTTATTTTGTATGTCTTTATAGTTTTTAGTGATTTTTATTTATTCGTTTTAGCTGATTTAGTTTTAGTTCTTATAGTACTTCAAGTTAGACTACAGTTAAATAGGAAATCTTGCCTTGGAAACTAGGTGAAATCAAATATTTAGATTTTTTTGTTTTATTTTATTTCAGGTAATGTTTATTTTATGGTTTTAGTTTACTATATTAAAGCTGGTACACATGAAAAACTATGATTTATTTTTGCACTAAATAAATATTCTTAAAAATCAGTCTGATTCCCTTCATGCTCTTCAGGAACATCCCTGCTGACAGTGGCTGGATTCTTGACGGGTTCCCAGTGGACATCAGTCAGGTTCAGACGCTGGAGAAAGCTCTGAATGGGACTGAACCTGATCAGGCTGAGACAAAAACACATAGCAACTCAGCCACAGACAAAAACACTCCTAAAGATCTGCCTCCTCCATCCCCTGCACTGGACCTAGTGGTGCTCTTAGACGTCTCAGATGAGCAGGTTCTGGAGCGAGCCGCTCATCAGGCTGGTGAGTTAGCGTTGTACTGCTAGGTGTTAATCTCGCAGTAATTTATCATTAGTTGCTCTTACCAGCATGACAGGCTTTGTTGTTTTTAGTATGAAATAATAATAAAGCTGTGTGATCTTCACCTATTAGTAGATGGGGAGAGCATAGAGCAGGAGAGAGATGGCAGTGATGCTCCAGATGAAAAGAGTATGACAGATGTGGACACACAAGATCCAGCATCCTTGTCTGAGGACAAAAGCCTGGGGAGGAAACAGATACAACACAGGTGTGTGAAAACATACAGTGTGTTTGTAGTAAATGTGTAACCTATGATTGTTTTCATCATGTCTAATATATACAGTATATACACAATTACAGTTGGAAAGATGCAAGCTTGATTTTGTAATCCCCAAATACACAAATTCTAATGCACTTTTGTTAACACAGCCAGTCCAGACACAATGAATGCATCCAAACCGCATTTGAAGTCTAAATGAAATTAGCAATACGTAAACAATGTGGTTTATGCACTAAATCCAGCAGAAACTTCTGCATGATAGGCATATTTGTAAATGCTCATTACCCGAGGACTTCACTTCACAGAAAACTTCACAGCAATAGACTACTGCCCAACATTTTTGCCTGTCATTTGCCAGTTGAGAATTTCTCAACTCTTGGACGCTCTCGACTGCTCTCAATGCTTTCTCCAATCCACTGTCAAACCCACAATTCCCTGTGAGAGTGTGTAGTTTGCCCCCATAGAGATTAATTAAAAATCCCCACTCTGCTACCATATGAATACAGTAAAACAAGCAGAAAACTGCAATGCTAATGGAAAAAGATAATCAAAGTAACATCAAAAACCTGCTTTTGTAGTACAAGAACTATTAATCTCATATGAGACGTTCTGCAGATATTTATTATTTTTAATAAACTAAACCATTTAAAGACATTGTTATTTTCCCTTAAAAATAAAACTACAAATGCTGAGCCCTTTAAAAACCATGTAAAATCAAAAATGGACTGTATTTATTTTATTTTTTAATAAAGTTTATTTTTTTTTGGTTTTACATAAATTAGGTCGCTTATAAATTGTCCAACATTATCGTCACACTGAACAGAACAACACACTGACTGTATTTACTACTGTGGGTGTTTCTGGAGTGATCTTCCATGATTCATCCGTGCATGTTATTCCACAGGAAGGAAATGACTTTCCTTTTTGAGTGATGTCATTTTGTACTGGAAAATAGTGTAACATTACATGATCTAGTCAAGTCCCAATGAATGAAATCAAGTTCCGTCCTACTTTTTTCTTTGTATTAAATGCTTTTCCACCCAATAATTTCACATAATGGTGAAGAAATATGTTGTGGTGTTCAGATTTTCTTAGACATTTTTGTGAAGCACAAAATGAGAAGTTTGGGTTTGTTATCGTTTTTTTTAACAGAATTAGTGGTTTTCATGACACATGGCCAAAACTGGAGAAATGGTTTGGTGACCAGCAGAATATTCTTGTGAAAGTCCTGGCAGATGTAGACGAGGACACTCTCTTCAGTAATGTGAAGATAGTTCTGATGGACACCATGGACTCAGTTGAAAAAGGTAGATTCACTTAACCGTATTACTTAACCCTGTAAAGCCTGACATATGAAAATGTTTTTTTTAAATGAAAGTTTATTGAACTTTTAAACTAAATCTAAAAACAAAAAAATAAGATAAGCTTGCATATGTGGTTTTGTTGAGGAAAAATGCCTCATTTTTATTCAAACTGAGCAAAAATATGCAAGTTGGTGCAGTTGCTGATATTTATTTCTTCTCCACAATTTTCTACAAGTAATTTAGCTTGCTACGGACTCATTCAAATGTTTTGTAGACTTGAAAGTTTGAAAATCTCCCATTATTCATTTGCTGCCTTTCAAGCATTTATATTTCCTTTTGTAAATTCATGCCTAGTGAAATATGCTCTCTGTCCTCCCCATAGGAGCAGCTCTGGGTCACTCCAGGAAAATGTCTACGTCCTCCTCAGCTGAACACACCCGTCCAGAAAGTGCCTGCTCTGCTAAGTCTAAAGCAGCTACCCCAAAATCTGCTGGACGGCGTTACGTGGAGGAACCTTTACCCAAGGCACATACACACACGTAACACACGGTCTCTCAGAAGACTGGCAGATTCTGATTAAACATGAAAAAGTGACATTCAAAAAGTCTGTTTGATTTGGAATATCAGATGGAGAGCCATTACACTCATCTAGCTTGTTTAATGTTACTCAGACTGAGGTATGAGCATAAACATGTTTACAGCACATGGGATTTCCATGCAGTCTGCTAACTTCGCTTGGGGGTCAGATGAGATCAGATTTATATGTCAATGACTCCATTAAAGGGATGATATGAATAAAACAATATCCTGAAAGAGATTGATGTGCTATGAAAACTGTAAAGGCTAATTCACAGAGCTAAAACCAGCATTGTAACTTTCAGAACTCAAAACTTCCTCGCCATTTAGAGAATTTGTTGTAATTAAGATGAAAAAAAATGACAGATTTTCTGATATCTAACAGATATACGCTACCTCTTCAAATGTTTTGGGTTGGTAAAAGCTTTTTAATGCTTTTGAAAAATCTTTTACTCACCAAGACTGCATTTATTTGATCAAAAATGCAGTAAAAACAGTAATATTGTGAAATATTATTACAATTCAGAAAAACTGTTTTCTATTTGAATATACCTTGAAATGTAATTTATTCCTGTGATCAAAGTTGAATTTTCAGCATCATTACTGCAGTCTTCAGTGTCACATGATCCTTCAGAAATCATTCTAATATGCTGATTTGCCCCTCAAGAAAACATTTTTTATCATCAGTGTTCAATCAGTTTTGTCACGATTCTTGGATAATTAGGAAGTTCAAAAGAACAGCATTTATTTAAAGTAGAAATTGAATCAGAATGTCTAATATAGGGATTATAGTGTATAAAGGGCTCAAAATGGTTTGTTGACACAAAAAAACTTTTTAATATGATAAATATGTATATGACCCATTTATGTCAGTTTTGTTTTTCTGTTATGTTGGTCACTTTTGCAGGAGATCCCACAGTATCTTATGCCTTACTGGGAGAACGTCTGTAATTCATACGTGATTAACATCAAGACAGTGATGCAGAACCTCCGCTGTGAACGTGAGCTCATCATTCACCACCTCTACAACATCCGGTGAGAGAACAGTGCTTGTGTGTGTGACGTGAGGCCTGTGTATGTGCATGTAATTGTATAATATGTGTGTGTTTCTATGTTTCAGGGAGAACTTCAGGCAGTACCTACAGAAGCCGGATCTGAAGCAGGAGTTTGTAAGCGCGTGGCAGCGTGATTATAACAGCGTTCCTGACAACATCAGAGAGGACGAGGAGACCAAAGGAGAACTCCATCAAAGACTAGATGTGAGTCAATCTCCTACACTGGGGGAAAAAAAAGATTTTCTTCAGTATTTTTGTCTTGTTTTCCAGTACAAATATCTAAACATTCTAAAATCAAGATACATTTACTTGAGAAGGAAAATAAAAAGATATAAAGTCTCGTATCAAATCTAAATGACTGTGCTAAACAATTCTACTAATGGGGTAAGAAATGTAGTTGGCACTGATAGCCTTGTGAGCAGTGCGCCGACATACAGGGTTGTTGTGCTACGAATGTCACGAGTTCAAATCCCACCCGAGTACCTTTCCTGATCCCACCCCCTCTCTCTCTCCCACTTCTCTTGTCAACTCTGATCTGTCCTATCATAATAAAGTGAAAAATGACACAAAAAAAAAGAAAAGTAAACTTGTTTTCCTTTTGAAATTAAATACATTTTTGTTACCCCACTGGTAGATATGTTTTTGTGTATTAATTATAAACTCATTTAATTTTAATAACATTTTCAGAAGACCCTCAGGTAAATGTATCTTTATTTAAGAATGTTTATGATATGTATTTGTACCGAAAAACATAATAAAAATACTAGTTTCTTTAAACAAGTTTTTCTTTTTTTTTTTTTTTTTTGCAGTTTAACCTTTTTTTAAAAAAAAAAAACACACAGAAGTTACATATTTTTACAGGCAATACATGCTATATTTAAAAAACATTTTGTAAAATATTCTCAAATGTTTATTAACTTCAAAAAGCAAAAATCAGTGAAGATTGGGAGAAAGCCTTAAAATATATTTGCAGAAAATTTATATGCAATAAAGCAAGGAAAATGCTTAATTTGTTTTTATTTTTCATTTTATGTGTTATGTTTGTGTGTAATGTTTTTAAAGTTTTTTTGTTTGTATAATTTTGTATTAAGATTTGATTTGTGTTACATTGTATTTACTGTTAAAAACTAACAAACAACAAACAAAGCAGTAAATATAATATTCACAGTTGCCAAAGTTTTGGTGCAAATGTTTTTCATTAATATTTGTTTGCTGCAGGTTTATCACAAATTAGCTGCAAATGAACAGTTTTCACTAAATGCATGTCATTTATCTCATACATTTATGCTTTATACATATATTTTCATATTGTGATCAGCGTGTGTTGTGTTTTTGTGCAGGACTTGCGTGAGCGTCTTTGGGACATTTGTGATAAGCGCAAGGAAGAGGCGGAGCAGGAGAGAGCAGGTGTCATTGATGATAGCTGGTTAGATGATCACACAGCTGTACTGATCAACCATTATTCTGCATTAATGCAGGTGACATACACACACTTTCTCTCTAAAGCATCACAGAACCGTCTTAGATGAGTTTCAGATCTCATGGTTCTGTTCATGTGTGTATGTGCAGATAGAAGTGGGCCGCTTCCAAGACTCATTGTGTCTTTTGAAAGATTATTACACAGCGATGTGTAAAACTGCTTTTCCTGAATCTACGCGTGGCTTCACTCGTGTCCCATTGATCGACATCACAGCAGATGACCATGTCGAGCTAGAGGAACCAAAAATGTAAGAAGGAACCTTACATACTCTATCGTGTTTTATCATCATGCCACAGACATTACAGTCCTATAGATCTTTTGCCGAGCTACTGTAATTATTAATATGTCTGTCTAATAATATATGACTTCCATGACCATGTTTAGAATAAAATTATACTATTTTTGCAGTATGCATGCAAATTTTCACCAATTCAGTTAAATCTTGTTCTTGTCTGATAGTGTCAGTGCAGTTAAATAATATGATATTAATTGCCTTTTAAGCATTGTGCAATCTTAGCAATAACGTCTGCTGTTTTACATGCTAGTTTACATAAATAGTTAGCAATTTGCAGTTTATACTGTGCAGTAAACAGTGCATTAGCATTCAGTTCTGAACATAGACATCGTTTTTTACTGTAAAGTTGTTTTGTGGTAAAATATAATAAATTCATATTTTAGCCCTGCTCCTGTGCCGTCAGAGAGACTCACAAAGAGTGCTGAGGAAAAAGACTCTGAAATGGAGGACCAGAAGAAAACTAAATTGTATGTGTGCTTTCCATTTTTGTCTTTGGGTGTGTATGAAAATGATATAGGCTAAGCATGTTTGTTTAATAACTGGATGTGTTTGTGCTGTCAGGTTTCCATTGGTTTCCTGCAGATCTCCCACTTCTGAGCTGCTCAGACAGGTTCTGCACCATCCTGATGAGAAACTACTGCAGGAGTTCTTCCAGACAGCACTCGGCGCCATCAGGAGCATGGTGTGTGTTTATATCAGTGTGTCTCATAATGGTTTTGCTGGTAAGCTTAAAAATATGGGGCCCTGTTTTGCCAGTAGATAGTAATTTGAGAACACTGGCATTGCTAAACCTCAGCTCCCTTGAAAATCAGTTATCAGCAACTTTAACTATATTAGGTTGTAATATGTCTTTACTTTAGCAGGAAACAGTGATTGCGGTAGCTATGTGAGAAAAAAAAACACATTAAAAATGACCAAAAGTGACAGTTTATAATGTTACAGAAGATTTCCATTTCAAATAAATGCTGTTCTTTTGAACTTTCTATTCATCAAACAATCATGAAAAACTGCATTACGATTACCACAAAAAAATAATTAAGAAGCAAAACTCTTGTCAGCATTGATAAAAATAAGAAATGCAAATGCAAATCAGCATATTAGAATAATTTCTGAAGGATGTGACACTGAAGACTGGAGTAATGATGCTGAAAAGTCAGCTTTGCATCAAATGAATAAATTACATTTTTAAATATATTCACAGTGAAAAATGTTATGTTAAATTTTAATAATACGTCACAATGTTACTGTTTTACTGTTTTTTGATCAAATAAGCGCAGCCCTCATGAGCATGAGAGAATCTTTCAAAAACATGCAATTTATAAAAAAAGAAAAATTATTTCAGACTTTTGAACTGTAGTGTATGTTTCACAATAATGTTGATTATTTTATATACAGTCTACATGCATATTTAGACATTTCTAAATGTGATTTTCCCCCAAAAAAGGATAGTGCCTACTCAAAATTCTGATCGGGTGAGCTGTGTTTGTAAAATTTCAATATACTTACCTCTGACTGTGCCTCTATCTTCATGTGTGTTTGCACACAACTGTGTGTCAGGTGTTGGCAGAGACACAGCAGCGAGAAGAAGAGGAGGGTGATGAAGAACAGAAGCAGATGGAGGCACAGAGAGTGCAGATTTCAAACTCTGCTACAGATAATAAGAAAGCTGGGAAAAAGAAAGGTGAAGAAAAGCCACCGCTCCGTCATTTCTAAAACGAGTTTCAGCCGTGTTATGTGTTGACACTAATGAGTGTGTGTTGTTTTAGGTGCTTCAACCCCTCCACAGGAGCCCAGTCCTCAGCCCGTGGTGGAGAGGAACCCTGAGGAGGTCAAGAGGAAAGCAGAGAGGAAGAGAATCAAACTGGAATTCACAGCTGCACTGAAACGTGAAGGTATGCCGTGAGCTAGCCTCAGCTTCAGGATGTTGTGTGTGCATGTGATGTATAATGCACACTTAAATCTTCTAAGATTTAAGACTTAAATCTTCTAAGCCTGTCTTAAGAACTGTAAAGAGATGGACTGTTGAAGCAGAGCAGGATCTACAAGCCTGCTTCGAACTTACTGATTGGAGTGTTTTTGAGGCTGCAGCTACTGATTTGGATGAACTCACTGACACCGTGACATCCTACATTAGTTTCTGTGAGGACATGTGTGTACCTACCAGGACTTATTTAACATTTAACAACGACAAACCTTGGTTCAGTACAAAACTCAAACAGCTTCGCCTGGCCAAAGAGGACGCCTACAGGAGTGGGGAAAAAGCCTTGTACAAACAGGCCAAATACACACTGAATAGGGAGATAAGAGTGGCAAAGAAGAACTACGCTGGAAAGCTAAAAAAACAGCTTTCAAGCAACGACCCTACATCAGTGTGGAAAGGCCTGAAAGCCATCACCAGCTACAAGACCCCTCCCCCCAGCACTGAGGCCAATCAACAACTGACTGAAGACCTGAACAGGTTTTACTGTAGGTTTCAAAAACAAAAGCCTGGTCTGACACCCCACACCCACTCTGACCATCCCACAACACAGCCATCAACACCCTCCCCCTCCCTCCCCCCTACTGTTTCTCAGCCTGTAATCAAGATCTGTGAAGAAGATGTAAGCAAAGTCTTCAGGAGACAGAAGATAAGGAAAGCCAAAGGCCCAGACGGTGTCTCTCCAGCCTGCCTCAAAGCCTGTGCTGTTCAGCTATCATCCATCTTCACATTGATCTTCAATAGATCACTGGAGCTGTGTGAAGTCCCCTCCTGCTTCAAACGCTCCACCATCATCCCTGTACCCAAGAAACCAAAAATCACAGGACTTAATGACTACAGACCTGTTGCTTTAACGTCTGTGGTGAAGAAGTCATTTGAGAGGCTCGTGTTGGCTCACCTGAAGGACATTACTGGACCCTTGCTGGACCCCCTGCAGTTTGCTTACCGAGCAAACAGGTCTGTGGATGATGCAGTCAACATGGGATTGCACTACATCCTCCAACATCTAGACAAACCAAGGATCCTATTTGTGGACTTCCTCATCCCGGACATCCTTCAGAATAAACTGACACAGCTCTCCGTCCCCACCTCCATCTGTCAGTGGATCACCAGCTTCCTGACAGACAGGCAGCAGCTAGTGAGGCTGGGAAAATTCTCATCCAACACCTGCACCATCAGCACTGGAGCTCCTCAGGGTTGTGTTCTCTCCCCACTGCTCTTCTCCCTCTACACCAACGACTGCACCTCTAAAGACCCCTCTGTCAAACTCCTGAAGTTTGCAGACGATACCACACTCATCAGCCTCATCCAGGACGGTGACGAGTCTGCTTACAGACAGGAGGTTAAGGAGCTGGCTGTCTGGTGCAGTCTAAACAACCTGGAGCTCAACACGCTTAAAACTGTGGAGATGATCGTGGACTTCAGGAGAAACCCCCCAGCTCTCCCCCACTCACTATCATGAACAACTCTGTGAATGCAGTGGAGTCATTCAGGTTCCTGGGAACCACCATCTCTCAGGACCTGAAGTGGGACACTCACATCGACTCCATCGTGAAAAAGGCCCAGCAGAGAATGTACTTTCTTCGTCAACTGAAAAAGTTCAACCTGCCACAGGCGCACATGGCGCACATCTGCTGTTATTGAGTCGGTTCTGTGCTCTTCTATAACTGTATGGTTTGGGTCAGCCAGCAAATCAGATATAAGAAGACTGCAGCGGACTGTTAGGACAGCAGAAAGGATCATTGGTGTGCACCTGCCCAGCCTTCAGGATTTGTACTACTCCAGAGTGAAGAAACGGGCAGGTAACATCATCACAGATCCCTCTCACCCTGGACACGACCTGTTTGCGCTCCTCCCGTCAGGCAGACGCTACAGATCTCTGTGCACTAGAACATCTAGGCATAAAAACAGTTTTTTTCCCCCTATGCCATCTCCAGCCTAAACAACTAACACAGGAATTATTACCTGTGTTCTGTAATTCTCTAACCCTAATTCTTGCCTGTAATTCATCCCCCATCTCTAATTATTTACTCTCTCTAGTTGTATGTAAATATGTATGCATAATTTTTCTATACAGCTGTATATATAGAGTAAATAAGGCACAAATCTGTACATAGATCTTCTGTTCCAGATTCAGACACATTATTATTATTATTATTATTATTATTATTATTATTATTATTATTATTATTGTTAAGGCTTATTTAAATGTTCTGTTCTCATGTCAGATATGTATGTTTATATGTATGTACAGTGTCCTCCACTAATATTGGCACCCTTGATAAATATGAGCAAAGGCGGCTGTGAAAATAAATCTGCGTTGTTTATCCTTTTGATCTTTCACTCAATAAATTCACAAAATTCTAACCTATCATTGAAGTAAAACAATTGAAAGTGGGGAGAAAATCTCATTGTGAAATAAATGCTTTCACTATTTCATGTTGGCCACAATTATTGGCACCCAATTATTGCAATGTCCTTTTCCCAGCACAACAGCTCTGAGTTTTCTCATATAATGCCTGAAGAGTTTGGAGAACACCTGACAAGAGATCAGACCATTTTCTTCATACAGAATCTCTCCAGATCCTTCAGATTCACAGCTCCATGACGGTGCTTCTTCTCTTCAGTTCACCTCACTCATTTTCTGTAGGGTTCAGGTCAGTGGACAGAGACAGCAATGGTAAAAGATTCATTTTGTGCTCAGTGACCCATTTTTGTGTTTATTTTGATGTTTGTTTTGGATTGTTGTCCTGGTGAAAGATCAAAACATGGCCCATTATAAGATTTCTAACAGAGGCAGTCAGGTTTTGATTTTTTATCTGTTGGTATTTGATAGAACCCATGATGCCATGCATCTGAACAAGATGTTCAGGGCCTCCGGCAGAAAAACAGGCCCACAACATTAAAGATCCAGCAGTATATTTAACCGTGGACATGGGGTACTTTTTTATCCCTGTTTGTACTAAACTCATCTGGTGGGTTTGCTGCCAAAAAGCTCTTTTTTCAGTTTCATCTGACCATAGAAGCCAGTGCCATTTGAAGTTCCAGTCGTGTCTGACAACTGAATTTGCTGGAGTTTGTTCTTGGATGAGTGAGGACAATTTTTCTTGAAACCCTCCCGAACAACATGTGGTGATTTAGGGGATGTTTGATTTTTTTTTTTTTAGGTTTCTGACCCCAAGACTCAACTAATCTCTGCAATTCTCCAGCTGTGATCCTTGGAGAGTCTTTGGCCACTCAAACTCTCCTCCTCAGCGTGCATTAGGACGATATAGACACACGTCCTCTTTCAGGCAGATTTTTAACATCTTTAGTTGATTGGAACCTCTTAATTATTACCCTGATGGTAGAAATGGGGATTTTCAATGTTTTAACTCTTTTCTTACAGCCACTTTCTATTTTGTGATGCTCAACAATCTTGTTCTTCACATCAGAAATATATTTTTTTGTTTTTTTCTCATTGTGATGGATGATTAAGGGAATTTGACCTTTGTGTTCCTCATATTTATAATCCTGTGGAACAGAAAGTCATGGCTGGACAGTTTCATGCTCCTAGTCACCCTGGTGTGCTAAAAAATGTAAATATGAATGGGAATATACTTCAGAGATATTTTACTCATAAGAATTTCTAGGGGTGCCAATAATTGTGGCCAACATTCATTGGAGAAAAACATTTATTTCATCATGAGATTTTCTCCCCACTCTCAATTGTTTTACTTCAATGATAGGTTAGAATTTTGTGAATTTATTGAGTGAAAGATCAAAAGGATAAACAACGCAGATTTATTTTCACTGCCGCCTTTGCTCATATTTATCAAGGGTGCCAATATTAGTGGAGGGCACTGTATGTATGTATGTATGCATGTATGTACCAAGAGCTTCTTAAAAACCACAACAAATTCCTCGTGTGTTTGCACACACTTGGCGAATAAAGCTGATTCTGATTCTGATTCTGATAAACAGTAAGAATGTTTTACGTTTGTGTGTAGAACATGCAGTGAAGCTGCGTCTGGAGCTGATAAAGGCTCATGCGCTGAGAACGGTGAGCAGTTTGCAGCAGAAAGCAGAGCAGGTCTACGGGAACATGGAGGAGTGGCTGGGAACTCGCTTCCTGTCTGAGATGAACAGGTGAGAGGAAGATGAAATAGATGGATGGGTGACCAGAGATCCAGAGAGGATGAGAACACTGTATTGGCTCTCTTGGTTGCAATTGTTCTGCAGACACCAATTTAAATAATGTACTTCTAAATGGGGAATCTTAGAATTCCACTCCAATCACATTTGCAAAAATTAGTTTACTCTTCCAATTATTAAAACAAAAGCCATGATGTATAAATTCTTGTTTTGCAATGAATTCTTAGTCAACCTAATTTTGGTATTTGGAATATACTTAAAATATTTATTTATATTTTTTATATTAGATATTTTTATATTAACTTTTAGATATAGTTTCTTCTGTTTATTAAAAGTTGAATAGTGCATTTTTACAGTAGAACAAACACTTGTATGTATAAATTAATTTTTTTATTTTGCAATATAAATTCTTAGTCATCTTATTTTGAATATTGTAAATTTCATAAAAAGTGTAAAAATATAAAAAGTTACAGACACACACATATGGGTATGTGTGTGTGTGTATATATAATATATATATATATATATATATATATATATATATATATATATATATATATATATTAGTTGTGTCAAAATTAGCGCGTTAACGCGGGAGATTATTTTTTTCAGATTAACGCGTTAAAAATATTTAACGCAATTAATGCAGGGGCGGGGCTAGGGTTGGCCACCCCATTCACAACTGCTGCCTCTCTCTTTTTTCTTGAAAAGGATTGCGTTTATTTAGATGCAGAACGTCTTTATGACCACATCAAACGGGAGACGTTTCAGACGCACGCTCTAACGTCGCCTCCGCGCCAGGCGAGCACGGAAAAGATACTGTGCTCGTAGCGCGCGCTCTTCAAATACACCGGCGCGTGCTGTAGCCTGTATCATTTCATATCAAACAGCGAAAGAAACTACGTGCATGCAATGTCCTAGTTATGCCGTCAGTTAAGGCATGAAGTTACCAAAAAGGCGATTAATGCTGCTTTAAAACTGTGTGCATGCATGCAATATGATATGCGTCACATTTAAGAACATGTCTCTGAAATGGTTTTCAAAACTTTCCTGTGGCACCCCAGCACTGTCTCCCTCTTTTAACACACCTGATTCAACTCGTCCGCTCATTAGTAGAGACTAAGACCTGAAGTGGGTCAAAAAGCAGCAGCAGCTTTTAAAGCAATAGCAGGCAAATAATAATAACCAGCTGCTGTGATGTCTATTAATCCAAGAACAAAAGAAAAAAAAGAGGAAATCAATAACTTTTATAGCTTTAAGGGGTTCATCTATATTTCATTTAGAATTTAGTGTTTGGAAATATTCATTTTCTGTATATTTCTGCTGAAGGGCACAGGTAGCTAAATATGTCATTTATTATAATGGGTTCGTGTGAAGATTGTTTTAAGTTCACTTAAATTAGAAGTTAAGTCTAATAAATGTTCAAATTGATAGCTGTCAATTATACTGTAATGCTGAATGGCTACAGTCAATGGTTAAATATTAAGGGGAAAAAAAACAATTTTATAGAGACATCAGTAGTATTGATATCAGGGATGCTGGCCTTCAATCATAAAAAAGATGCCATTATTGCAATATAAAACTATATTTAAAAACTTTAATGTTAGGTGGGATTAATCGCGATTAATTTTAGAAAAATGTGCGATTAATTAGTTATTTTTTTTAATCGATTGACAGCACTAATATATATATATATATATATATATATATATATATATATATATATATATATATATATATATATATATATATATATATATATATATATATATATATATATACCCCAAATCAGAAAAAGTTGGGACAGTATGGAAAACGCAAATAAAAAAAAGAAAGTAGTGATTTCTAAATTTACTTTGACTTGTATTTCATTGCAGACAATATGAACACAAAATATTTCATGTTTTGTCTGGTCAACTTCATGTCATTTGTAAATATACATCCTTTCCTGTCATTCAGACCTGCAACACATTCCAAAAAAAGTTGGGACAGTAAAGCATTTACCACTTTGTAATGTTGCCATTCCTTTTCACAACACTTAAAAGACGTTTAGGGACTGAAGACACCAAGTGATGAAGTGTTTCAGGTGTAATTTTGTCCCATTCTTCCTGCAAACAAGTCTTAAGGTGGGCAACAGTACGGGGTCTTCGTTGTCGCATTTTGCGCTTCAAAATGTGCCACACATTCTCTATTGGAGACAGGTCGGGACTGCAGGCAGGCCAGTCAAGTACCCGTACCCTCTTCCTCCGCAGCCAGGACTTTGTAATGTGTGCAGAATGTGGTTTTGCATTGTCTTGTTGAAATATGCATGGACGTCCCTGGAAAAGATGTCTTCTTGAAGGCAGCATATTGTGCTCCAAAATCTCTATGTACTTTTCAGCATTAATGGTGCCATCACAGAAGTGCAAGTTACCTTTGCCAAGGGCACTGACACAACCCCATACCATGACAGACCCTGGCTTTTGGACTTGTTGCTGGTAACAGTCTGGATGATCCTTTTCTTCTTTGGTCCGGAGCACACGGCGTCCATTCCTCCCAAAAAATACCTGAAATACTGATTCATCTGACCACAGTACACGTTTCCACTGTGTGATGGTCCATCCCAGATGCCTCCGAGCCCAGAGAAGTCGACGGCGCTTCTGGACACTGTTAACATAGGGCTTCCTTTTGGCACAGTACAGTTTTAACTGGCATTTGTGGATGTAACTACGTATTGTGGTACTTGACAAAGTTTTGCCAAAGTAGTCCTGAGCCCATGTGGTGATATCGCTTATAGATGAATGACGATTCTTGATGCAGTGCCGCCTGAGGGATCGGAGATCACGGTTGTTCAGCTTAGGCTTGCGCCCCTGTCCTTTATGCACTGAAATTCCTCCAGATTCCTTGAATCTTTTAATTATGTTATGCACTGTTGAAGGTGAAATATCCAAATCTCTTCCTATCTTTCTTTGAGGAACATTGTTTTTAAACATTTCAATAATTTTCTCACGTATTTGTTGGCAAACTGGCGATCCTCGGCCCATCTTTGCTCCTAAAGGACTAGACCTTTCTTGGATGCTGCTTTTGTACCAAATCATAATTACAATCACCTGTTGACATCAACTGTTTCAAATCACATCATTATTTAACCAATTTACCTCATTACTAGCCCTAAATTGCTCCTGTCACAACTTTTTTTGGAATGTGTTGCAGGTCTGAATGACAGGAAAGGATGTATATTTACAAATGACATGAAGTTGACCAGACAAAACATGAAATATTTTGTTCATATTGTCTGCAATGAAATACAAGTCAAAGTAAATTTAGAAATCACTACTTTCTTTTTTTATTTGCGTTTTCCATACTGTCCCAACTTTTTCTGATTTGGGGTTGTGTATATATATGTGTGTGTGTATATATATATATATATATATATATATATATATATACACACACACACACGCACAACGGAAGAACTTATAAAACAGGAGAAATACTGTATGTTTTGCAAAAATAATTTCACTCTGCATGACAATATGACTGGGACATATTCTTAACATGTTTTAGGACAATAACCTAACAATACCAATTGTGCTTCTCATCATAGTGTACATATGTTCATAAATTTATATGTGCATATTATGTTTGTGTATGTTTACTAGTATCGACCAGCTGACAGAGTTGGTGCGGCAGCACATTGAGAATGGAGTTCAGATCCATCATGAGCTGGTGCTGCAGAGCGCTGATTTCTGTGTGGATGGAGACACACTTGTCGTGGCGAGTCCGTCTCCTGCTCCGCACCGATCCCTGCTGGAGCAGCCCAAAAACAGCACTCTGACTGTCCAACAGCTGCACATCCTCTGTGCTCAGCTGCACAAGACTGCACCTACCGGTCAGAAACAGCATTACTCAAACTAACAACTAATTTACATTTTTTTTGTTAAAAGAGGGATAATTTACAAAAAAATAAATAAATGCAGTCATTATTTATTCACTCTCATGTTGTTCCAAAACTGTAATTTTGGGTAAACAAGTCTTGGGTGCAAAACGTAATGAACAGAACCCAGCAGAAGTGAACTGAATGCAACATGTTTCAGTAGAAGCTAGTTTACTGTATTTTGTTGTTTGTGTGATGTGTTCAGGTCTGATGTGCAGTAATGAGTTGACTGACGTTCTGCATGAGTTAACCTCTCCTCACATGGGTAGTGATGTCCTGCCTGACCCCTGGATGCATATCACCCCCTCACAGGTACATCTTCACTCAACTCAATGATAAACTCCTCCATGGTTTGTTATGCATATTTGGTAGCAATTATTCATACTTAATTTCCTTTCCCAACCAACCAACTTGCTTAAAGAATGTGGGTGAAATTTATTCATTTTAAAAGTGTCTTCATTGCTTTGGCTTGGGTATATAAAAATGTGGCAGACTTCCCCAAACAGATTTCACAACATTTTTAAGATTATCACTCAAATTCCCTGCGTTGACTAACAGAAAACAGCTTGATATGAAAGTGACTTCTGTGTGAGCTTCATTAATCATTTCACTATTAACAATGGACCTTTTTGCCCACAAGATTTTGCCAAAAATTTACTAATGTGACTCTCCCTTTATAAACAAGCCTGCTTGTACTCGCATGATAACACGTGCTATTGGTTGTGTAGGTTGATGAGCTGGTGTGTGTATTAGCTCTGGACTCTGAGATGCTGGACTGGCGTCAGTTTCTGCTCAGTGCGTCTCTACCGTGGCCATTTCCCTCTCAGACTCAGCTGTTAAAAACCCTCCAGCGCTACAGAGCCGTCGACACTGCAGGAACTGGACTCATCACACAAGAACAATATGCACAGGTCTATTACACTCATAGAGCAGCACTGAAACCTTAAACTACACACAGACCTATAAACAACTGATTTTTGTAGTATAATCACTTTTACAGCATTTTAATAATTCAAATATTGTTCTATAGTTAATTTTATTTAAACTGCATACTGTTTCTACAGTTAAAATGAATTTATATGTGCCTATAAGTTCAATTTAATGTTTTGTTTTTTGATCAGGTTGAATTGTGGTTTCCCAGTGAAAGAGATCTTCCTGTCCCTGGTGACCCAACTGAACTTCTGCCCTATGACAGACTAGCCAATCTTAAGAAGGTAATGCAGCAGGTTAAAAGATTTTTTTTTGAACTTCAAATGGGGTCATATTTTTTGTTGTTGTTGTTTTTGTTCATGTTACTATTAAAATTTTTACCTGTCTGTTTCTTTTTGCTGCAGTTGTCTACCTCTCCCATCCTTCCGTAACAGCATCTTTTCAAAGATGTATTGTGAAGTTACAGAGTCTTTTCATAGTAGTACATTAAGCTTTTATAGCAAAAAAGATAAAGAATAACTTCATTCCTTATGATTTGACCCTTTAATATGCAGTAAAACATAACTGAATAAATGAGTAGTTCACCAAAAAATGAAAATTTGCTGAAATTGTGCTCACCCTCAGGTCATCCAAGATGTACAGTAGATGAGTTTGTTTCCAACAGAACAGATTTGGAGAAATTTAGCATTACATCACTTGCTCACCAATGGATCCTCTGCAGTGAATGGGTGCCGTTAGAATAACAGTCTAAACAGCTGATAAAAACATCACAATAATCCACAAGTAATCCACAATCCAGTCTCTCACTCAGTGTTTGCAAATAGAAAAGCTGCCTGTTTGTAAGAAACAAATCCATCAAGGCATTTTTAACTTCAAGCCTTATAGGTGTTTTTAAAGGGTTACTCCACCCCAAAATGAAAATTTTGTCATTAATCACTTACTTCCATGTCGTTCCAAACCCGTAAAAGCACAATTTAAGATATTTAGGATGAAAACCGGGAGGTTTGTGACTGTCCCATTGACTGCCAAACAATTAACACTGTCAAGGCCCAGAAAAGTATAAAAAAAAACATTGTCAGAATAGTCCATCTGCCATCAGTGGTTTAACCGTAACGTTATGAAGCTACGAGAATACTTTTTGTACTCAAAAAAACAAACAAAAATAACGACTTTATTCAACAATTCGTCTCCTCTGCGTCAGTGTAGCGCCATTTTGGAGAATATCCGCTGGACGCAAATAGCACGTACGCTGTTCTGTGTCAGCCGCACCGCACGGATACGTTTTCTATGTGTATTTACGCTTTGATTTGAACGAAAACGGCGTATCCGGTATGCGACTGACACAGGGGTGGAGTAACCCTTTAAATTGTGTTCCGAAGACGAACAAAGCTTTTACGGGTTTGGGGGGGGTTGAAGTGTGAGCTGTTTTAGTGGAGTCCCGCGTCATGCTCCCTCATAAGGTTTATTTATTTGTTTGTTTGTTTATTTTTATTTTTTTTGCAAAAAGGTATTTTGTGCTATTATCCACACATGCAAAGTTGGTTAATAACATAACTTCAATAATAGCCTAGTTAACAATTAGTCTACTTGTTTACATATAGCCTATATAAAGTATTTTACATTACTTAGGCTCTTATAGGCTATAGTTTGACAGAATGTTCTAATTCATCATGCCATGGCAAGTCAATTTAATATTTTCTTATATTGATGTTTATTTCTTACCCCAGCTGATCAGGCTCTTAATGATTTAATCTATGCCATCTCTTGGAATATGTGAAGGCCAGGTTACACATGGCTCTTGATTCTGACTTACATGCTCTTATAAAAAATGTACCATAGTTCTTAATTGTAGCATTTGTTATGGCATTACCAGGCCAATAATGACTTTTTTAAAAATATATAATAATAATAATAATCTATATAGCATTTGTTATGAAAAACAACAGCCTGCACATTTAGCAATAACATAGCACAGTTGTAATACTTTATAAATCTATAGGGAAAATATATTCCCTTAACAGATTATCTATTATAAATTCTATAACAAGTTAGAAAAAATATACCACAATAAATAATAAAACGTTATGAATTCTAGTAAAGGCTGTCATGAGTAGTTCAAAAATATTTTAATATAGGCCTATGTGTTGGTGCAAGATTGCTTTGTCCTCTGTTCATCAGTCTTTTTAGTTTATTTGCCTTTTTTAGATAATGTTCGACTTTCTCCATAGCATTTTAAAGTGGCAATTACTCAACAGAATTCAAATAGATCGCACATTTTACCTCCAGTTTCATAATAGGAATGGCTCACAGCCTCACACAAATCCTATCACACTTTTCAAGCGCACTGGTGAACGCGCGCAGAGTATAATAAGTGTATAAGCTGATTTGTGTGGCGCTCATGCACAATTAACCCTCTTGTTGTGTTCGGGTCAAACTGACCCGGAAAAGATTTTATTTTTCCTGAAAATACTAGTTAACGTTGTCGCATTGGACTCAAACTTACTGACTTTGTTCACACAGGGTATAAGTACTTCTCATTAATTTTTTTTAGAATTTTCGTAATTTTTTGTGGGTTTTATTTAAAAATGACCGGACTCCAAACAATTAACAGTCATTATGCTATATTATCACTACATATTGGATTCATTCTTTTTGTCAACTTGTTTTCTTTCATTTAGGACTGGTTTTGTGTTTCTATTTGCATCTGATTAATCGTAGGCCTCATTTATCTGAAAGTAGGCACCTAATTTTTTCAGTGAAAAAAACATTTTTTATGAATAATATTCACAATATGAGATAAAAAATTATGAAAATTTGCACTGTTTCTCACACTAGTGTACTTTAATGTTTAATCAGGAAGTTTGCTTTTAAATGCTTTTATTTTGTACAAAATTGCATAAAGTCACACTTGTCAAAAATAGCCGGCCATTGAAAGTGAATGGGGAAGAATGAAATATGCATATTGCATGCAATATGCTTTTATGAATCTTCTATTATAACTCTCTCTCTCTCTCTCACACACACACACACACATGCTCAAACTGCCTTGTCTTTAGCCTGCATTGACTTCAAAAGAATCTTTTCTTTCACCACATATTCTAGACAAAACATTATGACAACAGGTTTTGAGGCTTTCGTGTTCTCACAGAGTAGACGAAAGTTTACAAATAAATGCTAGAGTATACAAATGCCTCACAGTGCCTTGCTTGTCATTCACACGAGGAAGGGACAACTGAAGATGAATCTTACAATGAAGATGCATTGCAAGATATATTGGAAGAGGAAAACATCACTGAACAAGCTGAAAACCTTGCAACAACTGAAGAGGAGCAATCTTCTGATTTTGAGGACCCAGCTGAAGTTGATGTAACGTTCTGGTCGAAGGATGGAAAAAAATATTATTTTGTCAAGTCAATGCAGGCCAAAGACAAGGCAGTTTGAGCATGTATGTGTGTGTGTGTGTGATAGAGAGAGAGAGAGAGAGTTATAATATCAGATTCATAAAAGCATATTGCATGCAGTTCAGGGTAGGATGAAATAGGTGTAATACTCACAACAGTTTGTATGCATAGATGTGTGTGTGTGTGTGTGTCAATGTGTGTGTGATAGCGTGAGTATACATGCATCCACACACGCACAGGTCCAAGGCCTTTATGTTTGCAAGCACAACATGCTCCTGAACACTAGTTGTTTCTCTTACTTTCATTCTTCCCCATTCACTTTCAATGGTCCCATCACACTTTTGACAAGTGTGACTTTGTGCAATTTTGTACAAAATAAAAGCATTTAAAAGCAAACTTCCTGATTAAACATTAATGTACACTAGTGTGAGAAACAGTGCAAATTTTCATAATTTTTTCTCATATTGTGAATATTATTCATAAAAAAAATCATTTTTCACTGAAAAAAATAGATGCCTACTTTCAGATAAATGAGGCCTACGATTAATCAGATGCAAATAGAAACACAAAACCAGACCTAAATGAAAGAAAACAAGTTGACAAAAAGAATGAATCCAATATTTAGTGATAATATAGCATAATGACAGATTTCTAAGCAGTTGTTTGGAGTCTGGTCATTTTTGACTGGGAACACCACAAGTGTGACAGGAATCTGAACACAACCAGAGTTAAAACAACTGCGCTTCAGTCATATTGTGCTGATAACTGGTTCGTTCGGTTCGTACGTCAAGCTAGCGCTCATAAAAGCGCCGATGGAGCGATTTAAATAGTTAATTAATAGCCTGATTCTAGGTTTCCATTAACCATGGTATAAATATTGGGGGGGTTGTACTTGCTAGTTTTGGTTATTGGGGGTTATCTCCCCCCATCCCCCCCACAAACTACGCCCCTGCCTTTAACTCATTCTGACGGCATCTATTCACTGCAGAGGAAGTGCAAGTGATTTAATGCTACATTTCTCCAAATCTGTTTCTGTGACGAAACAAACTCATCTACATCTTGAATGGTTGAGTAAATTCTCAGCAAATTTTAATTTTCGAGTGAGCTATTCCCTAAACTTTGACTGCAACTGTGATGTTTCCCAAAAGATGTTCTGAATAGACAATCTGTGTATGAACATACAGTATATGTATTTTTTCCTTGTTTCTATGTGTAGTTTTTCTTCAGTCTGTTTGCGAACACTCACTCATCTCCACTGATGCTGGACTATCTGAGCATGCTGCTGTATTTCTGCTGCTATCCTGAACCGGCTCAGGGCTTCACCAGAGCTCTCAGCCTCGTGATCGGACACACACTGCACTATAAACACACCAGCCCTCTCACAGAGGTACACACACACACACAGTATGACATGGTTAACAGAAAAAACAAATCCTGTTTTTAGAAGATTTGCATTGACATCATTTCGTATTCAACCAAGCATTGACTTCTCATTACTGTAATGCACAAAAATAATGTATTACTGAAATTGTGAAATATTTGAAATGTGTTTTCATGAGGTTCACTCTGGTTTTGTTTCAAACCGCTGTGTTCCTGCTGTAGTCTGTACCGTATATGGAGGGCCCTGGAGTTGAGGAGTGTGACGCCGATGAAGAGGAGGAGAGGGGGGTGGAGTCTGGTGAAGTGGGCGTGTCTGTGGATGATGTGCTCAGAGTTCTGAGTCATGGAGATGGTCATGTCTCCTCACGTCTGAACCGCTTCCAGCCAAACTGCAGGAGCAGAGATGAACTCATAGAGGTAGAATATAACAGCTCTGCTCCAAGACTAAAAGATCCCAGCTTCACCCTCCTTCATTTGAACCATTTTAATGAAAAATATTTAAAAAATAGGAAGCATTTCTATTTAATCTGGCAAGATGGCAAAAATACTTGATCAATATGTGCATGTGTCTGTGTGTTAGTCACTCATAACTGTCTTGTAAATGTAGGTCTATTTGTGAAATCTTTTTGTCCAGTAGATGTTCACTGGAAAGTATTTCACTTAGTTTAGGAACAGAGTGACGTGTTTCTGTAGATCAGTAGATGGTGTAAAGCAGGGGTCTTCAACTCTGGACCTCGAGATCCATTTTCCTGCAGAGATTAGCTCCAACCTGGATTAAACACAGCTGCCTGCAATTTTGTATTGATCTTGAAGACCTTGATTAGCTTGTTCAGGTGTGTTTGATTAGGGTTGGAGCTAAACTCTGCAGGAAAGTGGACCTCGAGGTCCAGAGTTAAGGAACCCTGGTGTAAAGGGTCTGTATGGAACTGTGTTTTATGTGTTGCTGTGTGTTCAGGAGCTGCTGAAGGTGTTTAAGGAGTTGGGCTTTAAGGGTGAGGAGAAGATTCCTTTCTCCACGCTATCCCAGCATCCCTTTCTGCAGGACCTGATGGAAGGATCCTCACAGTACCAGCTTCCTGTGAGTGTAACAAATAAATATGTGATCTCACACACATACTACAGCAGAGCTCAGTGGTGAGATCTTTTTGACCAAAAAAAAAGTTTGAATATATAAAAAATATATTATTTTAGTGATTGAATGTTCGCTACACAGAAGATTCCAGTCACTAAATACATCAATTCTGCTTGCAATAATACACATCCATTTGAAACATTTTTTGTTCCATGAAATATTAGTTTCAATAGGAAATACATCAACATAAGAAAAATGCACTTGTCAAGCCTTTTTAAGTCTTTATTGTAATTGCATGTGTGAAATACAAATTAAGGTTGTGGTTTTATTAATTATGATTACATTTCTTCTATAGGACATTCACAAAATTTTCCAGACCCAACAAACTGAAGATCTTAGAAGCTTCTCAACATGATGAATAATCAAATCAGCACACACCAACATTACATGCATTATACAAAGTTCACACTAATGGAATAATAAACGTAAGTGGGACAAACATTAAAGCTGTATTTGGCATAGAAATAGTTTAATTTAATGAAATGTACATCTAAATTGATCATTAACGCATGAAGAACAATGATTTGCTGTAAACTCAAAGATGTCATTCTAAATGTATTTATTTTGGTAAAGATACACATTTGTGTATTCTTGTCTTGTATTACAGTGATTCTGTCAAATCAGTTAATTTGGTGTTAATTTTGTGTGATTCAAAGATGATTCGATGTGGAAGCTTGAACATGATCCCTTACAGCAAAAGCAAAATATTAAGATCAAAGTAACATCAGCATAAAAAGTAAAAATAACAAACAATATGTGTGAATGATTTGTGTTAAATGAGTATGTATGTGAATATCTATGAATACACAAGTATGAATGAAAATGTAAAGAAAATACAATAAAGAATGATCTATAACTGTATCTTTGGTCTTTGTCAAATGAATAATGTTTACTGTTCTGCTCCCTTGGCATGAAACAGACCTAAAATCACCTGCAGGTGAGATACATGAGTTTACATCAATCAAAAATAAGAGAAACAGAACATAACTTTTAAACACTCAATCATCTCTAAAAATGACTTCAATCAGAATCTTCCATCTCGCAGTCGGTCTGATTCTCTTGCTCGATGATCACAGACTCATTGCTTTTATTGCTGTGGGCTTCTAAGATATTGATGATGTCATGCAAACCTTTTATCTTAGCCTGTCCTCTGATCATTTCCAGAATGGGCTGCATGGAATATGCATATTCCACAACGCTTCTAGTTTTACCTCTTTCTCCTGGGTACACGTATCCACCAGTGTGCACACCAATCAGATAGCAGTCCTCATCAAAAACTGGAGAGCCAGAAGATCCATGAAAGAAACAAGACTTATAATTAATCTGGTTTTCATAAACGGCCCATTTATCTTCTAAACTCCTCTTTGTGATCATCTGAATGAAATTGACATTCTCAGACATGTGTTTATATTCAGCCTCTTTTAGATCCTCAACAATTAAGCATGGGTCCACTTTCTTAATCCCACCATCTGGATGTCCCACAATGCAGATCCCACCACGGTTAGGAGGGGGGCCATGAACATATCGACTGAGCAATCCAGGACGGCCTGTGATTTCAACAACATCATCCAGTTCAAGAAGAGCAAAGTCGAGTCGGCTATTATTAGCATCTGTTATGAAACAGTAAGCAGCAAGCCGTTTCTTGACTGGCACCAGCTTCACCTTTGAGTCCAGACGTTCAAAATCAAATGCCGCTTCTAAATACTTTGTAGAAGAAAGCTTGTCTGGAGACTCAAGAAAGTCCCTAACAACATGTGCGTTAGTTAGAACAAATCGCCCAAAGAGTAAGAAGCCGGTTCCTCTGGCGGATCCCTCCACTCGAATCTGACACACAGAGTCAGAGAATCTCATGAGCTGCTTTATTTTATACACCTCAGAGAAACTCTGAACGCTTTTATCATATTCTGCTCTGAAGAACTTTTGGAACAGAGAGTTCTTCTTTAGTTTTTCTCGCTGCATTAACAACTCCACTAAATCGTTAAACTGTGAACACAGAATTTCTCGAATCTCTTCGGAGTAACTTATTTTATAGTATTTAGCTGAAGTGTTTGTGGATTTCCATCTTTTTCTCTTTTGTGTTTCTTCTTGCTCAGTGTTGGCATGATGCTTATTAGGATCAACGTTTTCTTTCAAATCAGCGGCTGAAGCTTCATTCATTTCAGCGCTAACATCACTCAAGACATCATCTTGGCTATCTGGTGGTTTTTTGTCACCGATAACAATGATCTCAAAATGCTTTCCATCAAGATGCTCTACAGTGTTTGACATTTGATGGATCGTCTCACTCCCGAACTCAGAAAGTACACAGTGTTTCTCGAATATGACATTGGTGAATCGCCCGTCACGTTTCAGAGCAGCATTCACTTTGTCTTCTTTGAACGCATAAACACAAACATCATCAACCTTCAACTTCAGCGCATTGTTTTTCATTAAAAGTTTCACTTTCTCCCCTCCTTTTGTTTTAATGTAAAAGGTTACTATGTTTTCTGGTTCATTAGAGAATGAAAGCATTCCAGTTGGAACATTTACACTATTTTTGATGAAGGTTATATCTAAGAGCTCATCTCTTTCAATGAGACAGCAGGGGAAATCAGTCTTCACAGCCGCTCTAGACACTGCTCCTTTGGATCTCCGGATCACTATTTCTTTATCCATGTTGTCTTCTCTAATCTTTTTGAAAATCTTGTTTGTATTAAGAGCATCAAGCAGAGTCTTGGATGTATCACACGACACGGCATGTTTCTTGAATTTGTAGCGGAAATTAAAAGTGTGGCTTTGCCCTTCAGCACTCTGTGAAAGTGATAAGAACAATAATATACTTACAATAAAGCATTTACTTAAACATCTATGAATAAAGAACGTCCATGTAATGATTAGCAATACTGAGTAATATTGTAATGTATACAAATAACAACAAGAACAAATTTCCACATTTAATTTGTATCCACAAGCTTTTGATTTAATTAGATTCCAATCTGATATCAAGTCAATGTTGCAACATAACATGGACTTTTACTTAGAAAGTCTTTAATGTAGTCTCATACCGGTTGCAGATGACTTTTTGATCGTCCCTCTTCTGTCTTACAAAAAACGTTTGTTCTTTCCTTAGTAAATGAAAGCAAAATGTCATCAAATTGCTAATATGAGATCACCAATGTGCATGGTTTTGCCATATATTACTATCATTTTTTATATTGTAAATCATAACGATCAGCAAAAAGAGCAATATGGAATTTTAAAGCTGCTAACAAGTCTTTCCAGAACGTTTTTGTAGAGAAATTCCACACATACTTTTTCATCAGCACCAGTAAATATTTTATTCAGTGATATCAGAATGCAACAAACCTTTGGTGAATCATATCCATTAGTTCCAAGCCCCTTTTCTTTTTTCTTGCTTGTATGATTTCTTTCCTAGAACAATGGCAGTAGCAACATTAAAATAGCATATGTATTATTATTAATTAAGTACACTTGACTGTAATACAATTTAGGGCATTTATCAAAATGGCATTGAATTTTATAATACCATACATAATTAAACAAAAGTACACTCAAAGCATGAAAGATTCTCAGTTTCTGTAACATGAACCAGTGCTCTGATGCCCAAATGAAAATAAAAACATGAATATCATAGTGGGGAAATGGTAGTTCATACTTGCTATATAGCAAGTCTTCTAAAGTCATACATTAGCTTTGTGTGAGGAACTGACTGAAATTAGTTATTTACTAAAATTCTTTGAATATATATGCAAAACTATTACTGGAATAATTACTTATATTTTGGTCTGATTCTCACACAGACCTCAGAAGACTGTGAATATAGTGCAACAGCAATATAGACTATTTTCTGTTTTGTTAGCTTGACAACCGAATGATGCCTCCATTATATGGTTAAAAAAGACATTGTGAATGTTCTGATAAACCTTTTTGTGTTCCATAGGTGAGTATTTTTATTTTTAAATGAGTGAAAAAAATACTGGTACATTAGCGCTTGCTCATTTACATGGCCTGCATGTCTTCGTTGGCTGTTTTTGACATACATGAGCAATTACCGCAAAACTTTCTTTGACATGAATCATTATTTTTCAAATATCATGACCTTACCTGAGCATTGTCAGCGGTTTGTGATGCCATTCTGGCTCCACTGTTGCTGTCAGTCTGCTTTTTCTGAAATAGACATTCAACAATCTTTACATTAACCATTTACACTAAGGCTTAACAATTAAATACAATGTTCAACATAAAAAATGTCAGTAGCCATGCTAAGAAATTTGATTTTTTTATTTATTTTTATAAATAAAATATATAATCCATGTTTCTTAATGTTTTGTCACCTTAAAGTATTTCAAAATGTCATTATTCTTCATATTCTTCCTTTTCTTCATATCCTTCCTTTTCTTCATGGCGACCATGATCAAGAGTGATGCTGGCAGTGTTTCTGTGAAGAGGTCAAATGCAAATGAAGAGCCATGCAAGCCGCTCAGCTCCGAGTCACTAATGCGCCTCACAATGGAGACACCGCAAAAGAGATTCACGAACAAAACATCACTGAATCAAACAACCTTGGTGTCATTGCGTTTACCACCTTTAATGTTCATACACGACAATGTAAGTTTCTTTCTTTCCTTCACAGACAAGACACAACAAGCATTTTCTCCAATTTACAACATTTGAAAACCGAAAGCTGCCACATACAGGTAACGTTATAGGAGTTTGCAGTCATTTTTGCTTGAATCCAAATTTTAAAATATATTATTGGGGGGAAATGTGGATATTACAAATGTTATATATTATATATATACAGATTGTGTTAAAATGTTACCTTATGTGAGTTAAAATAGTTTAAATGAAGCAGAAGAACGTGCGTGTCGTCCGTTTTCACGGTTTTCCCGCAGTTTTTCAAACGGATCATCTGAGCTCTTCTTCTTCTTCTTCTTCTTCTTCTTCTTCTTCTTTGGGGTTTTACGGCAGTACGATTTGTTGCATTACTGCCACCTGCTGTTCTACAGTCCATTTATATTAAAGTCTCCTGTCCAGTCCGGTTACTTTTAGAAAAGTAAATAGGGGCCATTCCACCGAATGGGTAGCATTTCTGTCCCCAGGACATTATGGCCCGGTTTCACAGACAGGATTAGATCAAAGTTTAATTAGGACATTTAAGCAATTTTTATGAACGTGCTTAGAAAAAAACATTAGTGTGCATCTTGAGACAAAACAAAGGCACTGATATATTTTAAGCTGAAACAGCTCAGACTTACATTTTAGTCTAGGACTAGGTTTAAGCCTGGTCTCATGGATTAAAGCAAAAAAACCTGAATGTTTCCTCGGCCAAACCCCATTCCACAGCCATACCTGTCACACACCCAGTTTAAGAGCTGTGTTTTTCTTCTACTTAGGAGCGCTTGTCCTTCTAATTTAAGAAATTTAGGAGCACCTTCTAATCAATAATAAAACAATTCTGATAAAAAAAATTGCCTTTTTAATACAAGGTGACATTTGACAGTGATTTACAGGGGCATTTTCTTTTTACCTTTGTAAATGCATTTTTCTAATTTTATTAAATGTATGCAGTGTTTAGGATATTTTCCAGCTGTGGTGGCAGGACTATTTCCCATGGACCACACCCCCTCCCCACCTTACAATTGAATTTATTTTAACTAAAAAAGACAAGTAAATAGTAAATAATAAAATAAGAACAAATAAATTAATTGCAATCAATAGCACAGACAATAACAAGATACAAATTAAATTATTAGTACTTAATTTTTTTCAGTTAGGTCTAACTATAATCTATTAAACTGTAAAATAACACTGGATACTCTTCACTGTATAATGAAAAATACAGCAGGTTTATTTAGGCTGCTGTCTCTTTAAGACCTCATGCATGGATCTAATATGTTACACATGGCTCTATGCTTACTTTTCTTTTTAGGAGCACTTGTCCTCCTAATTTAAACAATTTAGGAGCACCTTCTGATCAATAATCAAAAATTCTAATACGAGGTGACATTTAACACCCTTAAAGTGACTTACCGGGGTATTTTCCTTTTACCTTTGCAATGGCATCATTTTCATCTTTGTCAAATTCAAAAATGTATGGTTATAAGCTTTTTAAAAATTATATTTAAAACAATATAATAAGAAGTAGAATAAGACAAATAAGTTACCAATCATATGAAATTAGTATTAATAAAAAAATAATTTGTACTACAGAGGTGGCACAGAAGAACACAAAAGTGGCTTGTAGTTGTAGGTACATTTTCAGACGTTTAATGAGGCTCAGAGGTGGCATGAGTGCAATTAAATTCATAGATTCATGTGGAGATTAAAGTTTTAAATATAACATTTTGAATACATAAATATTAAATGAATTAAATAACTGAAATGATACGCTAAACTGAAACTGAAACCACCAGCAGGTGGCGGTAAGTCACTGATTTTTTTTTTCACTGAATCATTTATTCAATTGATTCGTTCGAACGGCTGATTCATTCTGGAATGAAGCAAGTGACTGTCTTTATGAATGGGGAATCATGAATCACTGACTCACAAGATTCGTTCAGAAACGCAGTTCATTCATTCATGTTTGCTTTTAGAGATGCGCAGCGGCTCAGCTGTTACTTTATTTGGAACTATTTTCGTTGATGATATAGAGTAAAATCATGCAGTAACGTTACTTGTTTATTGATCTGTTGTATTAAACCAATATCACATTTGCAAAGTCCCTTAATAATTATTAAAAGTTGTCACTCTCCTTATCGCGATCTGTGGGTGAGCTCGCGACACAAAAGCACGTGCAGAAGCTGCAGCCGGGGCGGGGATGATTTTTTGGTGTAACAACAGAGCGCTACATATTTCTTTTCCCCTCATTTTTTCCAATTGATGGAAATCCGTCGTAGCGACAGAAAACATTAATCCCTGATAACTTTTAAAATGGAGTGAACACGGAGCAGTTTTTCCGTGAGTGGACCCAGAGCGGAGTGATTACAGAACACTTGTGTTTTCACACCTATAGATCAATTGCTTTGTTCCGAAACAGGGATTAAAATTATTACAATGTTGCTTTTTATTCTTGGTGCGGTTCGCTTTCACACGGCAAAGTTTCTAAACGGACCAAAATTATTAATACAAGTCACGTGCGCGTAAACTGCCCTCTCATTGGTCAAAGTTCCACGGAGCTGGAATGACAATAAACATGATTCATTTGGAAAGAGAGGCAAACAAACTCTGTCTCTCTCTGTCACACACACACACACACACACACACACACACACACACACACACACACACACGTCAGGATCAGTGTTGCCAGATTGGGCGGGTTCCGGGCGGGTTCCCGCCCAATTGGGCGGTTTTGAATTTGATTGTGCGGGTAAATATTGGCTTGGGCGGGTGGACAAAAATTGGGCTGGTTTTTGGTCAGTTTGGCGGTTTTCAAAACATATAAATTGTATAGACTAATTGGTTAACAAACAAGCCCAAGTGTGCATATATAGCCTACTGCATGCATCCAATCAGTCATCACAACGTTACTAAACACACACGCGCACTGCAAAGAGACTGGTGCTGATGTTGACGTCGCGGCGCAGCACTTTATCAGCTGATCAGCAGACAGACGTGATGATTCAGATGAGTGATCGGGCTTTTAGCGCGATGAAAGAGATCGCGATAAAAGATCTGATTTTGAATGTATAACTGTAAGTGATCATAATGCCTAAATATAAGTTTGATGGTAAAGAGTGGAGAGTGTTTTAACTCTCAAAATGTGAATTACACCTGTTGAGTGAGATGACACGAAGGCTATATTACTGCAACTCCGAAATCAGAGCACAGTTCAATTATTTAATCAAAATCTATTTATATCTATACGATCCTGTCTTTTATCTTTTAAACGGTCCAGATTGGTATATCCTTTAAATATGCTGTTAGTCTTGACTGTGAAAAATCCTATATTATGTTCAATATGAACTTCAGACTTAGTTCTGTGTGAAATTATAGTGCGAAACGAAAGTAAGAGCATTATTGTTGTTGTTAATTTTTTTTATTGTCGGATTTTCATACAGAATGACACAGTTTTGACTGTCATGGTGTGTGCATGAACAAGTGTGAAATACCTAACCAATTATGTTGCTTATTCTGATCACTTATACTGGGCACAATTTTGCATTTAAATTCTGACTGTTGACATTGAAAATGATGCATGTGTTTCTCGAGGGTATCGGTTCATTTCTTGATTGCCGTTTTGACCGTGTCTGCTTGCATATTTTAATCATATTTGGTAGTTCTCTTTAATTATTTGCCCTGATTTGATCCATAGGACATTTATCTAGCATTTATTTATATTATTTTGTCGTCATTATTTCGTTATAAGGAGTTAAAAATGGCTCTTATCAACCTTGATTTACATTATATCACATTATTTTGACAGTTAAAGTTTTGGGCGGGTTTTTATGAGCTTTTGGGCTGGAAATCATCCATCCAATCTGGCAACACTGGTCAGGATGGACCGACAACAGCTTTGGGGGCTTGTTGTTTTTTTGTAGCTGTCGATATATTTATTAATTTATCATTTTGATCCAGGATTCGTCGGGAAAACATTGTTAAAATGCACCTACTACGAAGAGCAATAAGACGGCATTATAATATGAAAAGGCACACTTTGATTTTGAATGGTGAAGACGTGCACACCCACTGATTTTAACGGAATTTACGTAATTAACGTTACCCATTATACAGCGTGATATAGCCTGGTTCGTTGGTCCGTTGGATTGGATTGCTTTCTCACTACAACCGAGCCGCTCCAGAGTTCGTTTTCAATCGAGCCGAGACCACCTCGTTCAGGCGATCTCGGATCGATTGTTTTGGCGCGGATCCGAGCGCGATTGCCGTGTTCACATATGCCCAAACGAACCGAGCTAGGGGGGAAACGTGCCAGGTTCCGAAACAACGGGCCAGGTGTGAAAGCACCCTGGAGAGAACGTGCTTTTGCTCCACTCCAGGCTCAAAAAGTTCTTCTTATTTTTTAACTTAAGAAAAAAGCTAAGAATATTTTGTATTCCCAAACATTCTTCTTGAGAATATTCTTATCTTTTTTCTTAAGACAAAAATTAAGAAGAATTCAAATTCTTGAAAAGAATCTTCTTAAAAATCATCGTAAATAACTTCTTAAATTTAGGACAGACCCAGACTTGTCTTAAATCCAAAACGGTAAGAATAATTTAATGAATTTATTGGGTTATTTCAAATTAATTGTTATATTTAAGCATTACAACATTAGCTACATATAGCCTAATAACGTTACATAGTAGGACTATTAATGGGGATGTGCGCGAGTTTTCTGAAGTGACAGCGATGACTGATAATGTAAACAATGATCGGTTATGATTAGCCTATGTGTGACGCTACTTTTTGCTGACTTCAAAACTCCGTAGCAACTCTACTAAAACGAGTCAGATACGGAGCTTTAATTTGACGCTTTTATTTTAGCTTTTAAAGGAAAACGCCACCGTTTTTCCATATTCCTGAGGGGACCGCTTCACTACTGGCGAGTGGGTGAGTGACTGAAGCAGGGGCTCCATGTCACCTTGAATGAGTGAGAGAGCGGAGTCCTCTACACACGGCAGCCGCTGATGTGAGGCTGGTATCGTGTGAATGAGTGAGGAGCCAAGTGATTGTGCTTTGTACACGGCAGAGCGCCGCTCTAAGTGCGTTCACACCGGAGGCGGCGAGAGCGTCAAAGTGGCCGGAAGTCATTCATTTTCAATGTGAGCTGGCGGCGAGCTCCGGCAAGAGCGGCGCGTCGAGTTTTGGGCGGTGAGAGCGTCGAGGAGAGTTGAAATCAAGTCAACTTCATGGTAATGAGCTATGACGCGGTTCGGCGGCAACCAATCGGAATGTAGAAGTCCTCCGCTTGAGAGGAGTCCAGAGAACGCAGTCTTGTAAACTTTGGTTCCGACCACATTAGTTCCCAAGCATTTTAGCGCTAGAACGCTTTGTTTTTTTCAGCGGGAATGCTATTAATTTCCTCAAAACAACATAGTTGACCAATTACATTAAGACACTTCAACCAGGACAGTTTGGAATGTAGGCTGCGCACAAATTAACGTTAATGTTAATTAAAGACCTAGGCTAGTAAACGTCTCCTATAAACTGCATGTTGAAATTAGACTAGCACTTAACCAACAAAAAACACACCACAAATGGCATTTATTGGTTTATTTCGTTAGCAAACATGTAACTATAATTGTTGTAACTATAAAGCTCTTTCCATTGATCAATTTCTTACTTTCACAATTAAAATATTTAATGAGGTTAACTTATACCCTACTTGTGATCAGTCTGCACAAGATCAACATGCTTGTTTCCTTTTTCGGCTCCTTTAAATACAAGACCAAGCGTTTGATCGTCAGAGCGTCAACGAATCTTTCTACAGCGTCGTTGGCAGGGCGGTCAGAGCGAATTTTGACGCTCTCGCCGGCGGCGGTGAGACAGTGGGCCGTGCGGCATCTGCGGCGACATAGGAACCCTTAGTATGAAGTGTGGTTGCTGCCACATCGATGACTTAGCAGTAGAAGGAAAAGGAGCAGTCTACCCTTCCGTCGCCGTCAGTCCGTGTCGATTTTTGAATGGGGATTGATAGGGAGGGCAGACGACGTCACTGTCGAAACCAATGATAGGCGGCGACGTGACGGCGGCGTATGTAAGAAATTTATCAAAAATATACGTGTACTAAGTACGTCTGAACTAGGTACGTCGCCTTACAAGACGCCTGATATGTACGTCGTCTCCATGTACGTCGCTTAAAATGAACTTTAAAGTTTGCAATAGTAGATGTATTTGTTATAGGCTATTGTTTTTACTTATTTCCTAACAAGTGTTAATAGTGAATAATTATAAGTTTATTTCATTTTAGATAACTTTTCTTTTTTGTCTTGGTGTAGTACCTCAAACAATGTTCTTAATATTAATGGTGTTCTTTTTTTACTAGGACGCTGTAGTCAACATTAAATGACATGGAGCGCACATTATTAAGGAAATATATTTAGTTTCATGATGTTGTAGTGTTATACAGCCTATAACATTTTGTAATAAAAAATTGAAAGGTTCCTTACAGCAGTCTCAGATGTTATATATCATTGAAGCCTTTGAGTTCAAAAGATTTGACATTCTTGAAGTAAATAGGGACATTATATTGCTGGAAAACATTCTAAAATTGGGATTACTGTGAATGGTTATGGAAATGTAAAGATGAAATTTACTCAGAATGCAAAGTGACAAAGTAAAATCAAGATTAACATCATTGGGATGAAAATATGACAAAGTAAATTATAGTTTCTCTAGTTGGCTATAATACATGAATAATAACATTGTAACTTCTGATCAAAAACACACAGAGAAGAAAATACAGATGATACACAATGCAGGAAAGTGGGCCTCTTGGGCCGGAGTTGAGAAACCCTGCTCTGAACAGTCAGCTATTTCAATTTATAGATAAAGGCTGTGATATTGATGTTGCCCACTAGAGGGTAAGGAAGGATATATGCCTAAAGTTTGGTTTCTATTCGTTTGAATGGTAATAAATGCATTGATCTAGCTCATTTGTATAAGTATAGTGTACTGACAGTAAACGTGATACTGGAATAGGCAGTGACTTCAGCACTGTCAACATAAGAGGTGCACGATGATGCGAGTACTAAAAATGTTTTACAATGTGCAAACACAGACATTATAAGTACATTTTATTTAATATTTAATCATTCAGGTCACGTACTGCAAAGTGTGATCTATAAATGTAAAAAAGGAGTAAATGTAACAAGATGGTTAGTGGGTAGAATTAGAAAACTGGCTGTCACTCAAATATATATTTTTTTACTTTGATCAAAAAAGTGGCTGGATATAGTATGTAATTCATCATCTAAAAGTGGCTTCAAAAGATTGTGGTGATTTCATTACAAGCACAACAAATATGCTGTGGAGCATTAAGATAAGTTCCAGTGATAGCACTTAAGGTTGTATGAAACTGAGTATAAGTGATGATAAGTGAGTATCGTCATTTCACTGCTGGTTATATACTCTATATAATCGTGTTTGTGACAAATAAAAATCTTGAATTTTGAAGTATTAGAAGGAAGGACTCTAAGGCCTGGTTAGACCAGGGGTGCCCAAACTTGGTCCTGGAGAGTTTAGCTCCAACTTGCCACTATACACCTGCTAGGCAGTTTCTAGCATGCCTAGCAAGAGCTTGATTAGCTGGTTCAGGTGTGTCTAGGTTGTAGCTAAACTCTGCAGGACACTGGCCCTCCAGGACCAAGTTTGAGCACCCCTGAGTTAGACTAAGCCAGGATTAGACCACAGTTCAATTCGGACAGTTAAGTAATTATTATAAATGTGAAAAAAAAAGTGCTGGTGCATCGAGACAATTCAAATACACTGATATGTTTTAAGATCAGTCAGAGCAAGATTCTTTAAGTTGAAACAGCTCAGACTTACATTTTAGTTTGGAATAGGCTTACGCCTTGTCTGTGAAATCATGGGAATATTGGCTAAAATGGCTAAACTAAATTTTTGACTGGGTTTATGAATAAATCTTTGACTGGGTTTGGACAGTACTTCCTTTTTAGTCTAACCAAAGAATGATGCTGCTATTGTGTCCTACATGATATGAATTGAGTTTTATTGCTAGAAGTCATTGATGATGTAATCGTAAGAAAGCTTCTTAAACGAAGAACCAGGTCCTAGGGATAAGCAATGGAGTGCACCTGGCCTGCAGAATTAGCTCCAACCCTAATCAAACACACCTGACACACACCACAAACCAATCAGTGTCTTCGGGATACTAATACAGGTAAGTGAGAATATTCTTTTTATTTTTTAATTGTGATTGGAGCTTATTTCTGCAGGACAGCATTGCTCCTGTTTTGCCTGTCCCTGCAGTAGCCAATCAGGGGCCCGTTTCAATAAGGAGGTTTAACCAACTCGGAGTTTAAACTTGAACTCAGAGTTGACTTACTCTGAGATGGGAAACTCTGAGTATTCGGTTACAGAACAGCTGATTGTGTTCGTTTACTCAACTCTAAGTAGGTTGACTCTGAGTTTAGCGCGTGCACCACGACTATGAAAAGTCATGATCAGTGGAGCTCCGAAATTATGATTCACCATGGCAACAGCTCCCGCCAAAAAGACGTCAGCGCGCATACTTCCGTCAATGCGTAACTTTAATTCTTAATAACTGTCAATAACTTAATAACTGTTACAATATCAGAGGTGAAAACTGTAAATTATTGAACTAATATTCATTTTAATGGTATCCCATGGCCACAAAAAAAAAGGAAAAAGACAGAAAGAAGAAAAAAGAACGTGGCAGCAGCTAAAAGTATAAAAACACAATTCAATCAAGGAAAAGCTTTAAACATGAAAGGTTCATGGGTGTGGGATAAATGACTTTACAAACTTATGACATTAAATATCATTCAATGTCTATTTCAATGCGCTGCAGCTTTTTCCACACAGTCTAACACTCGTTTCACATAATTAAATATTTTCTAATCCAACCTGTTACGTTTCTTAATTAGAGTAATAAAATTAACTACCGACTTGTCGACAGCAAGAAGGCAGAGGGAGAACCTGCAGCACCACTGACAGATGAAGAGGAGATGGTCAAGTATTGGAAGATTTCTAAAATCCAAAAATAAAAAGAATAACTTTTGCTTTTGTATTAGAAAATAAAGATGACCAAAGAATTGTGAATAATTAGTTTATTTAACAGCTGTGGTGGTGGGTACGGCTCGTACTACCCTTCCATCTGGAATCCTTCCATTGCATACAGTAATCAGTTTCATTATCAGAAGGTGTGATGATGGAGATATGCTTGTCATCAATGCATCCAAACACACTGGAAATCCTGAAGGAAATTCTGATTATTGGGTTACTTCCAGACGTCACAGAAAGATGTTATCAAGTGAACTTCATTTATCAGATTAGCCTCATTTAAACCGATTTCTACACCACTGACCCACAGTCCTGTGATACTCCTCTTTGACGGATTTGTGCCCAGGAAAACATTCTCAGAATGAGTGTGAGGGATGCACACTTTCCTTAAAATCTGCATACAGGACTTATAATGTGATAAATAATAATCTCCGATGTTTTAAAGAAAACTACCATTTAAAATGGGACCACTCAAATAAATATGCACATGAATATGGTGTAAAAAAATTATAATAAAATAAATAATATACAGTATTTAGTCTTGTTTCCATGAAGGAAAAAAAACTAATTTAAGTGATTTTTTATTTTATTTTGCAAATTATCTCGCAATGCGGTAATAAATTAAATATAGCCCATTCTTGTTTCCGTTTGCATTAATATTATTTTTCTTACCCTATGGAGAACACTTTTATATTTTAACAAGACTAAATATCTAGATAATTTTTATCTATAGAAAATGGAATTAAGAATTTTTAAATATTTGTACTTGAAATAAGACAAAAAAATTTTTTGTATTTTTGTTCACGTTGAAATATAAAAATGTTTGACAACAATGCCTTTTGTATTTTTTTATACTTGTTCTGGTGTTTTTTGTTATTCACATTGAAATATTATTAAATGTTTGACAACATTGCCTTTTTTAGTATTTTTATAAGTCTTCAAATTAAAGGTTGGATTACAATGAAAATGTACTATGAAACCCAAAAAGTCGTTTAGTGATGATGAATTGAAAATATAGACTTCTCACAACATACAATAACAGCAATGCAAATTTATCATTACTACTGTACTTTATTCCTGAAAATGAGCAAGGAGTACAAACTAGGGATGCTCCGATCAGGATTTTTGCAGCCGATACCAAGTACTGATTTCTTGTCATGGTGATCGGCCGATGCCGATTCTGATGCTTCAAGCTTTATATAACATGTAATAATAATGTTATATAAATAATCACAAAAATGATTCCTTATACAGTGAACATTTTAATATTCCTTTAAAATGGTGTTTATGCATAACATTATGTATATCAGGATACTTAATATAAGACAAAAATTAATGAAAACAAAATGTGTCTGATGCACCACAAGGCAGAGATCGAGTCGCATTTTTATAGCCTTAAGACTTGACTTGACCTGAAATGATCCCAGACTTTACTGGACTCGAGGAAAAGGACTTGTGAATATTTTAAAAGCAACTCGAGTCTTTTATCCTTAAATACTTCTATAAGTGCATCTGCACCCCTGCATCCATCCGGACCGCGAGCCGTCGCAGCAGCACCATTTTAAGTGAGCAGCGCATCAAAACAGCGGAGCAGATCACATAACAAGCGCTCAGGGTCGTTTATGGTAAATATCTTTCAGCGCTATATCCTCGTATTTTTATCTAAAGCTAAACGCGCTTTATTCAAGCCCTTTCAGCTCCGTGCGCTCTCTCTCTCTCTCTCTCTCTCTCTCTCTCTCTCTCTCTTTGGAAGTTCAAGAGCTGCCGCGGTTATTTTAACAAAAACAGAAACACGGTGAGAGGTCAAATTATAGATTACTTTCACTAAAATACAGCAGAAAAAAACAATGCTGCAAATATTGTTATTTTTCTTACCATCTATTTAAAATAATTAATTTATCTATCTTTTTATCTAACTAAATCAGCATACTATCATCTCAAAAACATTGCAAGAATTAGCTGTTTTGTTTCCAGTCATGACTTGGAGAACCTTGTTCATGCCTTTATCACCAGCAGGGTGGATTATTGTAATGGTCTCCTCACATTAGACAGCTGCAGCTCATCCAGAACGCTGCTGCCAGGATTCTGACTAGAACCAGAACATCTGAGCATATCACACCAGTCCCAGGTCCTTACACTGGCTTCCAGTTACATTTAGGATTGATTTATATATATATATATATATATATATATATATATATATATATATATATATATATAAAAATGTTGTTAGATGGCTAGGTTGGAATTTAAACTTTGAAATCGTTATCTTTCTTTTCTGCTCAAGATGAGAATGTTTTGATTAGCCTATCCAATGTTAGAGAGAGGACAAAATAAATAGAAACATTTAAACTCCAATATGGAGAAGTCTGATGTAACTCAAGGTTTAATACTGTCCAATATAAGACTGAAGAGGAAAAAAATAAATAGAAACATTTAAACTACTGAAAGAACAAAACGGAGTAGTTTGATCACGGTTATATCCACGGGCGCTACGGATAATCCGCGGGTCGGGTAATAAAAAAATGCATTCTGATTATTAGCGGGTGGATAAAATAAATCATAAATTATGCAATATTAACTACATTTTTTTTAAACAAATTTTTTCATCAGGCAGATGATTTAATTTGTGTGTGTGTGTTCGCCTGATCGGGAAGTTGCAGTGACAGAAACGGTGACATTCCAGATAAAGTTTGAAAGGAGTAAAGCCTGTGTTAATGCTATTGAGTAGGCTAATATGGCCAAAGAAGATATTTTGTTTTATAAATAAATGTTCATAGAGCGGCCGCGATCAGCCACAGAGGCGTGCAGTGATGCGCAGATCAGCTCTAACTGAATCTGCTGTTAAAAATGAACAATCCATTCATCATATCATCATGCAAAACATACACGACATATAGCGAATTTTTCATTGTTTCTCAAAACATCATAGCATTTCCACACCGGCGTTGACTTATGCAGCATATGTCCCCACGCATCATATTCGTCGTCACGCGTTGACGTCATCAAATTGCGATCGGTACATGAGATCGGCCAAATGTACGAGTACCGATCGAGTCATAAAATGTGATGATCGGCCGATACCGATCTCCGGCCGATCGATCGGAGCATCCCTAGTACAAACAGTGGCTTGAAATGATGACAATTACAAAAATAGGCAACAAGACTAAAAATAAATAAACAATTGCCCTGGAAAAGAGACAAAGTGGGAAAATATGAGCTGTATTCTAAATGTTAATGGTTTCAGAAGTTTTCAAAATTTTATTGAAATAAACCATTGTGTTTATCCTATAGGCCAAAAGTCACATATTTAAGGGTCATGGAAAAATGTTGCATCTACATACATTTTTATATTCTAAAGAATAAGTACTAAATAATAATAAAAAAACACGTTCGGAACAATAAATATCCCTGTTCCTTTAACACTTTGGTACTGTTCGTTTTCAATTAATAAAAGGTAAATTCAGGGTTTCCGTCAGGTTTTGACGAGATCTCGTGCCTCGCTAAATTACAACGTGTGGATATTTCTTGTCGAGGTGAAAATGTGTCTCGCGATATCAGCATAGTTTGTAGCTAAACATTTGACAAAGCTTGCATCATTTCATTCTGAATTGTGCCGTTATCTGTTTGTTTCCAATAACGTGCATTGTGTTTCACTGTTGCTTGGAGCATCTATCTCTCTGCAACTCAGTCAACAAACTCAACTCTGCATATTCTAAGTTATATGATAAATTTGGGTTAATTATAAAGTTCATCTAGGGATGAAAGGTGCGCTGTTGAAAACATGTATAACAAATATTGGAACAAAATATTACATCAATATATTTCTAAAGATGCAACTTGTCGCAATCACTGGGCCGCTGCGCCCTCTGTAGGTATTTTAGTGATACATATTGTATAGGTTTGTATAGATGTATATTTCTTTATGTATTTTAACTGATGTTCAATGAGACCATATGATTACTTGCTTTTGATGTTTTATTTAAACCAATTATTTTTTCCTCATTGTTACAGCTATTTGTCTGTTTTTAAAGATTTAAAGTTTAAGTCTATCTTTTGCATAAAAAAAAAACAAATCATCAGTAGATTGCTCATTTAACAAAATAATCGTTAGAGACAGCCTGATTTAATATGTTTCCAAATGCACCTAACAATTCCATTAAAATACCGTTTCATCATCTTCTCGACCAACATGATAGACTCATCTCCTGACCTAATATTCACACATTTTATGGTCGACATGACTCGGTAAACAGGACTATGACTATAAGCACCATAAGTGTTAAGTAAAATTATTAATATATACCCAACCCAGCATATCAAAAGTAAAACCTCAGAATGGCACATATCAGAATAATATGTTAAATAATTAATTAATTTTTGTGAATGTGTCTGTAAGATCTTATTGTGAAAATAAAATTAATTGGTGTATATTTTGTAGTAAAATAATAATGTAAAACCGAAAACTATTAAATTCAACACTATTTGAGGTATTTGACGTCACGCGTCTATGGAGGCGACGTACTTCTCCACGACGTTAGTATCACGCGTCTATGGAGGCGACGTCTTATCACGCGTTAGTATCTGATCTGGCAAACGTACTTCTCCACGCTTATCACGCGTATGGAGGCGACGTACTTCTCCACGGAGGCGACGTCTTCTCCACGACGTTAGTATCACGCGTCTGGAGGCGACGTTGAGGCAAACGTGCTTATGTATGTGGAGGCCCTTCACGCGTCTGTTGACATGTACCCTTCTCACACGTAAAAATACGCGACTGTCTACTTCGGCAGTTAAGGGATGGCACATAACACTCGCCATAGCCATAGTAGCTCCGGCATCTGCACTCAGCTCTCCGCTCCGCCATCGAAGGGGGACGTGAGAAGCCGGGCTGATGTCCTGTCCTGCAGGTTCGATGGGTGAGAGGAATGCGGACATTTAGTCGGCATGAGCTCATCACCAGAGTCCAGGTCCACCGCTGATCGAGGGCAGACGGACTCATCTGAAGAAAAACATACTCACCTGAACGCTGCAGAGGAGCGGCCATACAGAGACCGCCCTCTGATGAGCGAACCTCAACTGTGAGCTGTAATAGTTTATAAGCCATAAATCTAGGTTGTTCAGCAAAGTGAAGGAGAAGATTCTGGCGTAATTGTCGCATGCACCGCATTTTATACTGCCTCTCAGCTTGTCAGTATTTGCATGCATGTGCATACTTCGCAACAATCATTTGACTGGCGTGAGCCAATAGGACTTCAGGAAAGGTTGGAAGGAAGGAGTTCCCATAACGGAGAATTCTCCGTGATGTCTCGTGAAAGCTCGAGAGGGAACTGCGTGCTAGCGGGGAGATTCGCGCTCGCGCATTATATTAATCTACTTTCGCGCTACAAAAATGCGCTCTCGACATTTGCAGTAAAATAAGGCCATACATATTCACATTTTACGCAGAACAGTGTTGTGATTGTTAACTGGCATATTAACAAGAAAAAAAAATCTAAATTTGACATAAATAATTGTCAGGAAGCTTTAAAAAAAAAATTAAAAAAAAATAAAGTAGCTTTCTGAGGTAGGGGGGCCTGCCGTAATGCTGTAGCCCAGGGGCCTCTGGTTATCTTAAGGCGCCCCTGTCCATGCCACGCCGAATTGAGGCAGTAATTAAAGCAAAAGGAGCCCCTACCAAGTATTGAGTACGTATTCAGTACGTGAACATACTTTCCAGAAGGCCAACAATTCACTAAAAATGTTTTTTTTTATTGGTCTTATGAAGTATTCTAATTTGTTGAGATAGTGAATTGGTGGGTTTTTATTAAATGTGAGCCTAAATCATCACAATTAAAAGAACCAAAGACTTAAACTACTTCAGTCTGTGTGCATTGAATTTATTTAATACACGAGTTTCACAATTTGAGTTGAATTACTGAAATAAATTAACTTTTCCACGACATTCTAATTTATTGAGATGCACCTGTGTATACAGTATATACAGGTGCTGGTCATATAATTAGAATATCATCAAAAAGTTGATTTATTTCACTAATTCCATTCAAAAAGTGAAACTTGTATAATGTATACATTCATTCCACACAGACTGATATATTTCAAGTGTTTATTTCTTTTAATTTTGATGATTATAAGTGACAACTAATGAAAACCCCAAATTCAGTATCTCAGAAAATTAGAATATTACTTAAGACCAATACAAAGAAAGGATTTTTAGAAATCTTGGCCAACTGAAAAGTATGAACATGAAAAGTATGTGCATGTACAGCACTCAATACTTAGTTGGGGCTCCTTTTGCCTGAATTACTGCAGCAATGCGGCGTGGCATGGAGTCAATCAGTCTGTGGCGCTGCTCAGGTGTTATGAGAGCCCAGGTTGCTCTGATAGTGGCCTTCAGCTCTTCTGCATTGTTGGGTCTGGCATATCGCATCTTCCTCTTCACAATACCCCATAGATTTTCTATGGGGTTAAGGTCAGGCGAGTTTGCTGGCCAATTAAGAACAGGGATACCATGGTCCTTAAAACAGGTACTGGTAGCTTTGGCACTGTGTGCAGGTGCCAAGTCCTGTTGGAAAATGAAATCTGCATCTCCGTAAAGTTGGTCAGCAGCAGGAAGCATGAAGTGCTCTAAAACTTCCTGGTATACGGCTGTGTTGACCTTGGACCTCAGAAAACACAGTGGACCAACACCAGCAGATGACATGGCACCCCAAACCATCACTGACTGTGGAAACTTTACACTGGACCTCAAGCAACGTGGATTCTGTGCCTCTCCTCTCTTCCTCCAGACTCTGGGACCCTGATTTCCAAAGGAAATGCAAAATTTACTTTCATCAGAGAACATAACTTTGGACCAGTCAGCAGCAGTCCAGTCCTTTTTGTCTTTAGTCCGCTTCTGACGCTGTCTGTTGTTCAAGAGTGGCTTGACACAAGGAATGCGACAGCTGAAACCCATGTCTTGTTTCGTAGTGGTTCTTGAAGTACTGACTCCAGATGCAGTCCACTCTTTGTGAATCTCCCCCACATTTTTGAATGGGTTTTGTTTCACAATCCTCTCCAGGGTGCGGTTATCCCTATTGCTTGTACACTTTTTTTCTACCACATCTTTTCCTTCCCTTCGCCTCTCTATTAATGTGCTTGGACACAGAGCTCTGTGAACAGCCAGCCTCTTTTGCAATGACCTTTTGTGTCTTGCCCTCCTTGTGCAAGGTGTCAATGGTCGTCTTTTGGACAACTGTCAAGTCAGCAGTCTTCCCCATGATTGTGTAGCCTACAGAACTAGACTGAGAGACCATTTAAAGGCCTTTGCAGGTGTTTTGAGTTAATTAGCTGATTAGAGTGTGGCACCAGGTGTCTTCAATATTGAACCTTTTCACAATATTCTAATTTTCTGAGATACTGAATTTGGGGTTTTCATTAGTTGTCACTTATAATCATCAAAATTAAAAGAAATAAACACTTGAAATATATCAGTCTGTGTGGAATGAATGTATACATTATACAAGTTTCACTTTTTGAATGGAATTAGTGAAATGAAATAACTTTTTGATGATATTCTAATTATATGACCAGCACCTGTATATATATATATTTAAAATATTTAAATATTGCAATATATAAAGCCGCAATTAGCTTATTTTTATTGCGTGTGTGGTGGAAATCAGCTTCGATAATATTGATTTGATTTTAAAAAGCCTTATTTAAAATTTGTCTATATATTTAAAATGTATATATAAAAATGAAATGGGGAAACATGCACACGTTTATATTTTACCGCATTTTATCATATAACGACAAACGAAACAGTGACAACGAATATTTTTAGCAAAGATGTGGGAAATCTAGATCACAAGGTACATCCAGTCTTCCATTCAGGAAATATTGGTTGGACCTTAGCGCTCAGCGCAGCGCCTGGTAGTTAGGTTGCTATGACAACACCATGCCAAAACGAGACACTCCCCAAAACAATATGAACTAGACAGCTGCCTAGATCATCCTTAAATTTATATGGACATTATTGATTTTAATTAAGCAAATTAAACCTTCAGAATGTCAGACATTATCTGTCAGTGGCTGAATAGAGAGCTCCGGCTGTCAAAAGTCATTGGTGAGTGTTTGTTGTGTAAGTTAAAAAATAGCTTTTAGCAAACGGACTAACGCGCATTATCCATTCAAAAATGTGTACATTTATACCTGATTTATCAGCTAAACTACAGGTAATTATTGCGGCCGTTTTATTCGTATTGTGAATGTTGTATGTTTTATTTTAGAGCCCTATTCGTTCACCAGGGATTTTGCAAACGGTTATCTGATAGGAGAGACCCTGCACAGATATGAGCTGCAGGACGACTTTCACCTGTTCTCCAAACATAGGTATGGTAAGGATGGATGGACATACATTAGATAGATGGATAGATGGATTTTTAAAAATATATTTTGTTGATGTGGTGGTGAAGTGTGGCATGTTTTTGTGAGATTCATCCAGACAGACAGACAGAGACTTTATTAATCCCATAAAGGAAATGTAACTTTAATGTTATAGTCAGACAAAGACGTAATTTATTAAATTGTTATTCCACAGCACGGCGAATGCGAAGCTGAATAACTTCACCCGCATTGTGCCCACCCTGCAGCTGCTGGGCGTGCCCTTTGACCTGGCCATGTCTAAAGCGGTGATGCAGGGCAGGCAGGGGGCGGCCACACATCTGCTCTACCAGCTGTACATACTGCTGCAGAAGAAGAAGAAAACAGGCCTCACTGCCACAGCCATGGAGGTCATGCAGCCTGCAGCCACAGCCCGACTGCACCGCATAGAGAACAGCATCTATACTGAGGTAATACAGTCGTACAAGCTCAAATAATTCTCCCTCTGGGCTGGGATAGTGTATTACACAATTTAAACTTTATCTAGCTAACCTCTTCATAATACGTTTACCTTTTTATATTGACAAAATAGTTCAAATATGGTAAGCTGCCTTTGCCACGTTGTTGTTATTGGTAGATTAGTTAGTTCATGTTTTGATTAGCTTTACGAACACTGCATGTTGGGACCACAGAAAGGAGTTTCATTTCAGGCTGTTTGTCTCACAGCGCTTGAAGACGGTGGTAAAGCGTGAGACAGATCTGAAGATGCAGAAGATCGCAAAACGCTTCCATAAAAGAGGGCAGGACATGTACAACCACTCGGTCATGGCTGAACTCCTGAAGGAGGAGGACCGGCTCAAACGGCAGGAGGAAAGGAGGCTGAGGGACATTGAGAAGGTGTGACTTTCTACAGCTGACCATAGATGAATTTTCATAGCTATCAATAACTACCTTTTTAACCTTATTTTTTCAGTAGCATCAAACAGTTTTTTGGGGTATTAAAACTTCTCTTATGCCCTCTGTGCTTTACTGTGCATTGACTGGTGAATCAGCATGTGATAGTGTTGGTTGAGATTGATGGTATGATTTGTTATTTGTCAGCACCGGCAGACACGCAGAAAACAGCAAGAGATCATGATTCAGATTCAGTCGGCTATTGTGCAGATCCCAAAACCTCCACACGCTCGCACGTCAAGAGCTACTGAGAAACAGCTTCAGTTTCGCAAAAAGCAAGAGGTTGAGGTGAACAACACTTTTACACTTTTGACATTATTTTCATGATAATTATGCACATTTACCCTCTATGTTGCATAGTACAGTACAGCAGTGTTGTTATTGTTAACTAAAACTATTACTATTCAAAAATTGTTTTCGGTCATTGAAATAAATCAGAAATAAAATATAAATATTATATTTAAAAAACTGAAACATATTTCAATTATTTGCCATGACTACATTTCTAATTTTTAAGTTGAAGAATTACTAAAACTAAAAAAATAAAGATAAATAGAAATATTAATTAAAATAATAATAATAATGACAAAAGCAGATAAAACTAAAACTTTACTAAAACTTAAAAATTAAACAAAAAAAATAAAAGCAATTTTAAATATGAATACTATAAAAGTATATAAAATGAAAAATTAATTAAAGCTAAATATAAATGTTAAAATTAAAATGTAAACTGCAAATATAAAAATAAACGCAATTCTGAACATTAATAAATACTATAATAGTATAGAATTAATACTAAAAAACACTGTTACTATGTTGTATAAATACTAGTGCGGTCAAACGATTAATCGCATCCAAAAATAAAGTTTTTTTTTAAATAATATGTGTGTATACTGTGTATATTTATTATGTATTTATAAATACAAACACATGCATGTATATATTTATGAAAAATATTTTGTTTATATGTTAAATATATTTTTTATATAAATAATAAATACATTTACTGTCTTCTGGCTGGTCTTCCATCAAACACAATCAAACCTCTACAAATGTGTGTGTAACGAGCCCAAAAGAACCCATTTATATATTCATAATTAATATACACAGCACACATACATATATTATGTAAACAAAAACCTTTATTTTGGATGCGATTAACAGTTTGACAGCACTAATAAATACATTCGCTCTCCTTCCCTTGCTAAAATATGTTATCTTTTGCATTACAGTAATAAAAATGACTAAATGTAAATGTAAATGTAAATACATAAGGTCATTTCTTGTGTGTGTATTTATATATTCTTGTTTTTGATTATGGGATGAAAAATAATAAATACATTAAAATATGACATGTTAAATCTGGATGGATTGGAATTAAAAATGGATTGGAATTAAAAACAATATACAGAAAAACTATATAAATTGTCAAAAGTTGTTTTGACAGGATTTGATTGTGTTTAGTGAGCACTCTTTAAGATGCAGTGTGATTTCCAGTATGTTCATCGTGAGATAGCTCAGTTTGAGAAGAACCAGAAGAGGATTTCTCCTGCTGGAGGTGGAGCCTTTCTTTACAGGTGTGTTTACAAAAAATCTAGGAGTACAAACAATAAATGCACAAAAGCAGGCCGACATACTGCTCACAGTTCTTTCACTAAGTCTAGTTTCACACAAAACTGTCAAAAACTTTCTTGATTATTTGAGACCTTGGTATGATGAACTGTACCTCAATCTACAGTGGTCGTGTGACCCAGCCAATGACTACAGGAGACAAAGAACTGTGGAACAAGGAGTACATCGAGAACATCCGTCAGCGTCTGGAGGAAGACTCTGCTGCCCGGGAACAAAGAGAGATGCGGAGACGCCGTGCGCTGATGGAACAACTACAAGCCCATGAAGCTCAGCAGGTGACCACTGGCTTGGCTTATTTGAGCCTTAGAAAACCTACTGTGTTATATTTGATACACAAGCTAAGGCCTCTAATTTATAAATATGATCAAAACTTTGCTGAAAAACCTGTTATATGCAACCTACTACATGCCTCTGTCGTCTGACTGATAGTTATTACTTTTTTAGCAAGTAGAAGGCCTTTTACTCTAATTTACCCCACTTCAGATCATAGTAAACATGTCTTTTGAAAAATTTGCAGATTTTTATAAAGTAAACATAAGAATCACTTTTATATTGTTAGTAATATTTCAGGATGAACACTTGCTGCACGAAAGCAACTTACTTGATTATCCTTTTTTTTTTTTTTTTTTTTTTTTGAAATCATGTTAAAATTTGAGTGTCAAATATGATCATCAGTCTTTTATGGAACATTTTTGAAACCACAGAGCGTTGATCATAAAACTAAGCATTTAAACATAATCTAAAGGATTTAAATATATAATCAAGTAAACATTATTGGGAGATAAAGAAGTGACAACTGATATTTATATGCATTTGATGAAAGTAGTCTGCTATACTGTTATAAAGATCTCATTGATTTGCATTACAGGTTATCAGAATTTCATCTTACTTTTTGGCCATATAAATATCAGCATCTGCATCAAATTGCAAATTTTTGCTTAGTTTGGGACTAAATAAAATTGAGGTGTTTTTTCTCCTCGAGTATGGCCTCCATATTCTCATTATTATTTCATACTGTATGAGCCATAAAAACCTGATGTATCAAATATGATAACAAAAACACATATGCAAACTTTCTGTGTTTAGACTCCTCAAAAATGCTTAATGTTTGAATGTCAAAAACAGTGTCAAACTTTTGACTTGTAGTGTTTGTCTTGATTACATCTGATTTTTGCATTGATATTGTTTCTGCAGGAGGTATTACGAGAGGAACAGATGGTCAGTCGATTGATGCGTCAGACGCAGCAGGAGAAGAGGATCGCTGTGCAGCTGATGCAAATAAAACAGCAGAAAGAGGTACTGCGACAGAACCGGATCTTTCAGGAGAGACAGTACCAGGAAAGACGCCTTCGAGACTTCCAAGAGGCCTTGGACAGAGAAGCTGTGAGAGATCATAAATACACATCAGAGTATCAGAAGATGTTTTTGAGTGGTCTTGATTATGTCCAATCATTGCCATTGTTCAGGTTCTTGCCCAACAGGAACTTCTCGAGCGCAGTGAAGAGATCAGGATGGAGCATGAGCTACACAAACAGCTAGTTGCCGAGCGCGCTCAGGCTCGCTATCGCAAACACTTTGACATCTGCCGAGGAATTCTGGAACAGATTGTGGATCTGGCAACCAAAGTTGGAGAATATCGGCTCCTCACAGCCAAGTATTTATTTCCCTGATCACTCTACTAAACAGCAAATAAAAGGCAGAGTGGATTTTGAAATAAAAAGTTAAATGTGTTATGTAAACTACCTTTATAGTGCATTATAATAAAACTAAAAATTATATTTTGCTGCATGTTTTATATGGACATGACTGTTCAAATGTTGAGTCAGTAAAAGTTTATTTAAAAACTAGTACAGTACAGTAAAAGCAGTAATATTTTGAAATAACATTACAATTTCAAATAACTATTTTCTATTTGAATATATTTTAAAATGTAATTTATTCCTGTGATGCAAAGCTGAATTTTCAGCATCATAACTTCAGTCTTCAGTGTCAAACGATCCTTCAGAAATCATTCCAGTATGCTGATTTGGAGATATGGTAGGTAAAAAAAAAAAAAAAAACTAGCGTATTTTCTTCATCTTCACTCTTTCTCAGTCTGATACCAGTGAAGCTGATGCAGGAGTGGATGGAGCTGTTTTTCAGTGGTAAGCCGCTGTATGAAGTGGCCAGTGTGGATCCCACCCCTGCTGACCCCACACCAGAACAGATCATTGAGCTGGAGAAGCTCCAAATACTCAATAATCAAGACTACAACGAGTATGTGGTAAGGACATGCTGAGTTACTGTAGCTTTAACCTGACTGATGCAAAGTATTTGTGATGTTGCCTTTGCCTCTGAATCTTGAGTCAAATAAACACATTTCACATTGAAGCACATCATTTTATGACCATTCATGCTGTATAGAGTTATTTAATTAAATCAAAGCCTTTGATTTGATCGGTTGTATTTTATTTATAATTTATATATCATTAATTATTAGCTTTTCATGAACTCATAAACCCTCACAAAGCCCTATTTGGGAAACCCTGCTCTAATATATTAGAACTTTTTGTATATCAGTGAAAACTGCTTGAACCTTGCCTATGAAACAGTTAGGAATGGATTTGTTTACATGTCTGAGCAAGTATAATGCACATGTGTCTTTCTGTCTGTTCACTTCAGGCCATGAAGGGCGAGTGGGTTTGGCATGAAGAGGGCGAGAGTCAAGCCCCTCCAGTAAATGACATTCTGGATCATGTGTTGAGCCGTCTACAGAGCACGATAGTCCCACCCAGCGTCAGCACTCCTCCTCCTCTGTTTCCTCGTTTCACCATCAGAGCATGCATGCTGGGAAAATCCTACTCGGGCAAAACCACCTGCCTCGCCAAAATCAGCAACGGTAGGAGTTGATGCTTCATCATAGTGAATGAATATGCTTCATCATGACACAATATTAACTAACTTTCCTCACTTGTTCCTCTCTGGGAATCAGCTCTTGGCCTCTATGTGCTCTCAGCCAACTCTTTGATCCAGGATGCTCTTTCAGCCTATCAGCAGGAAAAACAGGCTTCGAGTGAAAGCCAAAAAGAGTCACAGGTCAGGAATATTTAATCTGAAGTAAAGACTCAATTTTTTGTAGTAGCATCCAGCAGGTCTGACAATATTTTTGGATTAGTTTGTGTTGTGTGTGACTGTACTGTTTTCTGTGCAACCACTTAATTTACTTCATTATTTATACTGTTTAATTTTCCTGCTGGAGCTGACCTTGTATTTGCCATGCTCAGAAGAACTTGGAGAGGAATGGTTCTCCAACAGAGCAGCCTCCGAGAGAAGAAGAGGAGAAGAAATCCTCTCCTCTAGAATCAGGTTTGTGGGAATATTTATTTATTTATTAAATATTTATTTATTTACAATACCATTCAAAAGTCTTTTTTCCCAGCAAGGATGCATTCAATTGATCAAAAATGACAATAAGGACTTATATTGTTACAAAAGATTTCTATTTCCAATAAACGCTGTTCTTTTGAATTTTCATGAAAGAATCCTGAAAAACTGCACAACTGTTTTCAACATTGATGATAATCAGAAATGTTTCTTGAGCAGCAAATCAGCATATTAGAATGAGACTAAAGACTGGAGTAATGATGCTGATAATTCAGCTTTAATCACAGGATTAAATTACATTTTCAGATATATTCAAATAGAAAACAGTTATTTTAAATTGTAATAATGTTTCATAATATTACTGTTTTTCTGCATTTCTGATCAAATAAATATAACCCTGGTGAGCAAAAGAGACTTTCAAAAACATTACAGTCTTACAAATTGCAAACATTTGAAAGGTAGTGTATTTGTTTATTAGTGAATTTGATGTTATGCACCCCATGGAGGATCAAGTATTTCCAGATACATTTAATCATTTAGCAAACTAAGACTCATTAGGGTATTTACATTTTTTATTTGCTTTTATTGATTTCTGTGCTAATTGATTACACTTAGGGTGAATCCCATTTCTCTGTCTTACCCCTTCCCCTTCCCCTACCCCTTCGTCTTACCCCTAGCCCTTGTCCCTCGAAACCGAGTGGTAAGCGCTAGGGGTGAAAACATACCCCTATGAAATGAGACACCACTTGGTTACGGTTACGTCATCATACATCGTCGCTAGCTGGCTGCTACGTCACCAGAGGCGACAAGTGATCACAAACTTTCAAGATGCCGTCTGCAAGTGTGTGTATGTCGATTGCGTGGGTTTTAGTGATGTTTTTGCGATTGTCTGCAACAAATCGCAGAAATCAAGGGAGAAGAAGAGGTCTACGACGCCTACGAATGCTGGTGGATCAGCTTATGGTATGTATGGATTAGTTGCAAACAACGTTATGTAGTATTTAACGTTAACCGAACTAACCAGCACAGTAGCTGAGCAGGACACGCGTAAATTACATGGACTTGTATTATATTGTAATACGAACGCAGTAAAGATCTATGTGTATAAGTAATATTTTGTAATAACTGTTAGCTATATGTTTTTTTGTTTTTGTTTTTGTCCCAGTCCAGCCCTGCTATGTGCTTTGTTCTTGGGGAGGGGAGACAACTCTAGTCGCTATGTGTTTTATTTTGGGGGGAGACGTAACTGTAGCCACTATGTGCTTTGTTGTGGGGAAGGGGAGACGTAAACAGTTTAAAGTAGTTTGAAGGGGCAACATTTTTTCCAACTCAGCCCATTAATGGTGTGAAATGGTTTTCTTTTCCAGACTGGTGCTCCAACAAGATACTGTGCCATAAACCCCAACATGCCTATACTTCGCATGTGGTTCGATGTTGAGACTGAGCTGAAGCAGGATTTCCGCCTCAGCAGAACAGCGATGCACAGCTTACAGAGGCTTTTGCAAAGGGAGCAGGACCATGGCTGGGGTAATGAGCTTGAAGTACTCATATACACCTATTGGCTGGCACACGGACTCTCTTATCGGGTGGTGTCCCGTGTCTTTAATGTACCAAAGGCTACAGTTCACCGCATCATCCACAGAGTGGCCCAGAACATATGGGACAATCTGAGTAAAGCAATCTGCTTCCCTCTAACAGTGGACTTGCCTGCAGTTGGTCAGGGATTCGTCAACATTTCAGGAACCCCTGCATTCCACAATGTGGTTGGAGCAATCGATGGCAGCCACATACGGATAAAACCACCAGAGCGTCACAGATTAGACTATTTGAATTATAAAGGCTTTTACTCAGTCAACATGCAGGCAATATGTGACTCGAATGGCAGGTTTCTGGACATTTATGTGGGGTACCCGGGGTCTGTCCATGACACACGAATAATGAAAAACAGCAGTTTTTATACCGCAAGACGATATCCCCCAACGGGCTACATCCTTCTGGGTGATGGTGGATATCCCTGTTTGGAAACTCCGATTTGTCTCATCACCCCATTCAAGGAGCCAGTGCATGGACAAGTACAGCAGCGATTTAATTACTATCAGTCAAGGGGGCGCAGCATAATTGAAAGGGCGTTCGGCATGATGAAGACCAGGTGGAGGTCAACGCTTTTCAGAGCTTTGGAGGTGAAGCCCACGTTTGCACCCCAGGTAATTGCTTCCTGTGCCTTTTTGCACAATGTGTGTATGGACAATGGTGACACACTGGTTCCAGATGAAGACATTTTAATGGATAGGCATGACTCCCAACCTTCCCGTGAACCCAGGGCAAACAATGAAACCTCTGGGAATGACACAAGAAACAGACTGGCTGCCCTAGTGTCAAGCAATGTGCAAGTCCCATGAACATGACAAAAGTGTCATATGCATGTATATATTTTATAGTTCTTTTATGTTCACTTTGGTGGTTGTGGTGGATATGAATGCAGATGTTCTTATCTGTGTACTACTTAAGGTCTGTTTGCAATAAAAAAAAATTATACACACTGCATGGTGTTTTGTATATCTGTTTCAGTTATCACTGTTTTGAATGTCATTGATGTTCAGAAACACTTTCTTTGTTAACAAAAATTTGTCTTTATTGCCCAATAAAGTTAACATAGCAGGCAAAAAAATTATATAAAAATATATTATATTACAGAACCATTATCAACTATTAGAACCATAACTGAAATGTCACACACATATAAAAAAAAGGCACTCAAATGTATAAAACTCGAAAAATATTGTGCAAATGGCAACCTCAAACAAACTAAAAAAAAACTACAGCTTATCTACCATCTTTTCAAAGAGGCCCAAGAACCTCTCTGTCTTGGCCTCGCTCTCCTCGTGGCGCCTCTGCTCTTTATTGGACTCCTCAGTGAGGAAATCCAGGATGGGATTATTTTTTTTTCTTCTTTTTTTGGGTGAGGGAGTTGGGGGGCTTGCCATGGCAGAGGTAGAGGGTTCAGACATTTGTGAACTGCTGGCTGCAGAGGTGCTGGCTGGGGATGAGGGCTCAACAATCTCCTAAAGGAACAAGATAAATCTTGATTTACAATCCACAAATGTTTGTGGCCATGTCATGTGGAAATTCTGTTTCTTTTTTTTTTTTTTTTTTTTTTTTTTTTTTTGGCCTGTCAGTAGCACAGATAACACATGACAGTACATATGCATGGCTATACTATCATCATTCACAGCCTTTTTTTTTCTTTTTTTTTAATTAAATATATTTATTTATTTATTTATTTATTTATTTTTTTTAATATTAATTAATTAATTAAATTTTATATACCCTTTTACTTAACCACACTGTGACAGACAAGACCAGGGGACAGAGAAAACAAGAGAGAGAAAGAAGAAAGAAGATAGGAAAAAAAAAAAAAAAAAAAAAAAGGTTGTGGGGAAAGTCAACAAAGAAGGGGAAGAGAGAGAGAGAAAAAAGGAGAATGGGGGATAGAGAGAGAGAGGGAGAAAAAACAAAAACAAAAAAAACAGACAATTTGCTTCAATACCTGCTGACAAAAAGAGAAAACAACCGAAGACACAACATCAAAGAGACTGCAGCAACAACCAACATCTGTATAAATCACAATAAATTCTAAATGTTAAATGTTATTGAGCAGCACACATAACTAATATTACAAAATAAGTTTTGAAGCAACAGCAGATCAAGACAATGTGTGTCTGTGAGCACCTGTTTTTACACCAATGTGAATGCTTGAGTGTACACCTGTGTGTGTGAGCGCGCTTGTGTTCATAAGGTTCCTCCATGTAAATGTTTAATAGTGTGTGTGGGGAACAACAGCCCCATCCCGCAAGGCATGAAGCAGGCACGGAACAGACCCGGGCCCCAAACATCCGGAGGCCCCCCAGGGCACGAGACCCCCAGGAGAACCACCGCAGGGACAACCGCGGCCTCCACCCAAAAAAGGGCAGAGGAGAGCCCGAAGGCGGGACCTCCGACAGCCACAGTGTAGGCGCCCCAGGGTGCCGTGGCGGCAAGCCCGCAGGCTCCACCGGCAGCCGACCACACCAGGGCGGACCGGGCCCTGGGCCCGGAGACCCAAAGGCCCCCCACCCCACAAACGGGGCCCAGCAAGGCCAGTAGGGCCAGGCCCCGCCAATCGACCGCCGAGAGCGGGCCGGCGCTCGCCCGAGCATCCTGCCCCGGCGCGAGAAATCACCAACGCACCGGCGGCATCCTCCACCGGCAGGGCATGGTGGTGGGGTGGGGGTCGACTAAGATGATGAGTGAGGCGGAGTCTAAGGCCCGACCTGACACATAGACGTAGACGACAAGCACACATATACACAAGCATATGTTCCCACCCTCATGCACGCAAACAAATATTCACACCTTCGCCCCACATGTAGACACACAAAAATGGACACAGTACCCACACTCACACTCCCCATATGCACTCTATACTCCTAGATCCAGGCACCACCACCCCCAGAGGGGTAGCCAGCGCCCGATCCCGGAGCTGAACCCCCTTCGCTCCGGCGTGGGGACAGGAAGACCACCCCGGTCCCCGCAGCAGCAGAGAAAATCAACAGCCCAGACCCCGACCGGGCGGCCAGCTCATCCTCACAGCCCCCGGCCCCAGACAGAGAACAGAGAACAGGGGTGTGAAAAAAAAAAAAAAAAAAAAACGACCCCATGCTTCACCCCACCCGCTCAAATGTAGTGTTGGTGTGTGTTGTTCTAAGGTGCTTTAAAACAGGGGTGCTTTAAAACAGGGGAGGGGCACCCTCCACAAGCTTGTGTCAGCTCGTCCCCTCCCTAGAGCCCTCAATGTCTATGTGCAACTTAAAATTGAGAAGTGGGCACTGGCACCAGAGGGAAGGCTGAATGAACAGACCGCCCTCCGGATGCCATTCAGTGTGCCCACCCCCAAGGCCCTATATGTATGTGTCATGTGACAGTAAGTAATGAGAATGTCTAAGCTGTAATGTGTAATTGAGATGCAGGCGGCCACGAGGAGACAGAGGAGTACCACCTCCCCCGCATCCCAGCGACTCACCCGCACCTCAAAACCCTACCTATGTGTTGGTGTGATGGAGCGGGAGAAGTGAAGCCTTAGGGATGGGGAGGAAAACATCAGAGGGGGCAAAATACCCCCCCCTCTGGAGCCAGCTCCCCCGCTGACCCCCATAGGCACCCCCGTTACCCCAAATCTGCCCAGGGCGGGGGGCCCAGGCCCATCCAGACCAGGGCCCATGGCAGCCCGGGGCGGCCCACCAGACCCCACAGCAGAGGAAAAACTACCCCACCCCATCATCCAGTCACTTCCCAAACTACATAAGACAATAAGACACCCAGGTAAAGCCCGTATACCCCGCCTCTATTGGACCCCCCCCCCGCGGAGGCACCGATGCATCGAAGACCCCCACACCAGAGCCGGGCCCAAGCGCATGCACCAACCCATGCTCCCGGCGGCACACCAACCAGGACCCAAGCCCCCCAGGCCCAGCCGTAACCCCAAGCCGGAGGCAGAGCGTCCCCAGATCCCCAAACCCCCCCCGGACCAACCCCGGAACAGTGCGGCCGCCAGGCTGGCAACCTACGTCCGCCGGCACAGGCATCCCCAGCAGCGCCGCATGCCGCCGCCAGAGAAACAGCATCTAAGAGTCACCAATACCCCATCCAGGCCAAGGCCGCAGCCCCAGCGCCAAACCCCCCAAGAAACCCATCCCCAGGGAACCCCCAGATGCCCCAGGCCCATATTGCCACCCCACGCCAACAACAAAAACCACAGCCGGACAGAATCGGGACCCCCACCCACACTAGGTGATGGAGCTGATCAAAGGAGCCCAGAGAGATTGATCTAATGTGTCAGCAGAAGCTGTTTCAAGGCTAATATAATCCCACAAATAATCTCTATATTGGTTGATATTAAGATTATTTTTATTTTTCCAGTTCATGAGGACAGTCTTCTTAGCAATGCATAGGGCAGTGAAAGCCATGTGGATTGTGTTATCTTCTGTAGTGACACCATCTAGGTCGCCCAACAAGCAGACTAAAGGAGAGGCTGGAATAGAGCATTTAAGACACTTTGATAAGTCTTCACAAATCCTGTACCAGTACCTCTGAACAGGTGGACAGAACCATAGAGCGTGGATGTAATTGTCAGGTGTATTGCCTTTACAGTGTGAGCAGTTGTTAGAAGCTGTAAAACCCATCCTGAACATCCGATGACCTGTGTAGTGCACTCTATGCAGAATTTTGTATTGTATTAATTGTAATCCAGGATTTCTAATCAGTTCAAAGGTTTTTAAACATATCTGAGACCAGAAATTATGGTCCCAGCTTACTGATAGATCTGCTTCCCATTTTGCAATAGGAAGTGATACTGATTCATCTATATTGGAAAGTGCCCTGTATATTTTAGACATTAATTTGGGGGTTTTGAGATTAAGAAAATCTGACACACTTGGTGGTATTTGTAAATTGATATGATTAGACTTAAATTTCCTTTTTACAATAGATTTAATTTGTTGATATTCTAAAAATCTGTTCTTATTAATCCCATATTGTTTAATTAATTTGTCAAAGGGAATAAAGTCTGTCCCTTTGAATATATGTTCCAGGTATTTAATACCTTTACAACTCCAATCTGTGAAGTTTATCATATTGTTGTTTAGCAATATGTCAGGATTGTTCCAGATAGGGGTACGTTTGCATGGGATTAGTGAAGACTCCGTCATTTTTAGAAACTCCCACCATGCTGTCAGAGAAGAGCTGATACTGATGCTTTTAAAGCATACGTGTCGTTTACTGATCGAGCTAATGAATGGCAGATCCGAAATCTCTATATTATTGCATAATGCCTGTTCTACATCTAGCCAAGGCTCATCTAAGAGGGTGTGTTTTAACCACCCTGAAATGTGTTGAAGCCTATTGGCTAAGAAATAGTGGTAAAAGTTAGGTAGATCTAGTCCTCCTTTATCCTTGGTCTTTTGCAGCGTTTTTAAGCTAATACGCGGGGGTTTACCTTTCCAAAGGAATTTAGAGATAGAGGAGTCCAAAGATCTAAACCAGTCAGGTGGTGGTTTACTCGGGATCATTGCAAATAAATAATTAATTCTTGGCAAAACCATCATTTTTATTGAGGTGACTCTTCCCATGAGTGATATGGGTAGAGACCTCCATCTGGTTAGATCATCTTCTACCTTCTTTAAAAGTGGGATGTGGTTTAATTTAATCAAATCTGCCAGCTTAGGAGAAACATTAATACCTAAATATTTAATATTTCCAGATTGCAATGGAGTGGAAGAATTCTGGAAGGAACAATTAATTGGAAGAACTGTTGATTTTAACCAGTTTATTGAATAATCTGAGACTCTTGAGAAAGAGTTTATTAATGTAATTACCTCAGAGAGAGTGGTTTGTGAATGTTGAAGAAAAAGTAACACATCATCTGCGTAAAGACTAACTTTATGTTCTACATTCTTGCATTTAATGCCTTTAATCACTGTTGCCTGTCTAATTGCTGCTGCTAGTGGTTCAATAAAAATTGCAAACAGTGAGGGGGAGAGGGGGCATCCCTGCCTGGTGCCCCTCTTAAGACAGAAGCTAGAGGACGTTTGGGCATTTGTCCTGACACATGCTGTTGGAGAGTTATATAATATTTTTAACCAGTTTATGAAAGAGTTTCCAAAACCAAATTTGTGTAAAGTTGCAAATAGAAAATTCCAGTTAACCCTATCAAAAGCTTTTTCTGCATCTAGAGACAATATTGTAATTTGAAGGTTTCTATTGCATGAATAGTCTATCAAGTTAAGTAACCTACGAGTATTTGTTGAGGAGTGCCTGCCTTTTATGAAACCAGTTTGGTCGTAATGAATTATGAGAGGGGTTATCTTCTCTATTCTTTTTGAGATAGCTTTGCAGATTATTTTAGTGTCCACATTAATAAGGGATATTGGACGATAGCTAGTAGGCAATACAGGGTCTTTGCCTGGTTTTAGTAAGAGACTAATGTTGGCAGAATTCATATTTGGTGGAAGTCTGCCATTTTCTTTGGTTTCCTGCAACATTCTGTAGAATGTTGGTGCCAGAATAGCCCAGAATTCTTTATAGAATTCTGCTGGAAAGCCATCTGGACCTGGAGCCTTTTTATTGGGCATACTGTTCAAAGCTTCCTGAAGTTCATCTGATGTCAGTGGAGAATCCAATGCCATCGCTTGATTGTCTGTTAATTTCGGAAGAGTTATATTGTCAAGAAATTGGTCAACTTCGTCTTTAGATGGGTTTATCTGTGGAGAATATAAAGATTCGTAAAAATCTCTGAAAGTGTTGTTTATTCTTTCAGGGTCATATACTGTATCCCCAGTTAAATCTTTAACAGCACATATCGTTGTTTTTTCTTTATTTATTTTTAACTGGTTCGCTAAGAATTGACCTGATTTGTTACCATATTCAAATTCTTGCCAGCGAAGTCTTTGTGCTAAGAATTTAGTTTTTTTATTAATAATTTCATTTAATTCTAGTTTTGCTTTACATATTTTTTTCAGCATTTCCTGTTCCTGGGAGGATACGTAGGATTCTTCTAAAGTTTTTATGGTTTCTTCTAATTCCTGAATACATTTATTTTCTCTTTTCTTTTTATGCGATGAAAATGAGATTATTCCACCTCTCATCACAGCTTTGCCTGCTTCCCAGAGAACAGATGCTGATGTTCCAGGCAGGTCATTATAGTCTAAATATAAAGCCCACTCTTCTTTAAAATATTTAATAAAATCGTCGTCTTTAAGCAATGATGTATTGAATCTCCAGTTATTACTTGGTGGAGTGGTCTTCTTATTTACTAGAGTTAAAGAAACAGCAGCATGATCGCTGACAGCTATAGTGTGTATCTCTGTGTCTGAAATGTCACTCAGCAGTGAGCTGCTGACTAGGAAATAATCCAGACGAGAGTAAGAGTGATGGACATGTGAGAAGAAAGTAAATTCCCTACTGTTGGTGTGGAGAGAACGCCATGCATCGCAAAGTCCATAGTCGCTCATGTACTGTTTAACTATATTTGTGGATTCCCAATTGCGCTGAGTTCCAGCTGTACTTAGCCTGTCCATTTCTTTATTTAGTCCAAAGTTGAGGTCTCCCCCAATTATAAGTGCACAATCTAGTTGTTCAGAAAGTGCGGTAAAAAAACCATGAAAGAAAGAGGGATCATCAACATTTGGACCATATATACTAACAATACATAACTTTTTGTCAAATATAGATAATTTAATGATTAGAAATCTACCTTCTGGATCTATAACTGTGTTTAGTACTGTGAAATTAACATTTTTATGTATTAAAATTGCTACCCCCCTTTGCCTAGAGTTATAGCAGGCTGAGAACACATTAGGAAACTCAGTTGTTTTAAGTTGATCTGTAGCTGTGGCAGGTCTATGAGTCTCTTGTAATAATACAACGTCTGCTTGTAGTTTTTTAAGCTGGCTAAATATTTTTAACTTTTTTTCCTTGGAGCCAGCTCCATTCACATTCCATGTGACAAACCTTAATGCACCCATAGATGTGTGTGTGTAGCTAATGCTGCTCGCTGCGTGTGATGCTCAAATGAATAAGATATGAGCGGGCGTGTACGCGCTTGTATGCGAGTATGTCCTTCATGTCTGTGTGCGCTGTAAGGTCTGAGTGGTTGCGTTAATGCTGAGTGTATATGTACATGGTCGTGCCAAGCAGATGTGTAATATAGTGTGTTTTGTTTATATGTGTAGTAAAGCAGGTGATCGGTGCCGTGAAAGGAGTTGGAAGTAAGAAAGACATACAAAGAAGCAAGCATAGAGGGATGAAAGTAAAAACTTGACAGAAACGAAAACATTGCAAAATCATTTAAACGCTGCGGAGACTGACTGTACGTGTTTGTTATGATATCGTATTAAATTATCGAAATGACATAAATATTTAGAGGTAAATGGAAGAACAAGCGAGGAAAGAGAGAAAAAGAAAAGATAAATATAACGGATTCTTATCTGGAGTGGTGTTAATATAACCACGGAGTGGTACGGAGGTTGCGATAGAGCTGCCCGTCCACGTAGAGCCGGTCCACGGCGATGACAGCTCGGGAGCCCTTTTGGATGAGACTGCGTCGGATTGGGAACAGAAGTTTGCGTCGCTCCAGGATTTCTTTGGGGAACTGGTCGTTTACGCCGAAGTCTGTTCCTTTCAGCTCCCTGCCGCGACTCTTCACCTGCTCTTTCTGCTTGAAGTATCCGAATTTGGCCACAATTGGACGAGGCCTCGGGGCTCCAGGTTTCTTCGCTCCCATCCGATGGACTCTTTCGAAGCAGATGTTTTCCACGGTGTCTTCCGGAAGCTTCAGGTATGTCTTGATAAAGTTTTTTACCGTAGCTTCTGGGTCCTCTTCGGCAGATTCCGGGATGCCTGAAAACACCAGGTTATCTCTCATGCTACGGGCCTGGAGATCGATGACAGTCTCTTTTATTTTTTTATTTTCTTCACTTAGATGGGTCATATTTTCAGTTAGAGACTTGACCGAGTCCCGTAGTGATGCGTTTTCAGCAGCGAGTGTTTCCACCTGCTGCTGGCTGAATTCCAGTGATTCCCTCAGGGATTTAAATTCACGGTGCAGGATCTCGACCAGGGACAACCTCGCGTCGAAGCTGGACAACCGCTTGTCGATTGACTCCAGGATGTCGGTAAAGCTTTTACCCGTCGGCGATGTTGTTTCAGGCGAGTCTGCTGGGCGACTTCTTTTGGAAGACGGCGTCTCGCTTTTGGCTGGAGAACATGCATTTTGTTTTTTCTTCATGACTATAACGTCGAAGCACCAGTCGATGTATTCCTGAAGAGTTTCTAAATTTTCCTCGCTGTCCTCGTTGTTCATTCAGTTTTTCCGCCAAGTCTCCAGCGTCTGACGTCACCTACAGCATTTCCGGAAATTCTGTTTCTACATATATATATGAGAGAGAGAGAGAGTTACAATAAGAACATGTTAACATTCTACTATTCTGATATTCCAGACCACAAAATGTACTGCATTACATACCATGAGGATTGGCGTGGGATCCTCATAAAAGGATGCCACCACCACAGGAGGGTCGAGTGAGGGCCTGGCACCCAACACCTCATGCATGTCTTCATAAAATTGCCAGGTTGCAGCGGTCACTTCCCCCCTATCTGTACCTGACCCTGTTTTGGGAGTTCTTAGTTCCTGGAAGGACACACAACACACACAAAACTAAATAATGCCTACAACTTATACAGTATGCATTAATTGCCTTGCATTGAGATTGAAGATGTAGGGTTTTTTCTTTAACAGAACATCACATACCTTGTATCTTTGCTTGAGATTTTCCCACTTCTTTGATGCCTGTTGGCCAGTAACCCTTCCCTCCAACCCCATTTCTTTCATCAGTGTCCTGTATCATAACCAACAACAATGTACAGGTTCATGAACAGGAATGAATTACAAATGATTACAATAATACAGTACCAATACAATAATGGTAACACTTTAGAATGCTGTTCCATCATTAATGGATAACTAAACAAGAACACGAGTAACGCAATATTAGCACTCTAGTAACTACTAGTAACTAACAAGAAACTCTAATTACTGAATTAGTAAGTGATAGTGCTTAGTCAAATGTGGTAGTTAACTAATCAGTAATTTTATTTTTTCATACCTCCCTAAGAGCTACTAAGAACTACTGTATACAGGTTCATAATGAATATGAATAATACATAATGTATAATTAATTCTAAAGTAAAGGTCATGGTAACCCACTAGTAATGACTCAAGTATTACCAAATTATTCTGAAGGAATTAGTAATTATTTGGATCAGTATTCTAAAGTGAAGATCATGATAACTCCCTATGACTGAAATCATTGTAAGCTTTTGAGGGTTTTGTAAAGTATTGGATAGTAACTATTCAGGTGTTACTACATCCTTCTGAAGGAATTACACATTTTTTGGATCCGTATTCTAAAGTGAAGATCGTGATAACTCCCTAGTAAGTCACTGTAAACTTTTGAGGTTTTTGTAAGGTTTTGGTTAATAATTCATTTTGCTTGATTTGGTAACACTTAAATCATTACTAGTGGGTTACCGTGATCTTCACTTCAGAATTAATTATACATTATGCATAATTCACATTAATTATGAACCTGTATACAGTAGTTTAGTTCTCCAGGATATATATATTAAAAATAGTAGTTATTGATTAGCTAATAGTGAACTACCAGTTTCATCTGAGTGCTATTACTTACTAAATCAATAATCAGAGTTTATTGTTATGTAATAGTAGTAACTACAATGTTAATAGTGCATTAGTCACTTGTTCCTGTATAGTTATTCATTAACAAAGGATCAGTATTCTAAAGTGTTACCCAATAATGAATGGCTACAACATGAACGCATGACTCACTCCCATAGTTGCTTTGCAGCATATTTTGATTTAAGAAACTTCTGCTCGTTTTCAGCCCGAAAGTGGATCAGCTGCCGGGTTTCCTCCGGCGTCCCTGTGTGATACAGGATGGTATATGTATAGCACGTATCGATGTCTCCAAAGCAAGTAGTGTTATGCACTGATATCAAACGAAATTCGCTGCTAATGGAGTTTAGTTAAAACTGTAGATATGCATGGAGTCCATTCAAGGCTAGTCAGAGAAATGTGGGACTGTTGTGCAAATCAGCAATGTAACGTTAGAGTAGCAAACTAGCGATTTTTTTTTAAACGTTTCAAAGAACATGGTTGCAAATATATATGTACAGGACTGTGTAGAGCACAAAACAAGACTGTCGTAATTTTTAAATCAATTATTTAAGCCGAAAATACTTACATTTATGGGACTCTCTGGATGATCTGGCCGCCATTGTTGCCGGTTGCGCAGTGTGTTCTGGGTACCCCTTGGTTTCAAGTAAGCTCGTGAAAATTCTTGGTTTTAAGGGGTATCTACCCCTTCCCCTTAGCCCTACCCCTCGATCAAAACGAGAATTGGGATAGCCCTTACTCTCACGTGAACGCGCAAAACTAAGGGGAAGGGGTAAGGGGAAGGGGTAAGACAGAGAAATGGGATTCACCCTTATTCTTACATTTATTTCTGAATTTATTATGTAAATTTCTATTAATTTAACTGCATATTAGTGCATTCTTTCATTTTGTTTTTTTTTCCTTATATGGTTTTCTATAAATGAGAATCATATAAAGACATATCATTTACTATGAAAATGCTCACACATTGACTCTTCTGTGTGTCTTACAGCAGGACCGCATAAGACATCTGGACTTCTCGAAAAAGAGGACAAAGAAAAAGTAAAGGCAATCGCAAAGCCGCTCTCCATGTGAACTCAGTTTTCCTCTCTGTATTTAGCAGCAGTGAGCTCTTTGATATGGTCCATGATGTACTGTGATCTGTTCTGCAGTGGTCGTTGCGAGCACAGCACGGAGCAGCAGTAGAGCAGGCTCTTAGGACGGGGAAAGCTGTTCCTGATCAACTCCTGGTTGACATCATAGTGGATGCTATCAGGTAAAGAGCTTTGTCTCCACACCATACTTGTTTATTGTTTTATTTTAAGCAGATACAAATTTTCTGACTTCAGTTTTTTCTGACGTCACAGTTTCTTCCTTGAGTGCACATCAGTGTTATATTAATATCACTCATATACTATTGTAGTTTTTGTAGTTTCTGAATTAGATATTATTTTTATTCATTTTAGTTTTAAAGCATTTGTAATTTTGTTGTATGTTTTTGTTTTACTAGTTTTATTTTGTATGTCTTTATAGTTTTTAGTGATTTTTATTTATTCGTTTTAGCTGATTTAGTTTTAGTTCTTATAGTACTTCAAGTTAGACTACAGTTAAATAGGAAATCTTGCCTTGGAAACTAGGTGAAATCAAATATTTAGATTTTTTTGTTTTATTTTATTTCAGGTAATGTTTATTTTATGGTTTTAGTTTACTATATTAAAGCTGGTACACATGAAAAACTATGATTTATTTTTGCACTAAATAAATATTCTTAAAAATCAGTCTGATTCCCTTCATGCTCTTCAGGAACATCCCTGCTGACAGTGGCTGGATTCTTGACGGGTTCCCAGTGGACATCAGTCAGGTTCAGACGCTGGAGAAAGCTCTGAATGGGACTGAACCTGATCAGGCTGAGACAAAAACACATAGCAACTCGGCCACAGACAAAAACACTCCTAAAGATCTGCCTCCTCCATCCCCTGCACTGGACCTAGTGGTGCTCTTGGATGTCTCAGATGAACAGGTTCTGGAGCGAGCCGCTCATCAGGCTGGTGAGTTAGCGTTGTACTGCTAGGTGTTAATCTCGCAGTACTTTATCATTAGTTGCTCTTACCAGCATGACAGGCTTTGTTGTTTTTATTATGAAATAATAATAAAGCTGTGTGATCTTCACCTATTAGTAGATGGGGAGAGCATAGAGCAGGAGAGAGATGGCAGTGATGCTCCAGATGAAAAGAGTATGACAGATGTGGACACACAAGATCCAGCATCCTTGTCTGAGGACAAAAGCCTGGGGAGGAAACAGATACAACACAGGTGTGTGAAAACATACAGTGTGTTTGTAGTAAATGTGTAACCTATGATTGTTTTCATCATGTCTAATATATACAGTATATACACAATTACAGTTGGAAAGATGCAAGCTTGATTTTGTAATCCCCAAATACACAAATTCTAATGCACTTTTGTTAACACAGCCAGTCCAGACACAATGAATGCATCCAAACCGCATTTGAAGTCTAAATGAAATTAGCAATACGTAAACAATGTGGTTTATGCACTAAATCCAGCAGAAACTTCTGCATGATAGGCATATTTGTAAATGCTCATGACTGAGGACTTCACTTCACAGAAAACTTCACAGCGATAGACTACTGCCCAACATTTTTGCCTGTCATTTGCCAGTTGAGAATTTCTCAACTCTTGGACGCTCTCGACTGCTCTCAATGCTTTCTCCAATCCACTGTCAAACCCACAATTCCCTGTGAGAGCGTGTAGTTTGGCCCCCCCATAGAGATTAATTAAAAATCCCCACTCTGCTACCATATGAATACAGTAAAACAAGCAGAAAAGTGCAATGCTAATTGGAAAAAGATAATCAAAGTAACATCAAAAACCTGCTTTTGTAGTACAAGAACTATTAATCTCATATGAGACGTTCTGCAGATATTTATTATTTTTAATAAACTAAACCATTTAAAGACATTATTTTCCCTTAAAAATAAAACTACAAATGCTGAGCCCTTTAAAAACCATGTAAAATCAAAAATGGACTGTATTTATTTTATTTTTTAATAAAGTTTTTTTTTTTTTTGGTTTTACATAAATTAGGTCGCTTATAAATTGTCCAACATTATCGTCACACTGAACAGAACAACACACTGACTGTATTTACTACTGTGGGTGTTTCTGGAGTGATCTTCCATGATTCATCCGTGCATGTTATTCCACAGGAAGGAAATGACTTTCCTTTTTGAGTGATGTCATTTTGTACTGGAAAATAGTGTAACATTACATGATCTAGTCAAGTCCCAATGAATGAAATCAAGTTCCGTCCTACTTTTTTCTTTGTATTAAATGCTTTTCCACCCAATAATTTCACATAATGGTGAAGAAATATGTTGTGGTGTTCAGATTTTCTTAGACATTTTTGTGAAGCACAAAATGAGAAGTTTGGGTTTGTTATCGTTTTTTTTAACAGAATTAGTGGTTTTCATGACACATGGCCAAAACTGGAGAAATGGTTTGGTGACCAGCAGAATATTCTTGTGAAAGTCCTGGCAGATGTAGACGAGGACACTCTCTTCAGTAATGTGAAGATAGTTCTGATGGACACCATGGACTCAGTTGAAAAAGGTAGATTCACTTAACCCTGTAAAGCCTGACATATGAAAATATTTTTTTTAAATGAAAGTTTATTGAACTTTTAAACTAAATCTAAAAACAAAAAAATAAGATAAGCTTGCATATGTGGTTTTGTTGAGGAAAAATGCCTCATTTTTATTCAAACTGAGCAAAAATATGCAAGTTGGTGCAGTTGCTGATATTTATTTCTTCTCCACAATTTTCTACAAGTAATTTAGCTTGCTACAGACTCATTCAAATGTTTTGTAGACATGAAAGTTTGAAAATCTCCCATTATTCATTTGCTGCCTTTCAAGCATTTATATTTCCTTTTGTAAATTCATGCCTAGTGAAATATGCTCTCTGTCCTCCCCATAGGAGCAGCTCTGGGTCACTCCAGGAAAATGTCTACGTCCTCCTCAGCTGAACACACCCGTCCAGAAAGTGCCTGCTCTGCTAAGTCTAAAGCAGCTACCCCAAAATCTGCTAGACGGCGTTACGTGGAGGAACCTTTACCCAAGGCACATACACACACGTAACACACAGTCTCTCAGAAGACTGGCAGATTCTGATTAAACATGAAAAAATGACATTCAAAAAGTCTGTTTGATTTGGAATATCAGATGGAGAGCCATTACACTCATCTAGCTTGTTTAATGTTACTCAGACTGAGGTATGAGCATAAACATGTTTACAGCACATGGGATTTCCATGCAGTCTGCTAACTTCGCTTGGGGGTCAGATGAGATCAGATTTATATGTCAATGACTCCATTAAAGGGATGATATGAATAAAACAATATCCTGAAAGAGATTGATGTGCTATGAAAACTGTAAAGGCTAATTCACAGAGCTAAAACCAGCATTGTAACTTTCAGAACTCAAAACTTCCTCGCCATTTAGAGAATTTGTTGTAATTAAGATGAAAAAAAATGACAGATTTTCTGATATCTAACAGATATACGCTACCTCTTCAAATGTTTTGGGTTGGTAAAAGCTTTTTAATGCTTTTGAAAAATCTTTTACTCACCAAGACTGCATTTATTTGATCAAAAATGCAGTAAAAACAGTAATATTGTGAAATATTATTACAATTCAGAAAAACTGTTTTCTATTTGAATATACCTTGAAATGTAATTTATTCCTGCGATCAAAGTTGAATTTTCAGCATCATTACTGCAGTCTTCAGTGTCACATGATCCTTCAGAAATCATTCTAATATGCTGATTTGCTCCTCAAGAAGCATTTTTTATCATCAGTGTTCAATCAGTTTTGTCACGATTCTTGGATAATTAGGAAGTTCAAAAGAACAGCATTTATTTAAAGTAGAAATTGAATCAGAATGTCTAATATAGGGATTATAGTGTATAAAGGGCTCAAAATGGTTTGTTGACACAAAAAAACTTTTTAATATGATAAATATGTATATGACCCATTTATGTCAGTTTTGTTTTTCTGTTATGTTGGTCACTTTTGCAGGAGATCCCACAGTATCTTATGCCTTACTGGGAGAACGTCTGTAATTCATACGTGATTAACATCAAGACAGTGATGCAGAACCTCCGCTGTGAACGTGAGCTCATCATTCACCACCTCTACAACATCCGGTGAGAGAACAGTGCTTGTGTGTGTGACGTGAGGCCTGTGTATGTGTGTGTAATTGTATAATATGTGTGTGTTTCTATGTTTCAGGGAGAACTTCAGGCAGTACCTACAGAAGCCGGATCTGAAGCAGGAGTTTGTAAGCGCGTGGCAGCGTGATTATAACAGCGTTCCTGACAACATCAGAGAGGACGAGGAGACCAAAGGAGAACTCCATCAAAGACTAGATGTGAGTCAATCGCCTACACTGGGGGAAAAAAAAGATTTTCTTCAGTATTTTTGTCTTGTTTTCCAGTACAAATATCTAAACATTCTAAAATCAAGATGCATTTACTTGAGAAGGAAAATTAAAAAGATATAAAGTCTCGTATCAAATCTAAATGACTCGGCTAAACAATTCTACTAATGGGGTGAGAAATGTAGTTGGCACTGATAGCCTTGTGGGCAGTGCGCCGACATACAGGGTTGTTGTGCTACGGATGTCCTGAGTTCGAATCCCACTGGAGGTCCTTTCCTGATCCCACCCCCTCTCTCTCTCTCTCTCTCCCACTTCTCTTGTCAACTCTGATCTGTCCTATCTTAATAAAGTGAAAAATGACACAAAAAAAAGAAAAGTAAACTTGTTCTCCTTTTGAAATTAAATACATTTTTGTTACCCCACTGGTAGATATGTTTTCGTGTATTAATTATAAACTCATTTAATTTTAATAACATTTTCAGAAGACCCTCAGGTAAATGTATCTTTATTTAAGAATGTTTATGATATGTATTTGTACCGAAAAACATAATAAAAATACTAGTTTCTTTAAACAAGTTTCTTTTCTTTTCTTTTTTTTTTTTTTTGCAGTTTAACCTTTTTTTAAAAAAAAAAAAAACACAGAAGTTACATATTTTTACAGGCAATACATGCTATATTTAAAAAAACATTTTGTAAAATATTCTCAAATGTTTATTAACTTCAAAAAGCAAAAATCAGTGAAGATTGGGAGAAAGACTTAAAATATATTTGCAGAATATTTATATGCAATAAAGCAAGGAAAATGCTTAATTTGTTTATTTGTTTTTATTTTTTGTTTCATTTTATGTGTTATGTTTTTGTGTAATGTTTTTAAAGTGTTTTTGTTTGTATAATTGTTTTGTATTAAGATTTGATTTGTTACATTGTATTTACTGTTAAAAACTAACAAACAACAAACAAAGCAGTAAATATAATATTCACAGTTGCCAAAGATTTGGTGCTAATGTTTTTCATTAATATTTGTTTGCTGCAGGTTTATCACAAATTAGCTGCAAATGAACAGTTTTCACTAAATGTATGTCATTTATCTCATACATTTATGCTTTATACATATATTTTCATATTGTGATCAGCGTGTGTTGTTTTTGTGCAGGACTTGCGTGAGCGTCTTTGGGACATTTGTGATAAGCGCAAGGAAGAGGCGGAGCAGGAGAGAGCAGGTGTCATTGATGATAGCTGGTTAGATGATCACACAGCTGTACTGATCAACCATTATTCTGCATTAATGCAGGTGACATACACACACTTTCTCTCTAAAGCATCACAGAACCGTCTTAGATGAGTTTCAGATCTCATGGTTCTGTTCATGTGTGTATGTGCAGATAGAAGTGGGCCGCTTCCAAGACTCATTGTGTCTTTTGAAAGATTATTACACAGCGATGTGTAAAACTGCGTTTCCTGAATCTACGCGTGGCTTCACTCATGTCCCATTGATCGACATCACAGCAGATGACCATGTCGAGCTAGAGGAACCAAAAATGTAAGAAGGAACCTTACATACTCTATCGTGTTTTATCATCATGCCACAGACATTACAGTCCTATAGATCTTTTGCCGAGCTACTGTAATTATTAATATGTCTGTCTAATAATATATGACTTCCATGACCATGTTTAGAATAAAATTATACTATTTTTGCAGTATGCATGCAAATTTTCACCAATTCAGTTAAATCTTGTTCTTGTCTGATAGTGTCAGTGCAGTTAAATAATATGATATTAATTGCCTTTTAAGCATTGTGCGATCTTAGCAATAACGTCTGCTGTTTTACATGCTAGTTTACATAAATAGTTAGCAATTTGCAGTTTATACTGTGCAGTAAACAGTGCATTAGCATTCAGTTCTGAACATAGACATCGTTTTTTACTGTAAAGTTGTTTTGTGGTAAAATATAATAAATTCATATTTTAGCCCTGCTCCTGCGCCGTCAGAGAGACTCACAAAGAGTGCTGAGGAAAAAGACTCTGAAATGGAGGACCAGAAGAAAACTAAATTGTATGTGTGCTTTCCATTTTTGTCTTTGGGTGTGTATGAAAATTATATAGGCTAAGCATGTTTGTTTAATAACTGGATGTGTTTGTGCTGTCAGGTTTCCATTGGTTTCCTGCAGATCTCCCACTTCTGAGCTGCTCAGACAGGTTCTGCACCATCCTGATGAGACACTACTGCAGGAGTTCTTCCAGACAGCACTCGGCGCCATCAGGAGCATGGTGTGTGTTTATATCAGTGTGTCTCATAATGGTTTTGCTGGTAAGCTTAAAAATATGGGGCCCTGTTTTGCCAGTAGATAGTAATTTGAGAACACTGGCATTGCTAAACCTCAGCTCCCTTGAAAATCAGTTATCAGCAACTTTAACTATATTAGGTTGTAATATGTCTTTACTTTAGCAGGAAACAGTGATTGCGGTAGCTATGTGAGAAAAAAAAACACATAAAAAATGACCAAAATTTCCATTTCAAATAAATGCTGTTCTTTTGAACTTTCTATTCATCAAACAATCATGAAAAACTGCATTACGATTACCACAAAAAAATTATTAAGAAGCAAAACTCTTGCCAGCATTGATAAAAATAAGAAATGCAAATGCAAATCAGCATATTAGAATAATTTCTGAAGGATGTAACACTGAAGGAGTAATGATGCTGAAAAGTCAGCTTTGCATCAAAGGAATAAATTACATTTTTAAATATATTCACAGTGAAAAAGGTTATGTTAAATTTTAATAATACTTCACAATGTTACTGTTTTACTGTTTTTTGATCAAATAAGCGCAGCCCTCGTGAGCATGAGAGAATCTTTCAAAAACATGTAATTTATAAAAAAAATAAATTATTTCAGACTTTTGAACAGTAGTGTATGTTTCACAATAATGTTGATTATTTTATATACAGTATACATGCATATTTAGACATTTCTAAATGTGATTTTCCCCCAAAAAAGGATAGTGCCTACTCAAAATTCTGATCGGGTGAGCTGTGTTTGTAAAATTTCAATATACTTACCTCTGACTGTGCCTCTGTCTTCATGTGTGTTTGCACACAACTGTGTGTCAGGTGTTGGCAGAGACACAGCAGCGAGAAGAAGAGGAGGGTGATGAAGAACAGAAGCAGATGGAGGCACAGAGAGTGCAGACTTCAAACTCTGCTACGGATAATAAGAAAGCTGGGAAAAAGAAAGGTGAAGAAAAGCCACCGCTCCGTCATTTCTAAAACGAGTTTCAGCCGTGTTATGTGTTGACACTAATGAGTGTGTGTTGTTTTAGGTGCTTCAACCCCTCCACAGGAGCCCAGTCCTCAGCCCGTGGTGGAGAGGAACCCTGAGGAGGTCAAGAGGAAAGCAGAGAGGAAGAGAATCAAACAGGAATTCACAGCTGCACTGAAACGTGAAGGTATGCCGTGAGCTAGCCTCAGCTTCAGGATGTTGTGTGTGCATGTGATGTATAAACAGTAAGAATGATTTACGTTTGTGTGTAGAACATGCAGTGAAGCTGCGTCTGGAGCTGATAAAGGCTCATGCGCTGAGAACGGTGAGCAGTTTGCAGCAGAAAGCAGAGCAGGCCTACGGGAACATGGAGGAGTGGCTGGGAACTCGCTTCCTGTCTGAGATGAACAGGTGAGAGGAAGATGAAATAGATGGATGGGTGACCAGAGATCCAGAGAGGATGAGAACACTGTATTGGCTCTCTTGGTTGCAATTGTTCTGCAGACACCAATTTAAATAATGTACTTCTAAATGGGGAATCTTAGAATTCCACTCCAATCACATTTGCAAAAATTTGTTTACTCTTCCAATTATTATTTTTGAAATTAAAATTAATTAGTAAAACAAAAGCCATGATGTATAAATTCTTGTTTTGCAATGAATTCTTAGTCAAACTAATTTTGGTATTTGGAATATACTTAAAATATTTTTTTATATTTTTTTATATTAGATATTTTTATATTAACTTTTAGATATATTTTCTTCTGTTTATTAAAAGTTGAATAGTGCATTTTTACAGTAGAACAAACACTTGTATGTATAAATTAAAATTTAAATTTTGCAATATAAATTCTTAGTCATCTTATTTATTTTTTAAAATGTATACTTTCATAAAAAGTGTAAAAATATAAAAAGTTAGATACAGACACACACATGTGTGTATGTATGTGTGTTTGTGTATATATATATATATATATATATATATATATATATATATTGTCAAAATTAACGCGTTAACGCGGGAGATACATTTTTTCAGATTAACGCGTTAGAAATATTTAACGCAATTAACGCAGGGGCGGGGCTAGGGTTGGCCACCCCATTCACAACTGCTGCCTCTCTCTTTTTTCTTGAAAAGGATTGCGTTTATTTAGATGCAGAACGTCTTTATGACCACATTAAACGGGAGACGTTTCAGACGCGCGCTCTAACGTCGCCTCCGCGCCAGGCGCGAGTCAAACGAGCTGTGCTCGTAGCGCGCGCTCTTTAAATACACCGGCGCGTGCTGTAGCCTGTATCATTTCATATCAAACAGCGAAACAAACTACGTGCATGCAATGTCCTAGTTATGCCGTCAGTTAAGGCATGAAGTTACCAAAAAGGCGATTAATGCTGCCTTAAAACTGTGTGCATGCATGCAATATGATATGCGTCACATTTAAGAACATGTCTCTGAAATGGTTTTCAAAACTTTCCTGAGGCACCCCAGCACTGTCTCCCTCATCTAACACACCCGATTCAACTCGTCCGCTCATTAGTAGAGACTAAGACCTGAAGTGGGTCAGAAAGCAGCAGCAGCTTTTAAAGCAATAGCAGGCAAATAATAAGTTCAAGTTCAAGTTCAAGTTGAGCTTTATTGTCATTCCGCTGCATGTGGGGACATGCAGTGGAACGAAATGTCGTGCCTCACAGGACCACGGTGCTACATAAATACAGACATACAACAATGAAGTAAAACACTATAAACCTATACACAAAACTAACCTACTGACAGATTTGACTAGGTATACTATATATAAATGTTTACCCTATACAACTAAAGATAAAGATAGAAAATACAAACTATACAAACTGTTTACCCTAAATGTTTATCCTATACAACTAAAGATAAAGATAAAAAATACAAACTATACAAACTATGCGAATGCTTCACATAAATACTGTACATGTGCAGAGAGAAACATTGGGAGTCAGCAGCTGGCTGGGGAACAGTACAAGATGATTTGTAGTGGTGCATGAGCATGTAAACATGCATATATTGCCGAGTCTTTTGTGGGATTGTGTACATAGCAGTGTTAGGAAAAGTGTCTAGTGCATAGAGGAGAGTGTGTTACTACAGGTGGTTTGTACAGGCCCACTCACCTGTGTGTAGCACACTTGGATTGCACAGAAAAAAAAAAAAAAAAAAAAAAAAAAAAAAAGTTTACAGTTTTTTCTTTGGTGTGGTAAGGTTGGGGGATGTTTGGAGAGGGGGGGGGGGGTGGTCCATGTTTCAGGAGGTAGGGGGTTGCATGGGGTTTCAGAGGGAGGCGGGGTGATCTGAGTTCAGGGCTCTCACAGCCAGGGGGAAAAAGCTGTTGAGCAGTCTGGCGGAGCGGGCTCTGATGCTCCGGTACCGTCTTCCTGATGGTAGGAGCTGGAAGAGACTGTGGGAGGGGTGGGTGGGGTCCTTCACGATGCTGTTGGTTTTGCTGGAGCATCGTGCAAGGAACATGTCCAGGATGGATGGGAGAGGGGCACCGATGATCTTTGCAGCCGTGTTCACTGTCCGCTGGAGGGTCTTGCGGTCAGCAGCACTGCAGTTCCCGTACCAGACAGTGATACAGCTGGTCAGCACACTCTCAATGGTGCCCCTGTAGAATGTGGTGAGGATGGGTGGTGGGAGACTTGCTCTTTTCAGCCGGCGGAGAAAGTGTAGGCGCTGTTGTGCCTTCTTGGAGAGTGACATGGTGTTGGTGGTCCAGGTGAGATCCTCTGCGATGTGCACCCCCAGGAATTTAGTGCTGCTGACTCTCTCCACAGTCGAACTGTCGATGGTCAGTGGGGGGTGGTCAACGGAGTTTCTCCTGAAGTCCATCACAACCTCCTTTGTCTTCTCCACATTGAGGGACAGATTGTTAGTGCCACACCATTCCGCCAGCTGTGTCACCTCCTCTCTGTAGTGCGTTTCATCGTTGTTGCTGATGAGACCTACCACTGTTGTGTCATCAGCAAACTTGATGATGTGGTTGGAGCTGAACTTGGCAGTGCAGTCGTGGGTCAGCAGCGTGAAGAGCAGCGGGCTGAGCACACAGCCTTGTGGGGCACCTGTGCTCAGTGTGGTAGTGCTCGAGGTGTTGTGGCCGACACGGACTGACTGAGGTCTTCCGGTTAGAAAGTCCAGGATCCAATTGCAAAGGGAATTGTTAAGGCCCAGCAGGTTTAGTTTATTTATGAGCTGTTGTGGGATAATTGTGTTGAATGCTGAGCTGAAGTCGATGAACAGCATTCTAACGTAGGAGTCTTTATTTTCTAGGTGGGTAAGAGCCAGGTGGAGGGTGGAGGAGATTGCATCGTCCGTAGAGCGGTTTGGACGGTATGCAAACTGCAGCGGGTCAAGTGTGTTGGGGAGGCTGTTTTTGATGTTGTGCATGACTAACCTCTCAAAGCACTTCATCATGATTGGAGTCAGTGCTATGGGACGGTAGTCATTTAGACAGGACACAGGTGATTTCTTTGGTACCGGTATGATTGTTGTGGATTTGAGACATGTGGGGACGACTGCCTGGCTCAGCGAGGTGTTGAAGATATCTGTTAGGACATCCGTCAGCTGTGCAGCACAGTCTTTCAGTACACGGCCAGGTATGTTGTCAGGACCCGCAGCCTTGCGTGGGTTAATCCTAGATAGGGTCTTCCTTACGTCGGCTGGAGACAGACAAAGCGCCCGGTCGTTGGGAGGTGTGGGCAGTTTTTGTGCAGGTGTGTCATTCTGCATTTCAAACCGTGAATAAAAGTGGTTGAGTGCATCGGGGAGGGATGTGTCCTCATCACAGGCCTGTGGCGGGGGCTTGTAGTCAGTGATGGTCTGAATGGCTTGCCACAGGCTCCGTGTGTCTCTGCTGTCTGTGAAGTGATTGTTGATTTTTTGAGCATGTGACCGTTTTGCATTTTTGATGCCACAGGACAGATTGGCTCTTGCTGTTTTGAGGGCCGCTTTATCTCCTGATCTGAATGCTTCGTCTCTGGTCTTTAGCAGCCCACGAACCTCTGCTGTCATCCATGGTTTCTGGTTTGCACGTGTGGTGATGGTCTTGGTGACTGTCACATCATCCATGCACTTTTTGATGTAAGCAGTCACAGTTTCAGTGTAATAATAACCAGCTGCTGTGATGTCTATTAATCCAAGAACAAAAGAATAAAAGAGGAAATCAATAACTTTTATAGCTGTAAGGGGTTCATCTATATTTAATTTAGAATTTAGTGTTTGGTAACTATTCATTTTCTGTATATTTCTGCTGAAGGGCACAGGTAGCTAAATATGTCAATTTATTATAGTAGTAGTAGTAGTAGTAGTAGTAGTAGATTTATTGTCACATACACAATCATACAAAGTACAATCAGCAGTGAAATTCTTTGATTTTTAAGAAAAATATAGCAAAAACATGAGGAAAGAGACGAGGAGAAAAAAAAAATATATATATATATATATATTTATATATATATATATATATATATATATATATCACCCCCAGACTATACTCCTTGGGGAGTACAGTTTGAGAACATGAAAAAAAAACACCTCAGCATAAAGCACATACAACATAGACACACAACTTTGCAACAGGGGAGGTAATCCAGCTCTGGCAATCAGCCATCCAGACAGGCGCCATATCCCGGCGCTAGTCACAGACCCGATTGTCAGGCTGGCGGTTTAAAGCGACGGAGGCGTTGGATCGGGGGTTTGGGGAAATGAGTGCATATGTATGTGTATGTGTAGTAGTTTGTAATCAGTATGTGTGTATGTGTGTGTATGTGTAATCAGCTGGTGTCTGTAGAATGGGGGAGGAACGCAGAGAGCGTCTCCCTACAGTGCTTCTCAGGGAAGATTTTTCCACAGCGGCCTTGGCCAAGGCCGCTTTGGTAGAGGGGAGCCGGAAAAGATAAGATTGTACTTGTTTAGTCTTAGGGCGAGTAACCACATTCCAATTCCATGGCTACTCTCTATGTCCATTTTGGTCTCCGTCAATTTTCCTTTCCAAAGCCGTGAGCTTTTCCGTGATAGAATCCATATTGCGGTTAATAGTCTCAGTCTCAATGCTGACCGCTCTGCCCACTGCTTCAATCATGACGGGCAGCCTTGTGAGGCTTTGAACAGCTGTTCCCGTATCCTTAATTTTTCGATAACCCAGGGCAAAGCCTAATCCAATCAGCAGAAGACCTGTTATCATGGTTCCGAATAGATAGATATCTTCGATGTCCTCCACGGAAAGAGCCGCTAAACACACGCCACGCCATCTGTCCCACGCGTCCATCATGTAGCCAGCGGGGTAGATTCCGTCAGGGCAGTTAGGTTCCCCCGAACCTGTGCTTCTCGTCGAGAAGATGGTGTCAGTTGCGTTTGAGACCAGTTGATCAAATCCATGATTTTTCAGTTTTGAGGAGCAATGCAGAGAGAGTCTCTCAAGTATTACACGATACAAGACAAGAGAGCAGGCAGGGAGGGAAAAAAAGGGAGAGGACGGGGAGTGAGAAAAATGCGACCGCCTCCGTTGAGAGCCAAAGAAGATGGGTTCATGTGAAGATTGTTTTAAGTTCACTTAAATTAGAAGTTAAGTCTAATAAATGTTAAAATTGATAGCTGTCAATTATACTGTAATGTTGAATGGCTACAGTCAATGGTTAAATATTAAGGGGAAAAAACTATTTTATAGAGACATCAGTAGTATTGATATCAGTGATGCTGGCCTTCAATCATAAAAAAGAAATAATTAAAGAAATATTCAAAATATACTGTCTTTCTGTTGTTTGTACATTGTATATTTGAAGATTGAATGTGAAATTATTGCAATATAAAACTATATTTAAAAACTTTAATGTTAGGTGGGATTAATCGCGATTAATTTTAGAAAAATATGCGATTAATTAGTTGTTGTTTTTTTTTAGATTGACAGCACTAATAATTTATATGTGCATAATATGTTTGTGTATGTTTACCAGTATCGACCAGCTGACAGAGTTGGTGCAGCAGCACATTGAGAATGGAGTTCAGATCCATCATGAGCTGGTGCTGCAGAGCGCTGATTTCTGTGTGGATGGAGACACACTTGTCGTGGCGAGTCCGTCTCCCGCTCCGCACCGATCCCTGCTGGAGCAGCCCAAAAACAGCACTCTGACTGTCCAACAGCTGCACATCCTCTGTGCTCAGCTGCACAAGACTGCACCTACCGGTCAGAAACAGCATTACTCAAACTAACAACTAATTTACATTTTTTTTGTTAAAAGAGGGATAATTTACAAAAAAATAAATAAATGCAGTCATTATTTATTTACTCTCATGTTGTTCCAAAACTGTAATTTTAGGTAAACAAGTCTTGGGTGCAAAACGTAATGAACAGAACCCAGCAGAAGTGAACTGAATGCAACATGTTTCAGTAGAAGCTAGTTTACTGTATTTTGTTGTTTGTGTATTGTGTGATGTGTTCAGGTCTGATGTGCAGTAATGAGTTGACTGACGTTCTGCATGAGTTAACCTCTCCTCACATGGGTAGTGATGTCCTGCCTGACCCCTGGATGCATATCACCCCCTCACAGGTACATCTTCACTCAACTAAATGATAAACTCCTCCATGGTTTGTTATGCATATTTGGTAGCAATTATTCATACTTAATTTCCTTTCCCAACCAACCAACTTGCTTAAAGAATGTGGGTGAAATTTATTCATTTTAAAAGTGTCTTCATTGCTTTGGCTTGGGTATATAAAAATGTGGCAGACTTCCCCAAACTGATTTCACAACATTTTTAAGTTTATCACTCAAATTCCCTGCGTTGACTAACAGAAAACTGCTTGATATGAAAGTGACTTGTGTGAGCTTCATTAATCATTACACTATTAACAATGGACCTTTTTGCCCACACGATTTTGCCAAAAATGTACTAATGTGACTCTCCCTTTATAAACAAGCCTGCTTGTACTCACATGATAACACGTGCTATTGGTTGTGTAGGTTGATGAGCTGGTGTATGTATTAGCTCAGGACTCTGAGATGCTGGACTGGCGTCAGTTCCTGCTCAGTGCGTCTCTACCGTGGCCATTTCCCTCTCAGACTCAGCTGTTAAAAACCCTCCAGTGCTACAGAGCCGTCGACACTGCAGGAACTGGACTCATCACACAAGAACAATATGCACAGGTCTATTACACTCATAGAGCATCACTGAAACATTAAACTACACACAGACCTATAAACAACTGATTTTTGTAGTATAATCACTTTTACAGCATTTTAATAATTCAAATATGGTTCTATAGTTAATTTTATTTAAACTGCATACTGTTTCTACAGTTAAAATTAATTTATATGTGCCTATAAGTTCAATTTAATGTGTTTTGTTTTTTGATCAGGTTGAATTGTGGTTACCCAGTGAAAGAGATCTTCCTGTCCCTGATGACCCAACTGAACCTCTGCCCTATGACAGACTAGCCAATCTTAAGAAGGTAATGCAGCAGGTTAAAAGATTTTTTTTTTTACTTCAAATGGGGTCATATTTTTTGTTGTTGTTGTTTTTGTTCATGTTACTATTAAAATTTTTACCTGTCTGTTTCTTTTTGCTGCAGTTGTCTACCTCTCCCATCCTTCCGTAACAGCATCTTTTCAAAGATGTATTGTGAAGTTACAGAGTCTTTTCATAGTACATTAAGCTTTTATAGCAAAAAAGATAAAGAATAACTTCATTCCTTATGATTTGACCCTTTAATATGCAGTAAAACATAACTGAATAAATGAGTAGTTCACCAAAAAATGAAAATTTGCTGAAATTGTGCTCACCCTCAGGTCATCCAAGATGTACAGTAGATGAGTTTGTTTCCAACAGAACAGATTTGGAGAAATTTAGCATTACATCACTTGCTCACCAATGGATCCTCTGCAGTGAATGGGTGCCGTTAGAATAACAGTCTAAACAGCTGATAAAAACATCACAATAATCCACAAGTAATCCACAATCCAGTCTCTCACTCAGTGTTTGCAAATAGAAAAGCTGCATGTTAGTAAGAAACAAATCCATCAAGGCATTTTTAACTTCAAGCCTTATAGGTGTTTTTAAAGGGTTACTCCACCCCAAAATGAAAATTTTGTCATTAATCACTTACTTCCATGTCGTTCCAAACCCTTAAAAGCACAATTTAAGATATTTAGGATGAAAACCGGGAGGTTTGTGACTGTCCCATTGACTGCCAAACAATTAACACTGTCAAGGCCCAGAAAAGTATAAAAAAAAACATTGTCAGAATAGTCCATCTGCCATCAGTGGTTTAACCGTAATGTTATGAAGCTCCGAGAATACTTTTTGTACTCAAAAAAACAAACAAAAATAACGACTTTATTCAACAATTCGTCTCCTCTGCGTCAGTGTAGCGCCATTTTGGAGAATATCCGCTGGACGCAAATAGCACGTACGCTGTTCTGTGTCAGCCGCACCGCACGGATACGTTTTCTATGTGTATTTACGCTTTGATTTGAACGAAAACAGCGTATCCGGTATGCGGCTGACACAGGGGTGGAGTAACCCTTTAAATTGTGTTCCGAAGACGAACAAAGCTTTTACGGGTTTGGGTACGTGATTAATGACAAAATTTTCATTTTGGGGTGGAGTAACCCTTTAACCAAGGGCGTAGTTTTGGTTTGAATATTGGGGGTTGAAGTGTGAGCTGTTTTAGTGGAGTCCCGCGTCATGCTCCCTCATAAGGTTTATTTATTTGTTTGTTTGTTTATATATTTTTTTTTTGCAAAAAGGTATTTTGTGCTATTATCCACACATGCAAAGTTGGTTAATAACATAACTTCAATAATAGCCTAGTTAACAATTAGTCTACTTGTTTACATATAGCCTATATAAAGTATTTTACATTACTTAGGCTCTTATAGGCTATAGTTTGACAGAATGTTCTAATTTATCATGCCATGGCAAGTCAATTTAATATTTTCTTATATTGATGTTTATTTCTTACCCCAGCTGATCAGGCTCTTAATGATTTAATCTATGCCATCTCTTGGAATATGTGAAGGCCAGGTTACACATGGCTCTTGATTCTGACTTACATGCTCTTATAAAAAATGTACCATAGTTCTTAATTGTAGCATTTGTTATGGCATTACCATATAATAAGAGTATAAGCTGATTCGTGTGGCGCTCATGCACAATTAACCCTCTTGTTGTGTTCGGGTCAAACTGACCCGGAAAAGATTTTATTTTTCCTGAAAATACTAGTTAACGTTGTCGCATTGGACTCAAACTTACTGACTTTGTTCACACAGGGTATAAGTACTTCTCATTAATTTTTTTAGAATTTGCGTAATTTTTTGTGGGTTTTATATAAAAAAGAACCGGACTCCAAACAATTAACAGTCATTATGCTATATTATCACTAAATATTGGATTCAATCTTTTTGTCAACTTGTTTTCTTTCATTTAGGACTGGTTTTGTGTTTCTATTTGCATCTGATTAATCGTAGGCCTCATTTATCTGAAAGTAGGCACCTAATTTTTTCAGTGAAAAAAACATTTTTTATGAATAATATTCACAATATGAGATAAAAAATTATGAAAATTTGCACTGTTTCTCACACTAGTGTACTTTAATGTTTAATCAGGAAGTTTGCTTTTAAATGCTTTTATTTTGTACAAAATTGCATAAAGTCACACTTGTCAAAAATAGCCGGCCATTGAAAGTGAATGGGGAAGAATGAAATATGCATATTGCATGCAATATGCTTTTATGAATCTTCTATTATAACTCTCTCTCTCTATCTCTCACACACACACACACACACACACATGCTCAAACTGCCTTGTCTTTAGCCTGCATTGACTTCAAAAGAATCTTTTCTTTCACCACATATTTTAGACAAAACATTATGACAACAGGTTTTGAGGCTTTCGTGTTCTCACAGAGTAGACGAAAGTTTACAAATAAATGCTAGAGTATACAAATGCCTCACAGTGCCTTGCTTGTCATTCACACGAGGAAGGGACAACTGAAGATGAATCTTACAATGAAGATGCATTGCAAGATATATTGGAAGAGGAAAACATCACTGAACAAGCTGAAAACCTTGCAACAACTGAAGAGGAGCAATCTTCTGATTTTGAGGACCCAGCTGAAGTTGATGTAACGTTCTGGTCGAATGATGGAAAAAAATATTATTTTGTCAAGTCAATGTAGGCCAAAGACAAGGCAGTTTGAGCATGTATGTGTGTGTGTGTGTGATAGAGAGAGAGCGAGAGAGAGTTATAATATCAGATTCATAAAAGCATATTGCATGCAGTTCAGGGTAGGATGAAATAGGTGTAATACTCACAACAGTTTGTATGCATAGATGTGTGTGTGTGTGATAGCGTGAGTATACATGCATCCACACACGCACAGGTCCAAGGCCTTTATGTTTGCAAGCACAACATGCTCCTGAACACTAGTTGTTTCTCTTACTTTCATTCTTCCCCATTCACTTTCAATGGTCCCATCACACTTTTGACGTGTGACTTTGTGCAATTTTGTACAAAATAAAAGCATTTAAAAGCAAACTTCCTGATTAAACATTAAAGTACACTAGTGTGAGAAACAGTGCAAATTTTCATATTTTTTTCTCATATTGTGAATATTATTCATAAAAAAATCATTTTTCACTGAAAAATGTAGGTGCCTACTTTCAGATAAATGAGGCCTACGATTAATCAGATGCAAATAGAAACACAAAACCAGTCCTAAATGAAAGAAAACAAGTTGACAAAAAGAATGAATCCAATATTTAGTGATAATATAGCATAATGACAGATTTCTAAGCAGTTGTTTGGAGTCTGGTCATTTTTGACTGGGAACACCACAAGTGTGACAGGAATCTGAACACAACCAGAGTTAAAACAACTGCGCTTCAGTCATATTGTGCTGATAACTGGTTCGTTCGGTTCGTACGTCAAGCTAGCGCTCATAAAAGCGCAGATGGAGCGATTTAAATAGTTAATTAATAGCCTGATTCTAGGTTTCCATTAACCATGGTATAAATATTGGGGGGGGGGTTGTACTTGCTAGTTTTGGTTATTGGGGGGTTATCTCCCCCCACCCCCCCCACAAACTACGCCCCTGCCCTTAACTCATTCTGACGGCATCCATTCACTGCAGAGGAAGTGCAAGTGATTTAATGCTACATTTCTCCAAATCTGTTTCTGTGAAGAAACAAACTCCTCTACATCTTGAATGGTTGAGTAAATTCTCAGCAAATTTTCATTTTCGAGTGAACTATTGCCTTAACTTTGACTGCAACTGTGATGTTTCCCAAAAGATGTTCTGAATAGACAATCTGTGTATGAACATATATGTATTTTTTTCCTTGTTTCTATGTGTAGTTTTTCTTCAGTCTGTTTGCGAACACTCACTCATCTCCACTGATGCTGGACTATCTGAGCATGCTGCTGTATTTCTGCTGCCATCCTGAACCGGCTCAGGGCTTCACCAGAGCTCTCAGCCTCGTGATCGGACACACACTGCACTATAAACACACCAGCCCTCTCACAGAGGTACACACACACACAGTATGACATGGTTAACAGAAAAAACAAATCCTGTTTTTAGAAGATTTGCATTGACATCATTTTGTATTCAACCAAGCATTGACTTCTCATTACTGTAATGCACAAAAATAATGTATTACTGAAATTGTGAAATATTTGAAATGTGTTTTCATGAGGTTCACTCTGGTTTTGTTTCAAACCGCTGTGTTCCTGCTGTAGTCTGTACCGTATATGGAGAGCGCTGGAGTAGAGGAGTGTGACGCTGATGAAGAGGAGAGGGGGGTGGAGTCTGGTGAAGTGGGCGTGTCTGTGGATGATGTGCTCAGAGTTCTGAGTCATGGAGATGGTCATGTCTCCTCACGTCTGAACCGCTTCCAGCCAAACTGCAGGAGCAGAGATGAACTCATAGAGGTAGAATATAACAGCTCTGCTCCAAGACTAAAAGATCCCAGCATCCCAACTTCACCCTCCTTCATTTGAACCATTTTAATGAAAAATATTAAAAAAAATAGGAAGCATTTCTATTTAATCTGGCAAGATGGCACAAATACTTGATCAATATGTGCATGTGTCTGTGTGTTAGTCACTCATAACTGTCTTGTAAATGTAGGTCTATTTGTGAAATCTTTTTGTCCAGTAGATGTTCACTGGAAAGTATTTCACTTAGTTTAGGAACAGAGTGACATGTTTCTGTAGATCAGTAGATGGTGTAAAGGGTCTGTATGGAACTGTGTTTCATGTGGTGTTGTGTGTTCAGGAGCTGCTGAAGGTGTTTAAGGAGTTGGGCTTTAAGGGTGAGGAGAAGATTCCTTTCTCCACGCTATCCCAGCATCCCTTTCTGCAGGACCTGATGGAAGCATCCTCACAGTACCTGCTTTCTGTGAGTGTAACATGATCTCACACACATACTACAGCAGAGCTCAGTGGTGAGATCTTTTTGACCAAAAAAAAAGTTTGAATATATAAAAAATATATTATTTTAGTGATTGAATGATCTCTACACAGAAGATTCCAGTCACTAAATACGTCAATTCTGCTTGCAATAATACACATCCATTTGAAACATTTTATGTTCCATGAAATATTAGTTTCAATAGGAAATACATCAACACAAGAAAAATGCCTTTTTAAGTCTTTATTGTAATTGCATGTGTGAAATACAAATTAAGGTTGTGGTTTTATTAATTATGATTACATTTCTTCTATAGGACATTCACAAAATTTTCCAGACCCAACAAACTGAAGATCTTAGAAGCTTCTCAACATGATGAATAATCAAATCAGCACACACCAACAAAATTACATGCATTATACAAGGTTCACGCTAATGGAATAATAAATGTAAGTGGGACAAATATTAAAGCTGTATTTGGCATAGAAATAGTTTAATTTAATGAAATGTACATCTAAATTGATCATTAACACATGAAGAACAATGATTTGCTGTAAACTCAAAGATGTCATTCTAAATGTATTTATTTTGGTAAAGATACACATTTGTGTATTCTTGTCTCATATTACAGTGATTGTCAAATCAGTTAATTTGGTGTGAATCAAAGATGATTCGATGTGGAAGCTTGAACATGATCCCTTACAGCAAAAGCAAAATATTAAGATCAAAGTAACATCAGCATAAAAAGTAAAAATAACAAACAATATGTGTGAATGATTTGTGTTAAATGAGTATGTATGTGAATATCTATGAATACACAAGTATGAATGAAAATGTAAAGAAAATACAATAAAGAATGATCTATAACTGTCTCTTTGGTTGTTGTCAAATGAATAATGTTTACTGTTCTGCTCCCTTGGCATGAAACAGACCTAATATCACCTGCAGGTGAGATACATGAGTTTACATCAATCAAAAATAAGAGAAACAGAACATAACTTTTAAACACTCAATCATCTCTAAAAATGACTTCAATCAGAATCTTCCATCTCGCAGTCGGTCTGATTCTCTTGCTCGATGATCACAGACTCATTGCTTTTAGTTCTGTGGGCTTCTAAGATATTGATGATGTCATGCAAACCTTTTATCTTAGCCTGTCCTCTGATCATTTCCAGAATGGGCTGCATGGAATAAGCATATTCCACAACGCTTCTAGTTTTACCTCTTTCTCCTGGGTACACGTATCCACCAGTGTGCACACCAATCAGACAGCAGTCCTCATCAAAAACTGGAGAGCCAGAAGTTCCATGAAAGAAACAAGAGTTATAATTAATCTGGTTTTCATAAACGGCCCATTTATCTTCTAAACTCCTCTTTGTGATCATCTGAATGAAATTGACATTCTCAGACATGTGTTTATATTCAGCCTCTTTTAGATCCTCAACAATTAAGCATGGGTCCACTTTCTTAATCCCACCATCTGGATGTCCCACAATGCAGATCCCACCACGGTTAGGAGGGGGGCCATGAACATATCGACTGAGCAATCCAGGACGGCCTGTGATTTCAACAACATCCTCCAGTTCAAGAAGAGCAAAGTCGAGTCGGCTATTATTAGCATCTGTTATGAAACAGTAAGCAGCAAGCCGTTTCTTGACTGGCACCAGCTTCACCTTTGAGTCCAGACGTTCAAAATCAAATGCCGCTTCTAAATACTTTGTAGAAGAAAGCTTGTCTGGAGACTCAAGAAAGTCCCTAACAACATGTGCGTTAGTTAGAACAAATCGCCCAAAGAGTAAGAAGCCGGTTCCTCTGGCGGATCCCTCCACTCGAATCTGACACACAGAGTCAGAGAGTCTCATGAGCTGCTTTATTTTATACACCTCAGAGAAACTCTGAACGCTTTTATCATACTCTGCTCTGAAGAACTTTTGGAACAGAGAGTTCTTCTTTAGTTTTTCTCGCTGCATTAACAACTCCACTAAATCTTTAAACTGTGAACACAGAATTTCTCGAATCTCTTCGGAGTAACTTATTTTATAGTATTTAGCTGAAGCGTTTGTGGATTTCACTCTTTTTCTCTTTTGTGTTTCTTCTTGCTCAGTGTTGGCATGATGCTTATTAGGATCAACGTTTTCTTTCAAATCAGCGGCTGAAGCTTCATTCATTTCAGCGCTAACATCACTCAAGACATCATCTTGGCTATCTGGTGGTTTTTTGTCACCGATAACAATGATCTCAAAATGCTTTCCATCAAGATGCTCTACAGTGTTTGACATTTGATGGATTGTCTCGCTCCCGATCTCAGAAAGTACACAGTGTTTCTTGAATATGACATTGGTGAATCGCCCGTCACGTTTCAGAGCAGCTTTCACTTTGTCTTCTTTGAACGCATAAACACAAACATCATCAACCTTCAACTTCAGCGCATTGTTTTTCATTAAAAGTTTCACTTTCTCCCCTCCTTTTGTTTTAATGTAAAAGGTTACTATGTTTTCTGGTTCATTAGAGAATGAAAGCCTTCCAGTTGGAACATTTACACTATTTTTGATGAAGGTTATATCTAAGAGCTCATCATTTTCAATGAGACAGCAGGGGAAATCAGTCTTCACAGCCGCTCTAGACACTGCTCCTTTGGATCTCCGGATCACTATTTCTTTATCCATGTTGTCTTCTCTAATCTTTTTGAAAATCTTGTTTGTATTAAGAGCATCAAGCACAGTCTTGGATGTATCACACGACACGGCATGTTTCTTGAATTTGTAGCGGAAATTAAAAGTGTGGCTTTGCCCTTCAGCACTCTGTGAAAGTGATAAGAACAATAATACACTTACAATAAAGCATTTACTTAAACAAATATGAATAAAGAACGTCCATGTAATGATTAGCAATACTGAGTAATATTGTAATGTATACAAATAACAACAAGAACAAATTTCCACATTTAATTTGTATCCACAAGCTTTTGATTTAATTAGATTCCAATCTGATATCAAGTCAATGTTACAACATAACATGGACTTTTACTTAGAAAGTCTTTAAATGTAGTCTCATACCGGTTGCAGATGACTTTTTGATCGTCCCTCTTCTGTCTTACAAAAACCGTTTGTTCTTTCCTTAGTAAATGAAAGCAAAATGTCATCAAATTGCTAATATGAGATCACCAATGTGCATGGTTTTGCCATATTTTACTATCATTTTTTATATTGTAAATCATAACGATCAGCAAAAAGAGCAATATGGAATTTTAAAGCAGCTAACAAGTCTTTCCAGAACGTTTTTGTAGAGAAATTCCACACATACTTTTTCATCAGCACCAGTAAATATTTTATTCAGTGATATCAGAATGCAACAAACCTTTGGTGAATCATATCCATTAGTTCCAAGCCCCTTTTCTTTTTTCTTGCTTGTATGATTTTTTTCCTAGAACAATGGCAGTAGCAACATTAAAATAGCATATGTATTATTATTAATTAAGTACACTTGACTGTAATACAATTTAGGGCATTTATCAAAATTGCATTGAATTTTATAATACTACCATGCATAATTAAACAAAAGTACACTCAAAGCATGAAAGATTCTCAGTTTCTGTAACATGAACCAGTGCTCTGATGCCCAAATGAAAATAAAAACATGAATATCATAGTGGGGAAAAGGTAGTTCATACTTGCTATATAGCAAGTCTTCTAAAGTCATACATTAGCTTTGTGTGAGGAACTGACTGAAATGAGTTATTTACTAAAATTCTTTGAATATATGCAAAACTATTACTGGAATAATTACTTATATTTTGGTCTGATTCTCACACAGACCTCAGAAGACTGTGAATATAGTGCAACAGCAATATAGACTATTTTCTGTTTTTGTTAGCTTGACAACCGAATGATGCCTCCATTATATGGTTAAAAAAGACATTGTGAATGTTCTGATAAACCTTTTTGTGTTCCATAGGTGAGTATTTTTATTTTTAAATGAGTGAAAAAAATACTGGTACATTAGCGCTTGCTCATTTACATGGCCTGCATGTCTTCGTTGGCTGTTTTTGACATACATGAGCAATTACCGCAAAACTTTCTTTGACATGAATCATTATTTTTCAAATATCATGACCTTACCTGAGCATTGTCAGCGGTTTGTGATGCCATTCTGGCTCCACTGTTGCTGTCAGTCTGCTTTTTCTGAAATAGACATTCAACAATCTTTACATTAACCATTTACACTAAGGCTTAACAATTAAATACAATGTTCAACATAAAAAATGTCAGTAGCCATGCTAAGAAATTTGATTTTTTTATTTATTTTTATAAATAAAATATATAATCCATGTTTCTTAATGTTTTGCATTTTGTCACCTTAAAGTATTTCAAAATGTCATTATTCTTCATATTCTTCCTTTTCTTCATATCCTTCCTTTTCTTCATGGCGACCATGATCAAGAGTGATGCTGGCAGTGTTTCTGTGAAGAGGTCAAATGCAACTGAAGAGCCATGCAAGCCGCTCAGCTCCGAGTCACAATGGGCTAGTTGTATATCTCCGCCATCTTGTGCACCGAGCCCGTGGAGACACCGCAAGAGATTCACGAACAAAACATCACTGAATCAAACAACCTTGGTGTCATTGCGTTTACCACCTTTAATGTTCATACACGACAATGTAAGTTTCTTTCTTTCCTTCACAGACAAGACACAACAAGCATTTTCTCCAATTTACAACATTTGAAAACCGAAAGCTGCCACATACAGGTAACGTTATAGGAGTTTGCAGTCATTTTTGCTTGAATCCAAATTTTAAAATATATTATTGGGGGGGAAATGTGGATATTACAAATGTTATATATATATATACAGATTGTGTTAAAATGTTACCTTATGTGAGTTAGAATAGTTTAAATGAAGCAGAAGAACGTGCGTGTCGTTTTCCCGCAGTTTTTCAAACGGATCATCTGAGCTCTTCTTCTTCTTCTTCTTCTTCTTCTTCTTCTTCTTCTTTGGGGTTTCACGGCAGTACGATTTGTTGCATTACTGCCACCTGCTGTTCTACAGTCCATTTATATTAAAGTCTCCTGTCCAGTCCGGTTACTTTTAGAAAAGTAAATAGGGGCCATTCCACCGAGTGGGTAGCATTTCTGTCCCCAGGACATTATGGCCCGGTTTCACAGACAGGATTAGATCAAAGTTCAATTAGGACATTTAAGCAATTTTTATGAACGTGCTTAGAAAAAAACATTAGTGTGCATCTTGAGACAAAACAAGGGCACTGATATATTTTAAGATGAAACAGCTCAGACTTACATTTTAGTCTAGGACTAGGTTTAAGCCTGGTCTCATGGATTAAAGCAAAAAAACCTGAATTTTTCCTCGGCCAAACCCCATTCCACAGCCATACCTGTCACACACCCAGTTTAAGAGCCGTGTTTTTCTTCTACTTAGGAGCGCTTGTCCTTCTAATTTAAGAAATGTAGGAGCACCTTCTAATCAATAATAAAACAATTCTGATAAAAAAAAATTGCCTTTTTAATACAAGGTGACATTTGACAGTGATTTACAGGGGCATTTTCTTTTTACCTTTGTAAATGCATTTTTCTAATTTTATTAAATGTATGCAGTGTTTAGGATATTTTCCAGCTGTGGTGGCTGGACTATTTCCCCTGGACCACACCCCCTCCCCACCTTACAACTGAATTTATTTTAACTAAAAAAGACAAGTAAATAGTAAATAATAAAATAAGAACAAATAAATTAATTGCAATCAATAGCACAGACAATAACAAGATACAAATTAAATTATTAGTACTTAATTATTTTCAGTTAGGTCTAACTATAATCTATTAAACTGTAAAATAACACTGGATAGTCTTCACTGTATAATGAAAGACAGCAGCAGGTTTATTTAGGCTGCTGTCTCTTTAAGACCTCATGCATGGATCTAATATGTTACACATGGCTCTATGCTTACTTTTCTTTTTAGGAGCACTTGTCCTCCTAATTTAAACAATTTAGGAGCACCTTCTGATCAATAATCAAAAATTCTAATACGAGGTGACATTTAACACCCTTAAAGTGACATACCGGGGTATTTTCCTTTTACCTTTGCAATGGCATCATTTTCATCTTTGTCAAATTCAAAAATGTATGGTTATAAGCTTTTTAAAAAATTATATTTAAAACAATATAATAAGAAGTAGAATAAGACAAATAAGTTACCAATCATATGAAATTAGTATTAATAAAAAAAATAATTTGTACTATTTTGTGAAAGAACACAAAAGTGGCTTGTAGTTGTAGGTACATTTTCAGACGTTTAATGAGGCTCAGAGGTGGCATGAGTGCAATTAAATTCATAGATTCATGTGGAGATTAAAGTTTTAAATATAACATTTTGAATACAGAAATATTAAATAACTGAAATGGTACGCTAAGTACGTGAGTGGACCCAGAGCGGAGTGATTACAGGACACTTGAGTGGAGAGAGAACGTGCTTTTACTCCAGGCTCTGATCACATCCCCCTCAGCAGGCGGAATACACCTCCTCTGTCATTAATTTAAGACACATTCAAACTAGAATAAAGACGTTCATTACACCATTTGATAAATGTAAGCATATTTACGGCCTTAAAATTATGAAAAGTGAATTTAAGACATTAAGGACAGGCAGAACCCTGTAATTGACGGAAATCCGTCGTTGCGACGGAGAACTTTAATCCCTGTGGTCTGTGAAACCGGGGGTATATGTACAAATATGCATGAAAATTAACTATAAAATACATTTTATTACTAAGCAAAGTGTCCTGCACATTAATCTAACTGCTAATTTAAAATATATAATATAGATGTGACTCGTAACCCTCGAGCACAAAACCAGTCTTAAGTCGCTGGGGTAGCAATAGCCAACCATACATAGTGTAGATCATTGTGATAAATGATCTGTTCAGAAATGCAATGTGATTTGTGTATTCTAATGTGTTGCACTTTAAATGTGTTGGGCTCTTTAAGAACAGGCTCTCCCTCATTGGGTATATATACGAGGAACACATGAGCGCTGCGTCAGTGTGTAATATGCAGACAAGTCTCTGAGGTCCAAGTCCAAGTCAAGTCTCAAGTCTCTGAGGTCCAAGTCTAAGTCAAGTCTCAAGTCTTTGAGGTCAAGTCCAAGTCAAGTCTCAAGTCTTTGAGGTCAAGTCCAAGTCAAGTCTCAAGTCTTTGAGGTCAAGTCTAAGTCAAGTCTCAAGTCTTTGAGGTCAAGTCCAAGTCAAGTCTCAAGTCTTTGAGGTCAAGTCCAAGTCAAGTCTCAAGTCTTTGAGGTCAAGTCCAAGTCAAGTCTCAAGTCTCTGAGGTCCAAGTCTAAGTCAAGTCTCAAGTCTCTGAGGTCCAAGTCCAAGTCAAGTCTCAAGTCTCTGAGGTCCAAGTCTAAGTCAAGTCTCAAGTCTTTGAGGTCAAGTCCAAGTCAAGTCTCAAGTCTCTGAGGTCCAAGTCTAAGTCAAGTCTCAAGTCTTTGAGGTCAAGTCCAAGTCAAGTCTCAAGTCTTTGAGGTCAAGTCCAAGTCAAGTCTCAAGTCTCCGAGGTCCAAGTCTAAGTCAAGTCTCAAGTCTTTGAGGTCAAGTCCAAGTCAAGTCTCAAGTCTTTGAGGTCAAGTCCAAGTCAAGTCTCAAGTCTCCGAGGTCCAAGTCTAAGTCAAGTCTCAAGTCTTTGAGGTCAAGTCCAAGTCAAGTCTCAAGTCTTTGAGGTCAAGTCCAAGTCAAGTCTCAAGTCTTTGAGGTCAAGTCCAAGTCAAGTCTCAAGTCTTTGAGGTCAAGTCTAAGTCAAGTCTCAAGTCTTTAAAGCGGAGTCCAAGTCAAGTCTCAAGTCTTTGTTCTATTTAATAGCAACAGTTCTTTCAGCTAGTTATTGAGGCTAAATCAGTTTTGAAATACTGATTTCACGATATGATTTTCTCAACAAGAAAAAAAAAACTTTAAGACAAATTAGAAATGAAAAGGTGTCCATTTATTAATTGTCAGATAAAATGCAGCACATTTCTTTGTAAAATTGAAATATGTCAAACAACAAAACAACATTTTAAAACAAACCCCAATTAATCAAATGATTTACACAAATGAAATAAATCTCATATAAACAAACTAAGGCTTTGTGCTCTTTTTCAATTTAAAATTAGAGGCAACCACTGTATTTGAAACACAACACAATCCAAACAAAGAGCTGCATACAGGTACATCTCATGTAATCATCTCATGTACACCCCATTATTGTGGTTTCAAAGAACAAGAGATACCCAGAATTTATACTGTATGGATGGTTATTTATTGAAACACAAATGTAAATATTTTGAGATACTGATTTTTGACTTTCATGAGCTGTAAGTTCTAATCATCAAAATTAAAACAAAAAAACTTTTGAAGTGTTTTACTTTACATGTAATGAATCTAAAATATATGAAAGTTTCACTTTTTGAAATAAGTTATAAGAAAAAATGAACTTTTTCACCATATTCTAATTTTCTGAGATGTACCGTACATTCAGCATGAGCAGTTTTTAATCTAAATTGGATTGTATAATTTCGAAATTTGAAGCAAAAACAAAATGGTCTGACTTTAGTTTTGTGAAACTATTCTACATAAACCATCTGTACGAAACAAAACCGCTCAGGCTGAATTAATGCAGATTCACTCTCTGCCAGCGGGTGGCGCTTGAACATCAATTAAACATCGTTTCTTTGGTTTCCGCTGTAAACAAAGCAGAGCTGCGGTTATGAACACTAATATGCATTATACGGAGGCAAGATGAAAAGAAAATACCATTTAAACTTTTTTTAAGACAGCCAGATTCCCTCAGAGATACATTCATATAAACTCCTATACCAAATGACTTGCGTTTTTTACGAGTCTCACGAGTCACGAGTCCAAGTCAAGTCTCGAGTCAGCTGTTCACGAGTCCAAGTCAAGTCCCAAGTCTTTATTTATGCGACTTAAGTGCGACTCGAGTCCAAGTCGCAGACTCGAGTTTCCATCTCTGGTAATATGTCGTGTTAGTGACACGAACTCTGTTAATAAAATATCACGTTCACATGTGGCCGTCACAGTGTTAATTCTTGGAACTGAGCATACAACACATGGTATGGGTCAAATTTATTGATTTATCTTTTATGCCAAAAATCATTGGGATATTAAGTAAAGATCATGCTCCATGAAGATGTTTTGTAAATTTACTACCGTAAATATATCAAAACTTAATTTTTGATTAGTAATATGCTTAGGACTTCATTTGGGCAACTTTAAAGGCGATTTTCTCAATATTGTGATTTTTTTTGCACCCTCAGATTCCAGATTTTCAAATAGTTGTATCTCAGCCAAACACTTTCCGATCCTAACTAACCATACATCAATGGAAAGCTTATTTATTCAGCTTTCAGATGTATAAATCTCAATTTAAAAAAATTAACCCTTATGCCTGGTTTTGTGGTCCAGGTTCACATACAATATCTCACAAAAGTGAGTACACCCCTCACATTTCGGCAACCATTTTAGTATATCTTCTCAAGAGACAATACTTTAGAAATGAAACTTGGATATATTTTAGAGTAGTCAATGTGCAACTTGTTTAGCAGTAAATATTTACTGTCCTCTGAAAATAACTCAACATACAGCCATTATTGTCAAAAAAGCTGGCAACAAAAGTGAGTACACCCTAAGTGATAACAGCTATACATCGTTTAACCATGCAAAGCCACATGTCCTATTCATCATGTTCATGTTTTTGTCTGGTTGAAAGGACCATACAAATTGGTGTATCTTGTATTAGAGCAGTTAAAATTTGGTACTTTGAGTACAATTCTCTCATACTGACCACTGGATGTTCAACATGGGACCTCATGGCAAAGAACTCTCTGAGGATTTGAGAATTAGAATTGTTGCTCTCCACAAAGATGGCCGAGGCTATAAGAAGATCAGTAACAACCTAAGACTGAGTTACAGTACAGTGGCCAGTGTCATACAGAGGTTGTCCAAGACTGGTTTCACTCGGAACAGGCCTCGCAAGGGTCGATCAAAGAAGTTGAGTCCTCGTGCTGTGCGTCAGGTGCAGAAGCTGGCTTCAAAAAACAGATGCATGAGTGCTGCCAGCATTGCTTTAGAGGTTGCAGAAGCAGAAGGTGAGCTTGTCAGTGCTCAGACCATACGCCACACACTGCAACAAGTCGGTTTGCATGGCTGTCTTCATAGAAAGAAGCCTCTTCTGAAGCTGGCTCACAAAAAAGCCTGCAAACAGTTTGCTGAAGACAACCTGTCCAAGAGCATGAATTACTAGAACCATGTCCTGTGGTCTGATGAGTCTAAGATAAACTTGTTTGGCTCAGATGGTGTCCAGCATGTGTGGCGACGCCCTGGTGAGGAGTACCAAGAAAATTGTGACTTACCTACAGTCAAGCATGGTGGTGGTAGCATCATGGTCTGGGGCTGCATGACGACTGCTGGTACTGGGGAGCTGAGGTTCATTGAGGGAAACATGGATGCCAACATGTACTGTGACATTCTGAAGCAGAACATGATGCCCTCCCTTTAGAAACTGGGCCGAATGGCAGTTTTCCAACATAATAATGACCCCAAACACACCGCCAAGCCGACAACTGCCTTGCTGCTGAAGGAGTGGCCAAGTATGTCTCCAGACCTGAACCCTACTGAGCATCTGTGGGGCATCCTCAAGCGGAAGGTGGAGAATCACCATGTGTCTAACATCCAGCAGCTCCGTGATGCCATTATGGAGGAGTGGAAGAGGATCCCAGCAACAACCTGTGCAGTTCTGGTGAATTCCATGCCCAGGAGGATTAAGGCAGTGCTATATAACAATGGTGCCCCTACAAAATATTGAGACTTTGGACACAGTATTGACATGTTCACTGAGGTGTACTCATTTTTGTTGCCAGTTATTTGGACAATAATGGCTATATGTTGTTATATTTAGAGGACAGTAAATTTGTACTTCTATACAAGCTGCACACTGACTACTCTAAAATATATCCAAGTTTCATTTGAGTAGTATTGTCTCTTGAGAAGATATACTAAAATTGTTGCTGAAATGTGAGGGGTGTACTCACTTTTGTGAGATACTGTATATGACCTAAAGCATGTGGTTCATATTCCTGACACTGATAGACCTGTATTCTTTTTCTTCAGTTCAAACTCTCAGTTATGGTTGGTGTGAACAGCCAAATCTGTCTGAGTAGCATTAAAAGTCAAGACATTTTTTGGTCTCACTCAGTTGTACACAATTTACCGAAATGTAATTAAGATCTCAGGAATTTTTATTTGAGGTATTGAGGAAATGAAAACAAGAACCCAAAATAGAAAAGAATTAAAATAGCTGCTATACAGATGTATGTGTCATCCCAAAAACATGTCAGTAGCTCTGAGCAGTAATTTAATATTAATTCAGGGACATTCATAATAAATAGAACATAAATGAAAAAGTAAAACAGTTTTCATGTTATATGCATTCAGTCATCTTTCACTGTTTGATTAAAGAGATTTGAAGTTTACAGTACAAAACAAGAACTGATAACCTAAATGAGACATGTTACGAATCATCTCACCTATAACCTTAAGGTCTGATCTATTAAATAATGAACGATTAAACAAAATGGTCAAACAAAAGTATTTCATGTAGGTCATTTACTGGTCAAACACATTCCCATCCTGAGGGTCAGAGGTCAAAGCAGGGCACACAGGTCAGGACTCAGTGAGACCTCATGCATCTGGGTGACCAAAACAATCCCTTGTTCGTGTATTCAGTAAATACAATCTTTAAAAAATCTTTAAACTTCAAATTAGGTTTCTAATGAAAATGTGACCCTTTTCTTTCCCTTTTCAGCCACATGATATGATCCTCTACATGAAGACCAACCGTCACTGCTCAGAAGATGCAGCACCTTCATTGAACTACAGCTGTCTATGTGCTGTTTGCTGTTTTGGCTTCACCTGGAAGTAAAGGGGCAATGGAAGGTAAGGACAACACACACACACACACACACACACACAAAACACTTTTCAGAAAGACAGAAGCGTTAAAGCTGCGGTCCCTCGCTGGACACTTCAGGAAGAGTGTGAAGATTAAAAAGTGCAAACAGTTCCCTTCATTGTTCTCCTTGTTCTCAAACATCATCAAAGATGCGTGAACGAGATGCAGAGGTCGAGAGGTAATGTCCTCCAGCGTACCTGCAGAGACACAAGTCCATTAACTTCAATGTTAACCTCGAGAATGCCAGGGTTTCTGTTGCTCTTAAAAAGTCTTCAGTTGCCCTTTCATAAATGAAGACCTTAAAAGGTCTTAAATTAGAGCAGAAAGTCTTAAATGTATAAAGTCATGGCCAGTACTGAGTAAGTTACTCAAAAAAAGTAATCCACTACAAATGACTTATTACTTCTTATAGATGCAAAATGAAGATATGAAATCTTGTTTTTTGAGAAACTTAAAATTAAGTGAGTTTATGCTTAAAATAAGAACAAATACCTGTCAGTTGGCCATTACTTGTTTTCCATTCAAGTTAAGCTGATTTTTCTGAGCCTACTGGCAGATATTTTAATTTTTATTATAAATTCATTTTTATAAATTTCTCAAAAAATAAACAAGACTTCTTATGTCATTGTTGCATTCATCCTTTTAGATTTTCTTTTTGGAAATTTACACTGGACAACAAGACAAATACTGAGGAAGAACATCAGTTTTGTGCAGTGTGATCAGAAGGTACAGTAAAAGTTATTTCTGTTTTGTAGTTAAGCTAATTAAAATGAATTAAAAGTAATGGAGATTGTATTGGAAGGTGTATTTTCAGACATTGAAGTTTTGCTAATAAAACTCATTGTGTGCTCTTTTGACATTTACATATAGAGAACATGTTGATATTTTTGTTTCCTTTCATTTGTTCCTTAAATTTTCTTTACCTAGTCTCAAAAAAGGTTTTAAGTCATAAAATTTCCTTTATAAAACTTGAAGAAACCCTGTATATTATGTTGGCTCTTATGATAAATTGCTTGTGTTATCTGTAATATTTATCATCATTTAACCCTGGATCAGTAATGTCTGTAGAAATGTCTACTGTATTTATACACAATACCGTCACATGTAACTATTTCATCGCAAACAAATATTTAGCTGTTCTAATTAATTATGCAGTAAATATTGAATATGAGAATATGAGAACATGAGAATATATATATATAAAATAATAATTGGGGCAAACATTTTCAGCAAAAAAAATCAAAAAAATCAACTGTTGTCACAATCCTTCTCTCTTTTACTTGGGTAAGAAGTGTTGTATAAATTAAAGAACAAAATAAAAACTAAATATTTGAATAAATGTAACACTTAACTACAAATATATTATGTTCAAGGTGCGTCATCTTAGCAATAAAATATTTAGAGTATTACAGCATAAAAATGCATGAGAAAAACATTTTCAAGCTCGGTTCGGTTCCCATAACTGAAAGGAATGCATTTATTTTATAGATATAATAATACAGACCTCCTGTTATCTGTTTCCAGCGGTTCTTCTCCAGTGAAGTCTAACGCTTCAACATCCTGAAGTAACTCAGCTTTGTCACTTCGATCTCTACGGGACTGAGCTGCACACAAACAAGTCACATTTTACATAACAGTGTCAGTATTGTAAAATTCATCAGTTATGAACACATAACAGCTTAATAGAAGATGTCAATGTTCGAATGTTTCAAAAGTTGTTTCAATTCGGTTCAATAGCTGTGTCAATGTTTAATAACAATCTCAACGATTCAGCTCTCAACCATCAGTGTCAGTGCAGTTAAATCAATAATATTAATTGTCTTTTAACGCAATGCTATTCTGACCAAGAACTTGATTATTGCTCAGAGCATCTTGCAGGAGTGTCTTGTGAATCCTCCTCACCTCTGCCAGTGTCTGTGCCGGAGCCATCCGTCTCCTTCAGCTCTGAGTACGCACTTCTGCTCCTCCCGCCGTATCTTTCTCTCTGTTCACTATTGCGTTCCCTCCATTCCTGACAGACAGAGACGTGATGAACAGGGTTCAGACAGGCAGCAGTGATTACATACATGCATCTGTTCTCATCAATAATTTTGAGGCAGTTTAGCCAGAAACAAACTCACTCTCCGTCTGCTCTCGCCATCCTCGGTTCTCTGCCGTTTTCTTCTTTCTGAAAACAAAAGCAACTTTTAGAGCAATTCTAAAATGAACATGTGATGTGTGTGTGTGTATATATATAATTAGCAATAATATCCAGTCCTAGTACTCATTTACAATCTTTCTTAGGAATGTTGCAATTACATCAAATAATTAAAAAAACCTTTAATGTCATTTTAAGTGTATAAAATGCTAAAATGATCTTATCTATGATTAAGAATGCATTAACATAGATGAACAAGTCCAATTTTGAATTCACTGGTCTTTAAATAGGAAACCGAAGAGTGTTGGAATAAAGGGCTGGAGTCTGTAGTACCTCTCCGGATGAGTTCCCTTCCCTCGTCCACCAGGTCAGAGGTCAGATCATTCTCACCCATGAACTGCTGAAAGCCCAGCAGATTCAGACAGCGTGTGCCCAGACTAGAAAAACAAAAGAGCTAACAGCCTTCCAACAACAGTCTCTAGAATATTTAAAACCCAAACACGTGAGAATCTGTGTTGGAGTGAAATCTTACCTGAAGTAAGTAGCAATGCAGAGCAAAACGATGAGCATAGGATAATAAATATAAAATCCATTAGCTATGAATGACAGGACCTGCATGGATCCCATTATCTAAAAGAGAGAAAGAGAAGTAATTCATTTAAGTGGCCATAAGTATCAGTACGGCTGGATTATGATCTAAAATTATTCAACATCACAAATGAATGAATCATTTTGATCCACAAATGAATTTTAATTTGCTTTTGTATGGCCAACTAGTTTTCCTAAAGATATATTAGACTTATACGACTTGGGTAATTTAATATTGTCTCAGAGTATCCAAAAAGACTGATTTGAAAATTCAAGTTCAAAACACAAATTCTGAATTTAATTTGCATTATCAATAAATAAAGTGTTCGTAGAAGTTGCCACATTGCATTTTTAGTAAAATAAAGTAAATATTGCTGTTTTTCAACCAAGTAATATTACATTTACATTTAAATAAGTCTAAAAATATATAATCATAAATTAAATATATAAATTTATTACATATATAATTATAAAAAATATAAATGAATGTTTTCATTTAAAAACACTGATGCTAATTTTATAGATACATGATCATGTTTATCTGTGAAAGTGGTGTGTGACTCACTGAGTTGTACACGGTCTGCTCTCTCTGCTGATGGGAGATGGTGGAATCCATGTGAATCACACCCAGAAAGTTCAGACACAGCGGAGGAGTCAAACGACAAAACAACCTGCACAGCAATCAGAATTATATGCAGAATACTGATACAGCAGCTAATCAAAACAACCCAGAGATGATTTCTGTAACAGTCCATGGTGTTTCGTACATGCCGCTGAACTGCAGGCTGTAGGCGTCCGTCTGGTGGTGAGGGGCCAGGTAATAGTAGTTAAAGACTCGGATCCGGAACACAGTGGAGTACACGCAGTAACACAGGAAGAATATGGTGACAAAACACGCCATCTAGTGGACAAACAAAATAACAATGGACAGGTTTTAGTTTTACAATCCCTCAAACCATTTTTATCATAATTCCCAGTAGATGCAAGTAAGCCATGTTGTTTACATGGTTTTTATTGTTGAATTCTGTTTCTGATTCACTTATATATAGTAAAATGGTTTGCAAACACCATTTCATATATATATAATTTTAAATAATAATACATTATTCATTATTAATAATAATTCTAATAAATATTTGTAATTTCAAATTACATATTTAAAATATTATATGTTTTTATTAATACTCACAACAGACCTAAGACTGTAAATTTTTAAGCATAAAATTTTAATTATATTCTGATTGGGGGAAAAAAAAAAAAACTTTAAACCATTTTAGATCAAAGTTTTCAAGATAAAAAGCTAGATTTTATTTTTAAATATCATCCAGCCGCACTAGATGTAAATGATCTAGTGATCATTTACAGTCCTTCTATTGTGATTAGATCAAATAATTTATTATGCAAGTAAATTGGTTTACAAACATAATCTCTGTTTTAATTTAAGCAGATAAATTAATACTCACAAATCAAAGTTCAAATAAAAATCTGCTTGTCTTCAAACGGTTACCCTGATGGATCATTTAGAACCCAACTTTGATCTAAAATGTCTAAAATTGAATTTACTTATATAGGCATTTTTTACAGTTTTACAGGGTTTTATTTTTGTAGTTTATAAAAGCCTTCTAGGGACCAATGTTGCAAATTAGCTCTTGCTACAAACACTTTAACTTGCATTGGCTGATTGTTCTTTGCATTTTTATGAAAGTATACTGTTACTGTCCCTATTCAATTAAATAAATAAATAATCCAACTTACTCAAATGTTTTTTAGACAATAAAAAGTTTGCATATTTTGGTTTTATGGCAAGTAAATTTTCATTCTGGAGTTCATTTTGGATCCTGGCTTCAGCTCTTAGCCATGTTAACGGCAGTATGCAGCTTTCTGATTGGTCACATGCAGCCTTCTCCAATATATGTGTATAATTGTGTTTTCTCACCTCTATGTAAACGTAATTGTAGTCTCTCTCTGCGAGCTGGATGAAGACGGCGAAGAGAGACAGAACAGGCTGTGTGCTGAAGAAGGTGCACTCAGACCAGACCACGGCTGCAGAAAACACGCACAAAACCACAGCCAGCACACGATAACACCACCGGCGGAAAACACACTCCCAGTACCACTCTACAGGATAGACAGAGAGATGCATGAGGTTATGACCTATTCAAACTGCTCATTTACAACATTCATTACTTATGGTTAGTGATTTGAACAAACCCTTAACCCTAATTATACAACTAAAACTGTGCAACATTTGTGCTTCAGACATGAATGACACCTCGAATTGTTGGCAATATGCGATCAGACTTATGATTTTAGCCTGTTGGATGACAAAACAGGCAAAAATCCCACAGACTTCCACTGAAGGAAGCAGAGACTGTCTTATTATTGGGATATACCAATGTCCGTAGCTCTACTATTGGGGAAAAAAGTGTAAAGGATAAATTGGATCATGTGTGCCTTGATAACCAATCACATTATAGCCTTGATGTCACTGAATTTCTGTCAGAGTCAAATACTCAAACGACAGTCAAATACTGCTTGTGGATACCATTGAAATGAATGAGAAGTACCATAAATTCAATCCTACCTGTCACAAAAACTGACTTTTCTTATAAAACAGCAATTTTTTTTCAGGGTAAACTCTAAAAAATAGGTCAATCCAAAATGTATGTTTAATTGCAAACATGTTGAACATTATATAGGCTGTTGATTCATTAAATGAGAAGCTGTTTTCCCACAAAAGCGGTTTATTCAGCATAGTGAAGCCTCTCCTCCACTGACATCCATTCTTTAAAAAAATGGCCTCGGCCAGACAACCAACTTCTTTTTGTACTGTAAGGTCACGGCTCGGTGACATTAGTGGCGTGTGTGCTGAAATGAAGTAACCATTCTTAACCAGTATTTAAAAGTGGCTTGACATTTGATGATAAAACTAATGATATTTCTGTCAGTATTCAGCAAAAGGCTGTTCCACAAACATTGCTATCTTGCTAGACTTGTGTGTTTTTGTGCAACACTTTGGCTTTATAGTGTTCTTGTGAAAGAAAGCTGCTGATACCACTCGAGTAAAGCATGCATTAAAGAAAAGATTGAGCAAGATTATTTGATCGAACGGGCCTTATAGGCGGTTCCAGTTAGTCCTGCTGCACAGATATACAACAATGCTTTCCTATACACCTTTTTATACTGAAGCACTTTTTCTATTATGCATAAAAAATAACCTAAAAGACAAAAGTGGGTGTGAATGGGTGAACGGGAATGCATTGTTTTAAAGTCTTCTTTGTCGACACGCTCATTGTGAATAGTAGGGGTTGAACGACTTCTTATTTTTTTCCAAGTCGACTTTTATGAGATGAAAGTTGAGTCGAAGTCGTCTAGTCGCTGATGACGTCATTAAAGGGATAGTCTGCGCAAGACTAAGCCAGAGCGCGCGCACACACGTCACACACCGGATGTGTGTGCGCACTCAGATCACTTGGACATGGTTGTGTACAAGAGGTAAAAAACTATATAAATACTGTTCGTTTTCTCACACAAACCGCTCGTTTCGTGTCTTAGGCCATCAATGTGTAGTTACGATGGGGAATTGTTTAATTTGGATTTCTCTGTGCATGTTCTTTTTCCCTCTTATAGAGACAGTGACCTATACCTGCCATTATATGACTGACAGACTAGAACGGTTTGACCTAAAAACATCAAAATCGGATCTACTGAAGAAAAAAAGACACCTACTTCTTGGATGCCCTTGGGGTAAGCTGATAGATACCAAATTTTAATTTCAAAGTGAACTATCCCTTTAATGCACAAATAAGTCTGGAGCTGTGACAAACACCTTGTGCACATCTATGGCATATGACACCGCACTGCCCACATGGCTATTGCTCCTATAACAGCTCATTTTTATCAGTTCTTTCGTCTTTGGGTCATTATATTTCTCACAGATTTCTGCTCGTTCTAAATCAGATACAGATAAGTAGCACAGTAAAGATTACATTCATATGTTATAGTGAGAGCGATTGCGTGTGTGAATTAATTCTACCTGGCAGCGTCTCTCTACTAGTAGGGAAGCTGTGGGATTTAGTTAAGAAATATATGCTTGAACTTTTCAGTTTCTAAGCTATTTTATTGAGAAATCACAGAACAGTGTTGACAATACATTTCTGCGCTGAATGATTCTGTGCGCGCGATCTGCGTGTGATGTACACGCTACTGTCTGAAGCCTATGTGTGTGCGTAACAGAGCAGCAGCGCATTAGATTAGAACGTGATTAACTGACCTGTACAATAAGCTGTTTAAAACGTGCATTCTCCCGTTCAATTTCGAGCATCCAGTAATATAATCACACATGTCTTGTGGAGAGCTTTCAGAGTATGCATTTATTTGTCATTTTAACTGTTTGGAAACAGAGCATATGGAAGACCTTCAGATGTTTCTTATCCTGTTGCGCCCTCTATAGGACCAGCGACTAGTCGATGTCATGCTTAAAGCATCGCGGCAGAGCATTAAAGTCGACTAGTCGATTAGTCGGTGCAACCCCTAGTGAATAGTCCCTCATGCTTTAAAAGTGTTTTGTAGTAAGATCAGAAAGCTATTTTCGCCTCAAAACAGTTTGAATGTATTCACAAATGTGTTCTTACCCACGGTGGGCGTGTACAGGTACTTGCTGATCCATCCAGGCGGTTCTGCAGAGGGGAAGCTGTGAAGGAACTGGTGGGTGGAACTTGTCTCATTTTTGGCTACATCCTCTAAGTGAAAAACCTCATCCAATAGAATCTGCCACTGAACTTGAGTACGGTTATGCCTCTGAACAGCATAGATCACCTGACAGGAGATATTAGTACAATGCAATTCCATTATATATATCAATCATTATATACAGTGGGTACGGAAAGTATTCAGACCCCCTTACATTTTTCACTCTTTGTTATATTGCAGCCATTTGCTAAAATCATTTAAGTTCATATTTTTTCCTCATTAATGTACACACAGCACCCCATATTGACAGAAAAACACAGAATTGTTGACATTTTTGCAGATTTATTAAAAAAGAAATACTGAAATATCACATGGTCCTAAGTATTCAGACCCTTTGCTGTGACACTCATATATTTAACTCAGGTGCTGTCCATTTCTTCTGATCATCCTTGAGATGGTTCTACACCTTCATTTGAGTCCAGCTGTGTTTGATTATACTGATTGGACTTGATTAGGAAAGCCACACACCTGTCTATATAAGACCTTACAGCTCACAGTGCATGTCAGAGCAAATGAGAATCATGAGGTCAAAGGAACTGCCTGAAGAGCTCAGAGACAGAATTGTGGCAAGGCACAGATCTGGCCAAGGTTACAAAAAAATTTCTGCTGCACTTAAGGTTCCTAAGAGCACAGTGGCCTCCATAATCCTTAAATGGAAGACGTTTGGGACGACCAGAACCCTTCCTAGAGCTGGCCGTCCGGCCAAACTGAGCTATCGGGGGAGAAGAGCCTTGGTGAGAGAGGTAAAGAAGAACCCAAAGATCACTGTGTCTGAGCTCCAGAGATGCATTCGGGAGATGGGAGAAAGTTGTAGAAAGTCAACCATCACTGCAGCCCTCCACCAGTCGGGGCTTTATGGCAGAGTGGCCCGACGGAAGCCTCTCCTCAGTGCAAGACACATGAAAGCCCGCATGGAGTTTGCTAAAAAACACCTGAAGGATTCTCTGGTCTGATGAGACCAAGATAGAACTTTTTGGCCTTAATTCTAAGCGGTATGTGTGGAGAAAACCAGGCACTGCTCATCACCTGTCCAATACAGTCCCAACAGTGAAGCATGGTGGTGGCAGCATCATGCTGTGGGGGTGTTTTTCAGCTGCAGGGACAGGACGACTGGTTGCAATCGAGGGAAAGATGAATGCGGCCAAGTACAGGGATATCCTGGACGAAAACCTTCTCCAGAGTGCTCAGGACCTCAGACTGGGCCGAAGGTTTACCTTCCAACAAGACAATGACCCTAAGCACACAGCTAAAATAACGAAGGAGTGGCTTCACAACAACTCCGTGACTGTTCTTGAATGGCCCAGCCAGAGCCCTGACTTAAACCCAATTGAGCATCTCTGGAGAGACATAAAAATGGCTGTCCACCAACGTTTACCATCCAACCTGACAGAACTGGAGAGGATTCAGGCTACAGGACACTGAGAAAGACAATTATTATGGGATAAGGCTGTTAATATTATATATTCTAGCTCAGTGATTTTATTACATATTTACAGGATAAGGGTTTCGTGAAGTCACAGTCATCTTTTCCTGTATTCTACAGGATGAGAAAGACGGGAGGCTAGATTTTAAGTGCACAGTAAATGTAGATTAAGTTAAACTTACCTTTTTCAGAATAGTGTCAATGCATTTGCGTAGTGGATGATTGTATTTGATCTTCTCATTGACTGTTCTGACATCCTGTAAAAGTGTGGATACTTAAGTATGCACTTATTTTTGGATAAGATAATGCATGAACTTTGACCAAAGAATTGATGATTTCACCTCCATGACGTCTTCCAGGTTTTCCTCGGCATCTGCTTTTTCCGTCATCAGTTTTGCCGCTTTAAAGTATGTCTTTGCCAGCAGCTGCCCGTGGCATGATGCCCTCCAATAGGAGCGTGGGATTTCTACCAGGCCGTATCCCAACAACAACACCAGCAGGAACAGCCCCCAGGTGTTGGCGGCGGTAATGCCGATCGTCCGCAAGTCAGACCTTAAAACACAATTGAGCAACAAATGTTAGATGTGCACTGGTCTACAAATTAAAGGAGTGCTGTGATTGGTTGAAAGGGAAAGATGAGGGCGGGACACACACCAGGTGAGATGCCAATTGGGATTGACGGCGACGTAGATGAGCAGGGAGCAGAAGATGAGCAGGTATGTGCCGTAATAAATAGCGTTTTCTATCAGAGCTGTTTTTATCTTTCCGGAGATGGAGAAGCCTCCTGAACGTGCATACGACTGCATGAAGGGAATCAAGAGCCTGCGCACATGGAAACAAAACCTTTTAAATTCATTTATACTTCAGCAAAAGCAAAATCTGTCACTGAATTTGTAATTACAAAAAAAAATGTCATAAAACAGAAATGATTTCATGTCACTAATGCTAACATAGTGGAGTTATTTGGAGCGTGACCCAATTCTAGAAGGAGTTTTCCCATTCATTGTCTTCAAGGAAATTTGATTAAAATGTTCTAAACCATAAACCAAACTAACTAGATGCAAGAATAATAATTTTAATACAAAGGGCTTGAAAATATTTTTTATTATTTTATGAGGGGATGAACTACTCATTCTTTGAAGTGCTGCAAAAAAACAATACTAAATTAATACTAATTTAATGACTAGTCATTTAAAAAATAATAGTTAATTTACTAAAACAATTAGTTAATAAATAACAAAGTTAATTTACTAAATCTACTAAAAATCATTTAGTATTAAGTCAATACTAAATTAATGACTGTAGTCATTAAAAATAATAATAAAGCTTAAAAATTCAATATTTTTGCAGTGAATTTGTTGCAAAATATTTAAACATATACAAATATTGTATATATTAAGTTGTGTACTTGATTGCATGATTTGCAGTGCATCAATGGAGTTAGCGTTCACTGCTGAGCTTATTTGGAGTAATGTCCATTTCAAATTAATTACTTTTTAAAAAGTGAAAACATTGCAGACTTTAGTCAGAGTAGTGTCATATTTAATTTTTGGATAGAATAATAAAAAAATGCATTCAGTTAGTACTGTTGTTAAAGAACAAAGATGGTTCAGCTGATGAAATGTCTTTCTGAAAAAAATAACAGTTCCATAAAAGAGTTGTAAAAGTTGTGTATTGGTGAAAATTATGATCTAGGATCTTTATACAGTGTGTGCCATTGTAAAGACTTTTAGTCTATCCCTCACAGCCTCGTTTTCATCAGTGTTCAATTCAATATGTGGCTTAAAACATCATTTAACAATATCAGAGCTCATGGTAGGCCTGTCAACAGAACCCTACTCTTGCTCTTAATTGTGAAGAACCAGGGGAATGACATAATTTCTCTCGCACCATGTCAGGGACTGTGACGTCCAGTACACCACCCTCCAAAACACAGGCAGAATTCCATCTGGGACGTAACTCCAAGGCTTATGGCAAGTCTTTAGGACCCTATAATCAGGAGAAGGTGGAATGATGTTGAAAAGTTAATGTATAATTATATTAACCATGTTATCTATTTGTACAAGTGTTTAAACACACTTCACGGCTTTAGTTCTTCCTAGTGCTATTCATTACAACAAAGCAAGCGTGTTTACCTTTGTGTTGGAAATACCGAAGAGTTGGAGGAATTATCACGGTTGAAAGTTTTGCTCGCTGCCAGGTGGACCTGATTATCGATCTTACACTGCTTATATATGGTCTGTGGAAGCAACACATCACAGGGATTGAGAAGAAAGCAAAATCAGACTGCTTTTACACCTTATTTGTGTTTAGACAGCACTTTTTAGCCTACAGGAAATGTTCTGGATTGCATGCTTGCCATCTGTTGATCATGGCAGTCATGCATACACTAAAGCAGGTTTTGTAAATGGCTCTAGATAAGAGCATATGTTAAATGCCTTAATTATAAATGCAAACTGTATTCCCAGTCTAATTCTACTACTTATAAATTTGTTATATACACAGGGTTTCTGCAGGTTTTATGAAGGTTAATTTAAGACGTGTTATAAGCTTTTAAGACCAAGTAAAGAAAATGAATAAAATTAATGGAACATAACATGTCAATATGTTCTCTAAATGTAAAGTCTTGTATTAGCAACGCTTCAAAAATAGAGAATATAACTTCCAACAATTTATAATTAATTTTTTACCAAAAAAGGCTTATGGCTTAAATAACTCCACTCCCAACCACTAGAATAAGGAAATAACTGTTATTGTACCTTCTGATTACACTGCAAAAAGTGATGTTCTTCATCAGTATTTTTGTCGTTTTCCAGTCTACATATTTTTTAAATCAAGATTTACTTGACATAAGACAAGAAGACTTATTTTATGATCAAAATAGAGTGGGTTTACAATCAAAACAAACACAAATATCAGAAAAATCAACTTAATTCAAAGGGAACCAAGTTTTGATACACCACTGACAAATTTTTCAATCATACTTTATATCTTCAATCTGTATCTTAAGTAAATGTACAGTATCTTGATTTAAGGATGTTTAGATATTTGTAACAAAACGAAAATACTACTGAGCAAGCTTTTTATTTTATTTTGCAGTGTATCAACATTTAATGCTGAGAAGTTATGAATTTCTGCTCTGATTTAAGATCTTTTTAAGGGAAGTGGAAGGATCTTTTTAAGACCGGCAGAAACTTTTATGAAATTTACAGTTATTCACAGTTATTTCATAATTGAATTGTAGTTATTGCATAATCATCATATCATTTTATAGAGAAAAACACTACACCACAACACCTCTAACTATGGTCTGTACACATGCAGGGGCTCTCACCGTGCTGACGTCCAGCGGGAGGATGAAGACGATGAGGAAGCACAGGAACCAGGCGAGGAGGGTGGCGAACAGGACCATCCGATGCTGCTTGCGAAAATCTCCATATCGGTGGAGCAGGAAGAGCGCGAGGAAGAACACCACCACCACCTCCAGCGCGAGCGCCACGCCACTCATCCTGACTGCTCTGTCTCACATGAAACCCGTCAGACAGGCACGAGACACTCCATCAACACAAGCACTGTTTGGACAGAGCAACTTCAGCAAGATTCCAAATCTACATCTAATACTGACATTAATAACAAGTTCATCAGAGCCAGACTGGCAGCAATGTGTCTGTCTACTGTCTCCTAAAGAGATTTCCAGGTTCAATTTTACCCCAAAATCAAAAGAAATTATATTTTGCATTAAGATTAAGCCTATTTTTAAGACCACTGCAATATTTAAAATATATAACTGTAATGAAATTTGGGGAAAATAAATACATTTTCTTTTTAGCAAATGAAATATGAATGAAATGTGATGGATAAAACTAAATAAAATACATTAAAAACATTTTTTAGTCATCTTATTATATAAAGTATATCATATTTAACAATAATAATAAAAGTATCACATATAATTAAACAAATTAATAAAATATATAAACAATAAAAATACCGTCTAAAGTAGTTTAATCGTTTTGATTAATGTTTATACTAAATTACGAGCTAAACACCGATATCAAGAAAATACAGTAAAAAGAAAGTATCAGAAACACAAGTTAAACTGATGTCAAACTATTTAAATGACTATCGCTGTAATAACTAGGTTGAAATTATGTCGTTAGGTTTGAGGATAGCAAAATACTGGTGGCTAAATTTATTTGATGACACGTAATCATTGCGTAATTAATAGTACAGAGTCAAACAGGTTCTGTCACTGCTAGCGGAGGACTTTTCCTCTGACCGTCAATCAAACATGACTGGACAGTAACTTACGAGTTCAAACAGGCACTCCGGACGATATCTGAAGAACGAGTGTAGGTCCGATGTAAGAGAACGATCACATCTCGTGATAAAAATTAAGCAGCCCGTGATATTTTTGTACAGAACCTTTTGACGTGACACGTAACTGAGCAGTGATGCACTTCCTGCTCGCGTGATGCATTATGGGAAATGTAGTTTTAGATCAGTGAGTTTTACCTTTCCGTAGACCTATTTTATTTTTTGTGCTAGTCAACACTATTTTTGGCTGTATTTTTATATATAATTTTGTATAGTACATTTTAGATTTAGTAAAAAATTATGTTTTTTATTTTATTTTTTTTAAGTCAAATTGTGTTTACATTTTTTTTTTAAATCATAAATTACATTTTTGTATTAGTAACACAAACATTTAGCGTTTAAAGGTCTCTCAGTTTATTTTTAATTTTACTGTTTGTATTGAATAAAATGTTATTTAAAATAGTCATTAAATTGTAAATAATTATTTATAATTTAGTATTTATTTTTCACATTACTGTTTTTACATTTATTCACTTTTTAATAATTTTATGAAGTAAATTTTAGTTTTAGTAACACAGAAACATGTAGCGTTTAAACATACCTCAGTTTATTATTTAATATTACTGTTTCTATTCAATACAATTGCATTAAAAGAGTGATTAAACAATAAATAATTAATTATTAATTCAGTATTATTTATATTTAATTTGACTATGTTTACATTTAATTACTGTTTTTTTGTTACAATTTTGTGAAGTAAATTGTAAACATGAGATGATTAAAAGTCCCTCGCTTTATTTGTATTTCATATTACTCTGTTTATAGTGAATACAAGCATTATGAAAATTAAACATATCACCAAAGAAATTATAAAGAGAGTTGACAGGTGCAAAGTTAATTTTCATGACTTGATCTTTAACTTTACATATCATGAATAATCAAGAATGCACAGCGAATGAAGCCTTTCTTTTTATATATTTGTGAATGTTGAGCAGAGTATGAAGATATATCAGAGTCAGTTTTATATATTAGTGAATGTTGAGCAGAGTGTGAAGATATATCAGAGTCAGTTTTATATATTTGTGAATGTTGAGCAGAGTGTGAAGATATATCAGAGTCAGTCAGAACGCTTTGCTGCAGTGAACTCTTCTGGAAAATCATCCTCCGCTGATTTGTAGAAGAGACTTGAAGGTCTAGATGTTCAGAAAGGCCCAGGTGGAGAGATCATCTGCCCACAACGAGCCCAGAAACTGAACACACACCGCCCGGTCCTCCAGCAAACACTGCACCTGACCGATCAGATCCAAACTCAGATTCTCCAGTAACCTCAGACACAGATCCCAGTCCTCCATACAGTCTGTGTTCTCCAGAGAGTCCAGCAGCAGAGAGAGCAGCACGTCAGCAGCCTGGAGCCAGTCCTGAACGCTCATCATCTTCATAACCTCCAGCATGCACTGTGTGAAGAGGGAAGGAAGGAGTCAGCTCAGCGAGTGTAACAGGTGTGCGGCTGCTGAAGCCATCTGCTCCTCTCATCCTAAACCCTTTAACAGCAGACAGGGCGGAGCTCATGAAGTCATCACAATACCAGCATTTCATTGGTTCCTTGTTTTAAATCTATTTTGCAGTTTGTTTTCACTTATGAAAAAGCACCAAGGGTGCATTATTTTGCATATTTTAAATTAATAGTAGTGTCAGAAATAGAAGTATGAGAATTATTTGTTTCATTTTTAGTATTTTTATATGCTTTTGTCATTTCTTCTTTTTAAATATTACTATTTTTATTACAATTTGGATTAGCTTTAGAATCGGCTAAAAACACATCTCTTCCATCTTTATTTGACCCTCGAACTCTCTATTCTAATTCTATTCTTTAAAAAAAATCTTGTCCCTTTTAGACTTGCACTCTATTCATTTACTAACTGCTTGTTTTCTTAAAAAAACTAACATTAGCTTTTCTAGTCTTTTTGTATTCTATCTGTTTTCTTTTTATTTATTATACAATTAACAAAAGCAAAAAAGGCGTCTAACACTAGCTTGCTCTATCCTTTTTATTCTGTCTGTTTTTTTAATTATATAATAAAAAAACTTGCTATGCGTTAAGCTAACTGAGATTTATTATAACACTTGCATCATTGCTCTTTTGTTGATTTTGATTGCTTCCATTGTCCTCATTTAATTTTTAGTATTTTTGTTATGTGCTTTTTTCATTTTTTATGTATTTCTATTTATGTTTAAATAATTTTTATTTCAGTATTAGTTTCAGTTCAGTTTTAGTTTTTATGTATTTACAGTTTTATGTATTTCCAACTTTAAACAGTTAGTTGCCATGGCAATATTTTTTATTTATATTAATATTTTGAATTAGCTTTTATTTTTATAATTTCAGTTAGTTTCATAGATAGATAGATAGAATTAACATGCATTTTAATATTTCATATTTGTGTTATTTTTCCTACTGAAGGATGAAAATGTATGATGGATATTTGTTGGGTGATTTTCCTTTACTAGCCATTCCAAATAATCAATTTAAAAACATTTTGAAAAATACTTTTTTTTCTGTGTGTCTAAAACTACTTTCAAGAATTTAAGCATAAACCTTTAGATAATAAATTAATAACTTCCTTCTTTAAGAAAATTCAGATACTATTTTTTTTTGTTTTTTTTTTGCTGGTACATTGTGTTCTTTGCCTGACTTGTTCACTAGGTGGCGATATTTAGCATAAATATCATGTACACGTTTCATCACTAAAGTTTGAACGCGCATGTCTGATTTGTCACTAGATGGCGCTTTTTAGCGTTTTGATTTTGTCCCATATGAAAATGCGCTGTTATACATGTCTATTTTTATTTTTAAATTAATTTGTTTCATGTTCCAGCTCTACAATGACTTTGAAAGCCATTCATCCATTTAGTTGGTTTTGTCTTTCCCACGGCTGGATTTCAGGCTCTCTCTGATGAATAACAAAGAAATCAGACGCCTGAGAAGACCCATAAAGTGCTATTGTTACACCAGCAGCCTTTATATTCTCTCCATTATAAACTGTTATTGTTAATCTTGGCTTATTACATGAAATACGTCAAACCGCATCGTTTATAAATGAAGGAAGCCGCTATTGCGCTCTTGTTAGAGAGGAAACCTAAAACATGCAGCACACAAAAGCTGAGCAAACTGATCCTGAATCTGTGCTGCAGCAGCAAAGAACTCAACAACACTGTTAACCCGGCCAGACGGCAGCTTTACTACGTATTGCACTCATTTAGACCTTATGTACTTGTATATTTCATAAAACAAATTGGATCCCATATGTAGCCCATTTTGAGCCCATGCACACATTTCCCATTAATTACCCAAGTGGGAACCACATGGGGAGCCCACCTGGGTTCACCCATGTGGGTCCTAGCTGGGTCACCCAAGTGGGGCCCAGATAAGATGCCCATTTTGAGCCCATGCACACATTTCCCATTAATTACCCAAGTGGGAACCACATGGGGAGCCCACCTGGGTTCACCCATGTGGGTCCTAGCTGGGTCACCCAAGTGGGGCCCAGATAAGATGCCCATTTTGAGCCCATGCCCACTCTGTACCCCTGTAGCCCATGTGAAACCCATGTGGGCCCCACATTGACGTGTTTGCTGGGTATTAATGTCTGCTTGTTCTAAATTAAAGTGCATGCAAATTGTGAAACATAGTAGCCTAAAGTAGCTATTATTTTAGTAGGCTAGTATTTATATATTTATTATAGTTTTAATGATATTTTGAATTAGATGTGTATATTTTTTTTTAGTAATTTTAGTGTTACTCAATGAATGATTCAATAATTCAGTTCTTTTGAACCGGTTCTTTGTTCACCAAATCGGATTGAACCGTCTGAAACTGTTCGCGGCTCGAGCAGAACAGATCTACAACCAAAAAAGTTACTCAACCAAAACTCATTTTCGGCTCGAAATGTGTCAAAATATCCTTGTCGATTGAACTCATTTAGAGCTCCAGTTCCTCCAACAGCCACTGAACTGAATCAGTTCCGACTCGGACCGAGGACAAAAGACCGATGAGCCGCTGATGTGCGCATGCGTGAACCGAGCGTGAAGTCAATGAAGGGGTGAAATTAAAGTTGTTATGGTTTCTCTTTGTTTAGGGTAAAAGGGTGAACAGATGAAGACATGCTGTTAAAACGAGTAAGAAAATTCTGCTATGAAGACAGATGAAGTTTATTCATTTTATAGCCTATGCTTTGAACATGTAAAACATCCACATTTCACATCATTATTGGTTTATTGTTAATAATATAATTGAGTATTCATTCATTACCTCATTGCGCGATTACTTAGACTGAATGAATTAGTGAATTGAACCAGTTTATTGAAATGAACTGTCCGTAAGAACCAGTTCGCTGAAAGAATTGGACCTCCTCATTTTCCTGAGGATATGAATTAGGAGGTAATAATGTTGTAAATGAAGTTCAGTTTCTTGCACATACCAATCGCTTTGCTTCATAAAACCTCGATATTAATTTTGTGTTATATGCCTTTTTTATTCTCAAAAACTTGCAGCCGCTGACTATTAATCACCAAGGACCACAGGTTTGAGCTAAACATCCTCTTTACATTTCTGCTCAAGAAAAGGATGGCCAGAGGAGAGGGTGAGTAAATTAACAGCACATTTTCATTTTCATTTCAACTATCCATTTAAAATGTGATTTGCCAAGGCGACATTTCCCATTTTAGTTTTTAGCCTAATATTTTGAATTAGCTTTTAGTTGAAGACTTTCAGTTTTAGTTCTCTAGTTTTATTTTTTGTTATGTGCTTATGTATTTTTTAGATTTTAAATATTACTATTTAACTTTATTTTTAGTTCAGTTTTAGTTTTTATTTATTTCCAATTAGCAATTTAAGTGTTTCAGTTTAAACCGTTATTTGCTATAAGGCAACATTTCCCATTTGTTTGTACTGTATAATTTGGAATTAGCCTTTATACAGATTTATTTTTAGTTCAGTTTTAGTTATTTTTAGTTAGTAATTTTAGTGTTTCAACTTAAACAGTCAACACCCCCTTTTAATATTTGGAATTAGCTATTAGTTTTATGTTTTCAGCTTTAATTTTAGTTTAATATTTATTGCATTTTTGATAGGTGCTTTTGTCATTTTTATTAATTTTGTTAATATTACTTTTTAGATTTAAAATTAAATACTATCTATTTTTTTATTTTTTGTTTAGTTTTATATATTTTTTATTTCAGAGTTATTTAAATTAACAATAATGTGTAATAATAGTGTACAATATATATTACAATATATAGGTTGATGTTTTAAAAAACAATATATATTAGAAATGGATGATTTGTTGCAAAAAGCAGCCAAACAGTGACCATCATACATGTTGCTCCTTCAAGAGTTTAAATAGCATCCCATTTGAAAAAATAAGCTAAATTATAAGTAAAATTTTATGTTCACAATGTAATTCCCATAATTCCATGTGTTTCATTGTTTTGATTGCTGTAGTATTCTGAAATGTTGATAATAGAGTTGGTGTCTAAAGCTTTCAGACTGTACTTGTTTAAACACAAATACATGCGGATGCATAAGCAGCAGATATCTGGCAGACATTAAACCGAGCAAACACATCACAGACTCATAAAGAGATCATATCGACGACATATACGCTATAGACTTCTGACTCAGGATCAGCCGTGCTTATTTAATTCACATGGTGTTTCAGCGTGAGCGCCGGTCCACAAGCAGTGTTTTAGTGAGCTGATCTCCCTCCTTCCATTCAGAGCCAATGTACTTAGCTCTCGTTGTCCTGCGAGTGCAGCATAACAACAGTGCAGCAGCATGGGGAGGTTATGTTTGAAGTTTGATCCTGGGAACCCCGGCGCACAATGCCACGGCCGCACAAAGCCGCCCCATAACTCCCTGCGTTCCCACTGTCTCGGTTCTCTGGAGGGTAGAGAGGAGAACGGATCACATCACCTGCCCCAAATACAGCCCTGTCCCCTGGGAAACCCCCACCCTGTCTCACCGGTCTGAGATACATGGTCATAATGCAGCAGAGAGGCAGACAGGGTTTAAAGGTCCTCTTGGAGGGGACGGACAGTGAACGAAAGTGATGTAATGTTCCCTGGGAGAAGTTCCCTTAGTGTAGCCTTCACTGTTTGAGCTACAGACCTGAGTGATAAGATATCAGATGCATTTTCTTTTTCACCTTCCAAACTATAGAACAATTGAAAAATACATATATGTAACATTTAAATATGTAGGGTTTCCAAGTGCCAGCATTTTATTATATATGGATATATAATAATAAATATATACTCTGCCGTTCAAAACTTTGGGATCAGTAAGATTTTTTATGTTTTTTAAATGGAGTTTCTTATGCTCATCAATGCTGTATTTATTTGATCAAAAATACAGAAAAAACAGTAATATTGTGAAATATTATTGCAATTTCTATTACTTTGCTATTTTAATATCCTTTAAAATATAAATTATTTCTGTGACGCAGTGCTGAATTTTCAGCATCATTTCTCCAGGATTCAATGTCACATGATCCTTCAGAAATCATTCTAATGTGCTGATTTATTATCAGTGTTGAAACTGTTGTGCTACTTAATATTTTTGTGTTTTTTTTTGTGGAACCTTTGATAATTTTTTCTTTGATGAATAAAAAGTTAAAAAGAACAGCATTATTTCTAAATAGAAATCTTTTCTAACAATACAAGTTTTTACTATCACTTTTATCTATTTAACATCCTGAATAAAAGTATTAATTTCTTTAAAAAAAAAGAAAAGAAAAAGAAAAAAATTTACTGACCCCAAACTTTTGAATAGTAGTGTATATTGTATCACAAAATTTCTTTTTTGAATAAACACTGTTCTTTTTAACCTTTTATTTATCAAAGAATCCTGAAAAAAGTATCACAGGTCCTAAAAAAATATTATGCAGCACAACTGTTTTGTTCATTGATTATAAATCATCATATTAGAATGATTTCTGAAGGATCATGTGACGCTGAAGACTGGAGTAATGATGCTGAAAATACAGCTTTGCACCACAGGAATAAATAATATTTTAAAGTATATAAAAATAGAAAACTGTTATTTTAAATGGCAATAACATTTCACAAAATCACTTTTTTTAATTTTTAATTTTATTTTATTGTGGTGGTTCATGAGACTGTTATCTGGCTTTTATTACACATCATGCATCAAAATTAGCTGGCGTTCGCCTGCAGTCATGTGTCCACAGATACACACTCACTCTTCAGTGATGTCACACTTCCCATACGTCCCCTGCCCTGAAACAGTCAAGCCCACCTCTTACCTTAGTTTAACCTCACTTTATTGATTCACCTGCAAAGAAAACATCTATAAAAACAAATGTGTCATCTGCTGACTCATGCTGTTAAAACGAGTAAGAAAACTCTGCTTTGAAACTCCTAATAACTGGTTCTTCTCTTCTGCATTCAGTAACAAAAGCTGAACAGAAAGCAGACACAAGCAGATGTTTCCCAGTCTTGCCAGTCGTTCCCAACCAGTGTTTCCATGGAAACTCCCAATCTAAGTTACTCCGCTCCTAATTCAGACGTCCCTCTTTTGTCATTTCCCAAAATGCCCCTGACCCGCTGTGTGCTTGTATGGGTCCCTCAAACACTTCACAATGGCAAACTCTATCAAAATGACTTCCTAACCCCGCGTTCACCCCTCCACCTGTGGTTGCCTTTACTTCAGGCTCAGAAATGAGCTTTACCACCATGGAACTGAGGTTTGTTTTTATTACTTTATTTGAACAAATTAACTGAAATAATCTGAACATTTTAAAGAGCCACATTCCTTGAATATAATATAATTAAATATGTCAAAGGTTAAGAATTATAGATGCCAAAACAGAAGAATCATTACAGAGTAATTTTCTACACCCACATTTAAAAGCTGAAGTGTGTAATTTCTGCGTCACCAAAATTTATTTTTAAAATAAGATCCACACTTTTTTAGGGAAATTAACCAACAACCCACTTGTCATCCCAATTGTCTTTGCATATTAATCCGGGATAGGAGAAAGTATTTTAACATCAGAAAATTAGAAAATGACACTTAGCAGGCTTACATTTGACTAAAACTTTATTTCCATTATAATAAGCATTGCAGAGTCACCTGATACCATTACAATCATCAGGTGAAATAACTATAATGTCACTCAGGGTTGCCCAATCTCTTGTAATGAGCCCCTTTAGGGCTTTTAGCAGACAGTGTTCAGAGTTATTCTGCTCACCTGAGCTAGTTTCTCTCCAGGTGAGGCAGACGCTGCTGAAAAGGTGTTGAAAGTAACATTGAGTATAGACACACACACACACACACACACACACAGAGAGAGAGTCTGGTCAGCTATCCAGGGACTCTCCATAGGCGTAATGGTTTTTATACTGTACAAACCGTATTTTCTATCGCCCTACACCAACGCTACACCTAAACCTACCCCTCACAGGAAACAGTGCATTTTTACTTTCTCAAAAAAACTAATTCTGTATGAGTTATAAGCTTCTGTACCCATGGGGACCTCAATTTAGGTCCCCACCATGACACGAGTCCCCATGAGTGTGTATTCAGGTTTAAGTCCCCACCAGGATATATACACCTGTACACACACACACAAACACACTCTAACTATTCCAGCACTCTTTGTTTGCAAATTTCTTAAAGCATCAGTGTTTCCTTTCAAATCAATTAAAATACAGTTTGTAATTATTTTAAATTCTCACATTAACCTCTCTGTTCTGCTCTGAGTGTCTGTTCTTAGCATAGACGGTTCCTCTGTGAATTTCCCTTTTCACTGAACATATGATGAAACTCCTGGACTTCCTGGAAAGAAGAGAGCCGGTGCAAACGGAGCTGTGAATCTTATCTGATCAGCAGCCAGATTTCACTCCAGTCACTCTTGGAGCCAAAAACCAAACCACACAATGTCATATATCATCCCACTCAGCTCGTTTGCAAGTTTTAAATCACAAATGGACTGATGACGCAAAACCAAGAAAGTTTTCAGAAAGAAAATAACACTTCACAGAAAACATGGATTGTATTAAAACTAAATCATATTAGATTCAATTAAGTTAATTTCAAATGAGCTTAATTGGCATGACTGTAGAATAGCACAATGTTACCAAAGCATTAAAAAAATAAATATGTATTACATGATAAAAATAAACAAAGGAATAAAACTGTTCTTTTATACACTTTTTTAAAAAGTATTTTAAATATATTTCATGATTGCTCATACAAATCACTGTTTTTTTCATTACAGCAACAAACATGTAGTAGTTGAATGAATAAATTCATTATTTAAAAAAAAACAAAAAAACTAAAGAACTAAAGTTTTTCAACTTAAAAAAGTAAAATATATTTAATGTTATGTAATACACGTTAATGGACATGAATAAATAATCAAATAAATAAAACTTTTTTCTTTTATAAATATTTTTATGTATATTTAATTTTTGCGCTACGGAGCCCTTTAAGAGACATGGTGAGTGAAAAAAATTCGGGGTGGGAGGAAATAATATTTTTCAAATGTTTTGCGTTCTCTCGCAAAACTTTTGCGTTCCCTCAAGAAACTTTGCATTCCCTCGCAAAAGTTTTGCCTTCTACATTCGATAATAATAAATAATAATAAAATTATTAGGCTAATATTAATAACCTTATTAATAATATTACTATTAATAAAGCAGAATAGCCCAGAATATGAATGCAACTCCCTGCACGTTAAGCTTATTCTCCCCCATAGAAAACGCTTATGCTATATGAACAAATAGGTGATTTTTATAAAATACCAAATCTATTGAATTGAATTGAATTGAAATTTATTTGATATATGTTTATAAACAACTGTACAAAATACATAGTATCCCATACACTTTAAAAAACTGTCGAGGATAAAAACACAATAAAGCCATTGGCTTATTTCCATTGCGGCCCTCAATGTTAATATAAAGGTTATGGCTATGTGCAGAACTGACAAAGCAAATAGTATCTTCTAATCATTTACATATTCAACTCATTTTCAAAAAAAGTAAAAAACAAAATACAATACACAATTTACAATAAAACACCACTAATTTACCCAATCGAAACAAATATAATTTACCATCTAACAACCATCACCAAACAACCATTTTATGCGACATAACCAATTTTAAAAAAGCATCCGTTTTTCCACAGTCAATAGACCCAACTCCTTAAAACTTTCACTATGCATACTTGATCGAGAATACACTTTTAAAATGACCCTCACTAGTCATAGTTTCCCCTAGGACTCCTTTATCCTAATGAAACACTAAAACTACTGCATCATCAGCATACAAAATAAGTCCCTCTGAACATGCTGCTTTTAGATCATTTATATATAAAAGAAAAAATTAGGGGCCTAATATGCTCCCTTGAGGAACTCCACAATTAATAAATAAAGGACTAGACAATGTACCCTTAATGTCAACCCTCTGACATCTATCATCAAGGTAGGACTGAACCCACCTAAGATAATTTTTATCAAAACCAACTGCCTTTAACTTATACAGTAAAATGTTGTGGTCTACAGTGTCAAAAGCCTTCTGAAGGTCCAACATAACCATCCCACAAAACTTATCATTATCAACTTCTTTCCTTATTTTATCAGTCATACTCAGATGCATCTCAATAAATTAGAATGTCGTGAAAAAGTTCATTTTTTCTTGTAAGTTATTTCAAAAAGTGAAACTTTCATATATTTTAGATTCATTGCATGTAAAGTAAAACATTTCAGAAGTTTTTTTGTTTTAATTTTGATGATTAGAGCTTACAGCTCATGAAAGTCAAAAATCAGTATCTCAAAATATTAGAATATTTACATTTGAGTTTCAATTAATGACCATCCCTACAGTATAAATTACGGGTATTGCTGACTTGGCAATGATCCAGAAGATGAACATTGACGCCCTCCACAAAGAGGGTAAGTCACAGAGGGTCATTACTGAAAGGTGTGGCTGTTTACAGAGTGCTGTATCAAAGCATATTAAATGCAAAGTTGACTGGAAGGAAGAATTTGGGTAGGAAAAGGTGCACAAGCAACAGGGATGACTGCAAGCTTGAGAATACTGTCAAGCAAAGCTGATTCAAACACTTGTGAGAGCTTCACAAGGAGAGAACTGAAGCTGGAGTCAGTGCATCAAGAGTCACCACGCTCAGACGTCTTCAGGAAAAGGGCTACCAAGCCACTTCTGAACCAGAGACAACGTCAGAAGCATCTTACCTGGGCTGTGGAGAAAAAGAACTGGACTGTTGCTCAGTGGTCCAAAGTCCTCTTTTCAGATGAAAGTAAATTTTGCATTTCATTTGGAAATCAAGGTCTGGAGTCTGGAGGAAGAGTGGAGAGGCACAGAATCCATGTTGCTTGAAGTCCAGTGTGAAGTTTCCACAGTCAGTGATGATTTGGGCTGCCATGTCATCTGCTGGTGTTGGTCCACTGTGTTTTCTGAAGTCCACAGTCAACGCAGCCATCTACCAGGACATTTTAGAGCACTTCATGCTTCCTTTTGCTGACAAGCTTTATGGAGATGCTGATTTCATTTTCCAGCAGGACTTGGCACCTGCCCACACTGCCAAAGGTACCAAAAGCTGGTTCAATGACCATGGTGTTACTGTGCTTGATTGGCCAGCAAACTCGCCTGACCTGAACCTCATAGAGAATCTATGGGGTATTGTCAAGAGGAAGATGAGAGACACCAGACCCAACATTGCAGATGAGCTGAAGGCCACTGTCAAAGAAACCTGGGCTTCCATACCACCTCAGCAGTGCCACAAACTGATCACCTCCATGCCACGCCGAATTGAGGCAGTAATTAAAGCAAAAGGAGCCCCTACCAAGTATTGAGTACATATACAGTAAATGAACATACTTTCCAGAAGGCCAACAATTCACTAAAAATTTTTTTTTTATTGGTCTTATGAAGTATTCTAATTTGTTGAGATAGTGAATTGGTGGGTTTTTGTTAAATGTGAGCCTAAATCATCACAATTAAAAGAACCAAAGACTTAAACTACTTCAGTCTGTGTGCATTGAATTTATTTAATACACGAGTTTCACAATTTGAGTTGAATTACTGAAATAAATGAACTTTTCCATGACATTCTAATTTATTGAGATGCACCTGTATATAATATACAAGTCTCAATTGAATGTAACGGCCTAAATCCAGACTGTAAATCATACAAAATATTATTTTTACTGATATATTTTTCAATTTGATCATAGATGACTCTTTCCAATATCTTAGACATCGCACCCAATACAGAAACAGGCCTATAATTAACCATATTTAACTTACAACTCTTCTTATATACTGGCATAAGTCTAGCACTTTTAAACTCCCTTGGTACCTTTCTGTCAGGGTTCTGTTGTGTGTCATCTGTTCCTGCCTCTTGTGTCATATTTGGTTTGTTTCCTGTCCTCGTCTGATGTGATTATTGGTTTATTCTTGTCCAGCCGTGTTTGTCTAATTGTCTATGATTATCCCTTGTATATTAGTCCTGTCTTTTGAGTTTGATTTCGTCTGGTCTACTCGTTACTTTCCAGTGTATCCTGTCTCTGAGTCCTGCCTTGATGTCATTAAAGACTATTATTTGAGTTTAAGTCCTCGTCTCCGTGTTCCTGTTCCTCCCTCATGTGTGCACAGTGACAGAAGATCAGACCTAACTTTTACTCCCCCTTTCCTAAAAGATTTCAGTTTGTTTTTAATTGAGTTATACAGGTTATAGTTTACATTAAAGGTGGGAAAAGTTCTGAAATTATTTATCTAGGTCTCATTTTTTTACACCACAGAAACCTGGCATTTTAACAGGGGTGTGTAGACTTTTTATATCCACTGTATATATACAAAACATTTATTTTTTCATCAATTTATCTTTTTATTAAACAAGCTCCACAACTTCAATTTTCTAATAACAAAATCTCCAAAATCTCCTCACTACATTTGTTTTCTGTTGAATACCTCGCTTCACCCAAATATGTCAGATTATGCAAGTGAAATGGGTTGTGAATATCATTTTAACTGACTTGGAGTAGAGCCGACAAGTTGTTACAAGACTTGATGATCTTGTTCCAGATGACTTGAAAATGATCCAAAGAGCATCTCAAAGATGTTCACGTTAGGTGATCAAATTAGTATTTTGTTAGAAGTTGTGGGGAAAACTTTTTTCATACAGAGTGGTCTCAGACCATGTGGCTCTAACTGCATGTGAAAACAAACACATGCTTTTCCCTCCATCTCTTCATCTAAAGTGGGAGGAGCTCTTTCCAAAGCCCCTCCCACAGTTGAGCTGGCAGTTCCTCTCCAGTGTGTGAAAGAGCTTCTCTTTTTCAGCATGCTCCGCCCCTTCTCATCTTCCCTCCACTCTGTTATTGGTTCTTCTCTGTCCTTCTCACTCACTCCCTTCACGCTTGCAGTCCCTTCCTTGCAAACTCCTGCGATTTTCTTTCTAGGTACACACTTCTCTCCAGGCTCTCAGCGCAGAGGATCTTTGTCAGAGGAAGGGTTGGACCGAATCCCTTATTTTGATGTGAGTAACTGTCTGTTATTGTTCTAAATGTGGGAGTTTTCTCAGACCATGTGAGTCCAAGTGTGTGAGAGGGAGAGTAGCAGTGTTTGGTCTGGCTGTGTTCCTAGCACACGTGGAAAGATAGCAGGAGTACTCTTTAACTTTTTGAGCGCAGACACATCTGGCTGGGTTTCAGAGACCTGTGCTGACGTGCTAAAGTCACTTGTAATGAAATCATTTGGACTCATGTTTGCAGTGTGACTGTTGTGCAAATAGTACAGAAGTTAATGTCCTGACTGAGAGGGACTTTTAGTCAAATTAAAATTAGTTGGTGAAGAGAACCTAAATTTGGATACATTGGTTCTTTATTGGCATCAATGGTTCTAAGAGAAACCTTTAACATCCATGGAACCTCAATGTCTCTTTACACTCTTAAAAATAAAGGTTCTTTATTGGCATCGATGGTTCCATGAAGATCCTTTAATATTCATAGAACCTTCCTATCACACAAAAGGTTCTATATAGTGGAAAAAGGTTCTTTAGATTATCAAATGTTTTTCACACTGGGAAAAAAAATGGTTCTTTTAAGAACTTTTTACTCAAAGGTTCTTTGGGGAACCGAATCAAAAATGGTTATTCTATGGAACTGTTGCGAAAACCCCTTTTGGAACCTTTATTTTTTAAGAGTTAAAAAACAAATTTAATTTAGGTTACATTTAAAAAAAAATGGTGTCAAAACTATTTTTACTCAGAAATTGCTAGTAAATTTCACAAATAATTACAGAAAACAGAAAGTAACGCATTGAATTAACATGAAATTTTGAAGTAGAAAAACTGAAACAGTGAAAAATTATCTTTTTTTTTTAAACAGTGAAAAATTATATATATTTTTAGTTTTTTTGTTTACAGTTTAGATTTGTTTTAAGTGTTTTAGTTTTAGGCAAGCGTCACTATCATTGTTGCTCATACTTAAGGTTAGTGATTTGAACAAACCACTAACACTGATTGTAATAATACGACATGCACCGTTGATGCCTTAAATCATGCGGTCTGTTAAGGTGTGCTATTACATATCTTGAAGATGTGATTCATGATTTTCACTCTGTGGATGATAAAACAAGCTAAAACATGACATAGACCAATCCAATCGTTTAATCTCTTTTGATTTGCAGACACATACCGTAAAAAACAAAAAAGGGTGTAAAAACTATTTTCACAGAAATTGCTAGTAAATTTCACAAAATAAATACAGAGAAACTGCAAGTAACACACAGAATTAAAAATAAATATTGAATTAGAAAGTGTGAAATAGTATTTTTTTAAACATACTCCAATAATCCTTATTTTATTTACAAATTTACAAGTATAACAAAATAAGTTTTTACAGTGCAGTGATGCAAACACAATTTCAGCTCCTCACAACATACTAGCACTATGGTGGCAATTTTTGTAAAACCTTCTAAAATTTCACGTTTAATTCAACGTTACTGCTGTATATTTGTAATATTTTGTGAAATTTACTAGTAATTTCTGAGTGATAATTATTTTAGTGTAAATCCTACACCACTTTTGTTTCCGGTGCACTCACAATTTCGTAAGAAAATGTAAAAATTGAGTTACCTCTAATATTATTATGACTTAGCTGGATATTGTATGTTGTTCTCTGCAGTTATTGGCCGAAGCGGAGTGTTTGCCGTTAATCGTCCAGTGGAGTCTGGTGTGTCCGGTGTGGCGCCCCCATCAGGCATGACTCAGAGTAACGGAGAGACGCGTCTGCAGCGCAGCAGAGTGCAGCAGCTGCGGGACGGCTTCACAGAGCGCTCACAGCGGGCACGCAACACCGTACAGAACATCACCACTGATGACGTCAGAGGCTTCTTCAGGCGGAATGCCTTCGTCATCTTCACCGTCGCTGCCGTCATCATTGGTGAGATGATGTTTGATGTTGAGATGACTGTCTGTGTCTACTACTCTGAAAGGGAAAAGCACACACAAATGTAGAATTGAATCAAAATAAATATAAAAGTTAAAATTGCATACAATTAAATAAAAGTAAAAATGGAATTAAATTATAATTGAATAAAATAAATAAAAATACAATTAAATATAAAGCTAAATATGTTATATAAAATGGGTTTAAATGTAATATTAATGAATAAACAAATTTAATATAAAACAAAAAATGCATATTACAAAATATTTATTTAGAATTCACAATTTTATAAGTTTAACATTACATAAAATAACCTTAATACATTATATGTGTGTGTGTGTTAAATTATAAAATTGTGAATCTCAAAGTGGCCAAATAATGGCTGATTAATCTGCCTAAGTAACATTACATTAATGTTACAGGTAACATATTTAATGTCATACAGTGTTATTTAGCAAGTATTTTGTTATGCCATCATCATATTCAACATCTTATATATTTTTATTTTTTGCATTGGATATCATAAAACACTGAACCTTAGCCTTTAAAAAAAATGTAAAGCAATACTGAACATTTCAATTGAATTTTTATGATACTTTGGAACCAATATGATGAACTGGAAATCTTGTTTTTTTTTAAATACAAAATAATATCCCGTTTCTCTTTGGATCCCATTATGATTAATTCCAAATTGTGATAGAATGTCCATGAGCTTTTCTTTAGGTTTGTTTTGACAAAGACAGTATTGTGCTCTGACTTTAGCACTGACACTGTACAACACACTTAAACTATTTCACAATCATGACATTCATTTTTTTCTTCTGCTGTTTCAGTATATAAAAAAACATGTTACATAACAACCTAAACACTCCAGCTAAAAAAAAAAAAAGCTAAATACAAGTTTTTTTACAGATCAATTAAAGGTGCATGTGTGTTTCTCTCGCAGGTATAATTCTGGGATTCGGACTGCGGCCGTATAAAATGTCCTATCGAGAGGTGAAGTACTTCTCCTTTCCTGGAGAGCTGCTGATGAGAATGCTGCAGATGCTGGTGCTCCCCCTGCTGGTGTCCAGTTTAATCACAGGTACGGGCCGCTGCGGCGCCACCAGGCACTGAGCATGAGTCTGCAGGGGACGGGGACGGGCCCAGTCTGATTTGGTCAGGCTCAAATGGGACAGCAGATATTGTTATGTCACTCGTGCACCTGAAGCAATTCTGTTTTTTCAGCTGTAAATGTATTTGCAAAACCATATACGCTTAAGAATATAATAGTTTTAAGAAGAATTCAGTTAGTTTTGAGATCTTCAACAAGGCTAGTTCAGCTTCTAGGTCTGTTTTGTTTAAAAATAAATCTTGAGGAAGGTCAACATAGGGAGCAGGTGAGAGCGAGTGTGAGGTCAGTGCTTTGATGGTCACTTTACAAACAGACAAGAGGTCAAAGGTCAAAGTGACCATACAGAGAAATGAACAAAAGCTCCTTTCAGTCATCTCTCTCTCACACACACATTCTCTGTGTATAAATAGCATTTGCTGCTTTCTAAATAAAGCCGCAAACAGTTTCCAGGCAGATTGATGGCTGCCGTGTGGCACAAACACAGCTTATATAGAATAAAAAAGACAATGCTTTTAGTTTTTGTCCATCTTTGATAGTTAAACAGCTGCTTTTATGCTATAGAGCCCACATGAAACAGCATTCATCATGAGTCATTTCACTAACATGAGTGAAAAAAACTATGGCAGGGCTTGATTTTATCTAGCAAACATTGATTGGATTGTGAAATGTGGCTGTTACATACCAGAATGGAGTTAGATGGCTGGAGCGAAGGGGTTAAAAATGCTAATTATTACATTTTGATGAAAGATGATTAAAACAAATATTTGTTTTTCTTTGAAATAATGTTGACTTATTTGGAATGTAATTTACAATAGGACCAGAAATGTGTATTAAGTAAATCGAGTCTGTTTTGATTTCATATTGTCTTATTGCAACACATAGAATAGCAGCTGTCTTTAAAGATCTTCTCAGATGTACGCTGTTTGTTTCTGTCTTGCGCTCACTTGCACAGTCACAAGACTGAACATCAATGACACAGTAGAGGTCCATTCAGATCAAACACTTAAAACATAAACACACACACACACACACACACACACGGTGCATCACAGCATGTCATCGGGTCAACTAAATCTGTAAAAGCCTAAACAAGGAGTAACTTTCGAGGCGGCCAGTGACACCGATTTGAAAATCTGTGGGAAGCGTTGTTCACTGGCTGCGTGGCCATATAGTTACAAAGCAAACATGAGTTGGATTTGTCACTGTGATTAAAAATGTAGTGTATTATCACTATAAACGAAGTTTGATGTGTAAATTGATGCCATGCAGAGAGAGTTGTTATTGCTATACAGTATATTGTATGCATTATAACCTGAGGGAAATGAAGTAGAAAAACTAAAAAAAAAATGCATTTTCTGAAGAAAACATGACTATATGGTCTCCAACATGGGTGTTTGCAAAGGTGTTCTGACATTCAACAGTCACCAAAACTCAAAATAATCTGGGATCAGTAAGACTTTTAATGTTTTAATGTTCTGTTCATCAAGGCTGCTTTTATTTGATCAAAATACAGTAAAAAACAGTAATATTTTGAAATATTACTACCATTTAAAATAACGTTTTTCTATTTTAATGGACTTTAAAATATAATTTATTGTTGTGGTGGTAAAGCTGTATTTTCAGCATCATTACTCCAGTCTTCAGTGTCACATGATCCGTCTGAAATCATTATAATATGCTGATTTATTATCAATGTTGGAAACAGTTCTGTGATACTTTTTTCAGAATTCTTTTAGAATTTGATGAATAAAAAGTAAAATAGAACAGCATTCAAATAGGAATCTTTTGTAACAATACAAGACTTTACAACCACTTTTTTGTTTTATCAGTTTGACATATTCTTGCTTAATAAAAGAATTAATTTCTTTAAAAAATTAAAATTACTGTCCCCAAACAGTTTTGTTGTATTGTTACAAAACATTTTTATTCTGAATAAATTCTGTTCTTTTTAACTTTTTATTCATCAAATATTATATACAGGTTGTTTGAGTCAGACCAAAAAGTCCACCCTTAAATCTGTGAGATTCTGATCTATAGATATGGTTTGAATCTATTTTTCCACCCACTTTATTGTTCACTGTGTAAAAATCATAAGCCCAGTTTCTTAGAAAGTAGTTTCAAGACTTTTCTTAAAATTTGAGGAATTATTCAAATCACCGCTGCAGTTTAATATTTAAGTTTTTGATTAAAAAGCAACTGGATGGAACAGACAGACTTAGTTGTTCAGCAAATTCTGTCCGTTCTCTGCTTGAGCTTGAGATTGAGCTCTCATTAGATGAGTTTCTTTGTGAGGGTCACACACAATTCATCTTTGAAGACCGTGTGTGTGTATATGTGAGGTAATTACTCTGCGGTATAGGAGAATAAGACTTTATAAGACTCTGGCAGGGAAGTCATCGTTACCATGGAGACGAGAGCTAATGAGAGCAGCAGGACGAGAACATGACCTGTGCAGAACGTTCCCAGGCCACTGTGGGGTGTAAAGCTGAGGGGGTTTATGGGGTTGGGGGCAGTGAGATCACTACTTAGGATCAGACACGCACACACACACACACACATACCCCATACACAATAATGGAAGACATACTTAGTTCAATACAATGGCTGTTTCTGTCCTATAGAGAGAAATGCTGAATGGCAGTCGTGGTCAGTGACCTTCAGGAAATATACTGTCGGACTCCTATACAAGCTATTGTTGTTGATCATCAATGTAGAGACTTTCTTTCTTTCTGAATTTCACACTGAATTTGACTGATTTTATGTTTGGTCTGAAAGCGTCTTTTGTAGACAAACATAAATTGTATGTCCTTAAAAACTTTTATTCAACAACTATAGACTTAAGTGTGAAGAAAAATCAGGCCAAAAACTTGCAAAATCTAGACAAAGAAGCTCAAATAAGAGAGTTTCACATTTTGGATTCAAAAGATATTCCTGCCATTTGTGTTATTTCATAGATTTGATGACTTAAATAATATCCAAATAAGATTCATAATATATTTTACCATTCAAAGATAATAATAAAGAAATTAATACATTGATAATAATAATGTATCATCATGTGTTTTTTTCCTTTAATTAATCAAAAAATACTGTAGCAAATCAATTATTTAATAATAATGTATCTGAAAAATCAATTTTTCTGGTCATGTGACACTGAAGACTTTGGTAATGATGCTGAAAATTCAGCTTTGATCACAGTAATAAATTACATTTTAAAATATATTACAACAGAAAGTATTTATTTTAAATTGTAATAATATCTCACAATTTTACCGTTTTTTTACTGTAGTTTTGATCAAATAAATGAAGCCTTCGTGAGCATAAAAAACAACAACTTTATTTTAAGGACCAATTCTCACTATTAGTTTATTATCATTCATATTACTGGCATATTGGCTGTTTACTAGTATTTAAAAAGCACATATTAATGCCTTATTCTGCATGACCATATTTTAGATCCCTTAACCTCATACCTAAACTTAACAACTACCTCACTAATTATTAATAAGCAGCAAATTAGGAGTTTACTGAGGCAGAAGTCATAGTTAATAGTTAGTTAATGGTGATAATTGGACCTTAAACTAAAGTGTGACCAAAAAATCTTACCAAACATAAATGTTTGAATGCTAGTGTAGAATGAGTAGGTGTTTCCAACCTTTTGACTGTCATTGTATGTATATGCAGTTGTATATCCAGTATATGCTGTTGCTTGCATTATATGCACATGCATCCACAGAATCATGTGAAACAAACTAATATTGCAGTCACCTGTGTGCAGGTATGGCTGCTCTGGACAGTCGAGCTTCAGGGAAGATGGGTATGAGAGCCGTAGTTTACTACACCACCACCACTATCATCGCTGTGTTCATCGGGATCGTCATGGTGCTCATCATCCACCCGGGAAGAGGCTCTAAAGACGAATTCACCAAACAGGAGAAGATAGAACAAGTCAGTCCAGCAGATGCCTTCCTCGATCTCATCAGGTATGGTGAAGTACATTTTTAACTGACAATTTTATTGTATCTGTTATTTATTCTTTTTAACTTATTTTTTAACAGGAACATGTTTCCTCCTAATTTAGTGCAAGCTTGTACTCAACAGGTAATGTTTTTAATGCACAAGAACCACTAAAAATCGAGTTTCCTATAAGATGGTAAACACAACCAAGTAACTGTTTCTATTCTCTCTACCTTCATCAGTTTAAAACGCAATATGCCAAGCGAGTGGTCACAGTTAAGGTTTTGGTGAACGAGACATTGTTCAGTTTGAATAACGGCTCGCAGGAACTCAAACGTGAAGAGATGATACCAGTGCTGGGAACGGTTAATGGAATCAACGCGCTCGGACTCGTGGTCTTCTCCATGTGCTTTGGCTTCATCATTGGGAGCATGAAGGAACAGGGTCAACCGCTACGGGATTTCTTTGACTGTCTAAATGAGGCCATCATGAGGCTTGTTGCCATTATCATATGGTGAGTGATTTAGAGTGGGAAAGTTTTCAGCTTTGAGCACATTGTGTACTTGGTTTTCACAAACAGTGGTTTTTTCTAATTAATGAAAACCTCTGAAATGGGATAAACCATGTCATAACCTGCCAGATTGTTTTTGCAATTTTAATTTCAAGCAGACTTACTGGAACATTAGCAATTAAAACCTAATGAAATTAGAGGAAAGAGTTAAAAATTGGCCCTCATATAATAAATAATGGAATAATGAATTGCTCTGCTAAGACGCTAATAGATAAGTCCATATATTCATTCATTTGTCATTTAAAAAAAGTGTCTAAAGTCTAAATAAATGGTTAGCACTGACTTACAATTTAAATGGCAACATTTAATAGGTCTATATGGCAATGTATAGGTCAGCATTTGAATTTGGGTCTGTTTACATGAACAAAAAAATCTTAAAGGAATAGTTCACCCAAAAATGAAAATGTTGCCATTATTTACTTACCCTCATGTCGTTCCAAACCAGTATGATTTTCTTTCTTATGTTGAACAGAAGAAGATATTTTGAAACATTTTAAAGAACCAAACAGTTGCTGGTAGCCATTGACTTCCATTGTATGGAAAGAAATACTGTGGAAGTAAATGGGGACCAGCAACTGTTTGATTACCAGCATTCTTCAAAATATCTTGTTTTATGTTCAACATCTTCAAGAAAGAAATTCCTACAGGTTTGGAACGACATGAGGGTGAGTAAATGATGGCAAAACTTTCATTTTTGGGTGAACTATGCCTTTAATAGCTCAATAGGTCTAATTTAGTAGCCTATGGACCACAACACTTTAAGTTATAGCTGTAAACTTGTAAGCTTTTGTAGTTATTTTTATTATAAATTTGTTCCAAATTTGATGCTTTCACTCTCTGGTGATTCATGATGATTCACCAGGCGATTCATATGAACCTAAAAAACCCATCAAAGCACAGCTCCCGCTTTGAATCCGATATGACTGGAAAAATTATAGACGGTGCAGTAAGGAATTCAGTTGTGAGTGATTCACTGACTCAATGAATCTGATTCAAAACCTCCTAACTCACGATTGAGTTTGGATCTGTTTTGTGAATCTTTTTGACTATCTCAATTAAAAAGAATCACTTCAGTAGAGTCATTTTTTGCGTGAACTGGCATAATTTGAAACCCAATAGGATTGATGCATGCAAACACCTCCTCGACTTTCAGATATCATGTTGTTAGATTATAAATTACTGTTGCACATTGTTTTTTTGTTGCATTTGTGAACATTTTAGTTGCAGTCTGAAGCGCTGCGAGACAAAACATGACTATAGAAAAACACTCTATTAGACAACTTTGGACATTCTCTTTGCCGGAATTGTTTTCCGCTATTTTTTTCAGAAGCTTTAATAACTATCTAATTTGTTTTCCCACCTCAGGTACGCTCCTCTCGGCATAATGTTCCTGATTGCGGGAAAGATAGTTGAGATGGATGATATATCAGAAATGGGAGGCCAGTTGGGCATGTACACCATCACAGTCATCACTGGCCTACTGATACATGCAGTCATCGTACTGCCTTTGCTTTACTTCCTTGTGACGCGTAAAAATCCATTTGTGTTCATCGCTGGACTTCTGCAAGCCCTTGTCACTGCACTCGGTACCTCCTCCAGGTGAGCTTTTAAATTTAAATCATTTTCAATACATATATACATTGCAATACATTTTATATTTAATTTACCAAAGAGCTTGCATCATTTCGATTTGGATATCGCTGAAAATAATGATAACTTGTTACGGATATCACTTCAAATATTAAGATGTTGATTCAGTAGCCGCTCTGAACGATTCAGTTCAGTAAATGAGTCATCAAACAGATTCATACGGAGACTTGTCTTTTTGAGCTATTCATTACATTGAACCGGTGTTCATGGTACCGGCTCATGTGTAATTCGTTTGGAATTTGCACTACATTTGTATTACTTTGGTTTTGAATTACTGTAGAGAATTGCATAATAAGAGAATTGCATAATTTTGTTCGTGAATGGAATGGTTGCATATGCGAGGACAACTCAATAGAAAGACATTGTGTCATTATGTCCTGTACACTGTTTTTATTTCATCACATTCAACACAGACTGTAAACTCTTATTCATAACACAAGTAAAATGTGATTTCCGTTACGAAAATAAACCATGGTTTCTACAACAAATAAAACCAAAAAACCCATGGTTATTGTAGTTAAACCAAGGTAAACCACAAAAACCCCTGAATTTGCTACACTACCCGTAGTTTAACCAGGGAAATTTGAAGTAAAACTGTTATACAAAA